>CM057351.1:414592486-415815830 GCA_030015575.1 Agapanthus africanus
ATGCCTCTTTCATGAATTTCATCAACAAAAACATGGGTCACACCAGTCAGATTTCGGTCTCCCAGCAACCTTCTTAGCAAAATACCACTGGTACAAAAAAGCAGATGGGTATTTTTTTCCTTTCATTCTCTCTAATCGAACTTTGAAACCAACCTACCACAAAAACTGTTGTTGTATCGAAACTGGAAGAAAAGTTTGGTAACAATCATCTTCTAATATGGATATTTAAGATAGATTATGAAAGGGATTATAACTATATTAGCCGGTGCTTACTGTTTCACCAAGATTCTCCCCTCTTTCTTTTGACACTCTTTCTGAAAACTGCCATAGCAGATATTCTTCGAGGTTGAGTACATATGATGGTGCAAAATGCTCCCCGGCTAGATTCTATCTCAGATTCTAATACATATTGTGGAAGCCGGGTTGTTTTGCCACATCCAGTTTCCCCCAGAAATCACTATAAACCTGTCCAAGGGAAACCAAGGGTCAAATGTGAACCCAATACCAATAAGCTATGAAGTACAGATACTTATAAATGCCTCACTAATCATCCCCGGTTGGGTATTGGGGTCCAAAACTCTCGGATTCTTTTGGATTCGCTCGGACATGTAAATTTCTCACCAATCTCTCTCGAATCGACACTTCTCCTCTTTTCCTCTTGAAAATTAAGACTCTAAAAATTTGAAAGCACATTGAATATCTAACATGATGTCAATACTTAATTATATTATTACATGTATGTGTGTATCTTAAAAGTCAATAAAAAACATATCCCGTATCCTAGGTTTTCGGAAAATTGTGAATCCATGAATCCGTATAGTATCCAGTATACGTACCCCGACCCGTGCTACATAGCCAATAAGGATGTACTTAAATACAGTTTCTCAATTTATTTGCTTACCACCCAAACCAATACATAGATTTATTACAACAATTTTCAAAAACATTGACTTATTTTTCCAAAATAACGTTTCTTTTATTTACTTAAATACATATCAATAATAATTCAAAAATATATATGTTTAGTGCAATGACTCGTACCAAAGGCCATTCACTACTTCATCCCCAACTCTGGCCCTTAAACTACTAGGCTAACTTCATGTCCCTTTTTTTTAGCAGAACTTCCTTCAGGGGTCCCCTGGCCAGATCCTTGCTATATCATTTAATTAATCAAAAGCGGGTTACAATCTTTTTCTTTTTGTGTGTGTGTGTTGGGGAGGGGGGCATGAACCTGACCTCAATTAAGGACTTAAGAGAAACACGTTCCAAAAAACAACCTAGGGAAAACCAAATAGAATAAAACAAGACAAAATGAAACAATGATATGAACTTAATGAGTCGCTGTAATTCTAGGCAGACTAGAGTTATCAAGCCGCTGTAACCTTTGAACAGAACCGATGTAGGTTACACCGTATAAATGACATGAAGAACTTAAAGATTTAAGTGTTACTTGAAAAGTTAAAAACGTTTATTTAGTTGTTGATCCTATTACTGGAAACATATGTATAGGAAAAACTCCCGATATAGGTGTGTCATCTGCATAAGCTCGCGCTATCCTAGACCCTCCCCCAACATGTATGTATACTTGAGGACGGCTTTAATCTTGAAGCTTTGGCAATTACTCTTATGATTTATCATTGAGAAGAAAAAATACATGGTAGGCAATCAAAATTGACAATTCAAACAAAGGCTTGTATCATAGGTAATCCATTCTTATCCAAATTGAAGTATCAATATCAAAGATAAATATAAAATTCCCAAAATCAAAAAAAAAATGCATCTAGCATACGCAGGTCAAAAATAATCTGTGAGTGAAGGTTCAGCTCCGAACAAAAACCTGATCTAGCGCAATGGCCATCAATAATCTGTCTTTTTCTTTGTATGAGGGAAGAGATCTCCTGAAACTGAGCATCTTTGCACCCTCAGGCGATTCCTGTTCAAGTTAGGTCCAATACAAACCAGCATTAAGTAACCAAATCAACACGCTCAGCACTAAGTTTACTAACAAAACATTCAACATAACCATCAACCATTGTAAAGCAAGATAGACACTCAACCTGCCAAGCTCTCTGTGCATTCCTCATCCTGCAACTCTTCCGCTGAAGAATCTTTTCCATGACTGACCCGTCAACCAAACAATCTTCATTTTCATCTGGTCTTATATCTTCGTTATTGGCATTCTCTCCTAATCTATCACTATGCATCATAGATACTAATTGAGTCCTATCGAGATGTTCCTGGAGTAGACCCTCAACCCTCCTTTGCAGGCTAAGTGGGATGACCACCTATTAGACACATTCTAAAAGTTAAGCATCGTTCCAATGAAGTCAGAAAAAAGCTTTCCTAGCAATCAACACAAGGCATTACCTCTCTCTGTGGTCTTTTATCATCAAGGTCAGGTCTGTAGTTTGGTAGAGGAACTTTGCTTGCAACCACAACCTTTCCATAAATTTCACTAAGCAAATGATGTAATAGATTCAACATGCAATTTTCACAAGGAGTGCACTAGCAAATTGAATCGATGAGTACATAAGAAAAAAATATTATAAATAATAGTTAGTACCTGTATAGGCCCATCCTTTTTGCAAGGTTAGATATTTGCTCATAATCACGCCGGCACTACTCATTTGCACTGTGGGGGATGCCTTGTCATCACATCAACTACTTCGTCCCTTGCCGAGCCGTACCTTAACAAGCCATACCGTTCGGGGGGCTTACTCGTGCGTTAGGTAAGGATAATGAACTTAGTCCTTTGGGGCCCCAACTGCGCACCTAGCCTCTTTTATCCCTGGAAACAATCTCTTGCTCTTCAGTGTTCCGTAAAAGCAAGCTGAGTTTAAATCTCCACTCATCTATGTTGGCCACTGGGGAAGATGGCTGCAAATAGACACACTTTAGAACTTAGTGAGTTCCAGCAGACAATGATAACAGAGACAATCTGATTGCACAAAGGTAAATCCCATAATAAAATCTACTCGCTTGTAACATAAAACCTATAGAGCTTTGTGAACAACTATCAGCTACATCACATTCTTATAAATAAAACCTACAAAAATCCGCTTTTTTTTTTTCATTTCTTTCAATACTTGGCAGAACTCCGCTAAGAAGCTACAATTAGAAAGCTTTGAATTACCAGAATGATAGGAATTGCCCAGCTGCTCTTCAGAGCAAGCTAGCAAAGTGTACAACCCAATAAAAAAATTTACTGCTTTAAAAGCCTTTCAGATACATGAAATTCTGTCTCAAAAGTCAAAATGGTAATTTTAGGCAACAAAAAATTTTAAAAATCGATTTTTTGGCTAGCAAAAGCCTGCTATGCTACCATCACTAAACAAATTCTAGATTATTTCACCTATTCACCAAACTTTATCGAACAAAATTCAAGCTTTTGCGTGAAGCAGATAAAAACTCGATTCTTACCCTCTGATTGTCGAAATCACACCCGTACTCATCGTCCGAGAACTGCTCAGCCGCGTAATACCCACAATAGCCTCGCCTTCCCGAAACCCAATTCCATAACCTAAACTCTCCGCCGTTAGAAGAAGCACGGATCGAGCGCCTCAATAAGAGAGGCAACGAATAGAGAATTCGATTCAGCGGCGTTGTCCTCGATCTCTGGAGGCTCAGAAGAAACCCTAATCCTGGAGGCATTCTTCTATGGAGGCATCGCGGAGAAGCCTTAGGCTGTCAGGCGATAGCAAATCTAGGGTCAGGGTTTTCGAGAGAGAGAGAGAGAGAGATCTAGGGTTTAAGCTACAGTTGGAGATTTGGGGATGGAGAGGTGAATAAGGACGACGAAACCCAATAGCCGATTTAATGACCCGAACCCGGCCCGTATTGATTAAGGGTCCTTTACCTTTGGGCAATATTGGGCTTGATACCCTTTACAAAATATAAACGTCCAACCGGAACCCTTTTTTTTTTTTAAGCATTAGCCAGAAAAACGCTACCTGTTATAAGATCCTGCACTTTGAATTTTGCTAAAAAATCGACACTGGGCATTATATGTTGGTCAATTTTCATGAAGATATGGCTTCCGAATGAAAATCATACGAGATATAATATTAGCACACCATCGATGTACGTGAAAATGACGGCTTAAATTGAGGAAATATGAATGTTGGATTGTGATTTTTGAAAATTGATCATAAAATGTTGCAAATAACTTCCACGTTAATATTTCTTCATACCATATGATTGAAGCGTATGTCTCTAACAATTGACATGTTTGAATGAATTTTTTAAAGAAATTATTGTGCCAAACATAAAGCATTTTGTCCAGAGCAAGAGTTCCAATTTGAAACGGCCAAGGGGCAGGTGAATCTACCACGAAATTGGATGTTGGTGAAAAAATCGATCTTTTTGTGCCTAAATATCCAACTTGTCAAGGTGTGAGGTTAGAGAGAGTGACCTCTTGACACAAGCTGGTTGATTTCATTTTGATGGCTTTTTTGTTGTTTTCCTACAGAAAGAGGACTCAGAAATGCGCGCAAGAAAGATCCAAAGAAATGGCATCAATGCATGTAAAATTATTTCCAATTGACATTTATTTTTCCTCGTAAAAATAAATATTACACAAAGGCCCTCAATTGGTGTTAGTTTTAAAACATAATTTTTCATATCAGTTTTCCAATTGGCTGTATATCCTGTTTAAAATATCAGAGAACCAGCACATCAGATCAATTTGCAAATACGAGTTGTCGAAATAACTCGACTAATAGGTATTTTGGATAGAGAAGCATTAAAAAAAACTGATGTTGAAATTGAACGCACAAACTGCATCACGTTGGAATGGGTTTTTCAGGATTGCGGTGTGTTCTATGGAATGAAAATTGGCTGAATTGAAGTGATTTTAAAGAATATTTTCCGTTTTGTATCATAAGAAAAACATAATCACACGTAAAACTAGTTGCAGACAAAATCATAAGCAATAAAAAAAATCCTCACATGACCAAAAGACGGTAGTAACTTATGAGCATTTCTCTCAATTTTGCTATTATAATATAAACTCTTTAAGATATTTTTTTTGGCACAAACGGTATTTGTAAGATGTTTAAATTGGTTTTATATTTTTTGTGTGGATAAAAGGGGGGGTTTGACTTTTATCCGGAACCGGTAAAAGATGAGAAAAGTTCTTTCCAAAATCTCCTCGTTCTAGGCCATCCATGTCAGCAATTTCTATTTAGGTTTTCTAATGTTCATAACAGCACAGCCTCTATCTCTTTTGCTAAATTTAATCCCCTTTTTAATAAAATCTATTCTTTAAAATAAATTTTCTCACCCGTCCTCTCCCTATCTCAAAAAGTTGACAACTTTCTTTCTAAAAGGGCAATAGAAAAATACCAAAGGATCATTTAAAAAATGAAAATGAAGGCATACAAATTTTTATGAACGTTTACTGTTTGTTTTTTTTTTTGTTGCTAAAATAGCATTATGGTGATATCAATGAAGCTAAAATTCTACGTACCCAGATTACGATAATAAAAAACCAGAACTGCATGTTCCATCATCTAATAATTGATATTATTTATTATATAATTATAAAGAACGCATAAAAACTTTTGTATACCTTTTTAGCTAAATTGCATGAAAATACGGAAGCTTTCACCGATATAATATATAAATGCCTAAGTTTCGTTGATTTGCAATAAATACCTATCCTGTCTTTGACTCAAGCATATTATTTAAAAACGAAAGCAATGGCAATGGAAAAATATCCGTTATGCCACCATCATATATCATACGTAGGCAGTTAAGTGAAAACATAGCAAAATACTGGATATTTATCTGCTGCTCACGGAAACTTAGGTATTTATCTATTAAAACGGTGAAATTTTATATATTTAAATACAATTTAGCCTACATGTTTTACGAATTTGACATAATATCTTTACTATTACAGCTAGAATTTCTTAGATGGCGTCATTAATTAACAAAATAAAAAAGTAGAAAAAATGACAAATTTCCAATATCTAAAATTGAGCATTGGAGATGTCAACCTCATGCACCACAAAAAAAAATTAAAAAACGAAAAGTCAACGGTCCTCTTGCCCTCTCTCATTAATTGCATCTTATATCTCATGACCAAATGCCCCAAAAAAAGACACGCCTTGCAAATTTATATATAAACCCTTATATCTTTGTTATTTTGTATATATCATAAATTTCTGATTTTTAATATTACCATTAATCACGTTTGCAACACCCGAGTTCATTTATACCAATTCCAGTTCTCGTATTTTTTCTTTATTTGTGATATTTCTTGATTTAGTGTATCTTGGGTGCGTATGGTATTTTACACTTTATATTACATTCGACCCGACCCGCTTACTTGAACCTGTTTGACTCTTATTTTTAAATTATCTTGACTTGTGGCATGGACTAATACATCTGATGATCTAGTATATACTGATATTTTATCTAGTATCGCATCTTTACATATAACAATTTAAATCACGAAGTATAATTTAAAATTGCATTTCATAGCCTGCTTGATACCCCTAACCCTGTAGTGGCGTCCGCGCATCTTGTTCTCGTCCGTTCAGTGAAACAGACGTGTTTGGATGGCTGCGCGCACGTATGTGCATCCGTTCTTGGGGGTATGCATTTTTGTTACCTGGGCATTCATTTTGAAATTTGGAAGCCGCATATATTTTTCATATTTTAAATCTGAATTTTTAGATCCGACCCGGGCATGTTTTGGAGTGAGTTTGTATTTACCAAAATTTCAAACGGACTAATATTATAATATTATATTATTCCTTATTCATTCAATATTTATTTAATTAATATAATATTTCCTTAATAATAACTGTAGCATTTCTGTAAAATATTTCAAACATTTCCTTTCAACAGAAAATCTCTTTTCATTAGTTAAGTTTGTAGTATTAATTCATGAAATCTCTCTCCCCCTCATAGTATATTTCTTTACCTAATATATTTTTTTCACCTGGGTTCACATGCTGTATCTTTCTCTCTCCCTGCTAAAAAACAATTTTCTTTCTCTAAACCGTTCATTTCCTCTCTCTCTCTCTTCTCGATCTCTCTCATATCTCTCTCTCTCTCCTCTTGTTATCTTTCATCTCTCTTTCTCTCTCTCTATCTCTCTCTTTATATAAATATATTCATTCTCTCCTTAACCAAAAATCCCACGCGTATTCTCTCTCTCCTCTCTCGTCATCTTCTCCTTTTCTTCCTTTTGTTTTCCCCGCTTCGGCGAACCCATGCCCGCGCGAAGCCGACGCCGCCTCCACCCTCGTCGTCGGCCTTGTCTCGACCACCTTACCTCCTTTCTCTTCTTCCTCCACTCCCCTCTCTTCCCACGACGTCCCTGCACCGCAACCTTGTCAACCTGCGCAGCATGTCGTCGGGAACCTCACCATCGTTTGCCGCCGTCGGCTTCACCTCCTCGCCTCGCCTCGCCTCGTCATCCTCAACTCTTCTTCCTCTCCACAACCTCTGCACACTTAACCTCCATCCAAGAACCCTTTTACCGAGGATGCAACCACTAAACCCTAGGAACCCAACGTCATCCGGCCGCCGAGGACGACCCCAGCCTCACACCCGCCATCATCACCGTCTCATTTCCTTCCCCCTCCTCCACATCATCACCTCACCATGACCCTGCGCTTACCCTTCAACAGAACCCCAACAACCAAACCTTAACCAAACTTCACAGCCAATCCCATCACCGGAGTTCCGTCGATCCTCACCGTCGACGCCGTCACCCCTCTACAATCCAGCGAGTAAGCTTCTCTCCTCAATCTTCTCCGTCCTTTTTCAGTCCTTCTCTTTTCCTTTCAATACATTTCCTTTTTATTAGTTATTCACTGTTTCTGTGATTGCCGGAATTCGGCCGTGCCGTCGACGATCCCGACAACCCAGCGAGAATTTCTGACCCATGTGATCCCACTGTTCGTTGCTTGGACCCGTCCCGTGTGCCGTGCGTGCGTTGCGACGTCTTGCCAACATCGGACGCAACGTTTCGTATACCGCTTCGTGATCTGATCAAGGCAAGTGAAACCTGCTACATGCTATTTAAACTATTCTTATGCTAATTTATTTATTTCCTATTAAATCTCTAAATAGAATCGAAGTATTGGATTGCAAGTTAACCGTATAAAATTCCGTTACATATTTTATGATCTCGAACTTGAAACTTAATTGTTGCATCTAATTATTTATATCTAGTAATCACCTGTAAATGTTAGACCACATGATCACATTTGTTTATAGCCATAATACCCCTTTTATCCAGTTTTAACCTATCGGACATCCATGTGCATCATTAACCGGTTTAATTACAACTGCATCATTTGAACAGATTATACATGTCGTCGCATCCCTAAATTACTCAATACTTATTAACCTGGTTTTTAGCATTCACATATATCGTACTGTATTCATATAATGCTGACACCATCTCTTAAACACAACCGATAACCGTACGGCTAGATTAATTAAACCTGCATTCATTGTTTAACCTGTTATATGTGCCAATTTATTGCGTTGATACCCATGCTTGATTATTTATAACCAGGATTATGCTGGCTGATTATGAGCACACACATGATATCTTTACACCCTGACGTGACTTGCTACACACACGCTACCTGCCCCGACATGGTACCGTACACTACTTGTCTTGACCTGATGTACCATGGCTTGACCTGTTACCTGATCTTGTGTCTAATGCCAACAAATCCGGCATGTAGTCCTCACGGACCGTTCCTGTTGTCTATCCAGACAAATCTGCTCCTACCTGATCCTGTGTTGGCATTAGTTCTTGATTATTGAATACCTAACTTGAACACCTATAACTTGGGGGTATGGGGAAATCAATGATGAAACCTGACTTGTAACTTAATAGTTCGATACCTGTTATGATCGGTCTTACGGGCTAGGCCAGCCCCGAAGTGATGATGCTGATATCACTCATCTGTACATGCTGCCTTCTACTGCCTATCGGCACGTCTCGGATTCAGCCCGAGAATCTTGACCGTGGTCCCGGGCATGCACGGGATACTATTGAGTTATATCGATAATTCATCAAATTGATTTCAAAGACTTGAGGGTAGATAACCAACAGACCAGTTTAGTTTACTCACTGCACGCTAACTTTCACTGTCCTGTTTTAGATTGCTTTACACCTGCTTTACCGTTTATGATTATACCTGTATGTCTTGCTACCCTGTTTACATATTGCTGCTTGATGTTATGACGCGCTGACGTCTGGGTTTTGCATGGCCCAGATCCTTCTATCTTTGTTGCAGACTGATCATGAGTATTGCCGTTGTTAGACCGAGCGGTGAAGTTCTTGTCGGTATGTAGTTTTACTTTCCAGGTGTTTCATTTATTGTATCTTTTGTTTCCGCATATCATTATTTCTTGACTCATTCATTCTAGCTCATAGACATGTACTAGATAGTTTAGTTTACTTTCCTGTTCTTGATATCTCTACAGCCGTAATGTGACTGTGGAGGGATTTTTTCTATCCACAGGTAGCATGGTTGGCCATGTCACGTGCCCATCTTAGCGTACTCTGGGAAACGGGACGTGACAACGTTCACTTAATTTTAATTTAAAAAACCCACATATGTCTTTTGAAATTTTCATGCAATGTCGTGGATAAAAAAATTTAGACACGCCTCAGGATAGGGACGAAAGTGGGCCGGGTTGGACGGATTTTAAACAAATTTTATACCCAATTTAAAAATTAAAACCTAAACCCAAAACCCGTTCGAACCTGACGGTTTTACAATGTGTTAAATCCGAACCCGCAACTTCGGTTTTCGGGTTTGGACGTACAGGTTGTTTTTGGCAAATTTTTGGGCTCTGCCCATTATAAATAATCAAACAAATTGAAATTATAACACTTGAGAGGAATTCTACCGAGGATAAATATACAAAATTTATAATTTGATAAAATCATATAATATTTATATATAATAGATTTATGAATTGCTCTTAAAAATTACACTATTTTCACATTATGCAATAAATTACAATATGCACATTATAGTATTTGAAGTAAAATATATAGAGTCAGGTCCGATACAGGAAGCGGGTTTGGTTTGGGCCGGATTTAGGGTTCGGACGGGTGGGCTTAACACTAAACCCACACCCAAGCCGAAATTTTTTCATTTAATTTTCAACGCGTTCGATTGGGTTTGGACGGGTATAGAAATCTAAAAAACCTGAAAAAATCGGGCCGGGCCGAGTTCGAGCCAAGCTCAACCAAACTTTCACCGCACTTGCAAAATACTAGTTTATTTTAAAGGTAAATTGTCAAAAACCCTCAAGCAATTTTTTCTGCCGTAAAACCCCCCTAATCTCGAAGCAAAAATCAAAAAACCTGTGGAAAATTTTCTTGCAATATCTACATAGTAGCCTGCTATATCTAATAAATCCATACAAACTATTTATATATCACAGATAACTGCTTAAATATCGCAAGAAACTATATATAGTAGGCCACTACCAGATATCACAGATAACTGCTTAAATATCGCAAGAAACTATATATAGTAGGCCACTCTGCCAGATATGGCAAAAATTTCTTGGCAGTGTGCAAAAGCACTTGTAAATCAATAACCAACAGTAATCAAGCATTTTTTTCCCCCACCCGACCCAGCGGGGCCCACTTAAGTGGAAAGGTCCGGTGTTTGAGCGGCTGTATTCTTCTCACTATATCAAGGCAAAAAAGGAGCAAACATGTAAATTTTCAAATTTATTTTTCATTTTCCAATCAATATATTTATTTTTAGGAATAGCTTTCAGATCCAATCTCACTATCTCAGCTACCGCACACTCTCTCTATCTATATATATATACTCCCAATCTCTCAGTTGCTCTCTGGCGCTACGCACTCATTCCGCCTCTTCATTGGCTTGCTTCACTATCTCTCATCTCAACAGGTAATCGCTTCAGATACATTATCCCCCCGTCTCTCTTCATCCTCTTCCTTAGATCAAACCTAGGGTTTCATTTTTTCGTTATCATCTCGCTATGTTTGCTGCTCTAGCGATCAGATCTTGTTCTGTTGTGATCTGTTGTAAGAATTTTCGCGGATTCTACTCGAAAGCTTGCGTTTCGGATCTAGATCCGAGGTCGCTTCTGCCTCTTTGATGTTTATGTTGCTGTTTTAGATCCAGATCTGAGCGTTTGGCTTCAGATCTGGTGTTTTCACGGTTGGATTTCCTTAGATCTGATTTGAAAATGGCTATGGCTTTGGCGTTTGGTGATCAGATCTGATGATTTTTTTGTGAAAAAAATTATGAAGTTTGACTTTTTTTGGTTGGAGATCGAATGATTGGTTGGTGTTTTTTATTTGTTTGGTTTGTAGATCTGATACATGTTAGGTTTGTTGCCGTAGATACTAATAGTAAATGATTTGATTCTGTCTTATCTTTATTGTATGTGAATCTTTATATTCTAGCAATTATATGTTTATTTATATTAAAATTATCTGTGTCTTTTCTCTTTAATAATTTAACTTTAGTATCTATAAAGACACTGATTGGTTCACATGTAAAAGATTTATAGTTTATTATCCTGGCCTTAGAGGCATCCCAGCCAAGCGTAGCGTATTTTCTATGCCAAATTTATAGATCCAGTTAGATAAGCCAAAACAGATCAGTAAATTCAAAATTGTAGTCAGAAAATTGACAAATGCAACTTGATATGTTAATATTAGTATCTGTAATATATAGGATTGTTCGAAATTATCTAGTGGATTTTAGCCATCGAAAACAAGCTCTGGGTTTTAGCCAGAATTTTTGAAATTGTGATGAAGATTAAAAAGCAGAAACCCCTAGACATATGAGCTATTCCAATTTCAAGTGCTGCTTGGAACCAGAGTTTCAACGTAAAGCCGTAAAATTTTATCAATTTTTAGATTGTTGTAGGAGCTGTTATAAATTTGTGATTAGCGTTGGTATTTGACCATAATCTGTTCAGCAATTTCAACTTGGTCACTAGTGGTCTATAATAGAATAAAAGGCAACATATTTTTCTAGTAAGATGAAGGTTCTTTATGTTACACCCATCATACTTGTTGTACTAGCGTTAGCATATTATGACATGAGATAACTATAAAACCGTGAGTATAGCTGATTTTAGTTTGCGACTTATCTTTGATCTCTGTTTCCTTATGCATGACCAGAAAAATGGCATCACACATTGTTGGTTATCCTCGTATGGGGCCGAAGAGAGAGCTCAAGTTTGCTTTGGAATCTTTCTGGGATGGGAAGAGCAGTGCCGATGATTTGCAGAAGGTGGCTGCTGATCTGAGGAGTTCCATTTGGAAACAAATGTCTGATGCCGGGACCAAATACATTCCCAGCAACACCTTCTCATACTATGATCAAGTTCTTGACACGACAGCAATGCTTGGTGCCGTTCCCAAGAGGTATGGATGGAATGGTGGAGAGATCGGGTTTGATACCTACTTCTCTATGGCAAGAGGAAATGCCTCCCTTCCGGCTATGGAGATGACCAAGTGGTTCGACACCAACTAGTAAGCATTCTGAACTGACCATTGCAATTATATCTCGATATAATACGTCTTAATATCACAAATAACTCACTTTTCTTGTTTTAAACAGCCATTTCATTGTGCCTGAACTGGGCCCAGATACAACTTTCTCCTATTCATCTCACAAGGCTGTGATGGAATACAAGGAGGCAAAAGCGGTATGAAATGCTTACTGTCTAGTTGATTCTTGTAATGATCTTCACAGAAGCAATTCGACATTTTGTTAATGTGAAGCCATATTAAATTAAAAATGCATACTGTAGTGTTGCTCTTTAATGTGAAGCTATTATGTGATGAAAATATGCAGACTATTTTGTAGATAAACTGTCCTTTTCAATGCATTATCCTCAGACTTTGCATGAAAAACTGTGAGTTTTCATGCCAACATGAAACTGACAGCTTGTTAAAGACGCTGATTTTTGCATCATGCATATTCTTTATTTTGGCCCAGTGAACCCAAATGTTACCTTGCATGATTCAACTTTTCATCATCTGGCTACGTTAATTCAAGATAGTCATAACACATGTAATTCTAGAACTTATGTTACATACCTTGTTTAGAATATTAGTCCAGCTAGATTGAGGATGGTATTTGTTATAGCTATCCAAACATGTTTCTATTCTTTTGAACTTTTAAAAATCATATATTTATTTGCTTAATTTCCATTATAAATTTGGTTCGTGTTAGCTGCTCATATTTATGCTTATCCATGGAAAGTAGTTCGTTTATTTGGCATAATGTTTTCAATATTATTTTATCATTAGTTTACATTCTCTCTTTCTTTTATTGTATCTTCTATACTGTGGCATTCGTTAGAGCCTTGTGGTAACTTGGATCCGATCTTAAGTATTAACATCCAGTGAAGAGAATATTACCATCCATGCTCCTTGTGTTTTTATATATTCTTGTTGCCCTCTTATGCAGCTTGGAGTTGATACAGTTCCAGTGCTTGTCGGACCTGTGTCTTATTTGTTGCTCTCAAAACCTGAGAAAGGAGCAGATAAATCCTTCTCCACTCTATCGCTTTTGGAAAAAGTTTTACCTGTTTACAAGTGAGCTTCATAACGTTTTTCTTCCTGTTGTCAGTGTTTGCTCAAAGCTTTTGTTCTTTCCTCTATTAATTAATGTGTACTAATAATATTATCATAATACAGGGAAGTCATTGCAGAGCTGAAGGCTGCAGGTGCTTCATGGATTCAGTTTGATGAGCCAACACTTGTGTTAGATCTTGAATCTGACAAGTTGCAGGCCTTTAGCAAGGCATATTCAGAACTAGAATCATCATTGTCTGGTTTGGATGTGCTCATTGTGAGCTACTTTGCTGATGTTCCAGCTGAGGCCTACAAGTTGGTTCTCACAATATTTTCTTTGGTATAGCTACACATATGTGATTATGTGCTAAGCTTATACATTTCTTGCTTATTTCAGGACTCTAACTGGCTTGAAATGCATCTCTGGTTTTGGATTTGATTTAGTTCGTGGAACCAAGACCCTTGACTTGATCAAAAGTGTAGGCTTACCTTCTGGCAAGTATCTTTTCGCTGGGGTGGTTGATGGAAGGAACATTTGGGCCAATGATCTTGCTGCCTCTCTCAGTGCTCTTGATGATCTTGAGGCTGTTGTAGGCAAAGGTATTTGATTTTGCTTGTAGTTTAGAAAGGCTTCAAAAAATTTCAGCTCTGAGTTTACGTGTGGCCACAATTCACCTGAAATGGTTCAGGGGTTTCTAATTCTTTTTGGTTTAGTTTTGATGTTTGTGCTTAAACATTAGTTTTTACTTGAAATAATTCCGTTCATTATAATAACCAAAATAACGTGAAATATTATGCTGCATCAGAACTGGAGAGTATTCTTGGAATTTTAGAATGTAAAACATGAAATAGATTGAAATATTTAAGCTGAAATGTGAGGATCCACCAAGAGCAGTTTGGCAACCATAAGCAACCATGGAATTTTTGATAGCTAATAGCACATGCTATATTGAGGCTGATCAATACATGAGCTTATCATCAAAAATCCAGATGCATGTGATTTCCACCAAGCTGACATATAGCTGTTTCTAAATTGGTCAAATATCTGAATTGTGCTATTTATATATTTCTTTATAACGATATATAGCGCAAATAGGATATGCCACTGTTATTCGAATTGGCAATTTCGACTTGGCAACTATAGATGTTTTTGAATTCCATCATGCCTCCTTGTCTTTGAATTGCACCCCTTTAATCAGTAATTAACTTGTAACACTATTATGAACTGGTGAAAATATGGGCTTATCATCATCATTTAGACATATGCATGTAATTTTTCCCCCCTCTAGCCTTTCTGATTTATCAACTGTTGAAGATTGCTCAAATCATGACAAACTAATTTATTGATATTGCTACCCGTTTGAAATGCAATAATGCTACTATTTTCTCTGCAGACAAGCTTGTGGTTTCAACATCATGCTCGCTTATGCATACTGCTGTTGATTTGGTAAATGAGACTAAGTTGGATGATGAGATCAAATCGTGGTTGGCATTTGCTGCACAGAAGGTGGTAGAAGTAAATGCTTTGGCCAAGGCATTGGCTGGCCAGAAAGATGCGGTATATTCTTAAGCAACGAAGAACTTTGAGATGTTTCCTGATATATGTAGACACTTTGTTTCTTTCCCTTTCTCACCATTTGTATTGAATCTGCAGGCCTTCTTCTCAGCAAATGCTGCTGCTCAGGCTTCAAGAAAGTCGTCCCCTAGGGTTACCAATGAGGAAGTCCAGAAAGATGTAAGTTTGTCAGCAACGCTGCTGTTTATTCTAATTCGCCATACGTGCTTTGCTAAAAACATAATTCCTTCTATCTCAGGCCGCTGCTCTCAAGGGCTCCGACCATCGCCGGGCTACAAATGTTACCGCGAGATTGGATGCACAGCAGAAGAACCTAAATCTACCCATCCTTCCAACCACCACTATTGGTTCCTTTCCTCAGACAGTAGAGCTCCGAAGAGTGCGACGCGAATACAAGGCTAAGAAGTGAGTTAACACTAGTAACAGCATCTCATATATAGAATAAACCCTTGAGTTGTTTTATATACAGTTCAGTTTATTTATATCTTCATCTATTCCAGGATCTCTGAAGAGCAATATGTCGAAGCCATCAAGGAGGAAATTAGCAAAGTGGTGAAGTTGCAGGAAGAGCTTGACATTGATGTCCTGGTCCATGGGGAGCCTGAGGTAACTTCAACCTTTTAATATTGTCTATTTACTTTTTACGGGAAGATTAAAAAACAAAAAAAACACCAGTCAATGCTCCCCCCCCACCAACCAAAATAAAACAACAACAACAATAATAAAATTCATAAATTTCGAAATATCTTTTAGTTTTGAGTGTAAACAAAAAAGTAAGCTAAATGTACATTTTAATGAACCTTTTTTATATCATATTACCCCTTACCTTTTTCTGTTGACTGTTAATATGAATTCTGTATAATTTAGTGAAACTCATGAGTTTCTTATGATCGGTTTAAGGTTTCAATCCTATATCTAAATATTGCAAATTAGTTATCTTGCAAAATATAATAATGTTCTTCATATGAATGAGAGCATAATTCCATCTTCTCATGCAGAGAAACGACATGGTTGAGTACTTTGGGGAGCAGCTATCTGGATTTGCATTCACCGCCAATGGCTGGGTGCAATCTTACGGCTCACGATGCGTTAAGCCCCCAATCATTTATGGTGATGTGAGTCGCCCTAAAGCCATGACTGTGTTCTGGTCCTCAATGGCCCAGAGCATGACCTCACGCCCAATGAAGGGAATGCTCACTGGTCCGGTTACAATTCTCAACTGGTCCTTTGTCAGAAACGATCAGCCAAGGTATAGCTATTTACATACTTGATTTCCTTTATTGTGTATGAACCATTACTATAATCAATTAACGTTGTCTGCAGATTTGAGACTTGCTACCAGATTGCTCTTGCCATTAAGAAGGAAGTGGAGGACTTGGAAGCTGCTGGAATCAATGTAGGCGTTTTTTCCCTTAAAAACCTTTTCCAATTGTTAGAGTTCAAAATTAGCTTACTTCTTTTATATTGGTTTTGGTGCAGGTAATCCAAATAGATGAAGCGGCTCTTAGAGAGGGGTTGCCTCTCCGCAAGTCTGAGCATGCTTTCTATCTCAACTGGGCTGTACATTCCTTCCGTATCACCAATGTCGGGGTCAAGGACACCACTCAGGTATACTTTCACTTCTCAGTTGCACCCTTCTTTTCACAGAAAGTTATAAACTTATAATCTTAAACCCAAATATCACCCATAGACTAGCTGGGGACTTGACACTTTTTCGGTGCCTCCAATATTATCTCCCCTCCCCAACCCCAACCCCAACCCAACCCCTCTTTTGTTTCTTTATATATATTTTTTGTTTGGGAAAAAAAACCCACCGTTGCCGGTCTCAAGTCCGGATGAGAAAGGGTGAGAGTTGTGGTAGGCTTGTGACAGCCAACGTAAAACTTTGTTACATTCTATGACATGAACCATAATAAGAATATCGTTGGGGCGTCACTTACTCAGCGACGCGCTACATCGGATCCCGGGTGTAGTGTTAAGTATGCAAGGGCTTCTAGGTCGTCGTCCAGAAACGGCGCGCTACATCGGACCCCGGGTGTAGTGACAAATAAGCAAGGGTCGTCGTCCAGAAACGGCGCGCTACATCGGACCCCCCGGGTGTGCTGACAAATAAGCAAGGGTCGTCCAGAAACGGCACGCTATATCGCACCCCGGGTGTAGTGGCAAATAAGCAAGGGTTTCATAGGATCCGTCTAGCTTCCTGGAACATAGGTTCCTTTACGGGTAGACTAATAGAATTAGTGAAGGTGATGATTAGGAGGAGAGTTGGTATTATGTGTTTGCAAGAAATTAAGTGGGTAGGTGAAAAGAGTAGAGTCATAGAGCCTTGGGTTGTAAGCTTTGGTATACGGGTAGTGATAAAAATCGTAATGGGATAGGCATAATCATAGATAGACGGTTGCTAGAGGATGTAGTTGATATTAGGAGAAAAGGTGATAGAATTTTACTGGTTAAGCTTATTCTAGGTGGAGAGACCCTTAATGTTATTAGTGCTTATGCACCACAGATAGGTCTTGATAGCGCTAGTAAGCGTCTATTCTGGGAGGATTTAGACGAGATGGTGCAAAGTATACCTAGTGGAGAGAAGTTATTTATTGGTGATGATCTTAATGGACATGTAGGTACTAGTTGTAGTGGGTTTGATACTATCCAAGGAGGTTTTGGTTTTGGACAAAGGAATGAAGCATGTGACTCGATTTTAGATTTTGCCTTATCTTATGACTTGATCTTAGCAAACACCTGGTTTAGGAAAAGAGAGTCTTACCTTATCACTTTTAGGAGCAGATCAAGTGCTAGTCAAATAGACTTTTTTCTGACGAGAAGAATAGATAGAGGTTGTTGTATCGACTGTAAGGTAGTGCCAGGTGAGAGTGTAACCATTCAACATAGACTTTTAGTTCTAGACTTTCGATTTAGAAGAGGACTTGGGAAGATTAGACGTAAGGTAGAGTCAAAAATTAAACGGTGGCGATTGAAAGAAGGTAACCAAAAGGTTTTTATAGATCGTGTAGTGTAGTCCAAGAAGTGGATTGGCAGTCGGAAGATGATTCAGACAGAACATGGAACAAAATGGCTAGTTGTATCAAGAAGGTAGCTAGAGATCTACTTGGTGAGTCGAGAGATGGTGCTCCACCATCTAAGGACACATCATGGTGGAATGAAGAAGTAAAGGCTACTATTAAAATTAAAAGGGATTCTTATAAAGATTTGAAGAAAAGTAGAGATGTGGAGAGATTTGAGAAGTATAAAATGGCTAAAAAGAAAGTTAAGAAAGCTGTTCGTGAAACTAAATCTAAGGTCTACAAGGAGGTGTACGAGAAATTAGACACTAAAGAGGCTGAAAATGATATACCGGATTGCTCGGATGTGGGAAAGGAAGACCAGAGACTTATGTGTGGTGAGGTGTGTCAAAAATGAAAATCAGAAGGTTTTAGTTCGAGATGAGGATATCAAGAAAAGATGGAGATATTATTTTGACAAATTTTCCAATGAGAGCTTTACTAAGAATTTGGATGGACTTCCGTTTATGCCACGGTACAACAGAAACTGGATTCATGTTAGGTGTATTAAGTCTTACAGTCTTGTGCCACTTCTAACACCTTCCGTACCAATCTACCCCTTAAACCCCGCGAAATATTGGTTGTATTGTTTGCATTGTAACTTGTATTATCTTGTAATATAGTTTGTATAATTGGATGACTTGCCAAAACCATGATATCAGTAAATGGATGTAACTGGAGAATCATGAATGTAACTGGAGAATCATGTAAATGGAAGTATATCCATGGTTCGGTTCAGTCAATATAAATTGAATAGATTGAATAGATGGATTCACGTATTCATGTTGAATTATAATATTGTAGATTGTACTTGAATCATATTCAAGTTAGATTATTAAAGGGACTCGGTCTGAGTTAGACAATTAGAAAAGTAAATTGAAGTCTTGATTGTTTTGGTGTTATCGGTAACCGCTGCACATGGGCGGCAGGATTTGTCTTTTTCAAAGACGATTACCGTGTTTATAACACCGTTGTTAAGTTGTCTACCTTAAATAGGCAAGCATCCACTTCTCCGGCTCCCTGAGGCTCAAGAGATTGGTCCCGCTTTAACCTATGCTTACTAGGGTCCTTATTGTAATTTATAAAACTTGAGGGGGTTTTAAGTAAAAATAATTTATATATATATATATATATTTTCAAAATACACCTCAAGTATTTTATTATCGTATTTAGAGTTTTCATTGATGTATATTTTATCAATGTGTCAATTCTAGTGAATAAATCCTAATTTCATAATATATGATATTTATTTGCAATATTGAACTTGTATGGAATTTCATGGTATTAAAATGTAAATTCATATTTGTCCTAAAATATTATTTTCAAGCAATCGTGCTATATCAAGGTGTGTGTTGTGAGAGGTAGGTCATTACCTCGTGAGTTTTCTAAAGGTAATATAAACAAATATGATAAAAGATATCGTATGTAAAATTTATGGTATTTAAACGTAAAAGTGCAATAAAAGTTACACAACATGGTATTTTTTGTGAAATACATAAATTAGCGAAAATATGGTTTCAAATGTTTACCATAAATTTTATTTTTGAGAAAAACAATATATAAAATTTAATATAATTTCCCCCCATATTTTAATAATTAATAAACTAATTATCGATAAGTTTTATTAAACCATAAAATAATTACTTTTATTCCGGCAAAAGTTGTCCCGGTCATGATAATCGCCTTATGACTTAGTTTAATATGTCCAAGCATGAATTCAGGGTTGTTTGTTATCCCGTGATTTTATCATGAATGATAACTGCTAAAAATTTGTTATATTATTATAGTTTAATATTGTTTTTTAATCATCATACTCCAAAAAAATAGATAATACTGTTAAATCTTCATAATTAGGTCCTAAAATATTTTTCACAGATAGATATTTTCATGATGAAGATAACAAGGGGTCAACTGTTGAGAGATCTTACTTGAAATGATCTAGGAAAATTAAATTCGGTGAACGTCGGGTTGTATGAGAAAATAAATATCTTGAAGCCGAGAATTTTTCTATCTTCGAGACTTGTCGCAGAGTATAGAGGACTCAAAGAGAAAACTCTGGAAATTTTTTGAGATTTTTGTGTCGAACAGATATTTTGTGGTAAATTTTAGAAGTTCAGGGCTATTTATAGGGATTTATGGGATTAATTTATAATTATTATTTTGACTGCTACAGTAATTGACCAAATCCAACCGTTGATTTGGTCAGATCCGACGGCCCACGTTTATCACGTGTGAACAGTGCGGGAGTTTTTGTGGATGATCTTTGACCGTTGGATCGTTGATCCAACGGTCCAGATTAAAGGCGGTTATATATATAAAATTAAATAATATATATAAATATAAATATATATATATATATATAATAAAAAAACCGTCGGCAATTTCTGGGCCGTTGATTTTTAAATCTGACGGTCCAGATTATTTCAGCATAAAAAAAAAAATTATTTTTATCATTTAAAAATGTTTTAAAAATTGTTTTTGGCTTCTAAAAATTATTTAAAAAAAGTAAAAAATATTTAAAAAATCTTAAAAAAATATATAAAATGTATTTTGATATTTTATATCTTTTGCAATCAAATTTGGTCTAAAATAGATCTTATCGGTTATAAAATTTTTTCCTTTCGATAAAAAAAACATTTAAATTCTTAAAAATTCTCAAAAATTCCTAAAAATCATATTAATTCATTTTAAACATGGAAAAATATTTTTAAAGTGTTTTCTACCAATATAAGCAGTAAAATAATTGTTTTGACCTCGAAAAAATTATAAGATGTTTTTATTACGTATCTAAGTTATACAGTCGTTACAATCTACCCTCCTTAGAAAAATTTCGTCCTCGAAATTTACAATTATATAAGGACTAATTTATAAATATGAAAGGGTATCTTGCACGCATGTCGGCTTCCTTTTCCCAAGTGGACTCTCCCGGAGTGTCTTTCCTCCACATCACTCGGACTAAGTTAACTTCCTTGTTCCGAAGTGTCTTCATTTTCTTGTCCAGGATCTCCACAGGCTGTTGCTCACAAGACAAGTCGGGCTGTATAGTGAGCCCGGAATGATCAAGAACATGGCTGGGATCACTCACATACCTTCTGAGTTGGGATATGTGGAACACATTATGCACTCCTTCCAATGAGGGTGGAATCGCTAAGCGGTATGCCACTTCACCGACCCGTTCGAGTATGTCGAACGGTCCAATGTATCTCGGACTTAATTTACCCCGTCTTCCAAATCGGATCACTCCGCGGTTCGGAGATATCTTCAAGAATACATGATCTCCTGGCTGGAACTCCAAATGTCGTCTCTTTGCATCAGCCCAGTGCTTCTGTCGATCTTGGGCTATGCGCATCCTTTCCCTGATAGTACGAACTACATCAACAGTCGCTACTATCATCTCTGGTCCAAGAAGTTCCCTATCTCCGATGTCGTCCCAACTTAATGGTGATTGACACTTCCTTCCATACAATGCTGCAAAAGGTGCCATTCCTATGCTTGCTTGGTAGCTGTTGTACGAAAACTCCACAAGATGTAGGTAATCTTCCCACGATCCTTTGAAGTCTAACATACATGCTCTGAGCATATCCTCCAAGATCTGAATAGTTCGCTCAGACTGACCATCTGTTTGTGGATGATAAGCCGTGTTGAAGTTCAGACTTGTTCCCAAGCTCGCTTGCAGACTCTGCCAAAATTGCAATCGGAACCTGGTGTCACGATCGGAGACAATGCAGACCGATACTCCATGAAGTCTCACAATTTCTTCCATGTACTTCTTTGCTAGTGTCTCAGTTGATTGGCCAACTCGAAATGGGATGAAGTGGGCCGACTTTATGAGTCGATCCACAATGACCCATACGGCATCGTTACCCTTTGTGCCGCGAGGAAGAGCAGTCACAAAATCCATCGTGATGTGTTGCCACTTCCATTCTGGGATTGGTAACGGTTGAAGTAATCCAGCCGTCCTGTGATGTTCAGCCTTTACTTGCTGACACACCAAGCATTTTGCGACGTTTCTGGCTACTTCACGCTTCATTCCATGCCACCAATAATTCTGACGTAGATCTTTGTACATCTTGGTACCTCTAGGGTGTACTGAGTAGGGAGAGCTGTGAGCTTCTTTCATTAACTCTTTCCGAACAGAACCTTTTGGTACACCCAATCTGCTGCCGTATTTCAAAGATCCGTCTTCATGGATGATGAAGTCTGCTCTGAGTCCATTCTCCACTTGTTCTCTGATCTTTTGCAACTTAGCATCACTTGCTTGAGCTGCTTTGATCTGATTGACAATGGTTGATTGAACTTGTAAATTCATCATACTTGAAGCATTACCTGGCATGACTACTTCAATCTCTGATCTGATGCAAGTCTTGTTGAAACTTCCACTGAGCGGTGAGACTCATCGATAATGGTTGGCGACTAAGTGCATCAGGTACCACATTCACCTTCCTTGGGTGATATTGTAAGTTGATGTCGAAGTCCGCCATGAGTTCTAACCATCTTCTCTGCCGCATATTCAACTCCTTCTGAGTAAACACGTACTTCAGGCTCTTATGATCTGTGTAGATGTTCAATCGTTCACCAAGTAGATAATGGCGTCAAATCTTGAGAGCAAAGATGACGGCTGCCAACTCCAGATCATGCGTCGGATAATTGCGCTCATGAATCTTCAGCTGTTTTAAAGCATAAGCCATAACTTTACCGTGCTGATGCAGAACACATCTTAATCCTTTACTGGATGCATCGCAATGCACTTCGAATCCTCCAGATTGATCCGGTATGACGAGAATGGGCGCTGATGTCAACCTTAACTTGAGTTCTACGAAAGCTTGTTCGCATGTTTCTGACCACACAAATTCTTCATCTTTACGTGTAAGCTTGGTCAGGGGTGTTGCTATCTTCGAAAATCCTTCAATGAACCTTCTGTAATACCCAGCTAGATCCAAGAAACTCCGAATGTCCTTTACTGACTTTAGTGTCGGCCATTCGCTTACTGCTGGATCCACAGAGATTTCATCGCCTGATACGATATGTCCCAGAAAACCGACTTGATCTAGCCAAAACTCGCACTTGCTGTACTTGGCATATAATTGATGTTGTCGTAGAGTTTCCAGGACAATTCGCAAGTGTTCGGTATGTTCTTTCTGACTCTTGGAATACACTAGGATGTCGTCGATGAAGATGACAACAAACCTGTCTAAGTACTCCCGGAAAACTTGATTCATTAGGTTCATGAATTTCGCCGGTGCGTTGGTCACTCCAAATGGCATCACTAGAAATTCGTAATGTCCATAGCGAGTTCTGAAAGCTGTTTTGTGAATATCAGCTTCCTGGACCTTTACTTGATGATAACCTGAACGCAGATCCAATTTAGAGAAAACACAAGATCCACTTAGCTGATCGAATAAATCGTCGATGCGTGGAAGTGAACACTTGTTCTTTATAGTGACTTTGTTCAAGGCTCAGTAATCGATGCACATTCTGTATGAACCCTCCTTCTTCACAAGTAGAACTGGTGATCTCCAACTTGAAGTGTTGGGGCGAATCCATCCTTTCGCCAATAATTCGTCCAACTGAGTTCGGACTTCCTTCAAATCTTCCGGACTTAATCGATAAGGTGCTTTGATCACCGGTTGTGCTCCAGGTACTTGATCAATGCTAAATTCAAGAGCTCGATCGGGTGGCAAACCTGATATATCGTTAGGAAACACATCGTCGAACTCTCGAACCACATCTGGTCTTGATTCAACCTTCGCTTGAGCTGCTGCAACTACTGCTTCCCGTGGCTTCGCCTTGTAGGTACTTGGCTCCAGTGTGCGGTCTCCGCTTTAGAAATAAAAGACTGGATGGTCTGGATTCTCGAACACTACCCTCCTTTGACGACAGTCGATGGTAGCGTAAAATGTTCCTAGCCAATCCATACCCAGAACCACGGCGAAGTTCGGGATGTCCAGCACTTTGAAGGCAGCATAGAATTCTCTGCTGCAGACGACGACTGGACACAAGTCGTATCCCATGGTTGCCTTTAGAACGCCGTTTCCTGAACTGACATTCCAGCTGGATACAAGCGGTAAGACTGGAATCGCATGGGTTCGGACGAGCCGTTGCGACATAAAGCAGTTAGATGCTCCAGTATCAAACAGTGCTAGTGCAGGTATTGAGGATACTAAGATTGTACCTAAGGTATGTGGGATATGTTTTAGGTATAGGAAAAAGTATGCAAATAAATAGCAAAATTGAAAAGAAAGATTTGAGAAGAAAAGTTTACCAGTGATAACTTGGCCATTGGCCTCAGCTTCTTCTACGGTCATCGTGAAAGCCTGGCGCCTTGGTACATTCCTCCTGGTCTGAGGAGCATTCCTCGAAACGTTCCGTTGAGCATGGTGGAACTGACAAGGGTGCAGCTTGTGGTCCTCTGGGTGGTGCAGGTAGTGCAAGTCTTGGAGCAGGTGCTTGGATGGATGGGCGCTGTGGGTAATTATTTGCTGGCCTGGGTGCATCAATTGGATTTTGTTTATGAGGACAAGACCCAATACCATGAGCAGCTGAGCCGCAGATCAAGCAAAGGTTGTTCGCACGCCGGCAATCTTTCGCCAGATGCCCATTTCTCTGGCAGTAGTTACAAAAGGCTAGGCTGGGCCCGTTGATTGGTGCTCCCGGACGCCTTAGCACAAAAGGTTGTCTGGACGAGGCTCCTCCTGCCATCTGGTTGGCATGGCGCTTAACTTCTGCAGACTGAAGTCTGCCCCTCGCTTTTATCACTGCCTCGTAACTGCGGGCAGCTTCCAGAGCATCTTCATGAGTCAGAAATTTCCATGTGGCTAGTGCAGCCTGAATTTCCGTGTCCAAACCTTGTTGAAAACGACGAGCTCTGATCTCGTCCGTCGGTATCAAATGTGCCGCGAATCGACTTAGCATGGTGAATTCAGCGTCATACTCATGTACTGACTTGTCCCATATCGAACCTTGTTGTAGATGAATGAACTGCTGTTCCATGGCAAACCTGGCAGTCACAGGGAAGTACATCGCGTCGAATTTATCGCGAAAAGTCTTCCATTCAATAGGCTGTTCAAGACGGCTTTCTTCCGTCTTCCACCAGTTACGAGCATTGTCCGTGAGCTGCAGTTTCACCACACGGACCCAAGCTATGTCTGGCACTTGTGCTGCCGCCAGATCATCCTCTATGCTTTGTGCCCATTCCTCAGCTTCAAGTGGGATTCCCTTTCCGGAGAACTGCTTGGGATGTAAAGCCCTGAATTGCTTTACCCCAGGTGTGTCAGTCTCGGGACGGTTCAGGAGTTGCTGCTGTCCCTCAAGGAGGCTGCGGATTGCCTCAAGCAGAACTGTTTGCTCGGTGGGTGGAGCAGGAACAGTAGGCACGATGGTTAGTGGAGGTGGAGTGTTGTTGAAGTTGGCGCTTGTGTTGTTTGGTGAATCCATAACCTTGAAGAAAATTTAGGTTAGGACAGATTCAAGTATATGAAATGATAAGATTCAAGGAATATGAAATTGCAAGATTCAAGGAACATGAGTTGTAAAGAATGCTTTAGTTGCTGGTTCTTGTGTTATATTGCTTAGGTTGTTCACGCAGAACAGAACTGCATAGTAGGGTTTTATACAGCTCTGGCCTGCATGGGACACCAACAAAACCAGTCCTGTCCCACATATCCCTACTATCATTTTTTTCAATCAAGTGCGTATATCGAGTTGGCCACTCCGAATTATCCAACGGAAATTTCCCATGCAGGTCAGAGCTGTATAGAACCCTACTATGCAGTTCTGTTCTGCGTGAACAACCTAAGCAATATAACACAAGAACCAGCAACTAAAATATTCTTTACAATTCATGTTCCTTGAATCTTGCAATTTCATATTCCTTGAATCTTATCATTTCATATACTTGAATATGTTCTAACCTAAATTTTCTTCAAGATTATGGATTCACTAAACAACACAAGCGCCAACTTCAACAACACTCCACTTCCACTAACCATTGTGCCTACTGTTCCTGCTCCACCCACCGAGCAAACAGTTCTGCTTGAGGCAATCCGCAGCCTCCTTGAGGGACAACAACTCCTGAACCGTCCCGAGACTGACACACCTGGGGTAAAGCAATTCAGGGCTTTACATCCCAAGCAGTTTTCCGGAAAGGGAATCCCACTTGAAGCTGGGGAATTGGCACAAAGCATAGAGGATGATCCGGCGGCAGCACAAGTGCCAGACATAGCTTGGGCCCGTGTGGCGAAACTGCAGCTCACAAACAATGCTCGTAACTGGTGGAAGGCGTTCCAGCCTATTGAATGGAAGACTTTTCGTGATAAGTTCGACGCGAAGTACTTCCCTGTGACTGCCAGGTTTGCCATGGAACAACAGTTCATTCATCTACAACAACGCTCGATGTGGGACAAGTCAGTAGATGAGTATGACGCTGAATTCACCATGCTAAGTCGATTCGCGGCACATTTGATACCGACGGACGAGATCAGAGCCCGTCGTTTTCAACAAGGGTTGGACACGGAAATTCAGGCTGCACTAGCCGCAGGGAAATTTCCGACTCATGAAGATGCTCTGGAAGCTGCCCGCAGTTTTGAGGCAGTGATAAAAGCGAGGGGAAGACCTCAGTCTGCAGGAGTTAAGCGCCATGCCAACCAGATGGCAGGAGGAGCCTCGTCCAGACAACCTTTTGTGCTAAGGCGTCCGGGAGAACCAATCAACGGGCCCAGCCTAGCCTTTTGTAACTACTGCCAGAGAAATGGGCATCTGGCGAAAGATTGCCGGCGTGCGAACAACCTTTGCTTGATCTGCGGCTCAGCTGCTCATGGTATTGGGTCTTGTCCTCATAAACAAAATCCAATTGATGCACCCAGGCCAACAAATAATTACCCACAGCGCCCATCCATCCAAGCACCTGCTCCAAGACTTGCACTAGCTGCATCATCCATGAAGACGGATCTTTGAGATACGGCAGCAGATTGGGTGTACCAAAAGGTTCTGTTCGGGAAGAGTTAATGAAAGAAGCTCACAGCTCTCCCTACTCAGTACACCCTAGAGGTACCAAGATGTACAAAGATCTACGTCAGAATTATTGGTGGCATGGAATGAAGCGTGAAGTAGCCAGAAACGTCGCAAAATGCTTGGTGTGTCAGCAAGTAAAGGCTGAACATCACAGGACGGCTGGATTACTTCAACCGTTACCAATCCCAGAATGGAAGTGGCAACACATCACGATGGATTTTGTGACTGCTCTTCCTCGCGGCACAAAGGGTAACGATGCCGTATGGGTCATTGTGGATCGACTCATAAAGTCGGCCCACTTCATCCCATTTCGAGTTGGCCAATCAACTGAGACACTAGCAAAGAAGTACATGGAAGAAATTGTGAGACTTCATGGAGTATCGGTCTGCATTGTCTCCGATCGTGACACCAGGTTCCGATTGCAATTTTGGCAGAGTCTGCAAGCGAGCTTGGGAACAAGTCTGAACTTCAACACGGCTTATCATCCACAAACAGATGGTCAGTCTGAGCGAACTATTCAGATCTTGGAGGATATGCTCAGAGCATGTATGTTAGACTTCAAAGGATCGTGGGAAGATCACCTACATCTTGTGGAGTTTTCGTACAACAGCTACCAAGCAAGCATAGGAATGGCACCTTTTGCAGCATTGTATGGAAGGAAGTGTCAATCACCATTAAGTTGGGACGACATCGGAGATAGGGAACTTCTTGGACCAGAGATGATAGTAGCGACTGTTGATGTAGTTCGTACTATCAGGGAAAGGATGCGCATAGCCCAAGATCGACAGAAGCACTGGGCTGATGCAAAGAGACGACATTTGGAGTTCCAGCCAGGAGATCATGTATTCTTGAAGATATCTCCGAACCGCGGAGTGATCCGATTTGGAAGACGGGGTAAATTAAGTCCGAGATACATTGGACCGTTCGACATACTCGAACGGGTCGGTGAAGTGGCATACCGCTTAGCGATTCCACCCTCATTGGAAGGAGTGCATAATGTGTTCCACATATCCCAACTCAGAAGGTATGTGAGTGATCCCAGCCATGTTCTTGATCATTCCGGGCTCACTATACAGCCCGACTTGTCTTGTGAGCAACAGCCTGTGGAGATCCTGGACAAGAAAGTGAAGACACTTCGGAATAAGGAAGTTAATTTAGTCCGAGTGATGTGGAGGAAAGATACTCAGGGAGAGTCCACTTAGGAAAGGGAAACCGACATGCGTGCAAGATACCCTTTCTTATTTATAAATTAGTCCTTGTATAATTGTAAATTTCGAGGACGAAATTTTTCTAAGGAGGGTAGATTGTAACGACTTTATACCTTAGATACATAATAAAAACATTTTATAATTTTTTTTGAGGTCAAAACAATTATTTTACTGCTTATATTGGTAGAAAACACTTTAAAAATATTTTTCCATGTTTAAAATGAATTAATATGATTTTTAGGAATTTTTGAGAATTTTTAAGAATTTCAGTGTTTTTTGATCGAAGGGAATTTTTTTATAACCGATAAGATCTATTTTAGACCAAAGTTGATAGCAAAAGATATAAAATATCAAAATACATTTTATATAATTTTTTTCAGATTTTTAAAATAATTTTTAGAAGCCAAAAACATTTTTAAATAATAAAAATAATTTTATTTTATTTTTATTTTATGCTGAAATAATCTGGACCGTCAAATTTAAAAATCAACGGCCCAGAAATTGCCGACAGTTTTTTATTATAACATATATATATATATATATATATATATATAACCGCCCTTAATCTGGACCGTCGGATCAACGATCCAACGGTCAAAGATCATCCACAACAACTCCCGCACTGTTCACACGTGATGAACGTGGGCCGTCGGATCTGACCAAATCAACGGTTGGATTTGGTTAATTACTGTAGCAGTCAAAATAATAATTATAATTTAATCTCATAAATCCCTATAAATAGCCCTGAACTTCTAAAATTCACCATAAAATATCCGTTCGACACAAAAATCTCAAAAAAATTCCAGAGCTTTCTTTTTGAGTCCTCTATATTCTGGGACAAGTCTCGAAGATAGAAAAATTCTCGGCTTCAAGATATTTATTTTCTCGTACAATCCGACGTACACCGAATTTTATTTTCCTAGATCATTACAGGTAAGATCTCTCAACACTTGACCCCTTGTTATCTTCATCATGAAAATATCTATCTGTGAAAAATATTTTAGGACCTAATTATGAAGATTTAACTGTATTATCTATTTTTGGAGTATGATGATAAGAAAACAATATTAAACTATAATAATATAACGAATTTTTAGCAGTTATCATTCATGATAAACTCACGGGATAACGAACAACCCCGGATTCATGCTTGGACATATGGAACTAAGTCTTAAAACAACTATCATGACCGAGACAACTTTTGTCGGAATAAATGTAATTATTTTACGGTTTAATAAAACTTATCGATAATTAGTTTATTAATTATTAATAAAAAAAACATTTAAATTCTTAAAAATTCCTAAAAATCATATTAATTCATTTTAAACATGGAAATATATTTTTAAAGTGTTTTCTTCCCATATAAGGAGTAAAATAATTGTTTTGACCTCGAAAAAAATTATAAAATGTTTTTATTACGTATCTAAGGTATACAGTCGTTACAATCTACCCTCCTTAGAAAAATTTCGTTCTCGAAATTTACAATTATATAAGGACTAATTTATAAATAAGAAAGGGTATCTTGCACGCATGTCGGCTTCCCTTTCCCAAGTGGACTCTCTCGGAGTGTCTTTCCTCCACATCACTCGGACCAAGTTAACTTTCTTGTTCCGAAGTGTCTTTACTTTCTTGTCCAGGATCTCCACGGGCTGTTGCTCACAAGACAAGTCGGGCTGTATAGTGAGCTCGGAATGATCAAGAACATGGCTGGGATCACTCATATACCTTCTGAGTTGGGATATGTGGAACACATTATGCACTCCTTTCAATGAGGGTGGAAGGGCTAAGCGGTATGCCACTTTACCGATTCGTTCGAGTATGTCGAACGGTCCAATGTATCTCGGATTTAATTTACCCCGTCTTCCAAATCGGATCACTCCGCGGTTCGGAGATATCTTCAAGAATACGTGATCTCTTGGCTGGAACTCCAAATGTCGTCTCTTTGCATCAGCCCAGTGCTTCTGTCGATTTTAGGCTATGCGCATCCTTTTCCTGATAGTACGAACTACATCAACAGTCGCTACTATCATCTCTGGTCCAAGAAGTTCCCTATCTCCGATGTCGTCCCAACTTAATGGTGATCCACTTCCTTCCATACAATACTGCAAAAAGTGCCATTCCTATGCTTGCTTGGTAGCTGTTGTTGTATGAAAACTCCACAAGATGTAGGTGATCTTCCCACGATCCTTTGAAGTCTAACATACATGCTCTGAGCATATCCTCCAAGATCTGAATAGTTCGCTCAGACTGACCATCTGTTTGTTGATGATAAGCCGTGCTGAAGTTCAGACTTGTTCCCAAGCTCACTTGCAGACTCTGCCAAAATTGCGATCGGAACCTGATGTCACGATCGGAGACAATGCAGATCGGTACTCTATGAAGTCTCACAATTTCTTCCATGTACTTCTTTGCTAGTGTCTCAGTTGATTGGCCAACTTGAAATGGGATGAAGTGCGCCGACTTTATGAGTCGATCCACAATGACCCATACGGCATCGTTACCCTTTGTGCCGCGAGGAAGAGCAGTCACAAAATCCATCGTGATGTGTTGCCACTTCCATTCTGGGATTGGTAACGGTTGAAGTAATCCAGCAGTCCTGTGATGTTCAGCCTTTACTTGCTGACACACCAAGCATTTTGCGACGCTTCTGGCTACTTCACGTTTCATTCCATGCCACCAATAATTCTGACGTAGATCTTTGTACATCTTGGTACCTTCAGGGTGTACTGAGTAGGGAGAGCTGTGAGCTTCTTTCATTAACTCTTCCCGAACATGACCTTTTGGTACAAACAATCTGCTGCCGTATCTCAAAGATCCGTTTTCATGGATGATGAAGTCTGTTCTGAGTCCATTCTCCACTTGTTCTCTGATCTTTTGCAACTTAGCATCACTTGCTTGAGCTGCTTTGATCTGATTGACAATGGTTGATTGAACTTGTAAATTCATCATACTTGAAGCATTACCTGGCATGACTACTTCAATCTGATCTGATGCAAGTCTTGTTGAAACTTCCACTGAGCGGTGAGACTCATCGATAATGGTTGGCGACTAAGTGTATCAGGTACCACATTCACCTTCCCTGGGTGATATTGCAAGTTGATGTCGAAGTCCGCCGTGAGTTCTAACCATTTTCTCTGCCGCATATTCAACTCCTTCTGAGTAAACACGTACTTCAGGCTCTTATGATCTGTGTAGATGTCCACTCGTTCACCAAGTAGATAATGGTGCCAAATCTTGAGAGCAAAGATGACGACTGCCAACTCCAGATCATGCGTCGGATAATTGCGCTCATGAATCTTCAGCTGTCTTGAAGCATAAGCCACAACTTTACCGTGCTGACGTAGAACATATCCTAATCCCTTACCGGATGCATCGCAATGCATTTCGAATCCTCCAGATTGATCCGGTATGACGAGAATGGGCGCTGATGTCAACCTTGACTTGAGTTCTACGAAAGCTTGTTCGCATGCTTCTGACCACACAAATTCTTCATCTTTACGTGTAAGCTTGGTCAGGGGTGTTGCTATTTTCGAAAATTCTTTAATGAACCTTTTGTAATACCCAGCTAGACCCAAGAAACTCCGAATGTTCTTTACTGACTTTAGTGTCGGCCATTCGTTTACTGCTGAAACTTTCGCTGGATCCACAGAGATTCCATAGCTTGATACGATATGTCCCAGAAAACCGACTTGATCTAGCCAAAACTCGCACTTGCAGATAAGATATAAACCGTGATTTCATGCGTAAAATAAGACTACCTGAGGTTAAAGAATCTTTGAACAAAATGAGTTTAAGAAAAACGGTTGGTCCTGACGGGATTCCTATCGAGATTTGGAGATGCTTAGGAGAAATAGGCGTTAAATGGCTGACAGATTTGTTTAATAAGATTTGGCAGACAAAAAAGATGCCAAATGAATGGAGGAAAAGTACCCTTGTACCTATCTACAACATTAAGGGTGAGATTCAAAGTTGCTCAAACTACCGTGGAATAAAACTTATGTGTCACACCATGAAACTTTAGGAGAGATTGATTGAACACTGGCTAAGGAAGGATATTAAGATAACAGAGAACCAGTTTGGGTTCATGCCTGGACGATCGACGATAGAGGCTATTCATTTGCTTCGTCAACTTATCGAGCGTGTTTTCGAGAGAGGAGAAAAGATTTGCATATGATATTTATTGATTTAGAAAAAGCGTACGACAAGGTATCTAGAGAGGTATTATGGGGGACAATGATGAAGAAGGGGGTCTCCGTCAAGTATATTGACATAATCAAGGATATGTACGATGGAGTAGTGGCAAATGTCAGAACCTGCGGCGGCTTAACGAGTGATTTTCCGATTACAATTGGTTTATATCAAGGATATGCATTAAGTCCATTCCTGTTTACAATCGTAATGGATGAACTTACTAGAACTATCCAAGATGAGGTACCATGGTGAATGCTATTCGCTGATGATATTGTTCTAGTAAATGAGACGAAAACGGGGGTTAATGCCAAATTGGAATTATAGAGGCAAACATTGGAATCTCGGGGATTCAGATTGAGCTGGTCCAAGACAGCATATATGCATTGCAAATTTAATAACCAGAGAAGTCAAAACCATATTGGTATAACATTGAAAGGGCAAGAGATATCACCGAGCGACCGGTTTAGATATCTAGGTTCTATCATCCAAAAGAATAGGGAGATCGATGGTGATGTTAATTAAAAGATCCAAGCTGGTTGGTTGAAATGGAGGAGTGCAACAAAGATTTTGTGTGATCGTAACTTTCCGTTAAAATTGAAAGGGAAGTTTTATCGGAGCGTTATTCGGCCCGCCTTATTATATGGTACAGAATGTTGGGCTCCTAAGAAGCATCATACACAGAAGATGCACGCAGCGGAGATGTGCATGTTTCGTTGGATGTACGGTAACACTAGAAAAGATAAGGTGCGAAATGAGGATATTCGTGCAAAAGTTTGTGTAGCACCTGTGGAGGAGAAGATGCGGGAAAATCGGCTAAGATGGTTTGGTCATGTGCGACGCAGATCTATGGAAGCACCGGTTCGACGAATAGATACTCTCGAGATGGGCAATGGCAAAAAGGCTAAACGAAGACCGAAGAAAACATGGATGGAGGTGATACGAAACGATATGGTTGCCAAAGGACTCGATGAAAGTATATTGTTCGATAGGAGTGAGTGGAGGCGGAGGATTCATGTGCTGGACCCGGCGTGATTCTCATGTTGGTTCATGTAGCCTACCCCATATGCTTGGGATAAAAGGCTCAGTTGTTGTTTGGGGAAAAAAAACCATATACATCTTTGCGTCATTATAACTTAAACGATCAGGCCTATTTCCTTACAAAGCGATCATCATTTAGTGAGAAATAGAAATTGATTTTTAAACCTTTTCAAGTCTTATTATCCTCGGCTTGACATGATTTTTAGTGATATTTTCTAGTTGAATCTCTATTAATTCAGTTATTTATTTTGGCGTGATTATATATGGACACTTTTGAATTTTTTTTTACCACCACAACAACAAACTTTATCCCAAACCAGTGTAGCTGATGGCTACCTGTGTCCTTTTCCTTCCAATTAGCTTTGTTACGACTTATGAGCAATCTTATTATGCAATATCTATTAAATGTTATTAAATTTTAATGCTATATATCTCACAAAAATCTCTAAAACTTTCATCATATATATCCTTAACTATTTTGCAACAAATGAATAACCTAAACTTGGGTGATTGCGAATAAATACCTTAAACCTTCAAGTTTAACGCCTTAACGCTGGTTTTGGTGAGATAACAAAGAGATTAGAGATGTATATATGTAGGTAAACAGTCTTTCTCCAGAAAGGGCTTTAGGTATTAAAAATTTGAAAGCCAAAGGTATTTGTTTATAATATAATAAGTTCAGAGAATTTATTTATAACGAACAAAGTTTAGGGTATTTTTCTGAAAAAAGCTGAAAGTTTGAAATATTTTTTAAAATTTAGTCTTTTCTATTTTGTTTCTACTTGCATAGTTACTATATTTATATAACTTCTCAATTTGAGCACCCTAAGATACTACCTGTTTATATTGTAGATTCACACCCACATGTGCTACTCCAACTTTAACGACATCATCCACTCCATCATCGACATGGACGCCGATGTCATCACCATTGAGAACTCCCGCTCTGACGAGAAGCTCCTCTCAGTGTTCCGCGAGGGTGTCAAGTACGGCGCTGGCATTGGCCCCGGTGTCTACGACATCCACTCTCCCAGAATCCCGTCCACCGAGGAAATTGCCGACCGCATCAACAAAATGCTTGCGGTCCTCGAGACCAACATTCTTTGGGTCAACCCAGATTGCGGGCTGAAGACCCGTAAGTACACCGAGGTCAACCCTGCGCTCACCAACATGGTTGCGGCCGCCAAGCAGCTTCGCAAGGAGTTGGCTAGTGCTAAATGAGGGATTTTTTTAGGGGGAGAATGAATAAATGTGGGTGGCTAGGTTAGGGTATTTTATATTCTGTGTTGTTTGGGTTTTTGGTTATGTATTATTTACTTTTTAATCTATTGAGGGAACTACTAGGAATGTTTCTAGGAATTTGTCCTATCGGGGTGTGATCGTATTTATATTATTGTTGAGTCTGATATAAAATGAATTTCATATGCAATTTATTATTAGGTTGCAAGTGACAATGCAGTTATCTTGATGGTTCGCAAGTTGGACGTTTGATTGGGGTCAAGTATCATGTATTTTCCTTTTATATTGTGTATGGTCATCTTCAAAGTTTTCCCCCAACAATACGGAGAGTTGTTATGATGAAAGCCTTTACCAGTTTTTTCATGTTTTGTGTTAAATTCCTTGCATCAAAAGGTATGGATTTGGCTGAATTTCTGTACTGTTTTAGTTCATATCAAATTCTTGTATTCCTGACGAAGTCGTGAAAATTATTATAAAGTTTGGTGTATATTTTTTTAGAAATAAGATAATGACTTGCAGCAAAAATGAAATTTCTTCAGTAATTCCAAGGCTTTCTGTTATCATTGTGGTTCTACCCAATAGGATTCAGAATTTTTTTGGCTGCTTTAGGATTTAAACCAATAATACTAATAGAGACTTACATTCTTCATATAAAAACTAAAGAAAATTGCTGGAAAATACTCCTTCAAATAAATTATGGATTAATGTCAAAGATGCATGCTTAATTCTCTCCAAATTTCCTTCTACTTCCATCTATTATACCTTAAAAGGAAAACAGCCTACCGATGTGTACAAAGTACCTACGGACACCAACCACATCCGGGAGTGAGTGCCACTATAGCGTCTTTGCAATTGAGCAAGAGGTTGGGAAAAGAAAACAGACGCCGTGCACACACACATCCTCAAACGCATTTTCGTAATCTTTTCGGCAATAACATACCACTTGAATAAAAAAATTGACCGCCAGGACAACAGCAATACCTACAAAGATGCTATCTGCTAACAATTACTCATAGAAGTGGAACATAAAGGAGGCTAAAGTGCAACAACAACTGAGCCTTTTATCCCAAGCATATGGGGTAGGCTACATGAACCAACATGAGAATGACGCCGGGTCTAGCACATGAATCCTCTCTCTCCACTCACTTCTATCGAACAATATACTTTCATTGAGTCTTTTGGCAACCATATCGTTTCGTATCACCTCCATCCATGTTTTTTTCGGTCTCCCTTTTGCCCTTTTGCCATTGCCCATATCGAGAGTTTCTATTCGTTGAACCGGTGCTTTCATAGGTCTGCGTCGCACATGACCAAACCATCTTAGCCGGTTTTCCCGCATCTTCTCCTCCACAGGTGCTACACCAACTTTTGCACGAATATCCTCATTTCCCACCTTATCTTTTCTAGTGTTACTGCACATCCAACTAAGCATGCACATCTCCGCTACGTGCATCTTCTGTGTATGATGCTTCTTAGGAGCCCAGCATTCTGTACAATATAATAAAGCAGGCCGAATAGCGCTCCGATAAAACTTCCCTTTCAATTTTAACGGAAAGTTACGATCACACAAAATCCCTGTTGCACTCCTCTATTTCAACCAACCAGCTTGGATCATTTGATTAACATCACTATCGATCTCCCCATTCTTTTGGATGATGGAACCTAGATATCTAAACGGGTCGCTCGGTGATATCTCTTGCCCTTCCAATGTTATACCAATATGGTTTTGACTTCTCTGGCTACTAAATTTGCAGTGCATATATGCTGTCTTGGACCTGCTCAATCTGAATCCCCGAGATTCCAATGTTTGCCTCCATAATTTCAATTTGGTATTAACCCCTGCTTTCGTCTCATTTACTAGAACAATATCATCAGCGAATAGCATACACCAAGGTACCTCATCTTGGATAGTTCTAGTAAGCTCATCCATCACGATGGTAAACAGGAATGGACTTAATGCAGACCCTTGATGTAAACCAATAGTAATCGGAAAATCACTCGTTAAGCCGCCGCAAGTTCTGACATTTGCCACTACTCCATCGTACATATCCTTGATTATGTCAATATACTTGACGGGGACCCCATTCTTCATCATTGTCCCCCATAATACCTCTCTAGGTATCTTGTCGTACGCTTTTTCTAAATCAATAAATATCATATGCAAATCTCTTCTCCTCTCTCGAAAACGCTCGACAAGTTGACGAAGCAAATGAATAGCCTCTGTCGTCGATCGTCCATGCATGAACCCAAACTGGTTCTCTGTTATCTTAATATCCTTCCTTAGCCTGTGTCAATCACTCTCTCCCAAAGTTTCATGGTGTGACACATCAGTTTTATTCCACGGTAATTTGAGCAACTTTGAATGTCACCCTTGTTCTTGTAGATAGGTACAAGGATACTTTTCCTCCATTCATTTGGCATCTTTTTTGTCTGCCAAATCTTATTAAACAAATCTGTCAGCCATTTAACGCCTATTTCTCCTAAGCATTTCCAAATCTCGATAGGAATCCCGTCAGGACCAACCGCTTTTCTTAAACCCATTCTGTTCAAAGCTTCTTTAACCTCAGGAAGTCTTATTTTACGCATGAAATCACGGTTTATATCTTGAGATTGAATGACAAGTCCATCCAAATTCTTAGTAAAGTTCTCATTGAACAATTTGTCAAAATAATCTCTCCATCTTTCCTTGATATCCTCATCTCGAACTAAAGCCTTCTGATTTTCATTTTTGACACACTTCACCGCACATAAGTCTATAGTCTTCCTTTCCCGCATCCGAGCAATCCGGTATATATCATTTGTAGCCTTTTTAGTGTCTAATTTCTCGTACATCTCATTGTAGACCTTAGATTTAGCTTCCCGAACAGCTTTCTTAACTTCCTTTTTAGCCATTTTGTACTTCTCAAATCTCTCCACATCTCTACTTTTCTTCAAATCTTTATAAGAATCCTTTTTAATTTTAATAGCAGCCTTTACATCTTCATTCCACCATGATATGTACTTAGATGGTGGAGCACCACCTCTCGACTCACCAAGTAGATCTCTAACTACTTTCTTGATACAACTAGCCATTTTGTTCCATATTTTGTCTGGATCATCTTCCGACTGCCAATCCGCTTCTTGTACTATATGATCTATAAAACCCTTTTGGTTACCTTCTTTCAATCACCACCATTTAATTTTAGGCTCTACCTTACGTCTAATATTCCTAGGTTCTCTTCTAAATCGAAAATCTAGAACTAAAAGTCTATGTTGAGTGGTTACACTCTCATCTGGTACTACCTTACAGTCGATACAACAACCTCTATCTATTCTTCTCGTCAGAAAAAAGTCTATTTGACTAGCACTTGATCCGCTCCTAAAAGTGATAAGATGGGACTCTCGTTTCCTAAACCAGGTGTTTGCTAAGATCAAGTCATAAGATAAAGCAAAATTTAGAATCGAGTCACCTACTTCATTCCTTTGCCCGAAACCAAAACCTCCATGGATAGTATCAAACCCACTACAACTAGTACCTACATGTTCATTAAGATCACCACCAATAAATAACTTCTCTCCACTAGGTATATTTTGCACCACCTCGTCTAAATCCTCCCAGAGTAGACACTTACTAGCGTCATCAAGACCTATCTGTGGTGCATAAGCACTAATAACATTAAGGATCTCTCCACCTAGAATAAACTTAACCAGTAAAATTCTATCACCTTTTCTCTTAATCTCAACTACATTCTCAAGCAACCGTCTATCTATGATTATGCCTACCCCATTACGATTTTTATCTCTACCCGTATACCAAAGCTTATAACCCCAAGGCTCTATGACTCTACTCTTTTCACCTACTCACTTAGTTTCTTGCAAACACATAATACCAACTCTCCTCCTAATCATCACCTCCACTAATTCTATTAGTCTACCCGTAAGGGAACCTATGTTCAAGGAAGCTAGACGGATCCTATGAAACCCTTGCTTATTTGTCACTACACCCGGGGTCTGACGTAGCGCACCGTTTCTGGACGACGACCCTTACTTATTTGTCACTACACCCGGGGTCCGACGTAGCGCGCTGTCTCTGGACGACGACCATTGCTTATTTGTCACTACACCCGGGGTCCGATGTAGCGCGCCGCATCTGGACGACGACCTAGAAGCCCTTGCATACTTAACACTACATCCGGGGTCCGATATAGCGCGTCGCTGAGTAGGGGACGCCCCAACGATATTCTTATTGTGGTTCATGTCATAGAATGTGACAAAGTTTTACGTTTGCTGTCACAAGCCTACCACAAGCCCTTGCAAATGATTCAAATAAATATTAAGTCAAACAAACAAGTGGAACTTAAGTAACAAGGAAAAATTACCTATTGATGCAGGATCAAATAAAGTTAAGAAAAGCTGGATAAAAATCATAAATTTGCATAGCTGACAAACTATTAAGTATTATGACAATAATACCAAATTCATTAATACTTTATTTCTGGTTGAGACGGAGTAAAACACCATGTCGGACATTTCTCAACCGTCTCTATGATATATTAATTTCATAATTCCATGCATTTCTACATGATTGATTCAGATATATATTGACATTGTACTTTATTTGAAAAGACCGTCAAATAAAAGTATAACCATTGTACCACATGCTTCTGTATAAAAGCGAGAAACATTAAACTATTTCAAAGAAAGTTGAGGAGCCAAGGTATATAACTTATTTAAAATATGGAAATAATATGTTACGAGAAACACGTACGCGTATTCTTTATACATTGTCATATATTCTTACTAGTTATGCTTATTATTAAATAAAACCAGTACTCGAGGAAAAGTGTTCTGTGTCCCATTTTATAACAAATTTTCATGTATCCCGTCCTTGTCGTGCCTGAATCTGTGAACTTGATACATAACCTCAAAACCACATAGAAAATGGTGTACACCAACCTGCTGAAACAACATAAACATGATGCAGCACTAAATTGCAATTTTTTATCAACACTGTTTTTAGTCAATGAAATAACCTATCCAGTACAAGTATGGAAATACTTGAAAGTATAATAAAAAATGATAATTCAAGAGCCAGAAAATTACTTGGTATACGATAATAATTGGAAAATCTAAAAGGTCATTTCACAAAAGAAAGATAACCATCTGAATCGATATACAATTGAAATGATACAAATCGAATATAAAGCGATACAGTGGATTCTTAATACATACCTCTCTCGCTGCTGCTCTTTTATCTGACAACTGATCGATTATTATTAGAGCCATGGTTGAACTTGACTAACAATAGGTCCTCATCCTGCAATGGTGCAAGAAATGGGGTGAAAATAATCATGCCAAATATGAGACAACATGGTCCTGAAATAATTTTTTTCTTTCAAGTAACCATTTTGAGTTGACTACTGCCAAGATAACTAAGCTAAGACTAACCAGAACAATTCTGCAATTGTCACGCGTGCGCTCACTCACTCACTCACTCATGCATGCATGCACGCGAAGTTGTGAATACACTCGCGCACAAAAGATAAATAAAATTGAAAATAATCACGCCTACAAGTTACTAGCACCTGCAAGCTCAGAAAGAAGATAACACTAGCACTACACATGATAACATGGTATGGATTTGGCTGACTTCTGTACTGCTTTAATTCATCTCAAATTCTTGTATCGCTGAAGAAACTTTGAAAATTATTATAAAGTATGGGTATTTATGTTTTTTCAGATATAAGATAATATCTACAGCAAAAATGAGATTTCAACAGTAATTCCAAAGCTTTCTGATATCAATGCGGTCGTGCCCAACTGGATTCAGAAATTTTTGGCTTAATTAGGATCTAAACCAATAGTACCAACAGAGACTTCCTTCATAGAGAAACTAAAGAAAATTGCTGCAAAATGCTTTCCTCAAATAAACTAATGTCAAAAAAGAAATACCTAATTCTCACCAAAATTCCTTCTACTTCCATCTATTATACCTTGAAAGGAAAACTGAAAGGTGTACACGGTACAAATGAACACTAACCACATCCACAAGTGCTACGAGGTCTGGATTCAGATTACGTCCTATTATTCCAAAAATAAAGAAAAAAAGTCACCGACAACATTCTGAAAGACTGAAAAGCATAGCTCGTTTACCATTTCAGCTACAACATACTGCTTGAAAGAACAGGAAGCCACACAAAAATTAGATCTTCGGTACAGCAGCTACACGGATGTAGATGTTCTCTGTTATCAATTTACTCATAGAGCTGGAACATCAAGGCAGATAAAGATCAAATGATTCAAATAAATATTAGGTCAAACAAACAAGTTGATGTTAGGTAACGAGGAAAAGTGACCTGCTGAAATAAGGGACTACAGATAAAGTTAAGAAAAGCTGGATAAAAACCAGAAATTTACATAGCTGACAAACTTTAATGCCAAACTCATCGATCCTTTATATTTAGTTTAAGCAGACATGAACACCATATCGGACACTTCTCAGGCATATCTTCATTTTTATGACATATTTTGTATTTCCAGCCATTTCTACATTTTTTAGATCGTCTTAAAATACAACTCATGCTTAGAAATGTATTTACGTTCATTTATGTATTGACATTATACCTTTTTCTTGAAAAGAACATCAAATAAAAGTATAACCACTGTGGTGTATACTTCTCTCTCATAAGTGAGGTACCTTAAACTGTTTCGAAGAAGTCGAAGAGCCAAGGTAATTTCCTTACAAAGTCGTATGTATGTTAAGTTTTAATATATAGAATATCGTATTTAATTAGAAACACGTGTACATGTTCACATCTCATTTGTAACTCTTTCTGGATATTTTTTCCCTATTATTATCGCCATCTATTTTTACTTGTTATATTTATTAGAGAAAAATGTATTTGTGATTGTTACCAGCCATAAATCACGGATACTTGTAAGTGCCTCAAGAATCTTCCCCGATTGAGTATCGGAGTCCTGAACTCTCGGATTCACTCGGACTTGTAAATGTCTCACAAACCTCTTTCGAATCGACACCGCTCCTCTTTCTTTCGAAAATTAAGACTCTTGAAAATTTGAAAGTGTATTGAATATATAACATAATGACATTATTTATTTATATCACTACATATTTATATGTAAATCTTAATATATATTTATATTTATATTTATAAAAATCGATATAAAAACGTATCACATATCTTAGGTTTTTGGGAAATTGCGAGTCCACAAATCCGTATTGTATTGTATTCCGTATCCATATCCGAACCCGTGCTAGCGCATTACAAAACATGTAGTCTTTTTTCTTTTTCTATTTTGGGGCACCCAAATATGGGCCCCGCCCCCGTGTCCTGCCCTGGCCGCGGGTAACTGCCAGCAGCCAGCCATTAGAGCCATTTGGATATGTTTATTATTTATAATAATAAAATCAGTACTCAAGGAAATGCATCTCTGAGTCCTACCATCTAACAAATTTTCATGTATGGTGTCCTTGTCATGCCTAAATCTGCAAACATGATACAAAACTTCAAACCACAGATACAGAAAATAGTGTACACCAACCTGCTGAAACATAATGGGTTAATTGCTGAATAATACCCCAACGTTTCATCTACTTTGCACTTATATACCTTATTGAATTTTTCGCTGCACTTATATACCCTAAAGTATAAACCATTGATACTTTGCTCCCTTCAATTGTTCATCAAATCCATCGCTATTGAAAACAAAATCCATACGGTTTATACTTTAGGTTTCTAAATGCAACGAAAAAATCAATAAGGTATATAAATGCAAAGTAGACGAAACATTGGGGCATAATAAACATGATGCAGCACTAAATTTACAATTTTTATATATAGTCTTTAACTGTTTAAGTCATTGAAATAGCCTGTTTAGTTCAAGAATGGAAATACTTGCAAGTATAATACGAAAGAGAGAACTTCTTGAATTCAATTCAAGAGCCAGCCAGATATTCATTTGGTATAAACAATAATTTGAAAGTCTTAAAGGTTGTTCCGGAAAAGAAAGATAATGGTCTGATTTGATATAAATTAAAATGGTAACCAATCACATATAAAGCAATATAGTCGATGCTTAAAACATACCTCTCTCGATGCTGCTGTCTTATCTGATGACTGATCGATTATTAAAGCCATGGTCTTTCAATTGGACTAACAATAGGGTCATCATCCTGCAGTGGTAAAAATTATCATGCCAAATATGAAAGCCCTTGGTCTTGAAATTAAAAAAAAAGTATTATCATTTGAGTTGCCTATTGCCAAGTTAATTGAGATATGACTAACACGAACAACCCTACGGCTGTCACATACGCGCGTGCGCGCACATACAACAAAGAAAAAGACAAGAAAATATGCCCGAAAAGATAGAACTAACACTTCCTAGAGACTAAAAATACATGATCATACAAATAAGAGCCAATCAAAAACTTGATCGATGCCTTATAAGCTTTTCTAGGATTTCGCGACTAGATACTGTTTCAGGATGCTCCCAACCATAAATAACTTCTTTAATGCTGACTGCCGTTCTACAAAGCCTCTCTCCAATGTCATATGAGCCACCTCTCAACATAATCTTCGCCCTCGTTTCCAAAAGAGCCGCTCTCAAGTGTGCAAATTTCTGATAAAGTTGTGGGCTAGCTTGCAAAGTTGATCTAGAGCCCGAACTCCTCAAGCTCGCAGAATTACTTAGGTTATTATTGGCTTCGGAAAGAAAAGAATTTTCTAACGCCTCTAGTTTTTCTGTGGCAAGTTGAAGAAGTTCCAAAGCAGCTTTGCCACGAAAATACATAGAAAAAGTATGCGTCGCGAGGGGAAGAACAAATTGCTCGATGAATGGTAAAAGCTCATGGATCGGAAGTTGAACATTCACTTGATCTTTCTCGAATTTGAATAGTAAGAAACAAGCAGCCCATATATGCTCCGAGTTTTCAGGGAGGGATCCATTAAGGCTTATTGCTCGTACTACAGAATTAGCAACCTCGTGATTCTCTCCTCTTTTGTGTGCATACAACTTCATGATATCATGGAAAGAAATATAATTTACTTTATTGCTAGACTTTGCAACATGAAGTTTCACGAGCATAGCCAAAACTTCTGCCTCCGAATTTCCCGTGTCTGATCGTTCCATGCACATGCACGTAGAGATACACGCATATTTCTTCCAAAATTTAGAGCCTTGGCGCTCTTCGAAAGTTTCTCTTGCTGCCAATGATAGCATATATATAGGGATCGATGAAGGAGCAAACAAGACACTAGCTTGAACTAGTCTCAATGCTAATTTACTTGATTTTTGACAGCATACCGAAAAACAGTAATCCAATAACTGTATGAGAAAAGGGTTATGTTTTAATGCAGGATCTTCCTCCTTGTCCCAACTCATCTCTTCAATTGTCATATTATTAACCGAATCGAGGAGTTTTGAAGATTTCATCGAAAATTCATAAAGGAGTGCACCTACAAGAGCCAGGCCTAAAGGAAGCCTGCCTACTTTCTCTTCGATGAGCCTCAAAGCATTAACTTCTTCTACATCAAGATTACTAGTCCCCCCATTCATTAAAAGCATAGCCTCTGCATTAGATAAGCATAAAAGCCTCAAGGGTTTAATTTTCATTATCAGAGGCAAACGGGTCGAGATCAAAACATGGGTCGCTCCTCCGAAACGAGGGAGGAGCTCCATTATATCTTTTTCATACCACCAATCTTTTTCCCTCTCCAAGTTATCGATCACTAATAGATATGGGATATCACGAGCGAGCTCTTTCCTAATTTTGCGGATGGCTTCTTCTTCTATATCTTCTAAGTTTCGTGGTTCGTTAGAACAAAGATTGTTCATCATACTCGTGTCGATTCCCAAAAGAGGAAGTAGATCCATATAGTTCTGTCGAAAATATCTGGATTCGCCACCAACCCATAAGACCATTTTATACATTTGAAAGAACCGGTATGAATATTCTAGCAAAAGCTCGGTTTTTCCAATGCCAGAGTCGCCAGTGACACAAGCAACACCCTTTCCATGCACTTTGATATCTTCATCAATCATCACCATCCACTCTTTGCCCTTTCTTTTGCTCTCTTTAATTTTCTTTTCTGAATCGTTTCCTTCTCCAAACAGTAGTAACTCTAGCTCAAGAATCTCTTTGTTTCTACCAACAAAGCTAGAATTCCGAGGAAAAGGAAACTCCTCAGCTGCCAAATTCTTCCAACTCTTCACCCTCTCAACTACTCTCCTCCTTCCCAATCCCGATCCCAAAATGACCACCGCCTCGTTGACACAATCCCTGAAATTACCCACATTGGCCTCCAATTTCAAATTCAACATCGAAATCCCATTTACTATCTCTCTCCATTGAGACTCTGAACCACCATAAAACTCCCATAACCTGCCCCCATATCGATCCCACACCTCCCCTTTCCTCTCAATGATATCTCTGGCATTGCACTCAACTTGAGAAATCTCAAAGAAAATCGGTACCAAATTTTTCTTCTCTAAGAAAAATTGAATCTCCTCCATAGTATAAGGATTCGAGAAAGATCTCTTAGTGATCACCACCACCCCAAACGAGGCCACATCCATTGCCCCCCTCGCAATGCCATGATCATTAGCACCCTTACACTGGATCCGATCAATTATGAAACAGGAGACGCCTTGCATCTCAAGCTCAGCTCGAAGCCACTTCACGAACCGGACCATCAACTTGTTTAGCCCGAAAACTCCAACATAAACATCAAAATTCCTCACTCTAGGAGACATCAAGCTATGATTCGACGATGTGTCACCCGAAAGATACCCGCTTGGCGAAATGTTAAGAGAACGGCTGTTGCCTTGAAAGGGTTCGATCGATTTCCCCAATGAAAGAGACGTCGAAGGGAGGATTGGTGGGTCTGAGAATTGAGAATTGGACAAATTGGGCAAATGGGTATTCCCCAATTGGGATGAAAATGGGGTTTGGGCATCGGAGAACGAAGATTCGGTGGAAAAAGATTGGGGAACAGAGTAGAATGAGGAAGATGAAGAGAGAGGGTAGTTCTCCATTGAAATTGAGTTTGGGAGTTTTTTGAAAAGTTTTTGAGTTTGAGATTGAAGAGATTAGAAGAAGTTGACATTTGAGTAATGATGTGAATCTTTGGAGATATCGATTAAAGATTTTGAGCAAATAATCAATTTTTATCAATGCTTTCCTTTTTTTTGATTGAGAGCAAAGGAGGGAAATTTTTAATCACTTGAGAAATGAAAAGGATTTGCTTTTATCGGGTAGGGTGCTTTATAATTAGGATCCATAATCCGTTAAAAATTTACAGAAAGTATTCTGTCCTAAAACAGAAATGATTAATTTAAATTGACATAAGTTTATTGAAGTTGTATCACTCATTTAGATCAATGAATATAGGATTTGTTGTACTCGAGAAGAATATTATGCAACAGAAAATGTTAATTGTTAATAAAATTTGGGCTAAAATGTCGGAAGCCTGCTCTGCTGGAACTGGAAAAATTCTACTCTGTGCTGGCATATGTGCGCGATCATAAAAGAGAAAAAGCAGATTTCGTGGGTCCCACAAGCTACTTTAAGGGCGGCTGAAATGTTACATCCCATTCTCTCTTCTTTCCATGTGCATTGCATTTGGAATACTGAATAGTTTCTCGCTCCACCATTACCGGAAAAACAGAAAACCTTCCTAAACATAAAAAACTGCCGAGTTGAGAAGGTGGATAGGAGGTTGGCTTGGGGTGATGCCGAGTTTTCTATCTTACAATATGCGGATGACACCCTTTTTTTCGGCATGGAGGACATTCATAGCGCGGTGTGTCTTAAATGGGTCCGTCCAGTTATGGTCGGGCTTTGCGATTAATTTTCATAAGAGCGAAATGATTCTGATTAGGCGGTGTACGGAGATTGACAACCTCGATGTGGTGTTTAGTTGTAGAGTTGGGTCCTTTCTTATCATCTATCTTGGCCTTCCGCTTAGACATGGTGCTCTTCGGAGTGTTGACTGGCAGTTTGTCGTAGAGAAGGTGGGCAGGACGTTGACTTCTTGGAAAGGACAATTCTTATCGTTGAGAGATAGAATTACTCTCATTAACTCTATCCTTTCTGCAATGCCACTTTTTATGCTTTCAATGTTGAAGGCATCTAAATGGATAATTGAGGTGATTGATAAAAGACAGAGAGGGTTTCTTTGGAGAGACGACAGTATGGGTTCGGCCGGTATTTATCTCCTCAATTGGGATAGAGTTTGTAAGAGGAGAGAGTTCGGGGGCCTCGGTGTTCTTGACTTGAGGGACATAAATAGTGCGTTGCTTACAAAATGGTGGTGGGTCATAACGCAAGTGGGTCTGCGAGTGTGGACCCCTCTTGTGGAAGTATACCGTAGACATGCTAAGTTTAGATTTGGAAAGATACCTAGGGGTGCTCGGGTACCCTGTTTTTGGCCGGGTATTGCTGAGGTTGGGGAGTTCTTTTTTAAGAACATTACGATATCGATTGATGAGGGGAGGTCGACCCGTTTTTGGGTTGATGCTTGAGGCCCTGATGAGCCGCTCCAGTATTTGCTTCTTGAGGCTTTTTTGTACTTATCTGATAAGGAGAACACTGTCGACCTGTTCTGTTCGCAAGATGGTTGGTGGTGGAATAGCTTGCGTCAACTTGAGTTGATCTCAGTTGAGGCTCTCGATGCTTTAGCGACCACTTTACACTCGGCGGCCAACATTGGGTGAGAATGATTGGAGGTCTTGGGTTTGGGGTTCATCGAGTTCTTTCTCGGTTAAATCTGCTTACGGGGTCCTTAATTGTGGAGGGGTGCACGGACCTTACAACGATATCATTTGGTCGTTCTTGACGCCATTGAAAGTTCTTATCTTTCTTTAGCTTTTGAGTCACAATAGGATTCTTACTAGAGATAACTTGATCCGTAGACATATCGTTGTCCCGCGTGGGTGTATTTTTTGCCACACTATTGATGAGTCGGTGCAACATTTTTTTTGAGTGCACTACTTCGCGGGGAATTTAGGAAGGGTCGTCGATAGGTTTGGGTTGACCTTGGCTGCGTGCGATTTCGCGTTTTGGTGGGGTGAGTGGCGTTATAGGTTCATTATAGATGCGAAGGGTGTCTTGTGGGATGCCACCGTGACGGTCACGTTGTGGTCTATTTGGCTACATAAAAATGATATTTGTTTTAATGCTAAAACTTTATCTATTGTGCATGTCCATAACAACATTATTGCGCTTTCTTCATTATGGTTAGGGTCGCGGAAGACGGGTGGTGCTCGGCCCGTGGGTTCCCTTCCGGTCGACGGGGGACACGTTGGGGATGCTTGACTTGTTGGTCGCTTGTTGGATGCCTCTACCGCATGCTTGACCTTCCTACACTCGGCGGGTGTTCATGATCGACTATTGTGGGGATGCCTTCTTTTCTAGCCTACTTTATTTAGTGCTTTTGTTTTTGTTTCTGCTTTGGATGACTGTATATTTAACCCACGTGGTTGGCTCACTGTTAGGACTTTGGTGTATTTTTCGTTTTATTAGTTCTCTATAATGAATTTCAGTGTGTGACATTGTTTGCTTTAAACCCCCCCTAAAAAACTGCTTTTTATCTTATAAAACCGTTATTTTTCTCCATTGATAAGGCTTTCCTATACTAAAAATGCCTTTAATAAATTTAATCGACTAACCTAATTATTCTCGTTTTTTCTTCATATTTCCTAATTAAATACATATTGTGTTGAATTCATACTCAGTTTTTGGACGAAAAAATAGAGGATACAGATTTTTTTTGGATTGGAGATTTTCGGAAAGAAAAGATGAAAAGTTGATATGATTTGAAGAAGAATTGAAGGCGTGAAGGGTATTTTGGGTAATATACACTGAAAAAGTTAATAGTGTTAAATTTGAGGGACAAATTGTAAGCGATTTAATTAGTTAAGCGGGTTTCATGATTTTTGAAAAATTAAGGGGGTTTCTTGCATTCTACCCTAAAATAATAATGTTAGTGAATTGAGTTAAATGATCCCGAGCATGTTATTTCCCGAGAATTTTCTAAGAATGACTTAATAAATCAAAATTAATCATTTTTTTGGATGATTAACACCGTTAATCTTGATCTCTACGGTCTAATGTATGTGTACACTAATTTTCATACGGTTTCGATACTTTTTGTCCATGTATTAGATGGTTGCAAAATTAATGTTTTTCGACTATATAACATTTTACACCTCTAGATAAATGGTTAAGGAGCATCGAAACCATATGAAAATCGGTGTGCACATGTATTAGGTCATGAAGATCAAGATAAACAGTGCCGATCATCCAGAAAGATATTTGATTTTGATATATTAAGACATTCTCATGACCATTTTGTAGAGTGTTTTTCGTCACCCCATGAAGTGGATGCGCTCGTGTTTTAGGCGTGTACATATTCCCCCTGCCCGATGGTAGGAAGGGGTTTATTGATTGTGGGGGATTTTAATCTCTGACTGGCGCGGACAAATCTGCCGTTAATTACCCATCGTTTTGACACGAGGGAACCTTTGATTAACGGGTCATGCGTATCATGCGAATCCATTTTTGAAATGTGATTATGTGTGTTTTGAAAGCGATGTTTATGTAAGTTTACGGTAGCGCCCCGGCCGTCTTTCAGACGCCAAATGCGGAACAAAAACTTTTATAACTGGCGCTATCGCATACTATAACCCGGATCTGCCATTAACGCTAAACTAACAAACTGTAAAGAGGGTAGAAAGGTTATACCGAACGATCCGAGTCCTTCGTTCTTTAACAATCATCCCACGCTCCGTTGCAGCTGCTCCGATCTCGTCGATCTCCTTGTCCAGGTGGCACTACGCCATCGGATCTTTAAACGGGCTCCCGTCTCTGACCCGAGGCAACTCGGTCACCAAGTTTGCTAAAAGAGATGACCAAGAATGATGTAGAGAATGAGTAGAACACTTTGTCTCGCTTCGTCCAAAGCCATGGACGAACGGTTAATGAAGTTGCCATTTGAATCGGGTGATGAAAAAATGGAGCTATGAAATTTCCATACACTAAAACTATCATAATCTTTTCAACCAAGTGAGTGAGAGTGAGGAGGAGGGAAGGGGCCGGCCATATATGAGGAGGGGGGTGAGGGTAGGAGCAAGGGAGGGTAACCATAAGCTAAAAGATCTTAATCAAATATCCTTCATCCAAACAAAAGGAATTAATGGTAAAGGGTGACTCAAAAAACATTAAATGAAAACTAATGAGTCACAAGCCTAGTCATCAACCATTAATGCAAATGAGTGACTCACTAATCCTAGTCATCAAATCTAGAACCATCTCATGACTCACCCTCATGACTGACCCAAGAAAAGATAAATCCGTATTAAACCGAATGTTTAATACGGGTGATAGAAAACTGGAAACTGGCAACTTCCAAAAGTGATCCCGAAACGAATTTCAAGATAACCCCGTAACAGTATAAACATACCCGCATTTGTATTACGACCGAATACAAATACAACTGAGACAAAGATATTATATCTACACAGTATAATACTTGGATCCGGCTTAAACCAAAACCCACCAGTATTATCTGCCCGAAATATGACACGTGCGTAAACGCACGTGCATTTTTCGAACTCTGCCATAAAACCATACGGCCTCTACAACGTTTCGTCCGAACTTGGGAAACTATCTGTGGGGGACTCTAATGACTCGTCAGTACCCTGGCAGTGGGTTTAACCACAAGCCGTCAGCGGCACTAGCTGTGCGTAACGGCTGCCCATGGACTGACCTCAAGGGAGGCCGATAAGCGAACTCATCCGGAAACTCTACTGAGCCTAACAGTGACAATGTATATACAGTCCGGTCCGTTCGTCTATGAGTATCGCATATCCGACCTAGAGGGCTAGTAACGTCAGACCCCCAATAGCGGTATAAGTCGTGTCGGAGACAAGCCCGAACACCCTGAGAAACTACCGGAGTACCTACCAGTAATTCTCACCTGCCTTGGCCAAGGACTTGGTGTAATGGCTTTCCTAGACACAGCGCGATCTCCACCCCCAATACCGGGAGAGACGAATCCCCTGCCGATCCGCTCACTTGCCTCTATGTGGCTCGGGACTGTACCCAAAAACTACCTGTTTGCACGACTCCTTTGAGCCGTGGTAGGGTAGAAATCAAAGCACAGTGGGAACTCACACGAGACAAATGACGACCTCAGGTCAATGAACTAACCTGTACACATGTCACCAGGGAACTGCTATCTGACGATATGTATAATACCAACTAGCAGGTTCCCGGCGAGTCCTGTCCGGTGTACTCATAACCCAATGAGCACCTGTATACATCTTAGGTGATCCAACTGACACAGTGGCTTGTGAGACCGGCCACCGCCCCTCGTCGGGGTCTCGACTGTATACACTAGTCTACTCCGGAGTATCGATGCCCTGTCTCGAAACTCCCACGACTAGGGACCACTATTAAGGATGTGCTTATGGACTACCCAACTCTCACATATATGATCGCCCTCATACTGTTGGTAGTCAAGCAAGATCCTAAGGGCTCTATCAACGTGTAACAGTGATCAGTCACCTGAACCTGTACACGACTGATAAAGGCAAACCAGATAGCATACTATCATCTCGAGTAAGACTGTCCTACCGGTATAGGTCATCCTCAATCATTGCAATCGCGTGCCTGCGATCCAATAATTGACTTTGAGGGCACTATATCCAACAATCTCCCACTTGCACTTAAGGCTAATTATTGCGATGTCGCATACTCACAGCCCGTGTGATACCGAACATCCAACTCCTCTACTAATCAGTTTCAAAAAGCCCGTTCGTAAAACTATTGTGTTCGAGAAATAGCCTCAGTGAGTGGATCCGTCCTGATTTTTCTTTCTATGTCTCTCTTAATCTCAAGTTCGCGGAGAAAGCCATCTCCCGAATTGAGTAATACCTGTCTTAGAATATGTCTGGATATCTGATGGGACCTGGTTCATAAATGAACTCTAAATCCAAACTTCTTAGACTGTATCGACAACTGAACCTAATCAGTATCTTGCACCATGCCTCCCACAGTATCCTCTTGGACCACCTGTCCATAATACCGTCCCTCGTCAGAGGGAAAACTATAACTCTGACAATCACTCTGTCATCCATGTCACCTTTGAAGTCTGGAATGATAACCGTCTCCCGAAAGAGGCTGCCGTTATCAAATCCGTAGAACATTCACTTATGTTCTAAAACTGCTTCCTTATGTTTCTCCAGGATTGGATTAATACAAACTTATTGCATCTAGTGCAAAAACAACATCTGGTGTGGTACTTGACATCTCACGATTGACTCAATTGCCTAAGCAAGTGATCTGCCAATCATGCACATCCCTCTCCCCTTTAGTCTATAAGACACCTTTAGAGAGGGTGACTCCATCACCTGCAGGTACACCACCATGCCAGGAGTCATCTATTCTAAAAAACCATTAGAATACTGTCAAAGTACCCACATTGGGAAACTACCCAAATCCAGATCTAAAACCATAGATCTAGAAACCAGAATGTCTGATATTATATCCATATCCTGTCTGGAGAAACAACTGTGTGACGACCACAGTACAACCGATCGTAGTATAGGAATTTTACTTTCTACTCTGTGTATGTCATTCAAATACCAGGACATCACACCCTACTACTTTCTTAACAGATCCATCCCCTATTCTGATGAAGTCAAACCCATGACTGTCACATCAAAATTAGATGATCTATCTCCGCTATAATTGCTCAAGTCTATAAATAGACATAAGCTACTTGCCCACTATCCTTCCGCTGCTCCCACTGACCACAACAACCCTTTGGCAGAATAATATATACGTGCACTTCTAAAACTAGTTTAGAACGACGCTATACTTATCCTCCCGCCGGGTCTCATAGTCTGGAACAACAGTAGTGTCAAGTCTGGGTAAACAAGCACCTCCCTGTCACCGTCCTTGAGGCTACCGAAGTACCTCTCGGGTGTCTGAGGTTACCCACCATATCTACGGAGTGGCTAATGGAATGTCAAACCTGATTGAATCTTTAGGTCCTATTAAATTTTCCGTAATCGTTTGCGGTTCTGGAATCACTTCCAGTTCTACCATACTCCCACTACCGTTTTCTGAAAAATCCATTTTACTAAAACTGTGGCGAGTCAAGAACAATATCACTATTGATCTTCCAGATGGTAGAAAGTCAACCCTCGACATAGCCCAGGTCAACCCACAAACTGCCATTACAGAAACATGCCCTGAGTTATCCAGAGTCTGGTTTTAAGCATAAGCTGGACAACTCCCCATACCTTAACATCGTTAAGATATGAACCATTCTATATCCAATATAGAAACTTTGCACTTATTTAATTGGAATTAGATTCAAAACATACAGCTGTCCCCAGTGCATATCAACTTAATGGAGAGAGGCTAATCAGCATTACTCAACTTAGGAATCCATCCAATTATGAGTAACCCGAAAGAGAAACAAGTTTCTCAAAACCATTACTATCATCTGAATACCTATCACAAGAATCTACATCTTCGATCTCTTTGAAGAATCCCGATACTTGCGACATCTGGTTCTCTGCTTTATTCTTATACACACAACTTCTCAAAACTTAGACCTTGTATTTCTACGAAACACATGTCTAAAAACTAGAGAAGTTATAAGTAAACAGAACATAGTACGAGGACCAACCCCTTTGTCCTGATGGACACTGGACAACATACAATACTCTGTATAAGTCCGCTGAGTTGAATACTCAAAACCTGTGCATCGTAGGTTGAAAACTGTACCTATGGTTAATAACTACTCCGTTGTTCAATGCTCCTTACCCAATCGTCAACTGATGTAGGTAAATGTCATCGACATAATATCAAAAAGTTATATCTCACTTTATAAAAATAAACGTACAGATATATCATTTTGAAATTGGTGCACAACAACGGATACTCAAAACCAAATACATGCCGTCTGGCAATAACTTAGGCGACTTTCTCAAGTATCACCAATTACAACGAATTCCGATATAATGAGGATGATCACCTTATTCCCAATAACTTACTACCACTCATCATCTGTAAAACCATACAGATGTGAGAATCATACCTGGTAAATACATACCCTAGAGTAAGTATCTAATCGGGAAATCAGTTTTCCTTTAACAATGCACTGAAACATGAAAATGTTTCGTAGGGGTATCCTGGTATTCCTAGTAATGCCTCTTCCATAATCCAATTCATGACTATAACCGTATATTTCTTTGCCTTCTTTCCAAATCCCTTTATTTGTCTTTAGTCGTTACCTTCTGTACACCATCGTTTAGGCTAAATGGTTTTCTTCCTTCCCTACCGTTCGGCACCAGCCTATGGTTTGGAAGAAGACTATCCAGTAAGTATAATAGGTGTACCCTCCTAAACCAAGGAGTACTCGCAACTTGAGAGAAAGTGATGATAAAAGACAACTGAATAATACCTTATTCTATTTCTCCCGAACTGGGGGAAAAAGCAGAGGTGAAATAGGAGCGGCGATGAAGTACACAGTTTGGTCGTGAATGATAGCAGTCGCAATTTACTTTGCCCTTTTTCTAATCCCTTTATTTTGTCTTTACATATTACCTTCTGTACACTCTACTTAGGCTAATTGGTTTTCTTCATTCCCTACCTTTCGGCACCTGCCTATGGTTTGGAATAAGACTATCCAATAAGCATAATAGGTGTACTCTCCTAAACTAAGGAGCCCTCGCAACCTGAGAGAAGGTGATAATAAAAGAAAACTGAATAAACCAATTCTATTTCTCCTGAACCTTGATCCATCCTCGAAGAAGTCCCTTCGAGTTCGTATATAACCATATGATGGATCTATCCAATGGAAGTGGATGTCCGTAGTAATACGGGGTGTTCTGAGAAATGCAAAGGGTAAAAGAAGGAGTGGCAATGACTTATGCAACTTAGACAATCCAAAAACCAGTATTTTAAGAAGGTTCGGTCAACTTGGTCACTGAGTCATAGTCTAGGGTCGGTCAAAGGTCGCTGCCAAAGAGAGAGAGAGAAAAGAAACACTCTGCGTGCACTCTAACCTAGATCAGAATGGTTATCACTTTATCTAATCCGGAAACCTCCCACTGTACTGTCAAATTCTCCTCCAAACCTAAAAGAAGAATCAATCGGGATCACCCGAAGAGTAAACCAATTCATCAGTGGGAAGCATGATCCAACTCTCATCGCATGATAACGTGACGGAATCCACTCTCGTTATCACACTCCAGAAGGTATGCGCAAGCCTGGCAAGTTTCAGTTTCTTTAGAAACTCCCGATATGATTTTTACCCCATGTTCTTATGACCTTGACGAAAGCCAACAAATCATAAGTCACATGTCAAGTTCTACCCGTCATATTCTTGTCAATTTGAACCCACCCGTACATACCCTTGACAAAAGCCAACAAGGTAATACGATTGTCCCAAACCAACACATCTATCTATGCAACAAATGAATACCCCAGCAGCTACCAAACACTATGCCTTGACGAAAGCCAACAAACATAGCTTGAATACTACTGACCATCCATAAGACATGACGGTGGGCTACGGCTGGTTTTTGGCGAAAACCTTTAACGTAATGAACTTGATCTCGTTGAAGGAACATGATAGCTTTTTATAAAAATATAGTGGCGAAAACCTTTTGCTAAAGAGGTCATGCCCGGTGAAGGGATCTCGGCTCTTTCCTCGTGTAATGAGGTGCAGGATATTCCAACTGAATACCGCAATGCAAAGCAACTTGTAATCGACTATAGTGAAGTTATTACCCTGATGTAAACTTCTGCCCAAGGGGTCTCTCCCGGTGAAGGGATATCAGCCCTTGCCTCGTCGAATGAGGTGCAGGATATTCCAACCGAATACCGCTATGCATAACAAAAGAAAACGTCTTTGTAATAACACTTTTTAAATTTGTTCCAACAACATCCAAACAGGTTTGTTTTTTCTTTGCATTGATCAGAATCAACGCAGTCCCATCAATAAATCACACCAGAAAAGAACGAAAATAAAATGTACGTATATGCCATCCGCATTCGTCACTGGGTCCCGTCTTTACCCGTTAGGTTACTTAACTAACCACAGAGCAGGGACTGGACTAGCGCGGGTGCAAAACATATACAACATCTAATAGTATATATACCAATATACAATAATCGCTCCAGACGTGATAATATGCAACATTACAGAAAAGTAATAAGCATCACAGAACAATACAGATAATCTGGGATCCCCGGGTTTCACAGAGCTGCTACTGAAACCCGACGTTTCCCTGGTCGTGTGGATAGCCTATGCAATGAAACCTAGACCCCTACGGGTGCGGCAAGTTACCCGCTAAAATCTGAAGCGAGGCAGCCCCCTACAGCAAAGTGAATGGACCACCCTGCACTTCACGGAATCCGGTAACATGAGCACCCCTCCTTGGGTCAACCTGTACCCCCTACGAGTGCGGCGAATAGTCTGCCAATTCTAGAGTGAGGCCCCTCTGCCTCTCAAAGCCATGAGATGCGGACCCGTTGCCTTCCAGAACCCGGCTATCCGTGCACTCCGTCGTGGGATAAAACTTAGTACAGAAATGAAAAATATGTACAATGGGTACATCGATCTCAGCCCGGTCGTGCCCCAAAAGAATATAACACAAACAGGCAGTGACGGCAGTCCACATGTTGGACGCTCGCCCCGCAATATCAAATGTACAAATAAACTCAAACTGCACTACCATTGCACACTGCTATCCACCACGACAAATCCGCAACATCACAGCACAACACAGAACATCAACGCGAATGTCACGTTCACAAACCCTTCTAAAAGAGCTATAGCAATCAGACGCGGTTTACTGCTCGAATGACATTTACGGTCGGAGATATAATGTAAGTACTGTAAACTAACACGTTTAAATTTCGATCGACAAAACTTCCCGAAGTCGGCCCCACATACATCAGCTGTACAGTAACAAAAACTGGGCCCAAAAGAACAGTTCCAGAAATCACAATTTCCCAAGTAGAAGCCCCAGAAAAAAAATGACCCCCTGATTCACCAATATGGCCGCGGTTCCGCGGCCAAAGCATGGCTTTGGCGGCAGATCCGCGGCCGTACGGTCAGATCAGTTTGTCATTTTTCTCCAGTGTTCTTGAAAAAGCCTGCTTGATTTTCTGGTATGGTCAAAATGATTTTTAGACCAGTTTTAAAATCAACAGAAACTTTAGACTTGAAAATTGCGATTTTCGAAAATCCGTTCGATCGATATTTTAAACGCGTTAGCACAAGTTAATAAAGCTTAATGGCGAGGCTCTGATACCATGTAAGTCTACGGTAGTGCCTCGGCCGTCTTTCAGACGCCAAATGCGGAACAAAAACTTTTATAACTGGCGCTATCGCATATATAACCCGGATCTGCCATTAACGATAAACTAACAAACTGTAAAGAGGGTAGAAAGGTTATACCGAACGATCCGAGTCCTTCGTTCTTTAACCATCATCCCACGCTCCGTTGCGGCTGCTCCGATCTCGTCGATCTCCGATCTCCTCGTCCAGGTGGCACCACGTCATCGGATCTTTAAACGGGCTCCCGCCTCTGACCCGAGGTAACTCGGTCATCAAGTTTGCTAAAAGAGATGACCAAGAATGATGTAGAGAATAAGTAGAACACTTTGTCTCGCTTCGTCCAAAGCCATGGACGAACGGTTAATGAAGTTGCTATTTGAATCGGGTGATGAAAAAATGGAGCTATGAAATTTCCATACACTAAAACTATCATAATCTTTTCAACCAAGTGAGTGAAAGTGAGGAGGAGGGAAGGGGCCGGCCATATATGAGGAGGGGGGGTGAGGGTAGGAGCAAGGGAGGGTAACCATAAGCTAAAATATCTTAATCAAATATCCTTCATCCAAACAAAAGGAATTAATGGTAAAGGGTGACTCAAAAAACATTAAATGAAAACTAATGAGTCACAAGCCTAGTCATCAACCATTAATGCAAATGAGTGACTCACTAATCCTAGTCACCAAATCTAGTACCATCTCATGACTCACCCTCATGACTTACCCAAGAAAAGATAAATCCATATTAAACCGAATGTTTAATACGGGTGATCGAAAACTGGAAACTGGTAACTTCCAAAAGTGATCCCGAAACGAATTTCAGGGTAATCCCATAACAGTATAAACATACCCGCATTTGTATTACGACCGAATACAAATACAACTGAGACAAAGATATTATATCTACACAGTATAATACTTGGATCCGGCTTAAACCAAAGCCCACCAGTATTATCTGCCCGAAATATGACACGTGCGTAAACGCACGTATATTTTCCGAACCCTGCCATAAAACCATATGGCCTCTACAACGTTTCGCCCGAACTTGGGAAACTATCTGTGGGGGACTCTAATGACTCGTCAGTACCATGGCAGTGGGTTTAACCACAACCCGTCAGCGGCACTAGCTGTGCGTAACGGCTGCCCATAGACTGACCTCAAGGGAGGCCGATGAGCGAACTCATCCGGAAACCCTACTGAGCCTAACAGTGACAATGTATATACAGTCCGGTCCGTTCGTCTATGAGTATCGCATATCCGGCCTAGGGGGCTAGTAACGTTAAACCCCCAATAGCGGTATAAGTCGTGCCGGAGAGAAGCCCTGAACACCCTGAGAAACTACCGGAGTACCTACCAGTAATTCTCACCTACCTTGGCCAAGGACTTGGTGTAATGGCTTTCCTAGACACAGCGCGATCTCCACCCCCAATACCGGGAGAGAAGAATCCCCTGCCGATCCGCTCACTTGCCTCCATGTGGCTCAGGACTGTACCCAAAAACTACCTGTTTGCACGACTCCTTTGAGCCGTGGTAGGGTAGAAATCAAAGCACAGTGGGAACTCACATGAGACAAATGACGACCTCAGGTCAATGAACTAACCTGTACACATGTCACCAGAGAACTGCTATCTGACGATATATATAATACCAACTAGCAGGTTCCCGGCGAGTCCTGTCCGGTGTACTCAGAACCCAATGAGCACCTGTATACATCTTAGGTGATCCAACTGACACCAGTGGCTTGTGAGACCGGCCACCGTCCCTCGTCGGGGTCTCGACTGTATACACTAGTCTACTCCGGAGTATCGATGCCCTGTCTCGAAACTCCCACGACTAGGGACCACTATTAAGGATGTGCTTATGGACTACCCAACTCTCACGTATATGATCGCCCTCATACTGTTGGTAGTCAAGCAAGATTCTAAGGGCTCTATCAACGTGTAACAGTGATCAGTCACCTGAACCTGTACACGACCGATAAAGGCAAACCAGATAGCATACTATCATCTCGAGTAAGACTGTCCTACCGGTATAGGTCCTCCTCAATCATTGCAATCACGTGCCTGCGATCCAATAATTGACTTTGAGGGCACTATATCGAACAGTTTAGGCCTTTATGAACATATCGAGATCTTCGCAGAGTTTACAGAGGTCCTATTGCCTGGTTAACGGGCGGGGATCGGGAGGCTCCCAAAAAGGGAAAAGAGAGAGAGTGAGTTTGGTGGCCTCACGAGGCAGTGGGGACCCCTTGAGGGGTCGACACAGGGGTCCCTTTTTGGGGGTTCCTAAAAGAAGAGACCCCGGGAGTGGTCCCGGCAGCAGGAACCTGGGGGTTTCGAAGGAAGGGACCCCAGGAGGGGTCATGAAAGCAAGAACCTCCCTTTGGGGGAGGTTCCAAGAGCGGGAACTCCCTTTAGGGGGAGTTCCGAAAGCGGGACCCCTGGGGGTTCCCGAAAACGGGAACCTTCCTTTTTAGGGAGGTCCCGAGAGCGAGAATCTCCCAAGAGCGGGAACTCCATTTAGGGGGGATTCCAAAAGTGGTGTAGGATCGGAATCTACCCTAGACGGGGGGAAGGGGGGAGGGGGAATAGGGTAGTGAGATTTTTTTGCGGAATAAAATTTAAAGTGAAAATTTCAAACACACCAAACAAACATAGGTAGTTATATAAGCAGAAAGTAAACGCGATAATGTAAATAAACATAAATATTTATCAAGGTTCGGTCCTAGCCCAATCCTGCACGCTAAGAACTACTAATATTGTTAATATCAAAACTTATACAATCCTAGTACAAGCGTCTAATCCAGTCACCATTTTATAAATCTAAGAACAAGTCGAACTAGATCTTATGATATCTAACAATAATCAATAATCCCCAAACCACAAATCACAACCCTAGTGATTTGCAAATTCCTGAATTACAAACCGTAATCCAATCACTAACTGTCTTAGAGTTTAAAATGAAAAATAAAAACTACAATAGGTCCAACAACAACAATTGATAATAAAAGTAGAGTTTAAGAAAATTTTAATGAAGCTCGATCGTTGTTGGAGAAGACGAGAGTGAATCTACGAAGCTTGATCCTTGAATCCGAATTCTCTCGTCAATGTCTGTGATTCTTAATGGAAAAATTAAATCTTTAATCTTGGAATCATTAGAGATCAATGTAGTTTGAGTTCTTAAGAATTCTTCTAGCCTTAGGTCTTAGGAGAGATGTGAATCCCGTATTTATACCAAGCCCTATATGTTAATGGGCCAGCCGGTCAACCCCTAACCTTAAAAGTTAATGTGCCGGCCTTGCAAGCCCTAGCCCGCTCACCGGCATAAGGGTTTGTTAGTATCAAACACATTAAAACATGAAACCCAAAAGAGTTGGGTCCTGCACACTTCATCAAACATATTAAAACAATTCATAAGGGTTTGTTAGTATCAAACAAAGATCATAAACGTTATACTTAACAATCTTCCCCTTTTGATGATAACAAATCTAAGTTAAAATCAAACAATGTAAATACGATGTGTATGAAGTTAAGTGAGGTGTGAGCATGCCAAATCAATATATAGATGAGTATCTCATGAAACCAATGCAATAAAACTATGCTTCCTCTATTGACATGCTCTCTTAGAACAAATACCCATTGTTCCATGCTAATGAAAAGATCATGATATCAAATGTATGATTTACAAAACATACGTGACATATGATTCAAAGTGTAAATCAACCAAATCATGAAACCCAAAAGATGACAATGGCAAATGTAGTGCCATGTTAAGAATAAGATCTTTTCATCAAAAACCAGCTTTCAAAATTTTTCCTTCAAACCAACCAACCAACCCATGCCATTTTAACTTCCTTCTCCCCCTTTTGTTTTCATCAAAAGCAAAAACAAACAATAAACGCGTAAACACACAAGAATAAAGTATTATAAATCATGATCAACAATCGAAAAGACAAACACAACGCGAATATCAAATAAGGCATGCAATATCATTGATCATAAAATATCTCCTGTGTGTGTGAAAAGGATGGATATAAAGCAATGGGGGTTAACCAACGAACCAACGCTTTACAAATTCAAACCACTATATCTTAAGTCATGAGACTATGAAGTATAGTCTCTCAACTCATAGACCATGAGACCAAGATACTTAACTCTCAATCAATACCGTTAGGATACTTATATGTGAGAGAATTATTACTTAGTGAACATAATATCGATTCTAAAGGTTGAAACAGTTAGTAAAGGTCGAATACCCTTGAGCTTAGTCACCCTATAAACCGCATCTATTTTTCATGTGTCATATAACTTTATTAGTTACGTTTATATATATTCACTACTTTTTATGGCGCATTTTGCACATCTTTTAATCATTTTCATCTATAGGGCTATAAATATGTATCAAAAGTGTTCACAAATTTATCCATCAATCTACTCAACCCACTATCCTTTGGTAATGCGTTAACTACTACCTCTACATGCAATATATATAATGGATGGGTGTGTGTGATGAAGATGAAGTAGTCATAATAAAATCACATAATGTGCTCAAAAATCACATAAAATTCATCAATATAAAATCAAAGATTATGAGTATAATACTAAAACCTCATATGCAAAGGATATCAATCAAAAATCGCATTCAAATAAACAAACCATATTTTTTCCCAACCAATCCACCTTCAAACCAAAGGAAATCCACCAGATTTTATTTATTTAATTTTTTTTGTGTTTTCTGTAAAAAAAGAAAATAAAATGTATGAAAAAATATATATAATGTTACAAACATCTCATACTAAATCATTTTTCAAAAATTCCTAATTCAAGACGAAGACGACAAAACCTATCTCCAGCTAAAGGTTTCTTAAAAATATCAGCAAGTTGATCATCAGTAGAAATATATTTAATACAAACATTTTCTTTATTTACATGATCTCTTAAAAAGTAATGTCTTACGTCTATGTGTTTAGTATGAGAATGGTGAACATGATTATTAGATAAATCAATAGCACTCTTACAATCACACATAAGGGGTACATTCTTTAAATGCAAACCAAAATCAACTAGTGTTTATATCATCCAAAAAACTTGTGCACAATAACTACCTAATGCAATCTCAGTTGTTGATAAAGCTACACTATTTTGTTTACGACTCGACCAAGGAACCAATGAATGACTTCACATAAAACAAGTTCCACTAGTGCTTTTCCTATCCACATGATATCCAGCATAATCAATATCAGAAAAACTAGTTAAGCCAAACTTATCACAAGAGGGGTACCACAACCCAAAATTTTGTGTGCCTAACAAATACTTAAAAATCATTTTAACAGTTTTGAAATGTGATTCTTTAGGGTTAACTTGAAAACGTGCACACAAACACACAGAAAATATTATATCCGGTTTAGAGGCAGTAAGATATAAAAGCGAACCAATCATATCTCGATATTTCTTACGATCAAATGCAATTCCGTGTTCATCCTTGTCCAACTTTGTTGAAGTACTCATTGGAGTTCCTATAAGCTTCGAGTTTCCATCCCAAATTTCTTCATAAACTCTCTTACATACTTCGATAGGGATATAAAAATGCCATTGCTACTTTGTCTCACTTGAAAGCCTAAAAAATCTTCAATTATCCAACCAAACTCATTTCGAATTCATCCTGCATGACTTTCTCAAACTTTTGACACAAAGATTATTAATAGAACTATATATAATATCATTTACATAAATCTGAATAATGAGAAAATCATGACCCGCATGCAATAGAAACAAAGTCGTGTCTGCACTCCCCTTAATAAACCTACTTTTCAAAAGATAAGTGCAAAGACGATCATACCAACCTCCAGGAGCTTACTTAAGAACGTATAAAACTTTTTTTTAACTCAAAAACATGATTTGGAAAATCGTTGTTCTCGCCAAATTTTTTTGGCTAAGGGCTATCTGTTCCTTTATAAAAAGGGGAGAGAAGAAAGATAAAAAAATTCTTACAGTTTGGCATCACGTGTTAAACAAGTGAGCGCTTATATGCAAAGCATATAAGCGCTAAAAGCAAATAACAAACATGCCAAACATGCTTCACGTGTTAAACACGTGAGCGCTCATATGCAAAGCATATGAGTGCTGAACATAAATAACCAAAGGCCAAGCATGCCTCACATGTTAAACACGTGAATGCTCATATGCAAAGCATATGAGCGCTGAAAATAAACAGGCTAAAACCCACACTAGGGGTCGTATGTTAAACATGTGAGTTCTCTTGCTGCATTCTTTAGTAGCGCTCACATGCAAAACATGTGAGCGTCCCAATTTAAAATGCTCCCATATGATAGAATTAAATTCTATGTGATAGAATTAAATTCTATTTGGGAAATATTTTCCCTGATCTTTCTAATATGGAAAGATCTTTCTCTAACAAAGAATCTTAGATTTAAAATCCAATGGTGATAAAATATCACATATTAAACCATCCGATAGAATTAAATTCTATATAGGAAATATTTCTCTGATCTTTCTCAAATAAGAAAGATCTTCTCTGTTAAACAGAGGACCCTTGGATAAAAAATCCAATGGTGATTATAAAATCACCCATCGATCATCTGATAGAATAAAATTCTATCTTAGGAAAATATTTTCCTAATCTTGTTAAATTAACAAGATATTCATATGATAGAATAAAATTCTATCTTAGGAAAATATATTCCTAATTTTATTAAAATGAACAAGAAATCTTCTCTGTTAAACAGAAAGCCTTTGGATTAAAAATCCAACGGTGAATAAACTTCACCGGTTGATCTAAAAGATCAATTGAATTGATTATGAAATCAATTATGATCTCAATGAGAGATTTTCACAACAAATTGATTCTTTTCCTTTTCCTATAAATAGGAGCAAAAAGATGAAAAGAGAAAGGAGGAACTTGAAAAAAAAAAAAGAGAGGAGACCACCTCATAAGCTTCTGTAAAAAAAAAAAATACAGAAGGCTCTCAAAACAACAGAGAATTTAATTCTCTCAAAGAAAAAGATCTCCCTCCTCTCAAACCCTAAGTAAAAAAATAGAGATCAAAATATCTCCTTTACCTACATAAGGGTTTAACCCTTCTCAAAGAACGTAGTTCTTTCTTTGGATCTGAGATCCACAAGACAAGTCTTTCATAAGTTGAGAATTTAATTTTCATCGGAAAGATCTTGTTCTTGAGAATCAAATATTCAGGAGAGAACATGGATAAAAAGAACATGAAGAAGATGGAGCTCATAATACTCCAGAAACTAAGTTCCTTCAAATCAAGAACTTAGTTTTTAAAGAACCTGATCCCAGATCCTCAAAATAATGATCTTGGTGATCATTAATGGTCACTCTGAAAACATGAACAAGGGAACATGGATACAAGAACATGAAGAAGATGGAGTCTATAATACTCTAGGAACATAGTCCCTTCAAATCAAGAACTTAGTTCATAAAGAAATCGATCCAAAATCCTCAAAATAGTGATCTTGATGATCGTTAATGGTCAAAATACCATTAACAGAGATTTAAGTTCCCTAAAAATATCAACAGAGATTAAATCTCCAAAAAAACTTAGCGCCTTACGTGAAACACAGATGAGCGCTCAAAAGAAGCTATAAGCTGAGTGCCTCACGTGAAACACACGTGAGTGCCAGAAGTTCATCGCCTCACGTGAAATACACTTGAGCGTCACAAAAGACTAGTGCTTAGCACTATTTCAGTGCCTCACGTGAAACACACGTGAGTGCTGTATATCTTAGTGCTTAGCACTGCTGTAGTACAGAAACCCAATCTTAGCCCAAATTGGCTAAGTTTCCCGAAATTAAACCTCTTTGATTTTAAATCAAGCGAGCCTACATGCTCGTGATTTCCAAACTGATCTTAGTCCCATACATGACTAATGATCTTCATACTATACCTTCTAAATTAATCTTAGTCTCAAATAAGACAAATGATTCTTAGATCCACTATGATCTCTTCTCTCAAATACGGGATTTGGTTCAAGGTTACATCTCTCCACACCTCTGATATATGTCGTTGTAATTCCTTAACGTCTTCAGAGAGGTGGTGGGTTTCGACAACCAACAACTCTTTTCTCGTCCTAACTTGATGTAAAATTTCATCAAGACAGGGAATGATACATCCCACATTGATGCACTTCCAAATTGACATGCACACGCATTACATGTCACCACCGTTCACTCCGCCACGTAACAAATACACGTGTGCGTGTTCTCCGCCGAAAGACCGGGAAGACAAATGTCTTGCCTGAATTTGGGGGCAGATGCTATTTGGTTTTATCCGTTCACCTCTCCGAAGATGCCAAGTTGATTTATGGCACCGTTATTCCCCTCCGAAACACGGAGACGCGACCGCCCGAGTCCGTCTTGTCTGAATTTCGGGGCAGATGCTAATTGGTGCTATCCGTCCACCTCTCCGAAGATGCCAAGTTGATTTATGGCACCATGTATCGAAGGTTTAAACAGATGCGGCCGATATAGCAGACTTCGTCAGATCCCCCTTCGTTGATGAGGGGTTTTTGATTGTGGGGACGCTCTTCCCTGCAGGCGTAAGCCCCTGCAGTTAATTACGCTACCGCATTGCGGTAACAACTTCTCCTTCTCCAGATGGTCACTTCGTGTCGTGGGTGTTTGCTTTATTTTTGGTTGCCCGTGGATTGTATACGGAGACTAATTTATGTTGTCGTCCGTAGGGCGTGGACTAGTCCAAATCCGTATCTTCTTAGATTTGGGTTTGAGGGTTGGGTTTAAGGATACGTTAGCCTCATTTGAGACTAAGATCAACTTAAATGTTTGTTAAGGATACGTTAGTCTCATTTTAGACTAAGATCAACTTAACGGGGTCATTTAGATCCAACAAAAAAGAAATTGGACTTTATTGTTTAGTTTAAGGACATTGCGGTCGATTAGTTTAAGGACATTACGGTCTGTTATTAGTTTAAAGACATATCGGTCCATTGTTATTTTAAGGACATTACGGTCCATTGTTAGTTTAAGGACATCTCGGTCCACTGCTAGTTTAAAGACATCACGGTCGAGGTTAAGGACATCATAGTCCGTGAGTTTAAAGACCTCACAGTCAAGGTTAAGGACATCATAGTCCATGAGTTTAAGGACCCCACAGTCCAATGTTAGTTTAAAGACATCACGGTCGAGGTTAAGGACATCATAGTCCATGAGTTTAAAGACCTCACAGTCAAGTTTAAGGACATCATAGTCCGTGAAATGTGTGGTTGTCGGGACCCGTCACCTCTCTGAAGACGTTGAAGGATTACAACGACAAATATCAAAGGAGTGAAGAGATGTACCCTTGAACTAAAGTTGATTGTGGATCTGTAGTCCAATTTGGAACTAAGATTGATTAATTAGATTATGAGCACATTGGCTCAGTTAAATCTGAATTGAGGACTTATTGCCAATTTGGGTTAAGTCCAATTAAGTTTGAAATATTGTCCCTTTATTGGACCATTAGACATTTGTCTGGGTCCAGTCCCCCATCATTTAGCAATGCTAAACAAGAGTTTGAGGTCTCTGATAATATTTTTATCTTTGACTGAGCATTAAACATTGTAGTTCTGAGTTTTACTCAACTTTGAGGTTTAGTTAAAGGACAGGTTTTTGCCTCTGGAAACTTAGCCAATTTGGCTAAGATTGGCTTAAAAATACTGTTAAACACCAGAGGACAACAGTGTTAAACACTGGAAATAAAACGCTCAAATTAGTGTTAAACACTAGAGAGCAAGGGGGCACATGGGGACACGTGAGGGCACCCAAAGGTGGGGCCAGATCTCCTTTACTTTGTTCTGCAAATAAGTGTTTAAACACCTTTAATCTTCTGGCCATCACGTGTTGGCACGTGATGGATATTTGTGCATTGATTATTAAAGCATTTATTAGGGGTCACGTGGTAACACGTGAGAGCGCCCAAAGCCAATACTGCCTTTGCTTTTGTTCCCTATATTATGAGGGTCACGTGGGGGCACGTGAGGCATTGCCTCAAAGCTTTTTCCTTCTTATTTTTTGGGGATCTGTTTAGGGGTCACGTGGGGGCACACGACCTACCTTTATTCTTTCTTTCCGATCACTGCAGATTGGGGTCACGTGTCATCACGTGACCAATGTTCTTTACGTGCATGGAGATCTTTCAAGTCTCTTTATTTTAAGAATTAAATTCTCTGTAGGGTTAAACCCTAATTATGTTTTAGAGGAATTAAATTCCTATGCATGTGGAAGAATTAAATTCTTATGTAGGATGAAACCCTAATTTTATTTAGGAGGAATTAAATTCTTGTGAATTTGAGAGAATTAAATTCTCAAGTAGGGTTAAACCCTAATTTTGTCTATCTTGAAGGAATTAAATTCCTATAAATTTAGGAGAATTGAATTCTCATATAGGGTTAAACCCTGGTTTTATCTTGGAGGAATTAAATTCCTGTGAATTGGGAGAATTAAATTCTCTAAACTCAATTCTTTCTCTAAGTTTTGGATCTACATGGCAGAATCTTCCCGATGAGAATTAAATTCTCAACCTGTAGGGAGATTTGCTTCTGCAGATCTTCAACCAGAGGAAGAACTAAGTTCTTTTGCAGAAGAGTTAAACTCTTAGATTGAGAATTAAATTCTCTTTTTTTTGCTTTATGAAGTTTTGATCCCTTTTCCCCTTTCTCACCTAGGGTTTCTTTTCTTGAGAATTAAATTCTCCTTTCTTTTCTCTCTGCTATTTGTCTTCTGAAAATTTCAAGATCCAAAATTCTTTCTTTCTTCTCTTCTTGGCTCCTATTTATAGGAGAAGGAAAAGAATCAATTTGTTTAGTAAAATTTTCATTGAAAGATTTTGTTTGTTTTATCATAACTAATATGATCTTTTAAATCACTCAGTGAATTTTATTCATCATTAGATTTTTAATCCAAAAGATATTCTGTTTGTTATTTTTGGTGAAACTTAGGGAAATCTTTCCTTGTAAAAAATCTTTTCATAAATTAGTGATTTTTAATCACCATTGGATTTTTAGTCCAACGGTGCTCCACTTTACAGAGCATAGTCCTTTTTGTTTGGAAAGATTTAAAGAAAATACTTTCCCAGTTAGGGTCTTTGATTTCTCTTAATTAGAATTTAATTCTATCAACTTATAAGGCTTTCAAAGCCTATCACGTGTTGGCACGTGACCCTCCCTCATTCAGAATTTAATTCTGTCTTTTAACTGGGCTGAAAGACCATCACGTGTTAGCACGTGACCCTTGGTCACGTGTGAGCACGTAATACCCCGTTGGGGTCTTTCTTTAGCCGTTTTGTTTACCCTTTTGTTTGATTAGAATTTAATTCTATAAAGAGATCACGTATCAACACGTGACCCTTGGTCATGTCTAAACACGTGATACCTCATTGAGGTGTTTCCTGATTTTTATCAGGGAACAAATGCCCCCACAGCGTTGTTCTCACGTGTCTGCACGTGAGTGCAACGCTGTCACCTTTGTGACCGTTTGATCTGTCTAGCGAATAGGGAAGATGAAACGTTTCCCATCACATCCTATAAATGCAGGGTCTCTTCAGAAGCACCTCCTCTCTTTTATCTTCTTCCTTGCTAACTTTTTCCCTGTGAGAATTTAATTCTCTTTTCTCAGAGCTTAGTTCTTTGTTTCGAAAATTTTCAGAGTTTAACTATGTTGAAAGATTTCCTTTTCTCAGGTAATGATCTTGAACGACTGAAGAACTTTTGCAGAAACCTTCATTGGATTTTAAATCCACACCAAGGGTTTTTTCCCTTTAACAAGAACCCATTTTTTTCTTAAGTTCTTTAAAAAGAAAACCACTCAATCCTTAAACGACAGACCTTGTTAGGGTTTCTCTGATTTTCAGGGATCAATGGCGATGCCTGTCTCTTCTGTGGAATTTAATTCCACCTCAAAGAGTTTCGGCTATGAAAAAAATGTTTCTGGGAATTTAATTCCCCTTTTCAAAAGGAATTTTAATTCCTCTGAAGAACTTAGTTCTTTCCAGAGAATTCTTGGGGTTTTCTTGCCCTGATTTGTTTCTTTGCAACCAAAAAGAAGAGATTTGCAGTAGAGTTTTCTGGGAATTTAATTCCCTTGCTCTGTTTGATTTTTTACAGAGTCCAAGATGGATTTCTTTTTGGGGAATGTGTAAGGTCATTTGAAAATCCACTGTTCATTTATTGAGAATCTTCCTTTTGTTCTCATAGTGATTGCTTTGCCTCATCATTAGTAAGCCGCCATCTTGATTTTGTGGGACCCATGCGTTTTGTAACCAATGGTCCCATAAAATAAGTTCCTTGTCGCTTTCTTCCACTGTCTTTTTATATATGCATTTACAAACATATATACACGTGTTGGCTTCGCTTAATAGTTTCCCCTTCTTTTATTTCAGGCACAATGACTTCTGTTCCATACTTCCCGTTCACTCGCTCGGAGGATGCCTTTCCTCAGTCACCGTCTGACGAGGAAGTGATGGCGATGATCAAGGCTCATGACCCGAATCGTACCAATTTACTTTTATGGGGGACCTGGTACGGTCACATCATCCGCGGTCGCCGCGGTTTTCTTTGCGAGATACCGACGGAGCCTACCTATGGGACGGTTTGAGCCTTCAATAACTGGTATTCCGAACCATCCAGTGCTGGCTATAGATATTTTAGGGCGCCGCATTTGCCAGGGCGAAGCCCAGCCATGGGGACAGATTTATAAGATAGGGCTTACCCCTCGACACCCCATGGGCTACCTTCTCTGGGCTCGTTACATCCTGTCCGCCCATCGCGCGCGACTGCAGAGGGTTTGACTCTATTAGGCGATATATGCATCTCTTTTCCACTACCAATCTCCCCATGTCTGGTGGGTTAAGGTTTTCTTGAACCAATGGAATCTTCCCACCAACACCTTCCTTCTAGGGGACCGTGAAGTTTCAATTTCTCTGGAAGAATTTCGCGAGATCTCAGGGCTGCCGGTTAGGGGGACACTTTATGAATTACTGCCTCCTGATGAGTATGTTTTCGAAACTGAGCCTGCCATGCTTGACGGCCTGTCGACCGAGAACGCCGTCCGCCACAAGTGTCCAAGTTTGATCAAGACCCTAAGTATTTTTGACAAACTGTTCACAGAGTCAGAGGAGCAGGGCGTCACTTTTAAAAGCTTTATCGCTTGCTTCCTTCGCGAAGATGTCCTATCAAAGACAGCTCCGAAGTTTGCGAACGTTAACGACCCCTTTGGGTTTGGTTTAAATAGGCGGCCGACTAAAGAAGAGGACTTGCCGTAGTATTACATTCCTATCATGTCGGCGGTATCTTTCGAGTCGATTGCAGCTCCTGGTATGGATGAGGAGACTTTCTTTGTGGGCTTTATCAGCGTTTGGCTTAGTTGGTTCGTCATTCCCATGCATCGCTGTTTCATGAGAGCCTCGGTTATTTACCCTGCTCATCGCATTGTTGAGGGAACACGACTAGCTGTTGGCATTCCAGGGCTAGGGCATCTATATTATGGGTTAGGCGCCGCGGCTAATACCTCAACTCCAGGTGTAGATGTGCTAAATTTCTCTCTTTATTACTTCACGTCCTGGATTGAGATGCACGTGTTGGGGGCCTTTGCTGCGCACCAAAGACCCAAATTTTCTGACGCCTACACTTTTCCGCGATTCATGCGGCCGGTGGACGCTTCTGCTCCTAACCCGACTCAGTTTGGGGCTATTCGTGTGCTGATCGCTCCCTATGCTAATACGGGTGGAATGGTATTCATCGATCGAGCCCTATCTGCTTCCTCAGGACCGATTCAACAGCTCCACGACTTGTCGAAAGAGGGGGTACCTTCTCTGAAGCCCAGGGAAGCCATGCACCTGTACACGATCAGACCAGATTATCTGGTATTTCGTCAGAACGGTGCGGCCCTCTTTATGCGGTACAACCCACACCGCTTTGACCGGCAACTTGGATATGATCAGGGCGTTCCCTTCGAGGCATTTACAGTGGCGCCTAGTCCATCGCCTGAAGCTGTTCGTGACGCCGCTCATCACTTTATGCGGCTGAACACTGGTTCTTGCTTCATGATCCCTGAAGATGATCATATTCCTTGATGTGTGGGGTCTTTCATGTGCTGGTACCTCCACCGGGTCAGTCCAATTATTGCTGAGGAGAAGAGGGTACTTCTTGGATACAACGCTCCCATTCCGATTCAAGCCACGGGAGTTCCGCCGCAACCGCATGCAACAGTTTGTCCTCCCTTGAGGGATACCAGTGTCGTGCTTATTCCGGGGGCGGCGGAAGTAGACTTAACTCCCACAGCTGGTATGCCACTGCGTACTCGGGCTCAATCAAGGGCTAATAGGGCGCCGGTAGAAGTATCATCGTCCGCGGCGTCGACAATGGCCGTGTCGTCCTCGGTAGCACTGCCAAGCGAGGACATTGAAGGTGAAGTGGGTCAGCGCCGTACCAAAGCTCTACGGGGAGTAAACGATTGTCTTCGGCGGTTAGTTCTGGGTCTAAGAGGCGGAGGAAGACGGCCACCAATCTGCTCGACTCTTTAATAGAGTCCGAGCCTATTCTTCAGGATGAACCGCTAGCCATGCAAGAATCAGATGGTGGCCTACTTTTCCCGAGTTCATCTGCCGAGGAAGCCGCACAATTGGCTGAGGCTATAAGACGTTCGCAAGATGAATCCGAGAACGTAAGGATTCCGAAGAAGCCCTACCCTGCCGTCATCTTTTACGAAGACCCTCCGTGGATACGGCGGCGATTTATAGGCCTTTTGGAAGAATGGGAGAAAGGGCCCTTAAACAGGCTGTTTTGGTCGACGCTGAGGACGCGCTTTCACTGTGGACCGGTGGCCACGAGTCTACCCTCGGACCTCGGCGATCACATCTCCTCAGGAAGGAGCGTTGGCTTGAGCAAGCCATATTAGAAGCTCCTTTGCGCATCGGTATGTTCATGTATCTCTTTGTAATATTTTGTATTGCCTGCATACATATATATGTATCCTTATCCTCATACAAACTTTACAGGGACTTCGGCGGCGGCGGAGGCTCTGAGTCGTGCTTTGACCGTAGATTCTGCTGTTATCCCCAGTGAAACACCAATCAGTGTGGAGGGGGTCGATGTAACTGTTGCTCTTGCGATAGAGTCTCCCTCGGTGGTTCCCGCTCCCAAAGCACTTGCTCCCTCGGGGGAGGCATCTTTGTCGGTCGCCACTCCAATGGATCTTCCTGAGGGTGACCCGGAGACTAGGGTACAGGTAGTCGAGGCTACCGTCCTTCCGTTGGAGTGTGTAGTGGCAGCCGCTGCTCCTCGCTCAGAAGCCGCTACACTGGTCCGCGTCCCCAATAATATGCCTGAGGTCACGGAGGAGGCCGCTGAAGCTGCCATCCCTCCAGCTCAGAATGGGAGGAGCGTCGAAGGTAGCCTTCTATATTTTACATTAATAATCTTTCCATTGTCTGAACCCTTCTGTCTTTTCAGAATTGCGCGGATTGGCGGCATCTATTGCTGATCTGTCTCCCAGGTGTAAGTCCACGTTGCCTACCCCGGTGCTTACGGGGAGGCGGAAACGGTATAAAAAATCGATTTTTACAACTCAAGGCAACATGGACTAACTAAAGAAGGATCTTTGCTAAACATAAACTAACAACCAAGCTAAAAGATTTAGCTACTCGGTTAAAGGGTTATCCCTAAGTCTTGAAGTCCTTCTCTTCTTGCTCCTTGGAGCGGGATGAACGGGTCGTCCTCGTCGCCTTCTTTTGCCGAAGAAAGATCCACCCGAGGGCCTCTACCTTTGGCTCCTACCTCAAATTAGAAGTAACTAATGTGCTTGGTGTGCTAAACCTAGAACCTTAGAAAGAGTAGAGAATGATTTTGGTGTTTTATCTCAAAAGCTTAATGTTTCTCAACTCATGAGAGGGAGAGCTTTGAGAGAGAGGAAGAGGATGAGAGAGAATGAGAATGATAGAATGAGAAGATAATGATAACCTTCTCACATATATGTGAATTATGATAATTAAAAAATTAACTAAAGATAATTGTGATGGTTAACTTGAAATGACCATTATCATTTCACGTTAATTACTTTTGCAAGAATCAAAGAGTATCTTTCATATGAAATGATGATGGTCAATTTGTCAACATAGGTCAACAAGTCAACCATAGTCAAATGGTCAACAACTCTAACCATAACACAATTATAATTAATTAATATTAATAATCATATTTCACACATAAACATTAGAGTTAAGAAAAAGACAACGGTCATTAACCCTAATGAAAGTACTCTGCCTCTGCCTCAGTCAACTGTGCATACACACCCGTATCCGTGTTCCGAGGAACACGAATACAATGAGATAAAACCAATCCCGAAACATATACAAGGATCTGGCTTAAACCAAAGCCCGCTAGTATAAGCTGTCCGGACACTAAACGTGCACAAGTGCGCGGATGTGAACGAACCCCGTCGCAAAACCATGTGACCTCTACTCGTTTTGCCTAAAGGAGAATAACCCTCTGTGCGGGACTCTAAAGACTCAACACTACGCTGGCAGTGGGTTTAACCACAGACCGCAAAGCGGCACTAGCTGTATGTAACGGTCCCCAGGTAGATGCCGATAAGAAGACTGACGAGGTAAACCCATTTGAACTCCTACTGAGCCTGAATGTGACAGTCTTCGTACAGTCCGGTCTGTTCATCTAAGAGTATCGCATGGCGGGCCTAGGAAGGCGGTAAACGTCAGTCCCCTAATAGCGGTACAAGTCGTGTCGGAGTGTAGCCCAGAACACTCTGAGATAACACTGGAAACCTACCAGTATATCTCGCTTGCCCTGGCCAGGGACTTCGTGTAATGGCTCTCCTAGACACAGCGCGATATCAACCCCCAATACTGGGAGAGACGAATCCTGTCTAACCGTCACTGTCTCCAAGTGCTTCGGGACTGCACCCAACTGCTACCTGTTTGCACGACTCCTTTGAGCCGTGGTAAGGTAGCAATCTAAGAACAGTGGGAACACACTCGAGGCGAAGTGACAGTGTCAAGTCAACGGACTAAGCTGTACTCATGTCACCTGGGAACTGATAACTGACGATAGGTATAATACCAACCAACAGTTCCCGACGAGTTTTGTCCAGTGTACTCGTAACCTAACGAGCACTCGCATACTATCTCAAGTACGACGTACTGACGGCTGTGGGACTGATCGTCTCCCAAGCTGGGATGAGAAGAGCATACGCTAGTCTACTCTGGAGTATCAATACCCTGTCTCGATAGTCCTACGACTAGGGACCTGCATAAGGATGTGCTTGTGGATTACCCAGCCCCCACAAGTGTGACTGCTATCACAATGCTGGTAATCAAGCAAAGATCCTAAGGGCTCCACTAATGTGTAAAGGCGATATGCTATAAGAAACACATGCACACATTAAAGTAGAAACAAACCAAGTAGCATACTACTATTTTGAGCAAGATTGTCTATACAACTGTGAATGTCCCAAGCTTCCATCAAGTAATATACAAACTAGTATGATACACTAATGGCCTCTAGGGCATATACACTAACAATCTCCCACTTGCACTAAGGCCATGTACTGGCGTATCGAAGACCTATCATCTCGATCAGCCGCTCGAACTGAGTCTGGGGTAAGGCCTTCGTGAATGGATCAGCAGTGTTATCTTCCGTAGCAACTCTCCGAACCTCGATCTCCTGGTGACCCACGATCTCCCTGATCAGGTGATACCGCCTCAAGATGTGTCTGGAATTCTGATGGGACCTGGGTTCCTCCGCTAAAGCTATAGCCCCGTTGTTGTCGCAATACAGAGGTACTGGATCAACAATGGACGGAACCACCTGAAGTTCTGTCAGGAACTTCCTTATCCAGACGGCTTCTTTTGCAGCATCTGCAGCAGTGATATACTCCGCTTCCATTGTCGAGTCAGCAACGGTTTCCTGTTTGGAACTCTTCCAATACACCGCCCCTCCATTAAGGGTAAAGACATACCTCGACATGGACTTGGAATCATCCTTGTCACTCTGGAAGCTGGAGTCAGCAAAGGCCTCGATCTGGAGGTCTTTTCCTCCATACACCAAGAACATCTCCTTAGTTCTTCTCAGGTACTTGAGAATGTTCTTTACCGCTATCCAGTGTTTCTCCTCAGGGTTTGACTGATACTGGATTGCCACACTCAGTGCATAAGCTACATCCGGTCTGGTACACAACATCGCATACATTATAGAACTTACCGCAGAAGCGTAGGGTATAATAGACATGCGATCCCTTTCCAAATCAGTCTTGGGAGACATCTCTTTGGAGAGGGTGATCCCGTGACAAGCCGGTAGATTACCGCGCTTGGAATCTTCCATAGTGAATCTTTTTAGTATGGTGTCGATGTACCTGGACTGTGAAAGTCCTAATATCCTCTTGGATCTATCACGATAGATCCGGATCCCCAGAATGTAAGAGGCATCACCCAGGTCTTTCATGAAGAACCTGTGTGACAAGAACCCTTTGACAGATTGTAGCATAGGAATGTCATTTCCTATCAAAAGAATGTCATCCACGTACAAAACGAGGAATATGACAGTTCTTGCTACAAATCTACTATAGATGCATGGTTCATCTGGATTTTTGATAAAGCCAATTTCTTTGACCGTCTCATCAAAACAGATGTTCCAACTCCGCGATGCCTGCTTTAGTCCATAGATGGACTTAAGCAACTTGCACACCTTTCCGCTGCTCCCACTCTGAATGAAACCCTCTGGTTGGTCCATATAGACACACTCCTCTAAATTTCCATTTAGAAAAGCGGTCTTTACGTCCATCTGCCAAATCTCATAACCGTGGAAGGCAGCAATGGCAAGAAGGATCCGAATGGATTTCAGCATAGCCACTGGAGAAAAGGTTTCGTCATAGTCCAAACCAGGTCTTTGACGAAAACCCTTTGCAACAAGTCTAGCTTTATAGGTCTCAACCTGTCCATCTACACCAATCTTCCTTTTGAAGATCCACTTGCATCCTACGGGTTTTACCCCATCTGGAGCAACGTCCAACGTCCATACTTTGTTGGTGTACATGGACTCCATTTCGGTCCGCATTGCATCCAGCCATTTTACCGAGTCAACGCTCTGAATGGCCTGCTGGAAGCTAGTCGGCTCATCACTATCAATGATACAATCCTCTCTATCTCCGTCTACGAGAAAACCGTAGTATCTCTCGGGCAGATGAGACTGCCTACTACTTCTGCGGAGCGGCGCAGGAATGTCCTGATCTTTCGAACCCTATGGTTCTACTAAGCTTTCAGTAATAGCTCGTGGTTCTGGAATTTCTTCCAGTTCTACTACGCTCCCACTTATTTCCTTTTCTAAGAACTGGTGTTCCAGAAAGTGGGCATTACGAGAAACAAAGACCTTTTGTTCCTCTGCGTAATAGAAAAGATACCCCCTGGAGTTCTTTGGGTATCCCACAAACTTGCACAGTACCGAGCGTGCCTCGAGTTTGTCCGCATGCTACTTTTTGACAAAAGCTGGACATCCCCAGATCTTCAGATATTGAAGATGGGGTTTCTTCCCACTCCATATCTCATATGGTGTGGTAGGCACAGTCTTAGTTGGAACTCGGTTCAAAAGGTATGCAGCTGATTCTAGCGCATATCCCCAGAATGATCGCGGCAACTCAGCGTTACTCATCATGGAACGTACCATATCCAATAGGGTTCGGTTCCGTCTCTCCGATACACCGTTATGTTGCGGAGTGTATGGAGGAGTAAGCTGAGAGAGAATTCCATTCTCTTTTAGGTAATCCAGGAACTCGGCACTCAAGTATTCACCACCTCGATCAGATCTCAGTATCTTGATACTTTTGCCTGTTTATTTTTCTACTTCATTCTTGTATTCCTGGAACTTTTCAAAGGCTTCAGATTTATGCTTCATTAAGAAGACATGTCCGAACCTTGAAAAATCATCCGTAAAAGTAATGAAGTAAGAATAACCGCTTCGCGCATGTGTAGACATTGGACCGCACACATCGCTGTGTACGAGTCCTAAGAGCTCGCTCGCTCTTACCCCGTGTCCAGTGAACGGAGTCTTTGTCATCTTCCTTTTGAGACAGGATTGACAAGTTGCATATGATTGATATTCGAACGGATCCAAATATCCTTCTGTATGTAACTTCGTCAACCTTCTCTCATTGATGTGACCCAGTCTACAATGCCATAAGAAAGCCTGATTGATTTCAGAAGACTTTCTTTTGTGTGTATTCTGGACATTGAAAATCTGTGGTTGGTTTAATACGTATATACCATTGTTTAATGTACCTGACCCAATCAAAACTTGATTAAGGTGAATGTTCACAACATTACTTACAAATGCAAATTCATAACCTTCTTTAGATAATAAAGATACAGAAATGATATTACAAGTTGCATTTGGTACAAAATAACAATCACGCAAAACCAAAAGGTGTCCATCTGACAATCCCAGGTGATAGTCCCCCACGGCCTTAGCATCCATGCTAGCTCCGTTTGCAACTCTGAGGGTCATATCACTTGCCTTCAAAACCCTACGCCTTTTCAATGCCTGCAAAGAATTACAGATATGAGATCCTGATCCGGTATCCAATACCCAGGAAGTAGAGTTTATTGATAGACAGTTTTCAATAACATACACACCTGAAGCTGAAGCCGCAACTTGCTTCAGATCCTGGGTTCTGGCCTTCCAAGCCCTGCAATCCTTTTTCCAGTGTCCACTCTTGTGACAGTAAAAGCATTCTTCCTTTCCCACAAGCTTTCCTGCTACCTTTGTTGCCTTTGCCTTTCCCTTCGTATCCACTTTACTAACACCGCCTTTTGGTTTGGTGGGGGCTTTCTTCTTCTTTCCCTTGGTTTTTGCCTTGGAATTAGAAGAGGAAGATCCTCCTACAAACAAAGTGGATGTTTCCCTACCTTTCTGTAGGGTGCCCTCAGCACTCCTCAACATGTTCAGAAGTTCGGAAAGTTCAACCTCCTTACCTTGCATGTTGAAGTTTAGGATAAACTGGGCGTAAGTGGAAGGAAGGGACTGGAGAATCAAGTCAATGTAGAGTTCATTCTCCAACGTGGTCCCAAGATCCGCGAGCTCTTCTATATAGCCAATTATCTTAAGCACGTGTTCTGCTACCGATGATCCGACGGCCAATCTTGCCGAAAACAGCTTCTTCGACACTTCGTATCTGGCGATACGAGATTGCTCTCCATACAGTTCTTTTGTATGAAGAAATATGGATTCGAGGTCCATATTCTCGTGCCTCCTCTGATGTTCATTGTCCATAGAGGCAAGCACGAGGCACTTGGCCTTTGCGCAGTCGATTTCCCAGGTCTTACGGATTTCCCTATCCGCGACGCTGGTTTTGGGACCTGGGACAGGGGGAGCTTTCGTGGTAAGGATATACCCCAACTTGTCATAAGTGATTGCCATCTTGACATTCCTGAGCCAATCTTTGTAGTTTGTCCCTGTCAGTATATTTTTATCTAACAGTAACTTAAGTCCAGTCATGATGTTTGGTTGCTGCAATTAGGAGAGAGAAAAGAAACATTTTAGCATGATGCTCTTGCAAGTTTAGAGTGGTTTTTAATTTGTCTAAACAGGATGGCTACCACTGTCTCTCGAATCCCTCCTCAAACCAAAAAGGAAGAATTAGTCAGGATCAATCACACCATACAATACTTGCTTAACCGTTCAGCCAGGTCAGTGTTGGTACTTCGAGGGAGGTTTTCCAACGCTTTCACGAAGTTCTTTAATTAAGTAACCTCTTTTCCCTGGGGGCGTAGCCCCGCTAACACCTTTCTAGACACCTACTAGGTTTATAGCATTGATCGTTTAGTGAGAAATTTCCCGAGGAGTAGCATATACTCACAGTAGGATCGGGATCCAAATATCATCGCGTGACAAAACTGAAGGAATCCTACCAGAATCATCACACTCCAAATGGTATGCAGCGCTAGCAAGTTTCAGTTCTTTTGAAACTCCCGATGTGGATTTTTGCCCCATGCTCTTATGACCTTGGCGTGATGTCAAAATGTCATAAGTCACATGTCAAGTTCTACCCATCATTATCCAGGTTAATTTGAACCCACCCGTACCTACCCTTGACGTAGGCCAAAATGGCAGTACGACTGTTTCAAACCAACGCATTCTATCTATGCAACGGATAAATATCCGGCAGGTACCAATCACTATGCCTTGGCGTGAGGTCAAAATATATAGCTTGAATACTACCGAATATTTAACTGAAATGATGGAGGGCTACGAATGGTTTTGGTGAAACCGTGAACGTAGTGAACTTGATATAATCGATAGAACGAGATAGCTTTTAAAAAGGAGTGGCTCAAGCTCCGCATTTAAAAGTTGGTTTTTGAAAAGAACCGAGTGGTTTTGAAAGTGTTCCAACGACTTTTACTTGGTTTATTTTCTTGCATTAATTTTAATGCGTCCCATCATTTAATCCTACCATTGCAGAAAACAACGAAAATATGACGTACGCTTATGCCATCCGCATTCGCCACGGGGTTCCGTCATCACCCGTTAGGTTACTTAACTAACGATAGAGCGGGGGCTGGACTAGCGCGGATGCAAAACATAAGCAACGCTTAAATAGATATCATATATAGATATATAGCAATGATAGCCATTCCAGATCACAGATGAACATATTGGATATACTAGGAATCCGCAATCCGTTCGAGCCTGTAACGAAAAACGGATTACACGGTCGCGATGAATAGCCAATACCCCATCCTAGACCCCTACGGGTGCGGCAAACTACCTGCCAAGTATCCGAAGCGAAGCAACCTCCCTCAACGACGTGAGTAGGCCACTCGGCACTTCGAGATACCCGGTAGTTTGTGCACCCCACCTTGGGTCTATCCTAGGAGCAAAAACAGTAAAAAGAAATTTTACAATGGCGGCTACAACCTCATCCCAGATGTGCGGCCAAACAAATAATATTACATCAAATTACATATTACATGAATTGAAAGAATAAGAAACTCTCATCTCACAACCCCCGGCTATTCATCCGCGACAATCCAACGAATTCGTATACATATACCATCAACATTACAGATCACAGATATGTATAACCCCCACTAATCGACGTATAGCGATTAGCAGACGTTCAATACATATATAACATTACAGATACAACCCATTAGCCAAAGTCTAGAGAAGTTCGATCAAAATACGGATTTGTAACCACCCCAAAAACTAATTTTTTCTTTAGAAAATTTGGGCAGAAACAAACCATCTCAAAAATCACAAAACACCACCAGAAGAAAACTGCAGGAGAAACGATTCACGGCCGAGTCAACTTGGCCGCGGATCCGCGGCAGGAGCAAGCTCGTGCCGCGGAACCGCGGTGGGTTGGTCGGTTCGCTGGATTGTTTTTCTTGCCTGTTCTTTAAAAAGCCTGAGCCAATTTTTAGTACATGATTTATTATTTTTAGAGCAGAAATAAAAATCGGCAGAAACTTAGGTTTTCCGGGGTGTTTTGCGGTTTTTTTGTCCGATCGAAGTTTTAGATACTTTGCTAACTTGCTAGTTTGTGTTTAGCTAGGCTCTGATACCACTGTAAGTCCACGTTGCCCACCCCGGTGCTTACGGGGAGGCGGAAACGGTATAAAAAATCGATTTTTACAACTCAAGGCAATATGGACTAATTAAAGGAGGATCTTTGCTAAACATAAACTAACAACCAAGCTAAAAGATTTAGCTACTCGGTTAAAGGGTTATACCTAAGTCTTGAAGTCCTTCTCTTCTTGCTCCTTGGAGCGGGATGAACGGGTCGTCCTCGTCGCCTTCTTTTGCCGAAGAAAGATCCACCCGAGGGCCTCTACCTTTGGTTCCTACCTCAAACTAGAAGTAACTAAGGTGCTTGGTGTGCTAAACCTAGAACCTTAGAAAGAGTAGAGAATGATTTTGGTGTTTTATCTCAAAAGCTTAATGTTTCTCAACTCATGAGAGGGAGAGCTTTGAGAGAGAGGAAGAGGATGAGAGAGAATGAGAATGATAGAATGAGAAGATAATGACAACCTTCTAACATATATGTGAATTATGATAATTAAAAAATTAACTAAAGATAATTGTGATGGTTAACTTGAAATGACCATTATCATTTCACATTAATTACTTTTGCCAGAATCAAAGAGCATCTTTCATATGAAATGATGATGGTCAATTTGTCAACATAGGTCAACAAGTCAACCATAGTCAAATGGTCAACAACCCTAACCATAACACAATTATAATTAATTAATATTAATAATCATATTTCACACATAAACATTAGGGTTAAGAAAAAGACAACGGTCATTAACCCTAATTAAAGTACTCTGCCTCTGCCTCAGTCAACTATGCATACACACCCGTATCCGTGTTCCGAGGAACACGAATACAATGAGATAAAAACAATCCCGAAACATATACTAGGATCTGGTTTAAACTAAAGCTCGCTAGTATAAGCTGTCCGGACACCAAACGTGCACAAGTGCGCGGATGTGAATGAACCCCGTTGCAAAACCATGCGACCTCTACTTGTTTTGCCTAAAGACGAATAACCCTCTGTGTGGGACTCTAAATACTCGACACTACGCTGGCAGTGGGTTTTACCACAGACCACAAGCGACACTAGTTGTACGTAACGGTCCCCAGGTAGATGCCGATAAGAAGACTGACGAGGTAAACCCATCTGAACTCCTACTGAGCCTGAATGTGACAGTCTCTGTACAGTCCGGTCTGTTCGTCTAAGAGAATCGCATGGCGGACCTAGGGGGACGGTAAACGTCAGTCCCCTAATAACGGTACAAGTCGTGTCGGAGTGTAGCCCAGAACACCCTGAGATAACACTGGAAACCTAACAGTATATCTCGCTTGCCCTGGCTAGGGACTTCGTGTAATGGCTCTCCTAGACACAGCGCGATATCAACCCCCAATACTGGGAGAGACGAATCCTGTCTAACCGTCACTGCCTCCAAGTGCTTCGGGACTGCACCCAACTGCTACCTGTTTGCACGACTCCTTTGAGCCGTGGTAGGGTAGCAATCTAAGAACAGTGGGAACACACTCGAGGCGAAGTGACAGTGTCAAGTCAACGGACTAAGCTGTACTCATGTCACCTGGGAACTGATAACTGACGATAGGTATAATACCAACCAACAGTTCCCGACGAGTCTTGTCCAGTGTACTCGTAACCTAACGAGCACCCGCATACTATCTCAAGTACGACGTACTGACGGCTGTGGGACAGATCGTCTCCCAAGCTGGGATAAGAAGCGCATACGCTAGTCTACTCTGGAGTATCGATGCCCTGTCTCGATAGTCCTACGACTAGGGACCTGCATAAGGATGTGCTTGTGGATTACCCAGCCCCCACAAGTGTGACTGCCATCACAACGCTGGTAATCAAGCAAAGATCCTAAGGGCTCCACTAATGTGTAAAGGCGATATGCTATAAGAAACACATGCACACATTAAAGTAGAAACAAACCAAGTAGCATACTACTATTTTGAGCAAGATTGTCTATACAACTGTGAATGTCCCAAGCTTCCATCAAATAATGTACAAACTAGTATGATACAGTAATGGCCTCTAGGGCATATACACTAACACCAGGCAGTCCTTTCAGCGCCTGTTGGAGATGGCTGCTCCGCAAGCGATATCTCCTCAGCGCATCGTCCTCTATTCCGGGTAAGGTTAGTGTTGTTTACCATCTTTTCACAGCATTATCACTATTTCATAAAATGACACCGACGTCTTTTACAGTTCTGGAGGCCGACGACGAGGTTGAGATTCTTGACGGGCCTGGGGAGCCTTCAGATCCCTCTTGCATGACTGTGGGTAAGTAAAGTATCAACGTCGTTCCATTTGTTCTTTGCTTACAACTTTCGCTGACTGTTTATAAATCTGAACAGCTCTGCCAGTTCTCACCGCGCTGGAGTCTCGCATCGCCATGCCACCCTGCCCCTATGCTCTGCGTGCCTCGGAACGGATGGAAAAGCTAAGCCTCGCCTCCCTATCATCCTTAATTGAGGACCTTCGTGCTGGCAGTCTGATCACGGCCGAAGCGTTTGCCACTGAAGCTAACGGCTCTCTTCCCTTTCTTGCCACCTACCATAGTGAAACATTGGTGCAAGTCTGGGTTGAGTTTTGTCGGCAGGTGGAGGCTTGCTTGCATGTCCTCGAATGTACATGCCTTCCTTCAGAGGTTGTGGCCGCGAAGGCGAGCTTACAGGGGCTGATCCAGCGGTGTGCTGCGAACACGATATCATGTGAGAAAAGGCTCGGCCGCAAGTTTTTGGAGAGGGAGCTGGCTTTCAAAGCACTGAGGGAGCTGGCTTTCAAAGCACTGAGCTTCAAGCCAACCTTATGGCCAAGGCCACTAAAGCGTATGAACTTTGGCGAGTGCTTCAAGAGGCTATCAAGGAGGTGGTAACCATTGATAAGGCCGCTGTGTTTACTCGTGAGATGGTCGAAGCCCATAAAGTCACTGAAAAAGAGCTTGACGGCCAGCTTGCCTCCTACCAGGCCCAACAGGCTCAAGCGGAGGCCCGTCTTTTGACGATACTAAATCATGAAGCCGAAGCCCAGCGAAAAAGGGGTGAACTGGCAAACCTGCTGAATCGCCCGCCGACCTGAAGAATTGTATATATATTTTTTCATTCTCCCTTTGTACATACTCCTGAATGAGAGTATATTTTTTTTGTTCTTTCATGAATTGTACTTTGTATTCATTTTGGTTCATGAATAAAAGATATATTTTTTATGACGGTGTGTCCCTTTTAGCAAGTGTATTATGCAGATAGTCTATTTCGATTTCTTTGCAGGACAATGATGGCTTAGGATTCAGGGTTAAGATCTGCCTCCTAAGACTTTTCAACTTTATGAGCCGTGAGGGTCTCATAAAGAATTTTCTCCCTACAGGTCGAGAGGATCCCGTAGGTGTAATTTCTCCTTAAGAATCGTGAGGATTCCTAAGTGTGTTTTCCCTTGAAAGTCGTAAGGATCTCACAAGAGAGTTTGCTCCCTTACGAGTCGTGAGGACCCGTAAGTGATGGGTGAGGTTATCATCATCCACATTTCACGGAATCAGGAGTTGCTCTGGATGCTTCCCACGGGGTCATAGCCGTGTTCTGCGAGGACCAGGCTCCACTCTGGATGCTTCACACGGGGTCAGGATTGACATTATCACGTTCCACGTGACCAAGAATTTGCTCTGGATGCTTCCTACGGGGTCATTGCCGTGTTATGCGAGGACCAGGATCCGCTCTGGACGTTTCCCACGGGGTCAGGATTGACATAAGCCGCGTTCCACGTATCCAGGAATTTGCTCTGGATGCTTCCCATGGGGTCATTGCCGTGTTCTGCGAGGACCAGGCTCCGCTCTGGATTCTTCACATGGGGTCATTGCCGTGCTCTGCGAGGACCAGGATCCGCTCTGGACGTTTCCCACGGGGTCAGGATTGACATAAGTCGTGTTCCACGTAACCAGGAATTTGCTCTGGATGCTTCCCACGGGGTCATTGCCGTGTTCTGCGAGGACCAGGCTCCGCTCTGGATGCTTCACACGGGGTCATTGCCGTGCTCTGCGAGGACCAGGATCCGCTTTGGACGTTTCCCACGGGGTCAGGATTGACATAAGCCGCGTTCCACGTAACCAGGAATTTGCTCTGGATGCTTCCCACGGGGTCATTTCCGTATTCTGCGAGGACCAGGCTCCGCTCTGGATGCTTCACACGGGGTCATTGCCGTGCTCTGCGAGGACTAGGATCCGCTCTGGACGTTTCCCACGGGGTCAGGATTGACATAAGCCGCGTTCCATGTAACCAGGAATTTGCTCTGGATGCTTCCCACGGGGTCATTGCCGTGTTCTGCGAGGACCAGGCTCCGCTCTGGATGCTTCACACGGGGTCATTGCCGTGCTCTGCGAGGACCAGGATCCGCTCTGGACGTTTCCTACGGGGTCAGGATTGACATAAGCCGCGTTCCACGTAACCAGGAATTTGCTCTGGATGCTTCCCACGGGGTCATTGTCCTGTTTTGCGAGGACCAGGCTCCACTCTAGATGCTTCACACGGGGTCATTGCCGTGTTCCACGTGACCAGGGAGGGTTGACTTTATCCGCATTTCACGGAGTCGGGGTTTGACTCTCGGTCATCTGTGCACCGCCGAGTCATGGAACTGGGAGTTGCCGCTGTTCCGCTTTTCTTGATGTTGTGTCTGTTGTAATGAGACGAATGTTGAGATGATCTCCAAGCTATCTGTGAACCGTCGAGATTTGGCTTCTTCTTCTGATGAAGCCTGGGGAGGAAAGGTGTGATCCCCTCTTTGTTTGCGCCCCTGGATTGTATACAGGGATTGATATGATATCACTTGTAGGGCATAAATTTCATTCCATTTTTTTATTTCTTTCCGCGATGCTCTATCATTTCAGCTTTTATATCGTGAAGGTCGCGATTGCCCAATCATTTCGGCCATTTTTCGCGGTGCCCAATCATTTCGACTATTTGTTTTATTTTGATAAAGATTGCATGTGATGTCATCTTTCTGTGGTAGAAATTCAGAGTGTTTCGTATTCAAGATTTTAATATCGTTTCAGGTTTAAAATTAATATGTGATACAATATTTAGAATCCACGATAATTAGTTTTGTGAAAACTAGTTTGAATTTTATAAACCTAGCAATTTAGTCTCATTTGATCGGTTGCCATGGGGTTTTGATATAGATTAAAACTTTGTTGCAATCACGTAGTGTACGCAGATACTCGCCGAGTAACATTACTAGATAGCCATGCCCCATAACCCCGACCAAGTGACTTTAGGAGAGCCCCGTTGCCAAAAGCATCCTCCCGGGTGCTCGCGGCCGCGGTGTTCCGCCTAAGTGCACTTCATCGACATCATCGATGGGTGCGGCCGTCTACTAAAGTTTCCGACGAGCATTCGATCGAGTTGTCGGGAATCTTGTTGAATTACCCGACTGGTTATTGAAAAGTGTATTCAATATTGAGACTAAAATGCGGGGTTTATAAGGTTAGGCATGAAATTCGGAATATGAGATATTCTGGGTTTATGATGTCTAAGGAATTCATTTGGTTAGGCATGAAATCCGAAGTATGTGATATTTCGGGTTTATGATGTCTAAGGTGGTTGCGAATTCCAATTGTTGTAGTTTTCACTTTCTTTTCTGCGACCGTAAGTGTAATATGTGGTGTATCGCCGGTTTCGTTGCTATATGTCAACGAAAATTTGGATACGCATATTTACTTACGTCGATGACATGTGATGTTATGTGTTGCTGTGATATGTTATATTGGATCGTCATGTTTGAATAGCCGGGGTTTTTTTGCGTGAGATGAGAGTTTTTCATTTTCATTCATATAAAAACTTGTATGTAATATTCTTTTATTGGGGCACTTCTGGGTTGAGGATGATGTCACCATTGATGTATATTATTTACTTTTCCGCATTAGGATAGACCCAAGGCGGGGAGCACAAGTAACCGGGTTCTAGAGTCCAGTGGGAGACCATATCGAGGAGTCGAGACCGGGTCTCCTAACTCTAGAATTGGTAGGGTTGCTTGCCGCTCTCGTAGGCGTCTAGGGATGTGGGTTTGGCTATTCATCACGACCGTGGAATCCGTGTTTTTTACTGGCTTAATTTAAAACACGGACCTCCTAGTATATCCAATATTTCATATGTTGACTTCTGCTATAATGTTCTGTGATGAGATCATATGACTGCCTGAGACGAATGCTTAATATTATATATATGATATATAATAAACGTTGCTTATGTTTTGCATCCGCACTAGTCCTGCCCCCGCTCCGTCGTTAGTTATCTAACCTAACGGTGCATGACGGGACCCCGTGGCGAATGTGAATGGCATAAGCGTACTTTGTATAAGTATTTTCGTTTCTTTATCTGTGATAATTAGGAAGCATAAATGATGGGACTTCATTAATGAGATTAATGAAAGAAAAGAAATCTAAAGATGTTGTATAATCAAATTTTCAAAAGGGTAGCTCTAGTTCTTGTTTTGCATAGCGGTATTCCTTGATGAATATCCAGCACCTCATTTGATGAGGAAAGAGCCGAGATCCCTTCACCAGGAATGAACTCTTTAGCAAAAGCTAGCAGATGCTACTCCCACTCGGTCTATTTTGAAAAACACATGATTTTAAAAGTGGAGCTTAAACCACTCATTTTCAAAATCACTCGATTCTACAACGATATCAAGTTCATTACGTAAAAGGTTTTCTTAAAAACCTGTCTTAGCCCTCCGTCGTTTCAGATAAGTACTATTTAGTATTCGTGCTACGTTTGTTGACCATAGCGAAGACGTAGTGTGCGGTATCTAATTAGTGCTTATCTGCAGCATATGATGCGATTGAGTTAGGGTAGTCGTATGGCTTTGTTGACCTTAGCCAAGGGTCGTATGGGTGGGTTTAATTCAATGAGGAAATGACGGGTTGAACTTGACTAGCGCTTATGATTTGTTGACCATAGCCAAGGTCATGAGTTGTTATAGGCAAAATATTATCAAGAATTTCAAGTGTTGAAATTTGCAATGAGATTGCATACCTTCTATGAGATAGTTGGATCCCGATACCCACTGCGAGTAAGTGTTACTCCTGGGAAAGTTTTGCACTTTACAATTAGCTAACCAATTAGGTGTCTAGAAAGGTGTCAACGGGGTTATGCTTATGGGAAAACGAGATTTATTTTAATTAGGTCCGCGCGAAAGCACGGGAAACCTCCCTCAAAGTACCGACACTGGCCTGGCTGAACGGTTAGCAAACTTATAGGGTGTAATTAATCCCGGCTAGTTTTACCTTTTAAGATTTGAAGGAAGATTTGATAAAAACAGCGGGAGCCATCCCGATTAGATAAGATAATAACCAATCTAATCTTGTAAGAGCATACGCTAAGTGTTTTCTTCTCTCTCTCTCTCCAGGTAGCGACCATGTCACACCTTAATCAAGATAATAATATGGATGTATTGACCGAACCCGCTTGTTATACTGAGCTAGGGAACATTGGTTCTGCTCTATCTTATAATTATTATAAGTCCGAGCAGGAAATAGGGGAATGCCAGGATTCCCATACCACCCGATCGAAGAAGGAACATATTGATGTATTTTCTTCGGGTGTGTTTGTTACCGAGAACTGTTTCTCAGTACACTCTACGTCCTGGGTATTAGATACCGGATCGGGATCCCACATATGTAATATATTAATGGGCTAAAGAAAGGTAGAGAACTGGGAATAGGTGATCATTCCGTAAGAGTAGGGAATGGTGCAAATGTTGCAGCCAAACAAGTTGGCGAATATCACCTTGTATTACCAAATGGTAATACATTGATTCTGAACGAATGTTATTACATACCGAACCTGATATGCAATATTATATCAGTTTCTTTATTAAATAAAGAAGGATATAATTTTATATTGCAGGATAATGTTATGAACATTTTTCTGAATCAAAAGTTGATTGGATCAGGCTCGTTAAATAATGGCATATACGTTCTAAATCAAACCACAGTTCTCAACGTACAGAACACACACAAGAGGAAGAGTTCAGAAATGAACGAATCCTTCTTGTGTCATTGTAGACTAGGTCATATCTATGCGACACGACTAGCTAAGTTACATAAGGATGGATATTTGAATCCGTTCGTGTTTTCATCTTATAAAACTTGCCAGTCATGTCTCAAAGGTAAAATGACCAAAACTCCGTTTACTGGACACGGAGAAAGAGCTACGGAACTCTTGGGACTGATACATAGTGATGTATGCGGTCCCATGTCTACACATGCCAGGGATGGTTCATCGTACTTCATTATATTCACTGAAGATCTCTCAAGCTTCGGACATGTGTTCCTTTTGAAACACAAGTCTGAAACTTTTGAGAAATTCAAAGAATATAAGTATGAAGTTGAGAACCAGACGGGTAAAAGTATTAAAATCCTTCGATCTAATCGGGGAGGAGAATACTTGAGCAATGAGTTCCTGGACTATCTAAAATAGAATGGGATCCTCTCTCAGCTAACTCCTCCGTATACACCACAGCACAACGGTGTATCGGAGCGGTGGAATCGCACCCTATTGGATATGGTGCGCTCTATGATGAGCACCGCTGAGTTACCTATTTCCTTTTGGGGTTATGCGCTTGAGACAGCAGTATACCTATTGAATAGAGTTCCAACCAAATCAATGCCTACCACTCCATGAGATATGGAATGGGAAGAGACCATCTCTTAAGCGAGTTAAGATATGGGGTTGTCCGGCCTATGTCAAAAGGAAAAAATCGGACAAACTCGAGGCACGATCAGTTCTTTGCAAGTTTGTGGGATATCCAAAGAATTCATATGGATATCACTTCTACCTTAGTGAGGAACAAAAGGTGTTTGTTGCTCAACATGCCACCTTTTTAGAAAAGGAATTTCTTGTAAAAGAAATTAGTGGCAAAGAGGTAGAGCTGGAAGAAGTTCCAACCGCACAAACTGCAATAGAAGATTTGGTAGAACCGGAGGATTCAATGGTCCCCGACGAACCTCAGCCTCTTCACCTGTCACGACCCGAAAGTACGGAACGTGACTGGCACTTAGATTACGAGACGTCTAAAGGCGTACCGTAACCTAAGTCAGCCAAAGCCCAGAAAAATCTAAACCAAAATCAAAAGAGAGTGAAGGAAAACCTTTAATGAAAACGATTTTTCAAATCAATTAAGTTGCAAAGAATCCTTTTTTAAAAACATCATAAATTTCTGAAAATTTCGGCAGAGTCTCCCCTGTATTTTCTATCCCCCAAAATGGGTACAACAAGATAATAAACCTGTAATCATAAAAATGGCATCCCCAAGCGGGAGCTAGCTCTTCGCCCAAGACGGATCACAACCACATGCAATATAATAGTAGTATCAAGAAAAGAGCATAAAGAAACGCAAAATATCAGAAAACACAACGCCGGCTCAAGTGAGCTCGACCCAAAAGAAACCACATATATATACAATCTCTCAGTCTCATCACTAGGTCGCATATACAATATAAAGTGGTAGATGGAGAATACTAGATACAATGATAAAGCAAAAAGAAATAAAGTGTGCTCGCAACCCACCTACAGGCGATGTCGCGAGTCTGAGCAAAAGGAGCTGATGATAAGATAGCCGCCGCTACAAGACTGATGGGTCCGACCTGCAAGACACTGTGGCACAACGGGGGTGAGTTGCCAGCTCGTGAGTAAATATAACATCTAATAAGGCAATCGTAAGAATGCACGCAATGCACCACAACATGCAAGTCCATATGTGATATAATAGCTCTAGTATGCATGCACAGGTATGCAATGTCATTTCTAACTCTTTAAGTGTTTTAAATGCTAAGGGTACTGCGTTCTTAACTTTAGAAAATGAATATCTGTATAATAGCTAAGTACCATCAAGAAATCATCTGAAAACCCGTGTCAAGCATCGACACCAAATAGGAATCATATCTGTCTCAATATCGGGCTCCGTCAGTCCGGATCGGCCCATATCATAAATCTCACGACAACGGTCGGTATCCTCCGGATATCCGCCGCGCCAGACATCACCGGTAGGTAGTCTTCCCCTGCCAGGCTCATCGTCTACAACTCGATCTTCTTGCCCCGGGGTACCATACCGGGCCCACCATGTACCCGAGACGGTTCATCCACTCCTCCAATCGGGTCTCGAAATCCAACAGAAAACATGAAAACTCATGGTGGACGACACATACATTACGAGAAAACCGCAACTTTGTTTTAAAAATGATAAATACAAGCTTTTGTTAAATTCTTGCGGTTTTCCCCAAAAATCCAGAAATCACAGAAAAACTGAAATCCTCAAGAAAATCATAGTGTCCACAAGTTAAATATGATAAATGTCTATGATATCAATGTATATGATGTGAATTTTGGATAGAATCTATGTAAATATGATGATAATGCGAGGTATAAGCAAGCTATGCAATTTCATATATCATGTATGAATGCAAGTGGCGATACTAAGTTAAACAGGTTCTATAGTGCACGTGGCATGACAATTACCAAAGGCGTGTGTGTCACATGAATAGTGCGCATGCAGCAGATGCCAATGGTAACGGTGTTCGTGTCCTACGAAGTGCTATCGCATATGTGTATATAAATGTTATATGAATGTCCATGCAATTTAGTATACGGTTAGCTGTGAGGGTATGCAATGCAATAAAGGGGTAAGCTATCTAGCAACACAAGTCTTGCAAGAAATAGGGTAATCCTAACTAGGGGGGCGCATCGCGCCATCCAGACGATTCCCCCATAGATGAATACATCTACTCACCTGAATGCCTTGCTAATCCGATCCGACCACCGCCTTGCCTTTACGTGCCGTGTCCGATGTTTCCCCGACCGATCCTATATTTGCACAATACCAAGCATAAGATTACAAAACCTAGAACGATGCAAGTCACAATATACAATTATCGACGCTCTCGAATTAAACATAGCATGCACTCGGTGCGCGGGAAAACGCACGAAAATCGTTAATCGTTAACTAGAATCGTCATTTCGGGGAAATCGACAAAACTAAAACCCGACTAGACGAAACCCCGCGTTCGCGCACTCTAATAGTCCTATACGAAGCTAATTATATTGCTAAAATAACGCAAATTTGATCGCATTCTAATTTTTATAAAAATCTAGTAAGCAATTTGCTTACCGATTCGATACAAACATCGCAATTTTGTCGATTTAGCGAGCATAACACTACACAATTAACCATTCCAATCAATTAGATAACCAAACCCTAACTTAAATCCAACCACCATGCTACAAATCCTAATTTAAAATCAAATCCTTCTCTTGATTTTCCCAAACAAACATTTACTACTAAACTAATACTTCAAATTTCAATTCTAGCATATTTAAACTACAAGTTAGCAACTAGTTTAGGATTTTACCTCACAAGTGGAACCCTAGCATGATCAAGTCACCAAGAAGCCTCCTTTCATCAAGTTTTTGAACTAATTTAGGTTGAAGAGAGAGTGGATTAGGGTTTTACTTTGAATTGGAGAAGAAAATAATGTATTTTGTTGATTTTTTCATGATTTTAGAAGCAAGAAAAATGAAGAAAAAAATTGGGCTGAAGGAGGGAGGGCTCGGCCTGAGCTAGAGGGTGAGGGAGAGTGAGGGAAAAATGTAGAAGGTTCCAAGAAAAAGTCACTCTCAATTGTATTTAATGCTTAACATAACAATTTTTACAAAAAAACCCCTTTTTTGTTCATTTTTTCACTAAATTTCCAACCATAAAACCAAAATCTTGCAAGTCATGATACAATTTTATTAACACCATATTTTAGCTTATAAAGATTCCTAATTATGGAATTTACCTAATTAAATTTGTATTTATCACTAATTTAATGCATTTAAAAAGGCTTAAAATAATAAAAATATAATTAATTACGAAATTTTTTTTATTTAACTAGAAAATTATAAGTGACATTTTAGTGATAAAATTATAGTAATATCTTATCTAAATTTTGTATAATTAGTTCTACAATGAAAAATACCTATTTTGACTTTTTACGGAAAAAGCCGAAAAATTAGCCGATTACCGAAAAACTGCCTAAACGATTTTCGAAGGGTTACAATCTTCCCCCCTTAAAGAAATTCGGTCCCCGAATTTAGAATATAACTACGCGTACCTTCAAAAAGATGGGGATATCTCTTCCTCATCTCGACCTCGGTCTCCCAGGTGACCTCCTCGCTGTTCGGGCCACGCCAAAGGACCTTGACGGACGGTATAACCTTCGACCTCAATTTCTTCACCTGCCGATCCAAAATGACCACCGGCTGCTCGGTGAATGAAAGATCACGCTCAAGCTGGATTGTCTGGTGCTGAATCACATGTGAAGGATCATGAAGGTACTTGCGGAGCATCGAGACATGGAATACGGGGTGAACATCGGGGAAGCTGGGCGGAAGAGCTAACCGATAAGCGACTGGACCAACACGCTCTCGGATCTCGAAAGGACCAACATATCTAGGACTCAGTTTCCTTTTCCGCCCAAATCTCATCACACCTTTCATCGGAGAGACCTTCAGGAAAACATGATCGCCAACAGCGAACTCGAGTCGGCGACGGCGCCTGTCAGCATATGATTTCTGCCTGCTCTGTGCCGCTCTCATCCTGTCCCGAATCAGCTGTATCTTCTCGGTCGTCTCCTGTACAATCTGCGGCCCCAAAATACTGCTCTCCTTGAGCTCTGTCCAACATACAGGCGATCGACATCTCCTCCCATATAAAGCCTCAAAAGGTGCCATCTGAATCGTCTCCTGGAAGCTATTATTGTAGGAAAACTCGATCAAAGGCAAATGACGATCCCAGCTACCACCGAAATCTAAAACACAAGCTCTGAGCATGTCCTCAAGAGTCTGAATAGTACGCTCCGACTGACCGTCAGTCTGCGGATGAAAGGCTGTGCTAAAACTCAATCGGGTGCCCAAAGCTTCCTGGAGTTTCTGCCACAATCGGCTGGTAAACTGGGTGCCCCTGTCGGACACGATGCAAGTCGGAACGCCATGCGGTCGCACTATCTCATCAATATAAACCTGGGCGTACTGAGAAAATCCAAAAGTGGTCTTTACTGGCAGGAAGTGAGCCGCTTTCGTCAGTCGATCCACAATCACCCAAATAGAGTCGTACCCTCGACTGGTCCTGGGTAGACCCACAACGAAGTCCATGGAGACCTGCTCCCACTTCCACTCAGGGATGGGCAAAGGCTGTAACTCGCCGGCTGGCCTCTGGTGCTCGGCCTTGACTTGCTGATAAGTCAGGCATCTCGACACAAAGTCTGTAATATCCTTCTTCATCCCGTCCCACCAGTAAACCTCTCTCAAATCATGGTACATCTTGGTGGAACCTAGATGAACACTGTATACTGATCTATGTGCCCCCTCGAGAATATCACACCTCAGTCCCTCTGAATCTGGCACGCACAGTCGAGTCCCAAATCGAAGTATCCCCTGATCATCCATCACGAACTCGGAAACTCTGCCCTGCCGAATCTGCTCAATAATCTCTAATATACGGGCATCGCCGGACTGAGCCTCGCGGATACGGTCAAGTAACTGTGGGCGTGCTCTGAAATGTGCTAGCTGTCCCCCCGTAGGAGTAAACTTGAATTGCACTCTGCTGTCACATAAAACCTGCCAATCCGCCGTCGACTGCATCTGTACTGCGTTCAAACAAGATAAACTACCTCCGGGCCTCCTACTCAAAGCATCTGCCACCACATTCGCCTTGCCCGGATGGTATAAAATCTCGCAGTCATAATTCTTCACCAACTCCATCCAACGGCGCTGTCTCAGGTTCAAATCTCGCTGCTGGAAGATATACTTCAAACTCTTGTGGTCAGTGAATATCTGGCACGACTCACCGTATAGGTAATGTCTCCAGATCTTAAGTGCAAATACCACTGCAGCCATCTCTAAATCATGGGTGGGGTAGTTCTGTTCGTGTTTCCTCAGCTGCCGAGAAGCATACGCGATAACTCTGTCGTGCTGCATCAATACACATCCCAGCCCCACTCGAGAAGCATCACAATATACTACGAACCCGCCTGATCCTGAAGGCAATGCTAACACTGGTGCAGTAGTCAGACGAGTCTTCAACTGCTGGAAACTATCCTCACATGCCTGGGTCCAATCAAAAGGAACCCCCTTCCGGGTCAACCCGGTCAAAGGTGCAGCAATGCGGGAGAAATCCTGGACAAAACGTCGATAATAGCCGGTCAGACCTAGAAAGCTGCGACCCTCTGTAACTGATACTGGTCTAGGCCAACGCTGAACTGCCTCGATCTTCTTCGGGTCCACACAAATACCGTCTCTCGTCACCACATGACCCAAGAAATCGACACTGTCTAGCCAGAATGCGCACTTGGAGAATTTGGCGAACAGCTGATGCTCCCTCAAAGTCTGCAATGTGATACGTAAGTGCTGCTCATGCTCCTCCCGGCTCCGAGAGTAAACCAAGATGTCGTCAATGAACACAATGATGAACTGATCGAGATACGGCCTGAATACGCGGTTCATCAAATCCATAAAAGATGCCGGGGCATTGGTGAGCCCGAACGACATCACCAGGAACTCATAATGATCATATCGAGTACGGAAGGCGGTCTTCGGAATATCCTCCTTCCGAACCCGCAACTGGTGATAACCTGACCGTAAATCAACCTTCGAGAAGAACCCTGCACCCTGGAGCTGATCGAATAAGTCATCAATGCGGGGTAGGGGATATCTGTTCCGCACAGTAACCCGGTTCAGCTGATGATAATCAATGCATAAACGCATATTTCCGTCCTTCTTCTTAACAAACAGGACGGGAGCACCCCAAGGTGACACACTCGGTCGGATAATCCCTTTGTCCAGCAAGTCCTGTAACTGATCCTTTAGCTCTCTCAGCTCCGCCGGGGCCATTCGATAAGGCGGTATAGAGATAGGCCCCGTGCCGGGGATCAAGTCAATACAGAACTCAATCTCGCGCTCTGGTGGCAGACCAGGCAGCTCGTCAGGGAATACATCAGGAAACTCTCTCACAACAGGGACCTGGTCCAACGGAACCTTTGTGGAGATAGTATCACAAACATAAGCTAAGAATCCCTGACACCCTTTCCTTAAGAGCTGTCCAGCGCGAAGAGATGAAATCAAGCTGGGAAGGTTAGCACTACGATCTCCCTGAATAATAAGAACCGGCTCACCAGGAAAACTGAATCTGACTGCTTTTTCACGGTAGTCCACGGATGCATAACAGGTGGCTAGCCAGTCCATACCAAGAAGAACGTCAAAGTCTAGCATATCGAGGAGAATCAAATCTACTGAAGAATCTCTCTCCCCGATACGAACGGAACAAGATCGGTACACAAAACGGGCAACAAAAGACTCACTTACCGGTGTAATAACGACAAGCGGCTGATCTAACGGAGAAGACTCTCGGCCCAACCTTGGTGCAAAATACGTGGATACATAGGAATGTGTGGAGCCTGGATCAAATAATACCCGTGCATCAAAAGAACATACTGGCAGAGTACCTGTCACGACGGCATTGGATGCCTGTGCATCCTGAGGAGTCAACGCGAACACTCGGGCCTGTCCACCACTAATAGCTGGCTGTCCTCTGCCTTTACCTCGGCCTCTGCCTCTGCCTCTGTCGCCTCGTCCTTTCTGAACCGTACCGCCACGCCCACGGCCTCTAGAAGCATCTGGCTGGCGTGAAGCATCATCAGGAGTAGGAAGTAAAGCTCTCTGGGAAGGTGGTGAGGGTGGTAAAGTCACATGCGGGACGTCGCCGCTCCCTGACGTCCCATGGTACAGTCTCTGACACGGTGGTACTGACTCCCACACCGAAAACATCCTGGAGACGACTGCTGGGTCTGTGGATATGAACCAAATAACTGACCTCGTCTCAATCCTCTGCCTCCACCATCTCCCGGAAATAATCTATCACGATGTCTGCCCATCTGCCGCTGAACTGGCGTATCAGTACGGATCCTCTTCGGCCCAGAAACGACCGGAGTCTCAGAAATACGCTCCTCCAAAAGTAAGGCTGCATCCATCGCGGCTGCGTATGTATCAAAGTGCTGGGTGCCGATGGCAAGGAATAGCTGTGTATCAAGCCCTCACACGAACCTCTTTATTCTCTTCTCTTCTGTGTCTACTAGGTACGGAGCATATCGAGACAACTGGGTAAACTGTATATCATACTCCGACACCGTCATCCCAGGAGTCTTGCGCAAAGACTCAAAACTATGGGCTCGAGCATCTCGGACACTCTCCGGAAGAAAACGGGCAAGAAATGCAGATGTAAACTCATCCCAGGTCATAGAAGGCAGACCTGCAGCTCGTCCTCTCTCTACTGAATCGTACCATGTCTGGGCAAGACCCTCCAGACGAAAACTCGCAAACTCCACCAATCTATCATCAGAACACCTCAACGAACGGCAAATCCGAGCCATCCTATCAAGAAATGCCTGTGGGTCCTCTGTCGCATCTGTACCGGTAAAAGCTGGAGGTCTCAATCTCATGAACTCCTGTAGTGAAACAGGGATAGTCTCTGTAGTAGCAGCAGGAGTGACCATCTGTGCAGCAGGTACGATCGTGGTCTGTGCGGTGGAAGAAACGTCCTCGGATCTCTGTGCCCGACTGGACTCAACTAAAGATCCCATCATCTGCCGCAACTCTTGCATGCCGGCCTCTAATCTGGCAATACGGTCAGGATAAGGCGGATCAGTATGACCCTGAGGGGTAGACGTATCCTCCCGCTCGATCCTCGCCTCAGACAGGCCCGCCCGAATCTCATCCCTAGCGGCAGCCCGCTGAGCTCTCGTAGTCTTTGGCGGCATCGAAGCTGGAATAAGAAACAGGACTGATAAGGACATTGCAATTGAATCAAGGAATGCAGGGAATCAAGAAAGGAAATACAAGCAATTATGTCCTAAGGTCACTTAGGCGGAGTACCGTATCGTAAGTATGCCGCGGATCATACCCACGCTACGCCACTCTGCTTAAGTCACCTACTCCATCTACCAAGGTCGTCCTACACTCAGAAAGGTAAAACCTACGCTCTGATACCAACTTTGTCACGACCCGAAAGTACGGAACGTGACTGGCACTTAGATTACGAGACGTCTAAAGGCGTACCGTAACCTAAGTCAGCCAAAGCCCAGAAAAATCTAAACCAAAATCAAAAGAGAGTGAAGGAAAACCTTTAATGAAAATGATTTTTCAAATCAATTAAGTTGCAAAGAATCCCTTTTTAAAAACATCATAAATTTCTGAAAATTTCGGCAGAGTCTCCCCTGTATTTTCTATCCCCCAAAATGGGTACAACAAGATAATAAACCTGTAATCATAAAAATGGCATCCCCAAGCGGGAGCTAGCTCTTCGCCCAAGACGGATCACAACCACATGCAATATAATAGTAGTATCAAGAAAAGAGCATAAAGAAACGCAAAATATCAGAAAACACAACGCCGGCTCAAGTGAGCTCGACCCAAAAGAAACCACATATATATACAATCTCTCAGTCTCATCACTAGGTCGCATATACAATATAAAGTGGTAGATGGAGAATACTAGATACAATGATAAAGAAAAAAGAAATAAAGTGTGCTCGCAACCCACCTACAGGCGATGTCGCGAGTCTGAGCAAAAGGAGCTGATGATAAGATAGCCGCCGCTACAAGACTGATGAGTCCGACCTGCAAGACACTGTGGCACAACGGGGGTGAGTTGCCAGCTCGTGAGTAAATATAACATCTAATAAGGCAATCGTAAGAATGCACGCAATGCACCACAACATGCAAGTCCATATGTGATATAATAGCTCTAGTATGCATGCACAGGTATGCAATGTCATTTCTAACTCTTTAAGTGTTTTAAATGCTAAGGGTACTGCGTTCTTAACTTTAGAAAATGAATATCTGTATAATAGCTAAGTACCATCAAGAAATCATCTGAAAACCCGTGTCAAGCATCGACACCAAATAGGAATCATATCTGTCTCAATATCGGGCTCCGTCAGTCCGGATCGGCCCATATCATAAATCTCACGACAACGGTCGGTATCCTCCGGATATCCGCCGCGCCAGACATCACCGGTAGGTAGTCTTCCCCTGCCAGGCTCATCGTCTACAACTCGATCTTCTTGCCCCGGGGTACCATACCGGGCCCACCATGTACCCGAGACGGTTCATCCACTCCTCGAATCGGGTCTCGAAATCCAACAGAAAACATGAAAACTCATGGTGGACGACACATATATCACGAGAAAACCGCAACTTTATTTTAAAAATGATAAATACAAGCTTTTGTTAAATTCTTGCGGTTTTCCCCAAAAATCCAGAAATCACAGAAAAACTGAAATCCTCAAGAAAATCATAGTGTCCACAAGTTAAATATGATAAATGTCTATGATATCAATGTATATGATGTGAATTTTGGATAGAATCTATGTAAATATGATGATAATGCGAGGTATAAGCAAGCTATGCAATTTCATATATCATGTATGAATGCAAGTGGCGATACTAAGTTAAACAGGTTCTATAGTGCACGTGGCATGGCAATTACCAAAGGCGTGTGTGTCACATGAATAGTGCGCGTGCAGCAGATGCCAATGGTAACGGTGTTCGTGTCCTACGAAGTGCTATCGCATATGTGTATATGATTGTTATATGAATGTCCATGCAATTTAGTATACGGTTAGCTGTGAGGGTATGCAATGCAATAAAGGGGTAAGCTATCTAGCAACACAAGTCTTGCAAGAAATAGGGTAATCCTAACTAGGGGGGCGCATCGCGTCATCCAGACGATTCCCCCATAGATGAATACATCTACTCACCTGAATGCCTTGCTAATCCGATCCGACCACCGCCTTGCCTTTACGTGCCGTGTCCGATGTTTCCCCGACCGATCCTATATTTGCACAATACCAAGCATAAGATTACAAAACCTAGAACGATGCAAGTCACAATATACAATTATCTACGCTCTCGAATTAAACATAGCATGCACTCGGTGCGCGGGAAAACGCACGAAAATCGCTAATCGTTAACTAGAATCGTCATTTCGGGGAAATCGACAAAACTAAAACCCGACTAGACGAAACACCGCGTTCGCGCACTCTAATAGTCCTATACGAAGCTAATTATATTGCTAAAATAATGCAAATTTGATCGCATTCTAATTTTTATAAAAATCTAGTAAGCAATTTGCTTACCGATTCGATACAAACATCGCAATTTTGTCGATTTAGCGAGCATAACACTACACAATTAACCATTCCAATCAATTAGATAACCAAACCCTAACTTAAATCCAACCACCATGCTACAAACCCTAATTTAAAATCAAATCCTTCTCTTGATTTTCCCAAACAAACATTTACTACTAAACTAATACTTCAAATTTCAATTCTAGCATATTTAAACTACAAGTTAGCAACTAGTTTAGGATTTTACCTCACAAGTGGAACCCTAGCATGATCAAGTCACCAAGAAGCCTCCTTTCATCAAGTTTTTGAACTAATTTGGATTGAAGAGAGAGTGGATTAGGGTTTTACTTTGAATTGGAGAAGAAAATAATGTATTTTGTTGATTTTTTCATGATTTTAGAAGCAAGAAAAATGAAGAAAAAAATTGGGCTGAAGGAGGGAGGGCTCGGCCTGAGCTAGAGGGTGAGGGAGAGTGAGGGAAAAATGTAGATGGTTCCAAGAAAAAGTCACTCTCAATTGTATTTAATGCTTAACATAACAATTTTTACAAAAAACCCCTTTTTTGTTCATTTTTTCACTAAATTTCCAACCATAAAACCAAAATCTTGCAAGTCATGATACAATTTTATTAACACCATATTTTAGCTTATAAAGATTCCTAATTATGGAATTTACCTAATTAAATTTGTATTTATCACTAATTTAATGTATTTAAAAAGGCTTAAAATAATAAAAAAATAATTAATTACGAATTTTTTTTATTTAACTAGAAAATTATAAGTGACATTTTAGTGACAAAATTATAGTAATATCTTATCTAAATTTTGTATAATTAGTTCTACAATGAAAAATACCTATTTTGACTTTTTACGGAAAAAGCCGAAAAATTAGCCGATTACCGAAAAACTGCCTAAACGATTTTCAAAGGGTTACATCACCGATCTAGTAGGATTTCTCATCCACCTGAGAGTTACTACGGTTTTCTCATTGATGGTGGGAGCGAGGATTGCATCATGGAAGATGATGACCTAACTAGCTTCGAGCAGGCCATCACGAGTGGGGAATCTGTGAAGTGGCTGGATGCAATGTGATCTGAGATGGAATCCATGTACACCAATAAAGTATGGACTTTGGAAGATACTCCTGAAGGGGTAAAAACCATCGGGAGCAAGTGGATCTTCAAGAAAAAACTTGGTGTAGATGGAAAAGTTGAGACTTTCAAACCTAGACTTGTAGCAAAAGGTTTTCGTCAACGACCAGGTGTGGATTATGATGAAACCATTTCTCCAGTGGCTATGCTTAAGTCCATCCAGATCTTACTTGCCATCGCTGCATACCATGACTATGAAATTTGGCAGATGGACGTCAAGACCGCTTTTCCAAATGGTGATTTAGAAGAGAGCGTCTACATGACTCAGCTGGAGGGCTTCGTAGAAAGTGGGAGCAGCAGAAAGGTTTGCAAGCTGCTTAAATCAATCTATGGGTTAAAACAGGCATCGCGGAGTTGGAACATCTGTTTTGATGTGGTAGTCAAAGAGTTTTACTTCATAAAAAACGTAGATGAACCTTGTGTATACACGAAGGTGGCTAAGAGTAAGGTTGTCTTCCTCGTATTGTACGTGGATGACATACTCTTGATAGGAAATGATATTCCTATGCTGCACTAGGTCAAGCTCTTCTTATCACAAAGATTCTTCATGAAGGATCTGGGTGATGCCTCCTACATCCTGGGTATTAAGATCTATAGAGATAGATCTAAACGGATGCTGGGATTGTCCCAATCCAGGTACATTGACACCATACTAAAAAGGTTTAGTATGGAGGATTCCAAGCATGGGAATTTACCCACGATCTCAGGAATCACTCTCTCCAAAGAGATGTCCCCCAAGACTGATTTGGAGAGGGTTCGCATGCAAAATATACCCTATACTTCGGCAGTCGGGTCTATCATGTATGTGATGTTATGTACCCGACCGGATGTAGCGTACGCACTGGGTGTTGTAAGCAGGTATCAACCAAATACTGGGGAGAATCACTGGACAGCTGTGAAGAACATTCTTAAATACTTGAGAAGGACTAAAGAAATGTTCTTGGTGTATGGTAACGGTGAACTCCAAGTGGAGTCCTTTACTGACTCGAGCTTCCAGAGTGATAAGGACGACTCTAAGTCAGTCTCGGATTTTGTCTTCACTCTCAATGGAGGGGCAGTTTGTTGGAAGAGTTCCAAGCAAGAAATCGTGGCAGACTTGACGATGGAGGCTGAATACATCGCTGCTGTTTCCCCCAATCAGAGCAAGGCTCTGTTTGAATTTCAAAAAAAAATTCAATTCAAATTTTTAAGCAACGCTTCAGATCCTCTGCGCTGCGCACAAAGCGCCACGTGTCAGAAGTTGATGCGTCAGCACAGCGCCCGAGGCAGTGCGTAAAGGAAGCAACGTTTCAGTTGCGCAAGCGCTGCGCTGCGCGACACGTGTCTGCGCAGTTGCGCACGCACAGCTGTGCAAGCGCTGCGCGACACGTGTCTGCGCAGCTGCGCAAGCACAGCTGCGCAAGCGCTGCGCGACAAGCACTGCGCGACACGTGTCTGCGCAGTTGTGCATGCACAGCTGCGCAAGCACAGCTGCGCAAGCGCTGCGCTGCGCGACACGTGTCATGTGCTGGGGCGTTTGTGCAAAACAGAATTGAAATTTTAAAGAAATCTTTTCTGTTCTTGTTAAAACAAGAAGATTTTCTTCTGTAAAACAGAGGCCTTTGGATCAAAGATCCAACGGTGGGGAAAATTCCTCAAATCACTCAGAGAAAGATCTCCTCAACAAATTTAACTAATTTATAGGCACTATAAAAAGGACCCCAGACCTCAATTCAAGGAGGGAGGGGGGAAACACATTTTTTTCTGAAAAAAGTCAAGAGTTTCAAACAGAGAGAACTCTGAGAAAATTTCAAGAAAAAGGTAAAAACCTTCACGAGAGAGAAGAAATTTCTTCTAATAGATCTTTGATCTAAAAACCAGATCAATGATCTTTATATAAAAAAACAGTGCTTTGCACTTCTTATGAACCACTGGTTCTTTAAAAACAAGAAGAAACAAAAATAAAAAAAAGAATAGTGCTCTGCACTTCTATGAACCATTGGTTCTTGAATCTAAAAGATTCTTAGATCATAGTGCCTTGCACTTACAAACTGCGCTGTTGCGCTCTTGGACTGGCGCAAGCCACCAGAGCGCGCCACGTGTCAGCAGCGCAGGCGCAGCGCATTAGCTCAGCACACTGCGCTTGCGCGACACGTGTCAGCACTACAAGCGCTTGCGCTCTCTGATGGGCGCAAAGCGCCTGATGAATGCAATGCATTTCCTAAGGGGCAGAGCCCAATTGAGAGGTCCAATGGACCAAAATAAATGCTCTGCATTATAAAAAGGGCAGAGCCCAGTCAAAATGGGCATAAATGGCCTGAAGTAATGCTATGCAAAGGCCAAATGCAAACAAAATGTGGACCTTTTTTTTTAACTGGACTTAGCCTAATTTTGGCCGTAAGTCCTTAAACTAAATTGACTGAGCACGGCTGCTCTCTAAATCAATTTACGATCGGTTCGAGGGTACATCTCCGAACTCCTCTGACGCCCATCGTTGTAATCCTTCAACGACGTCAGAGAGGTGACGGGTCCCGACGACCACACATCAATACGGACTGCGGGGTCCCTAAACTCGTGGACCGAAACGTCCTTTAACTAATATTGGACCGAAACGTCCTTAAACTAATATTGGACCGAAACGTCCTTAAACTAATGATGGACCACTACGTCCTTAAACTGGCGATGGACCGAAACGTCCTTAAACTAATAATACTCTTTTGTTTGATCTAAACGATCCCGTTTAAGTTAATCTTAGCCTCAAATATGGCTAACGTATCCTTAAACATTCAAAAAGACTTTAGTCCCAAATTGGACTATAAGACCCCCAATCAACTTTGGTTCAAGGGTACATCTCCGAACTCCTCTGACACATGTCGTTGTAATCCTTCAACGTCGTCAGAGAGGTGACGGGTCCCGACGGCCATATATTAAATGGACCACTACATCCTTAAACTGGAAATGGATCTAGACGATCCCGTTAAGTTGATCTTAGTATCAAATCAGACTAACGTATCCTTAACGAACATTTAAGTTGATCTTAGTCTCAAATGCGGCTAACGTATCCTTAAACTAAAAACACCAAACCCAAATCTAAGTAAATACGGATTTGGACTAATCCACGTCCTACGGGCGACGGCATTACTCAGTCTCCGTATACAATCCACGGGCAACCACAAACAAAACAAACACCCATGACACGAAGTGAAATTTTGGAGAAGGAGAAAGTTGTTACCGCGATGCGGTAGCGTAATTAACTGCAGGGGCTTGCGCTTGCAGGGAAGAGCGTCCCCATAATCAAAAACCCCTCAAGTGAGGGGGAATCTGACGAAGTCTGCTACATCGGCCGCATCCGTCTAAACCTCCGATACACGGTGCCATAAATCAACTTGGCATCTTCGGAGAGGTAGACGGATAAAACTATATAGCATCTGTCCCGAATCTCAGGCCAGACGTCCTCACGTCGTCTCGGCCGCCATTCGGAGGGGAACAGCTGCCAACGATGCTGCCAAAGAGGCTGTCTGGATGAAAAAGTTCATAACTGAACTTGGAGTGGTTCCATCCATCGAGCATCCAATACCTTTGTATTGTGATAACAATAGAGCTATGGCTTTGGCTAAGGAACCCAGGTCCCATTAGCGATCCAGGCATATTCTGAGACGGTATCACCTGATCCGGGAGATAGTTGATCGCCGGGAGATCGAGATTAGGAGAGCTGACACAAAGAATAACACGGCGGATCCATTCATGAAGGCCATACCCCAGATACAGTTTGAGAGACTCTTCAGGATGTTGGGTATGAGATACTACGATAACTGGCCTTAGTGCAAGTGGGAGATTGTTAGTTGTATGTATGCCCTAGAGGCCATTATTGTACATGATTGTATATTATAGTGGATGCTTGGACATATATAGAGAGGACTTTCTTGCTCGACATGATAGTATGCTATCTGGTTGCTTTTTATCTTAACATGTAGACTTGTATTATGATACTATCTTGCTCTCACATGTTGGTAAAGCCCTTAGGATGTACTTGACTACCAGGATTATAATGCAGATCATACTAATGGGGCCAGGGTAGTCCACAAGTACATTCTTTAATTGTTCCTAGTCGAGGGTGTATCGAGACAGGGCATCAATATTCCATAGTAGACTAGCGTATACGCTTCTTGACCCATTTGATGGGCGATGGATGATCCCATATCCATTTGTGTTTGACATCAAAGATGGTATATGGGTGCTCAGTGGAGACTGGGTACACTGAACAGGACTCGCCGAGAACTCCTAGATGGTATTATACATGACGTCAGATAGCAGTTCTCTGGTGACACTGATACAAGTTAGTCTGTAGACCAGAGATCGTCATAGAGTCTTGTGTGATTCCCACTGTGCTTTGATTTCCACCTTACCACGTTCAAGAGAGCGTGCAAAACGGTGGTTTTTGGGTACAGTCCCGAATCACATAGAGGCAATGAGCGATAGGAGGGGATTCGTCTCTTCCGGTATTGGGGGTTTATGTTGCGTTATGCTCGATTGGCCATAATAGGAAGTCCCTGGTCAGGACTGATACGGAGATTTACTGGTAAGTGTTATCAATAGTTTCTCAACCCGTTATGAGCCTTACATCGGCATGACTTATCAAGTTACTGGGGTCTGACGTTTACCGTCCCTAGACTAGATATGCGACATATCAGACGAAGAGACCGGACTGTACGGTAGTGTTACTGTTGGATTCATAGGAGTATGGACAAGCTTGCTTGTTGATCTTCTGATCGCTTAATACCCGGGTAGCCGTTATGTCCAGCTAGTACCGCTGACGGCTTGTGGGTGACTGATATGATCATCACCTACTGCCGGCGTATTGACGAGTCATTAGAGTCCTACACAGAGGTTTCCTAGCTCATGCGAAATGAAGTAGGGCACATATGTGATATGTGCGAGATCGAGATTAATACGTATATGTGATACCGTATTCCAATCTCGCGATATAGGTTATATGTGATATAACCGGATTGTTGAATCAAATATTGATTCAATGATATGTTATATGTATATATGATATGCATATAAATGATATCAGTCGGTTGTATGCGATACAACCGGGTTATTAAATCAAGTGTTGATTTAATAATTTAATGTGTAATTATATATATATATATATATGATATATTAATATACAATAATTAATATTAGCTCACTTAAGAAAATGTTTTTCTCATTATACATTTAATATATATGTGATATATGTTAATGTATTTATTTTGTGTCATGCTAGATGATACATTGGATTTGGGTGTATAAGACTCATACCATACTTAAGATAATGTGGGGGTTTTATTATTAAGCGAAAATCAAAATTAGGTGGTAATTAGTCATGGCTTGAAGCTTGGAGAAGCTTGTAGAAACCATTAACTTAGTCCACTAATTTTATTTTACTCTAGATATTTATTAACCTAATCATTATTTTTAGCCATGGTTTAGCCTTTACATGAGTTATATATGATATTTTCTCACCCATGGTTCATACAAGATTCATTCTTGAGTTCATTTTCTTCATCTCTTCCATTGCTCTATAGCTTTGAGTGAGAAGAAAAAAAGAGAGAAAAATAATTCTAAAGTGAGCAAAATTCCTACTTCATCAATCTACACTAGACTAGCCATTTAGTATAGGTTGTTTGCTTCACTAATTCTCAATTAGTGAAGAGGTAGCTTGAGTTAGAGATTCTTCGACGTAGATCATCTTCGGTCTCGAAGATCCTTGAACAAGCTTGTTCCTTTCACCTAGTGGAGCCAATGGAGAGTCCGGAACACCACTACTTGGAGCAAAAGAGACTACTACATGGAGTTTTAGAAGTGAAGGACCAGTCTACAAAGATTGTATTCCAAATTCACATAGTGTAAAGTAGTTTACATGTTAGTTAAACCCTACTCCTCTAGTTAAATCTTTGGTTTAGGTTGCTTAGCACTCTAGGTTTTTTAAAATTGCATGCTTGATGCCTTAGAAAACATAGTGAGGATGCTAAGTAACCTTTCAATTGGTTTGCAAATTAATATCGTTTCACCCATAAAATTACACCCCGATAATCTTTGCGAAATCTGAATTTTTCCGGACATTCTAGACCGTTAAATTCATAATAAATCATTTATACATCAGATCTTAGCGTTCCATGGCTCGTATCGAAGCCAATAGATAAACCTACAACATCCCATAGTTTATTTCTAAATTTTAATAAGTTATGATAATGAAAACTGATGAGATTTATGGCTCTTGACTGCGGCCCAGAGCACGAAAATCTTTGCTATTGCCTATTTTAGAATGCATATATCTCACTGTTTAAGTGTGCAAGTGTGCGGAACCATACATCAAGCATAGAAATTTGAGTTATCTTTCTAGTGACACTGATTTCACAAAATTCCAGTGTCGTTTGATATTTATAACATATTTTAAATTGTTGATAGATACGGCTGATTACTACCATTTCAATTTAAACACGGTAACAATGAACTGTAAAAAAATACTCCTAATATATGATGACTATTACTGATCTGTCTTTTATGTTGAAACCCTAACTGATAACCCTAAATATTATTCAACTGTAGCGACGCCAAATCATGACTGTAAGTAGGGATGAAACATGTTTTAAAATGAACTTTCAGTTCAGAAACTGTAATTCCAACAGTGAACACCCATATTTAAACAACCGTATCTTCCCAACCAGAAACATGATTTGAAACCAATTTTTATGTACAGATAATTAAATGTACTGTTTATACCTTTTATATTTTTTCGCCAAATTATACACGTGTGATTTAATGCGATTTTTCTAATCCAAACGACACCGGCTGCTCATTTAGAGCACCTCCATCATGTTGCATGACTGTTATAACCTCAATAATTAGTGATCATTTGCATCGATACCCTAAAGAGTGTCTTAAATTACCGAAGTATTAGTGATTAGATTGTGGCAAGTACATTAGCGTAAAAACGTGAACGAATAGTGATCATGACACGTACTTATACACAATCAGCGCAACCATTTAATTATTGTATTGTCGACGTATGTGGGATGTATACAAGTGTAACTATAACTGGAATGGGACAGTTATGGAAGCACTTATATTAGTGTCATAGATAAGACATCGGAGACTGCCCACTTGTCTAAAGTACTGGCCTGGTCATGCTTGATAGAGACCAGTCTCCAATTCTCGAGTAGACTAGTCATGACTAACCGGTATTTTGGGTTCGTGGTTGGACCTTGATGTAGACCACGGGTGTTGAGATAGTTTGAGTGTGAGTTCGGTCAACGGAATCTCAGGGTCCCATTACATGAGCGTGTACTGATTACAGGAGAGGGCCCCTCAGGGTCCCATTACGTGAAAGCGTATTACTGATTGTTACTGATTACAGGAGAGGTCACTGTATTTCTAATGGTCGAATCTTACGCTCAAGCTGACGATAAGATAGTGACATAAACATTGAGACCTAGAGACTGATATGATTAGTGACATGGACTTGATCGATTTACTGGTATGATATTCATGTTATAGTGTTTATATGTGTATGCTATTTCATGCTCATGTCTTTAACCTATGCTCACTACTTCATGTTTATTATTACAACATGTGTTATATAGTGCTATTTTTCACTCTGACGACATAAGTATGCATGCTCAGAGTAAGAAGTGGATCCGTCTGATTTCGAGGAGATCGTAGATATCTAGATCTATGAGCCGGCCCTATCGTTCTTTTCATTATCACTAGTTAGTTGTGTGTATCTTCTGTTCTCATTTTCAGTTTCGGTTTCACCTGATATTTTAGTGACTGTATTATCTCATTATCCGTGTTAGGTTACTGCTACCATGTACTGCCAGAAACTGAAGTGTGACTACGGTAGAATTATTCCTTGACTGTAGGAGCATGGCTGGCCTAGTTACCCTCGTATCCTGTATTTTGGGAAGCGGGACGCGACACCGGGTCTAGGGGTGGATAACGTCATATCCCTAATAACCTGATAAGTCTTGCCAGTGTCAAGCCCTTTACCAATCGAGAAACTGTTAGTTATATGTATACCCTAGAGGCCATTATTGTATATGATTGTATATTATAATGGATGCTTGGACATATATAGGAAGAACTTTCTTGCTCGACATGATAGTATGCTATCCGGTTACTCTTTATCTTAACTTGTAGACTAGTATTGTGATATTGTCCCGCTCTCACATGTTGGTAAAGCCCTTAGGATTTGTACTTGACTACCAGGACTATGATGCAGATCATACTAGTGGGGCCAGGGTAGTCCATAAGTCCATCCTTTAATTGTTCCTAGTCGTGGGTGTATCGAGACGGGGCATCGATATTCCAGAGTAGACTAGCGTATACGTTTCTTGACCCATATGATGGGCGATGGATGATCCCACATCCATTGGTGTTTGATATCAAAGATTGTATACGGGTGCTCAGTGGAGACTGGGTACACTGAACAGGACTCGCCGAGAACTCCTATATGGTATTATACCTAACGTCAGATAGCAGTTCTCTGGTGACACCGGTACAGGTTATTCTGTCGACCCGAGATCATCATAAAGTCTTGTGTCATTCCCACTGTGCTTTGATTTCCACCCTACCACGTTCAAGAGAGCATACAAACAGGTGGTTTTTGGGTACAGTCCCGAGTCACATGGAGGAAATGAGCGATAGGAGGGGTTTCGTCTCTCCCAGTATTGGGGGTTGATATTGCGCTGTGCTCGATTGGCCATAACAGGAAGTCCCTGGCCATGGCTGATACTGAGATTTACTGGTAAGTGTTATCAGTAGTTTCTCGACCCGTTATGAGTCTCATATCGGCATGACTTATCAAGTTATTGGGGTCTGACGTTTACCACCCCCAGACTCGATATGTGACATATCAAACGAAGAGACCGAACTGTACGGTAGTTTTACTCATTGGATTCATAGGAGTATGAACAAGCTTGCTTGTTGATCTTCTAATCGCTCAATACTCGGATAGCCGTTACGTCCAGCTAGTACCGCTGACGGCTTGTGGGTAACTGATATGATCATCACCTACTGCTGACGTATTGACGAGTTTTTAGAGTCCTACATAGAGATTTCTTGGCTCAAGCGAAACGAAATAGGGCACATATATGATATGTGCAGGACCGAGATTGATACGTGCATGTGATACAGTATTCTAATCTCGCGATATAGGTTATATGTGATATAACCGGATTATTGAATCAAGTGCTAATTCAATAATTTATTATATGATATTAGTCTGTTGTTGTGATATAGCCGGATTATTAAATCAAGTGTTGATTTAATAATTTAATATATAATTATATATTTGATATATTAATATATATTAACTAATATTAGCTCACTTAAGAAATTGTTTTATCTAAATATATTTAAATATATATGTGATATATATATTAATGTATTTATATATGTATCATGCTAGATGATACATTGGACTTGGATGTATGAGACTCGTACCAAAGTGAAGATAATTTGGGTGTTTAAATATTAAGGGAAAAATCAAAATTAGGTGGAAAAAGACACGGTTTAAGATACTTATGGAAGTATGTAGAAACCTTGACTTAGTCCACTAATTTTGTTTTACTCTAGATATTTATTAACCTAACCATTATCTTTAGCCATGGTTAAGTCTCTACAAGAGTTTATATGAGATATTTTCTCATCCATGGTTGATTACATGATTCATTCATCTTCTTCTTCATCTTCTTTGCTTTATAGCTTTCAAGTGAGAAGAAAAAGAAAAGGAGAAAAACAATTCTAAAAAGAGCAAAATTCCTACTTTACCAATCTATACCAAACTAGCCATTTAGTATAGGTTGTTTCATTCACTAATTCACAATTAGTGAAGAGGTAGCTTGAGTTGGAGATTTTTCGACGTAGATCATCTTCGGTCTCGAAGATCCTTGAGCAAGCTCATTCCTTTTGCCTTGTGGAGCCTAAGGAGAGTCTGGGAAACCACTATTTGGAGCAAAGGGACTACTACACGGAGGTTTAGAAGTGAAAGACCGGTCTACAAAGGTTGTATTTCTATATCACTTAATGTAAAGTTGTTTACATGTTTTTAAAACCCTAATTCTCTAGTTAGATCCGTGGTCGGGCTCGCTCGGCACCCTAAATTTTTTAAAATAGCATACTTGATGCTTGCCGAAAACCGTCGGGGGTGCTAAGCGAACCCAGCAGTGGTATCTGAGCCATACTAGAGCATTAGGAGTAGTCTAGGCTAAGTTAAAGTGTTCAATCGACTATTCGAAAACCCGGAAAACCCACTCTCTGGAAATTTTTCCAAAAGTTGGAATTTTTCTAATTAAAAATATTCAGAAAATTGTGCAAGGTTTTCTATGGACCCACAAGAAAAACGACGACCCAACTCGACCAAACGACCGCGGAAGCGCGGCTAAAGCATGCCTTTGGCGGCGGTTCCGCGGCGCCGTTGGTGAGGCCAGGGACGTGCCTTCTTATGATGGTCCGTATGTACTGGTGGCACTGTCTGGGTATTTTTGAATTTGTCTCAAGTGTTGAAGTATCTGAGTATTGTGGGTTTTTTATGGATCGATCGAAATGTTTAACATCGTCTAGATATCTGTGATTTGTGATAAAATATTTGGAATCCACAATAATTAGTTTTGTGAAAACTAATTAGTATTTTGTAAATCTAGCAATTTAGTCTGTTTTGATCAGTTGCCACGGGGTTTTGAATCGGATCAAAACTCCGTCGCGATCTCGTATAGTATGCGAACACTCGCCGGGTAACACTACTCGATAGCCACGCCCCATAGCCCCGACCAAGTGACTGTAGGAGAACCCCGTAGCCAAAAGCATCCATTCGGGTGCTCGCGGCCGCGGTGTTCCGCCTAAGTGCACTTCGTCAATGGTATCGGGGGTGCGGCCGTCTACTAATGTTTCCGACGAGTATTCGATCATTTGTTGGGAATCTTGTTGAATTGCCCGACTGGATATTGAAAAGTGTTCTCAATTTGAGACTAAAATGCCAGGTTTATAATGTTAGGCATGAAATTCGGAATATGTGATATTCCGGGTTTATGATGTCTAAGGAATTTATTTGATTAGGCATGAAATTCGAAATATGTGATATTTCGGATTTATGATGTCTAAGGATATTGCGGATTCCAATTATTGTAGTTTTTATTTTCTTTTCTGCGACCGTAAGTGTAATATGTGGTGTTTCGCCAATTTCGTTGCTATACGTCAACGACAATTGGGATACGCATATTTACTTAAGTTGATGACATGTGATATTATGTGTTACTGTGATATGTTATATTGAATCGTCGTGTTTGAATAGCCCGGGGTTTTTTGCGTGAGATGAGAGTTTTTTATTTTCATTCATGTAAAAACGTGTATGTAATATTCTTTTATTGGGACACTTCCGGGTTGAGGATGATATCACCATTGATGTATATTATTTGCTTTTCCATATTAGGATAGACCCAAGGCGGGGAGCACAAGTAACCGGGTTCTACAGTCCAGTGGGAGACCATCTCGAGGAGTCGAGACCGGGTCTCCTAACTCTAGAATTGGTAGGGTTGCTTGCCGCTCTCGTAGGCGTCTAGGGATATGGGTTTGGCTATTCATCACGACCGTGGAATCCGTGTTTTTTACTGGCTTGATTTAAAACACGGACCTCCTAATATATCCTATATTTCATATGTTGACTTCTGCTGCAATATTCTGTGATGAGATCATATAACTGTGTGAGACGAATGCTTTATATTATATATATGATATATAATAAACGTTGCTTATGTTTTGCATCCGCGCTAGCCCTGCCCCCGCTTTGTCGTTAGTTAAGTAACCTGACGGTGCATGACGGGACCCTGTGACGAATGCAGATGGCATAAGTGTACGTTGTATTTTCGTTTCTTTATCTGTGATGCTTAGGAAGCATAAATGATGGGACTTCATTAATGAGATTAATGAAAAGGAAAGAAACCTAAACATGTTGTAGAATCAAATTTTCAAAAAGGTAGCTCTAATTCTTGCTTTGCATAACGGTATTTTTTTATGAATATCCAGCACCTCATTCGATGAGGAAAGAGCCGAGATCCCTTCACCGGGAATGACCTCTTTAGAAAAAGCTAGTAAATACTACAACCCACTCGGTTTGTTTTGAAAACTATTCGATTTTAAAAGGCGGAGTTTAAACCACTCCTTTTTCAAATCACTCGATTCTACAACGATATCAAGTTCATTACGCAAAAGGTTTTCTTAAAAACCTGTCGTAGCTCTCCGTCATTTCAGATAAGTGCTATTTAGTATTCGTGTTACGTTTGTTGACCACAGCCGAGGCGTAGTGTGCGGTAGCTAATTAGTACTTATCTGCAAGTATATGATGCGATTAGATTAGGGTAGTCGTACGGCTTTGTTGACCATAGCCACGGGTCGTACGGGTGGGTTTAATTCAATAGGAAATGACGGGTTGAATTTGGCTAGCGCTTATGATTTGTTGACCATAGCCAAGATCATAAGTTGCTAGGGGCAAAAGTATTATCAGGAATTTCAAGTGTTGAAAAAGTTGCAATGAGATTACATGCTTTCTATGAGATAGTTAGATCCCGATACCCACTGCGAGTAAGAGTTACTCCTAAGAGAGTTTTACACTTTACAATTAGCTAATCCAGTAGGTGTCTAGAAAAGTGTCAACGGGGTTATGCCTCTGGAAAAACGGGGTTTATTTTAATTAGGTCCGTGCGAAAGCACGGGGAATCTCCCTTAAAGTATCGACACTGGCCTGGCTGACCGGTTAGCGAACTTGTAAAATGTAATTAATCCCGGCTAGTCTTGCCTTTTAGGGTTTGAAGGAAGATTTGATAAAAACAGTGGGAGCCATCCTGATTAGATAAGATAATAACCAATCTAATCTTGCAAGAGCATACGCTAAAGTATTTTCTTCTCTCTCTCTAGGTAGTGACCATGACATGCGTTAATCAAGATAATAATATGGATGTATTGACCGAACCCGCTTGTTATACTGAGCTGGGGAACGTTGGTTCCGCTCTACCTTATAACTGTTAAAAGTCTGAGTAAGAAATAGGGGAATATCAGGATTCCCACGCAACCTGAACGAGGAATGAGCATGTTAATGTATCTTCTTCAGGTGTGTTTGTCACCGAGAACTGTTTCTCACTACAATCTACGTCCCGAGTATTAGATACCGGACCGGGATCCCACATATGTAATATGTTACATGGGCTAAAGAAAGGTAGAGAACTGGGAAAAGGTGATCATTCTCTAAAAGTAGGGAATGGTGCAAGTGTTGCAGCGAAATCAGTTGGTGAATATCACCTTATATTACCAAATGGTAATACGTTGATTCTGAACAACTGTTATTACGTACCATCTATGATGTGCAATTTAATATCAATTTCTTTATTAGATAAATAAGGATATAACTTTGTAGTAGAGAAAAATGATCAAATCAAGTGTCGATTGGGTTTTGGTACGTTATGTAACGGTTTATACGTTCTGAATCAAAATGCAGTTCTTAACATACAGAACACACACAAGAGGAAAAGTTCAGAAATGAACGAATCCTTCTTGTGGTATTGTAGACTAGGTCATATCTGTTGGATGTATATGCCCTAGAGGCCAGTATTGTATATGTATATATATGGATACTAGGGATATGTATGTACATAACAATCTTGCTCAGTTTTATAGTATATTATTTGACTTGTCTTTATCGGGGTATGTGTATTTATTGTTATTTCTGGTTTGCACATATTAATAAAGACTTGATACGGTAGTATACTATTGTGGTTTGTCTTTATCTTAACATGCCATATGTCATACTCGTTATTACATATTGCGGTTACATATTGATAAAGCCCCTAGGATCTTGCTTGACTACCTGCGTTGTGATGGCGATCATACTTGTGGGAGCAGGGTAGTCCATAAACACATCCTTAAATGGTCCCTAGTCGCGTGAGTATCGAGACTGGGCATTGATACTCCAGAGTAGACTGGTGTATACGTTTCTACCCCATCGGGGGATGGTTGGTCCCGCAGCCATTGGTCTGATGCACCTAAGATCCTATACAGACAGGTGCTCACTGGGTGTGAGTACACTGGACGGACTCGCCGAGAACTTCCATGTGGTACTATACCTATCGTCAGATGGAAGTTCTCATGTGACATGTGTACAGGTCAGTCTTTGGACCCGAGATCGGCATTTGTCTCGTGTGAGTTCCCACTGAGCTTTGATCACTACCCTACCACGGCTCTACTGAGTCGTGCAAACAGGTTTTGGTTGGGTTCAGTCCCGAGCCACATGGAGGCAGTGAGCGATTGTCGGGGATTCGTCTCTCCCGGTATAGGGAGTCGATAACGCACTATGATTCGATTGGTCAGGACCATAAGACCTTGGCCAAGGCACTTGGGATTTACTGATAGGTTGATCAGTAGTTTCCTGGATTGGTCCTGAGCCATATCGGCATGACTTATCAGGTTATTAGGGTCTGACGTTCACCATCCCCTAGACCCGGTATGCGATACTCTTTGACGAAGAGACCGGACTGTACGGATATTGTCACGGATAGGCTCAGTAGAAGTTCGGACGAGCTTGCTCGTCGGCCTTCCTTTTCGACAGGTACCTGGGCAGCCGTTACGTACAGCTAGTGCCGCTGACGTGCTTGTGGTTAAACCCACCGCCAGAGTACTGTCGAGTCTTTAGAGTCCCACACAGAGGGTTTTCCTGATTCAGGCGAAATGGTGTAGTTGCCGTATTGGATACATGCAGGGTTCGATCGATTGATGTACTTTGTACTCGGACTTTCGATCGGACAGTTGGTAATGCTAGCCGGCTAGGTTTTGAGCCGGATTATTAAATCAGGTATTGATTTAATAATTTACATATATGTATTTCGATATGTATATTCTAGTATTACGTTCTTCGTGTTATTCTATCTCTTTGGGCGTTCGGATTTTTATCTGATTGCCGGTATATATGTACTGTAGTTGGAAATCCGTATTTATTACAGTTTCCTTCTAGAAGGTGGCCACCTCATTTAGTATTTTCCATTTATTTCATAAATGGAAATGAGGTGTAAAGTGAGAGGTAAGGGAGAAAAGGTAGTGACCATGCTTCAATAGTTAACAAATGAATTATAAATTCATTTGTTAACTATTGAAGCATGGTTGCCAATTGTTTAATGAAAGAATTGATACACAAAACCCTTGTGTGTATTTTCTCTTTCATTCATGCTTCATTATTTTTCTTGAGCTCATTTTGCTCTTGCTCTCCTTTTGCTCTCTAGCCTCCTCCACCTTTATCTTCTTCCTCTTTACTACCTTCTCATGAGTTGAAAATTAAGTGAAGAGGCAAGAAAGAGATAGCTTGACACATAGAATTCTAAACTACACCCTAGATTACTTGGTTTAGCAAACCAAGTTCTCTAGTTGCTCCTTTTGTTATATATAGTTAGGAGCTAGAGCCATGGATCATATTCCCTGGGTGGATCATCAAGGACCAAGGAAGGCCGGAGAACAAGCTCGATCCCGGAGGACCGACGGAGTAAGGAAAGAAGATCAAGCAAGTTCAAGGCGGCAAGTAGGAGCTAAGGATGAAGAACGAAGACCGAAGGACATGGTTCGTTTGGTAAGAATTCCTCATCATAGTAGATAGCTCTCCTAGTGTAGCTAGTTAGTTTTATGAAAAAGATCCGGTTTTACGGTTTAGTCTAGCGCCAAGTTTTAATTGTAAGAAAATTTTTGTTCCGCATTTTGCCACGTGAGATGGTCGGGACGCTAGGGTAACCCTTCATGGTATCAGAGCCACCCATAAAACTTACACTATTTAGTTCAAACGTGTTTAGAATAACGATCGACCGAAAATTCCAAAAACCACGTTTCAATTTTTTGCAGTTTCTGTCGATTTTAAAAGTGCTGGAAAAATCAATTTTTTGCTCCCAAAAAATCAAGCAGGCTTTTTTAAGAACCCATAAAAAAATTTGGTCACGTGACCCTTTCAAAGCGCCGCGGGTCCGCCGCATGAACCCCACATTGGCGGCGGTTCCGCGGCCACTTTGGGGCCCACGTGTACCAAATTTCTTCTGGGCCTTAACTATTGAAAATTGTGGTCTCTGGAATAATTACTTTTTGGGCCCAGATTTTTTACAATGTTGGTTTAATACTTGGGACCCACTTGGAAAGTTTAGTCGATCATAATTTTAAGACACGTGTTTTATTATCAGTACATTCACTTTTATCTGCGACCGGGAATGTCACTCGATCGGTAAAACTCGTCTGATTGCTATATGTTCTTTTAGACGGGTTTTGCGAACGTGACATTCACGTTGATGTTGTGTGCTTGTGCTGTGATTGTGGTTGGATTGTCGTGGTGGATAGCATGTGGTGCAATGTTAGAAATACAGTTTATAATTCAATTGTACATTTGTTATTGCGGGGCGAGCGTCCGACATGTGGACTGCCGTCTTTGCCGGGTTGTATATTATTTTGGGGCACGACCGGGATGAGGTCGATGTCACCGGTTGTATATATTATTTTCATTTTCAGTATTAGGATTACCCCGCGATGGGGTGCATGAATAGCCGAGTTCTAGAAGGCAACAAGCCCGCATCTCAAGGCGCTGAGACGGAGGGGGCTTCATTCTAGAACTGGCGGGCTATTCGCCGCACTCGTAGGGGGTACAGGTTTTTATTGCACAGGCTATCCACACGACCGGGAACGTCGGGTTTTATTTGCGGCTCAAATGAAACCCGGGGCTCCAAGATTATCCATCATTCTGTATTGTTATCTGTGATGTTGTTTATTATCATGCCTGGGACGAATGTTATATATACTTATATATATACTAGTAGATGCTGTATATGTTTTGCACCCGCGCTAGTCCAGCCCCCGCTCTGTCGTTAGTTAAGTAACCTAACGGGTGATGACGGGGCCCCGTGGGGAATGCGGATGGCATATACGTACATTTTATTTTCGTTCTTTTCTGGTGTGATAGGTTACAAATTGATGGGACCACATTAATTTTAATTAATGCAAGATAAAAAAACCTAAAAGATGTTGTTGGAGCCAGATTTTAAAAACTGATATTACAGACGTTCTCTTTTGCTTTGCACAGTGGTATTCATTTTGGAATATCCAGCACCTCATTCGACGAGGTAAGGGCCGAGATCCCTTCACTGGGAGTGACCCCTTGAGTAAAAGTTTGCGTCAGGGTAATAACTTCAATATAGTCGATTATTTTTGCTTTGCATTGTGGTATTCAATTTGGAATATCCTACACCTCATTCGACGAGGAAAGAGCCGAGATCCCCTCACAGGGAGTGACCTCTTTAGCAAAGGTTTTCGCCACTATATATTTACAAAACCACTCAGGTTCCTTCAACGATATCAAGGTCATTACGTTAATGGGTTTTTCGCCAAAAACCTAGCCGTAGCCCTCCGTCATTTCGGATAAAAACACATAGTATTCATGCGGTGTTTGTTGGCCAAAGTCAAGGCATCGTGTATGGTAGCTGTATGTTTCTTATCCGTAGCATAGATAAAATGCATTGGTTTAGGACAGTCGTACCATCTTGTTGGCCAAAGTCAAGGGTGTGTGCGGGTGGGTTTAAATCAATCAGGACAATGACGGGTAGAACTTGACTTGCGCGTTATGATTTGTTGGCCAAAGTCAAGGTCATAAGCGCTTGGGGCAAAAACCACATCGGGAGTTTCAAATATACAGGAAACTTGCAGATTTAGCATACATTCTGGAGTGTGGTGACTAGAGTGGATTCCATCTAGTGCATCACACAATGATAATTGGATCCCGATCCCACTGATGAGTAGGATTACTCTCGGGAGATTATCACACTTAACAATCAATGCTATAAACCAAGTAGGTGTCTAGAAAGGTGTTAGCGGGGCTACGCCTCCAGGGAAAAGAGGTTATTTAATTAAGGAACTTCGTGAAAGCGTTGGAAAACCTCCCTCGAAGTACCAACACCGGCCTGGCTGAAAGGTTAAGCAAGTATTGTGACGTGCGATTAATCCTGACTAGTTCTTCTTTTAGGGTTTGAAGAAGAATTTGAGGAAACAGTGGGAGCCATCCTGGTTAGATAAATTAATAAACCAATCTAATCTTGTAAGAGCGCACGCTGAGTGTTTTCCCTCTCTCTCTCTCTCCAGGTAGCAACCATTTCACGCCCTAATCAAGATAATAAAATGTATCGCTTGACCGATCCGAATTCTTATTCGGGGCTGGGGAACGTCTGTTCGGCTCTAACTTTTGACAACAGTCATAAGTATGAGAAGGGGAAAGAGGAAAGTTTGAATTCCTTGATAAACCCATCGAAGAAGAAACATACTGTTGCGTCTTCTTCAAGTGTTCTTGTAGTTGAGAATTGCTTTTCGGTCAGTCCTACCTCCTGGGTACTAGATACCGGATCAGGATCTCATATCTGTAATTTATTGCAGGGACTGAGAAAAAGTAGGATAGTTCGATCTGGTGATATGTCCCTTAGAGTAGGGAATGGAGCACAAGTTAATGCTGCGGCCGTCGGTGAATATCACCTTGTGTTGCCAAATGGCAATACTATGATTTTGAACAATTGCTACTATGTACCTTCCATATTATGCAACATAATATCAGTTTCTTTACTTGATAAAGATGTATTACTTTGTTCTTGATAGAAATATCATGAACATCTACCTTCAAAAGGTATTGGTAGCAGAAGGTACACTGTGTAATGGTATCTATGTTCTAAATCAGAACACAGTTCTCAATATACAAAACACACGCAAGAGAAAAAGTTCAGATACGAACCAATCCTACTTGTGGCATTGTAGACTTGGTCATATCGGAGAGAAAAGACTGAGTAAGTTACATAAAGATGGATATTTGAACACGTCCGAATTTTCATCCTATGAAACTTGTCAATCCTGTCTCAAAGAAAAGATGACCAAATCTCCCTTCACCGGACAAGGAGAAAGAGCAGGAGAGCTCTTGGGACTCATACACAGTGATGTGTGTGGTCCAATGTCTACACATGCAAGGGGTGAGTTCTCATTCTTCATCACATTCACTGATGATCTCTCTAGGTTCGGATATGTGTATCTTATGAAACACAAATCTGAAGCTTTTGAGAAATTCAAAGAATTTAGAAGCGAAGTAGAGAACCAGATTGGCAAAAGTATCAAGATCCTCCGATCTGATAGAGGGGGAGAGTACTTAAGTACGGAATTCAGGGATTTTCTAAAAGAGAATGGCATTCTCCCTCAGCTTACTCCTCCGTATACACCACAGCACAATGGCGTGTCGGAGCGGAGGAACCGTACCCTATTAGATATGGTTCGCTCCATGATGAGTAATGCCGAGTTACCTCTTTCTTTCTGAGGGTTTGCTCTTGAATCAGCAGCATTCATATTGAATAGAGCGCCATCTAAATCAGTGCCTACCACTCCATATGAAGTATGGACTGGGAAGAGACCATGTCTTGATTATATTAAGACATGGGGGTGTCCTGCTTTTGTTAAAAAGTAGAATCCAGATAAACTCGAGGCAAGGTCTGTATTGTGCAAGTTTGTGGGATACCCTAAGCATTCCAAGGGATATCTGTTCTACCACACTGAGGAACAAAAGGTGTTAGTATCTCGCCACGCTACCTTTTTAGAAAGGGAATTTCTTGCAAAAGAAATTAGTGGGAGTACGGTAGAACTAGAAGAAATTCAGGAACCACAAACTATAATAGAAGATTTGGAAGAACCCTTAGATTCAGTTATACCCGACGAACCTCAGCCACTCCGCAGATCTGGTAGGATTTCTCATCCGCCCGAGAGATACTACGGTTTTCTCATAGATGAGGATCGAGAGGATTGCATCTTGGAAGAAGATGATCCTATAAGTTTCAGGCAGGCCATTATCAGTAGGGACTCTGATAAGTGGCTGGATGCTATGCAATCTGAAATGGAGTCCATGACCACCAATAAAGTGTAGACCCTGGAAGTTGCTCCACCTGGGGTAAAACCCGTTGGATGCAAATGGATCTACAAGAAAAAACTTGGTGTAGATGGGCAGGTGGAAACCTATAAAGCTAGACTCGTTGCAAAAGGTTTTCGTCAAAGACCAGGAGTGGACTATGACGAGACTTTTTCTCCAGTAGCTATGCTCAAATCCATTAGGATCCTGCTTGCCATTGCTGCCTTCCATGATTATGAGATCTGGCAGATGGACGTAAAAACGGCTTTTCTAAACGGAAGTTTAGAAGAGCGCGTTTACATGAATCAGCCAGAAGGTTTTGTAGACAGTGGGAGCAGCGGGAAGGTGTGCAAGCTGCTCAAATCCATTTATGGATTGAAGCAAGCATCGCGGAGCTGGAACATCTGTTTTGATGAGACAGTCAAGGACTTTGACTTCATCAAAAACGAAGATGAGCCATGTATTTATAAGAAGATTGTAGGACGAACTGTCCTATTCCTAGTCTTGTACGTGGACGACATTCTTTTGATAGGAAATGACATTCCTATGCTACAATCGGTCAAGATTTTCTTATCACAAAGGTTCTCTATGAAAGACCTAGGTGATGCCTCGTACATTCTGGGGATCAAGATCTACAGAGATAGATCCAAGAGATTACTGGGACTTTCGCAGTCCAGGTACATAGAGACCGTACTAAAGAGATTTAGTATGGAAGATTCCAAGCGCGGTAATATACCCGCATTGCACGGAATCACCCTCTCCAAGGAGATGTCTCCCAAGACTGACGAGGAGAGGGTTCGCATGAGCACTATACCCTATGCTTCGGCAGTAGGATCTATAATGTATGCAATGCTATGTACAAGACCAGATATAGCTTACGCGCTGAGCGTGGTGAGCCGGTATCAGTCAGACCCAGGTGAGGACCACTGGACAGCAGTAAAGAACATTCTCAAGTACCTGAGAAGGACTAAGGAGATGTTCCTGATTTACGGTAATGGAGACCTCAGGGTCGAGTCCTTTACCGACTCAAGCTTCCAGAGTGACAAGGATGACAGCAAGTCTGTCTCGGGTTTTGTGTTTACCCTCAACGGAGGGGCGGTATGTTGGAAGAGTTCCAAACAGGATACCGTCGCAGACTCGACGATGGAGGCTGAATACATTGCTGCAAGCGATGCCGCAAAAGAGGCGGTCTGGATAAAAAAGTTCATGGCTGAACTTTAGGTAGTTCCGTCCATTGTTGATCCAATACCAGTGTATTGCGATAACAATGGGGCTATAGCTTTAGCGAAGGAACCACGGTCCCATCAGAAATCCAGGCACATCTTAAGGCGGTATCACCTGATCAGGGAGATCGTAGATCGCCAGGAGATCGAGGTCCGGAGAGTGGATACGAAGGACAACACGACGGATCCATTTACAAAGGCCCTCCCTCAAGCACAGTTCGAGCAACTTTTTAGGATGTTGGGTATGCGGTACGCCAGCAGCTGGCCTTAGAGCAGACGTTGGGTATTCGGTACGCCAATCTCTGGCCTTTAGTGCAAGTGGGAGATTGTTGGATGTATATGCCCTAGAGGCCAGTATTGTATATGTATATATATGGATACTAGGGATATGTATGTACAGAACAATCTTGCTCAGTTTTATAGTATATTATTTGACTTGTCTTTATCGGGGTATGTGTATTTATTGTTATTTCTGGTTTGCACATATTAATAAAGACTTGATACGGTAGTATACTATTGTGGTTTTTCTTTATCTTAACATGCTATATGTCATACTCGTTATTATATATTGCGGTTACATGTTGATAAAGCCCCTAGGATCTTGCTTGACTACCTGCGTTGTGATGGCGATCATACTTGTGGGAGCAGGGTAGTCCATAAGCACATCCTTAAATGGTCCATAGTCGTGTGAGTATCGAGACTAGGCATTGATACTCCAGAGTAGACTGGTGTATACATTTCTACCCCGTCGGGGGATGGTTAGTCCCGCAGCCATTGGTCTGATACATCTAAGATCGTATACAGGTGCTCACTGGGTGTGAGTACACTGGACGGACTCGCCGAGAACTTCCATGTGGTACTATACCTATCGTCAGATGGAAGTTCTTAGGTGATATGTGTACAGGTTAGTCTTTGGACCCGAGATCGGCATTTGTCTCGTGTGAGTTCCCACTGAGCTTTGATCACTACCCTACCACGGCTCTACTGAGTCGTGCAAACAGGTTTTGGTTGGGTTCAGTCCCGAGCTACATGGAGGCAGTGAGCGATTGTCGGGGATTCGTCTCTCCCGGTATAGGGAGTCGATATCGTACTGTGATTCGATTGGTCAGGACCATAAGACCTTGGCCAAGGCACTTGGGATTTACCGATAGGTTGATCAGTAGTTTTCCGGATTGGTCCTGAGCCACATCGGCACGACTTATCAGGTTATTAGGGTCTGACGTTCACCATCCCCTAGACCCGGTATGCAATACTCTTTGATGAAGAGACCGGACTGTACGGATATTGTCACGGATAGGCTCAGTAGAAGTTCGGACGAGCTTGCTCGTCGGCCTTCCTTTTCGACAGGTACCTGGGCAGCCGTTATGTACAGCTAGTGCCGCTGACGTGCTTGTGGTTAAACCCACTGCCAGAGTACTGTCGAGTCTTTAGAGTCCCACACAGAGGGTTTCCCTAATTCAGGCGAAATGGTGTAGTTGCCGTATTGGATACGTGCAGGGTTCGATCGATTGATGTACTTTGTACTCGGACTTTCGATTGGACAGTTGGTAATACTAGCCGGCTAGGTTTTGAGCCGGATTATTAAATCAGGTATTGATTTAATAATTTACATATACGTATTTCGATATGTATATTCTAGTATTACGTTCTTCGTGTTATTCTATCTCTTTGGGCGTTCGGATTTTTATCTGATTGCCGGTATATATGTACTGTAGTTGGAAATCCGTATTTATTACAGTTTCCTTCTAGAAGGTGGCCACCTCATTTAGTATTTTTCATTTATTTCATAAATGGAAATGAGGTGTAAAGTGAGAGGTAAGGGAGAAAAGGTAGTGACCATGCTTCAATAGTTAACAAATGAATTTATAATTCATTTTGGAGTTACTATTGAAGCATGGTTGCTAATTGTTTAATGAAAGAATTGATACACAAAACCCATGTGTGTATTTTCTCTTTCATTCATGCTTCATTATTTTTCTTGAGCTCATTTTGCTCTTGCTCTCCTTTTGCTCTCTAGCCTCCTCCATCTTCATCTTCTTCCTCTTCACTACCTTCTCATGAGTTGAGAATCAAGTGAAGAGGCAAGAAAGAGATAGCTTGACACATAGAATTCTAAACTACACCCTAGATTACTTGGTTTAGCAAACCAAGTTCTCTAGTTGCTCCTTTTGTTATATATAGTTAGGAGCTAGAGCCATGGATCATATTCCCCGGGTGGATCATCAAGGACCAAGGAAGGCCGGAGAACAAGCTCGATCCCAGAGGACCGACGGAGTAAGGAAAGAAGATCAAGCAAGTTCAAGGCGGCAAGTAGGAGCTAAGGATGAAGAACGAAGACCGGAGGACATGGTTCGTTTGGTAAGAATTCCTCATCATAGTAGATAGCTCTCCTAGTGTAGCTAGTTAGTTTTATGGAAAAGATCCGGTTTTAGGGTTTAGTCTAGCGCCAAGTTTTAATCGTAAGAAAATTTTTGTTCCGCATTTGGCCACGTGAGATGGTCGGGGCGCTAGGGTATCCCTTCAATATCAATGCGATACGACTAGCTAAGTTACATAAGAATGGATATTTGAATCAGTTTGAATTTACATCTTATGAAACTTGCCAGTCATGTCTCAAAGGCAAAATGATCAAAACTCCGTTTACTGGACACGGAGAAAGAGCTAATGAACTCTTGGGACTGTTATATAGTGATGTATGCGGTCCTATGTCTGCACATGCCAGGAATGGTTCTTCATATTTCATTACATTCACCGATGATCTCTCAAGATTCAGACATGTGTTCCTATTGAAACATAAGTCTGAAGCTTTTGAGAAATTCAAGGAATATAAGTGCGAAGTAGAGAATCAACGGGTAAAAGTATTAAAATCCTTCTATCTGATCGGGAAGGAGAATACTTAAGCACGGAATTCCGTAACTATTTAAAAGAGAATGGGATTCTCTCTCAGCTTACTCCTCTGTATACACCACAGCACAATGGTTGATCGGAGTGGAGGAATCGCATCCTATTAGATATGGTGTGCTCTATGATGAGTAACGTTGAGTTTCCTATTTCGTTTTGGGGTTATGCGCTTGAGAATCCGCATACCTATTGAACAGAGTTCCAACCAAATCAGTGCCTACCACTCCATATGAGACATGGAATTGGAAGAGACCATCTCTTAAACGAGTTAAAATATGGGGTTGTCCGGCCTATGTTAAAAAGCAAAATCCGGATAAGCTCGAGGCAAGGTCAGTTTTATGCAAGTTTGTAGGATATCCCAAGCATTCGCGAGGGTATATCTTATACCACACTGAGGAACAAAAGGTGTTTTGTTTCTCGAAATGCCATCTTTTTAGAAAAGGAATTTCTTGCAAAAGAAATTAGTGGTCATGAGATAGAACTGGAAGTAGTTCCAGCTACACAAACTACAACTAACGATTTAGAACCGGAGGATTCGATAGTCCCCGACGAACCTCAGCCTCTCCGCCGATCTAGTAGGGTTTCTCATCCACCTGAGAGATACTACGTTTTTCTCATTGACGGTGGGAGCGAGGATTGCATCATGGAAGATGATGATCCAACTAGTTTCGAGCAACCCATCACGAATGGGGACTCTGTCAAATGGCCGGATGCAATGTGATCTAAGATGGAATCCATGTACACCAACAAAGTATGGACTTTGGAAGTTGCTCCTGAAGGGGTAAAACCCATTGAGAGCAAGTGGATCTTGAGAAGATTCTTGGTGTAGATGGAAAAGTTGAGACTTTCAAAGCTAGACTTGTAGCAAAAGGTTTTCTTCAATGACCAGGTGTGGATTTTGATGAAACCTTTTCTCCAGTGGCTATGCTTAAGTCCATCCGGATCCTACTTGCCATCGCTGTATACCATGACTACGAAATCTGACAGATGGATGTCAAGACCGCTTTTCTAAATGGTGATTTAGAAGAGAGCGTGTACATGATACTGCCAGAGGGCTTAGTAGACAGTGGGACCAGCGGTAAGGTGTGCAACCTACTTAAATAAAAATACAGATTAAAGCAAGTATCGCGGAGTTGGAACATCCGTTTTGATGCGGCAGTCAAAGAGTTTGACTTCATCAAAAACGTACATGAACCTTGTATATACAGGAAGGTAGTAGAGAGTAAGGTTTGCTTCCTTGTATTATACGTGGATGACATACTCTTAATAGGAAATGATGTTCTTATGCTACACTCGGTCAAGCTCTTCTTATCATAATGGTTCTCCATGAACGATTTGGGTGATGCCTTTTACATCCTGGAGAGAATCACTGGATAGCTGTGAAGAACATTCTTAAATACTTGAGAAGGACTAAGGAAATGTTCTTGGTGTATGGTAACGGTGAACTCCAGATAGAGTGCTTTACCGATTCGAGCTTCCAGAGTGATAAGGTCGACTGTAAGACAGTCTCGAGTTTTGTCTTTACCCTCAGTGGAGGAGGGTATGTTGGAAGAGTTCCAAGCTAGATACCGTAGCAGACTCGACGATGAAGGGTGAATACATCGCTACCAATGATGCTGCCAAAGAGGCTGTCGGGATGAAAATGTTCATGAGATGAACTTGGTGAGGTTCCTACCATTGTGATGACAATGGAACTGTGGTTTTGGCCTAGGAACCTCGGTCCCATCAGTGATCCAGACATATTCTTAGGCAATATCACCTGATCAGGGAGATGGTTGATCTCCGGGTGATTGAGGTCAGGAGAGTTGAGACGAAGAATAACACGGCGGATCCACTCACGAAGGCCATCCCCCAGATACAATTTGAGAGATTTTGGGATGTTGGGTATGAGATACTACAACAAGTGGCCATAGTGCAAGTGGGAGATTGTTAGTTATATGTATGTCCTAGAGGCCATTATTGTACATGATTGTATATTATAATGGATGATTGGACATATATAGAGAGGACTTTCTTGCTCGATATGATAGTATACTATCTGGTTACTCTTTATCTTAACATGTAGACTAGTATTGTGATACTGTCATGCTCCCACATGTTGGTAAAGCCCTTAGGATGTGTACTTGACTATCAGGACTATGATATAGATCATACCAGTGGGGCCAGGGTAGTCCATAAGTCCATCATTTAATTGTTCCTAGTTGTGGGTGTATCGAAACGGGGCATCGATATTCCAGAGTAGACTATCGTATACGTTTCTTGACCCATATGATGGGAGATGGATGATCCCACATCCATTGGTGTTTGACATCAAAGATTGTATACGGGTGCTTAGTGGAGACTGGGTACACTGAACAGGACTCGCCGAGAACTCCTAAATGGTATTATACCTAACGTCAGATAGAAGTTCTCTGGTGACACTGGTACATGTTAGTCTGTAGACCCGAGATCGTCATAGAGTCTTGTGTGATTCCCACTGTGTTTTGATTTCCACCCTACCACGTTCAAGAGAGTGTGAAAACATGTGGTTTTTAGGTACAGTCCCTGTTCCCCTCCGAATGGCGGCCAAGACGACGTGAGGACGTCTAGCCTGAGATTCGGGGCAGATGCTATATGGTTTTATCCGTCTACCTCTCCGAAAATGACAAGTTGATTTATGGCACCGTGTATCGGAGGTTTAGATGGATGCGGGCGATTTAGCAAACTTCGTCAGATTCCCCCTCATGGTGAGGGGTTTTTGATTGTGGGGACGCTCTTCCCTGCAGGCGCAAGCCCTTGCAGTTAATTACGCTACCACACCGCGGTAGCAACTTTCTCCTTCTCCAGAATTTCACTTCGTGTCGTGTGTGTTTGTTTTGTTTGTGGTTGCCCGTGGATTGTATACGGAGACTAAGTTATGTCGTCGCCCGTAGGACGTGGATTAGTCCAAATCCGTATTTACTTAGATTTGGGTTTGGTATTTTAGTTTAAGGATACGTTAGCCGTGTTGAGGCTAAGATCAACTTAAACTTTCGTTAAGGATACGTTAGTCCTGTTTGAGACTAAGATCAACTTAACGTGGTGATCCATTTAACATATGGCCGTCGGGACTCGTCACCTCTCTGACGTCGTTGAAGGATTACAACGATAGGTGTCAGAGGAGTTCGGAGATGTACCCTTGAACCGAAGTTGATTAGGGAATATGTAGTCTGTTTGAATGTTTAAGGATACGTTAGCCGTGTTTGGGGCTAAGATCAACTTAAACGGGATCGTTTAGATCCGACAAAAGAGCATTTGGAGGCTCTATTGTTCCAGTTTAGGGACGTAGTGGTCCGTGTTTTAGTTTAGGGACATGGGGGTCCATTGCCAGTTTAGGGACGTGGTGGTCCGTATTCCAGTTTAGAGACGTAGTGGTCCGTCATTAGTTTAAGGACATTTCGGTCCATCATTCCCATTTAGGGACGAATATTAGTTTAAGGACGTTTCGGTCCAACATTCCCATTTAGGGACGAATATTAGTTTAAGGACGTTTCGGTCCACGAGTTTAAAGACCCCGCAGCCATATTCATGTGTGGTCGTCGGGACCCGTCACCTCTCTGACGTCGTTGAAGGATTACAACGATAGGTGTCAGAGGAGTTCAGAGATGTACCCTCGAACCGGAGGTAAATTGATTTAGGAGAGCAATTTTGCTCAGTCAATTTAATTTGAGGACTTACGGCTACGATTGGGCTAAGTCCAATTGAGAAATGTTCGACACTTTTATTTGTTTATTGGGTTGTACTAGGACTCGGCCCATTTTTAAATAATGCATTGCATTATTTTCTATTTTTGGTTGGGCTCTGCCCATAAAGGATGCAGAGCATCAGTTTATTTTGGGCTCTGCTTATTTATCAATTTTACTTGGGCTCTGCCCTTTTATAAAGACGCAGAGCATCAATTTTACTTGGGCTCTGCCCATTTATTGCTTTGCAATTTAATTAGGCCTACTAGGTCTTCTTGACTTGGGCCTGGCCCTTTAACAAAAGAAATGCATTGCATTTTTCAGGCACTTTGCGCCAATCAAAGAGCGCAAGCGCTTGTGGTGATGACACGTGTCATGCAAGCGTAGTGCGCTGCGCTAGTGCGCTCCGCTTGCGCTGTTGACACGTGTCGCGCTCTGGTGAGTTGCACCAATTCTAGAGAGCAAGGCTCTATTTCAAAAGCGCATAGCGCAGATGGTTCAGATGCTGACACGTGGCGCTCTCTGGTGGCTTGCGCCAATCCAGGAGCGCAACAGCGCAGTTTGCAAGTGCAAGGCACTATAATTTGAGAATCTTTTAGATTCCAGAACCAAAGGTTCATAAAAGAAGTGCAAAGCACTTTTTGTTTTCTTGATCTGATTTAGATCAAAGAAAACAAGTTCCTCTTGTTTTTCTTATTTCAGAGAACCCGAGGTTCATAAAAAGTGCAAAGCACTATTTTTATTTGTTTTTTATTGAAGATCATTGATCTTGTTCTTAGATCAATGATCTATTAGAAGAAATTCTTCTATTTTAAAGGTTTTTACCTTTTTTCTTCTTGAGATTTCTTCAGAGTTCTCTCTATTTGAAATTTTTGATTTCTCACCAAATGTTGATGTCTTTGAATCGAGGCCTAGGGTTCTTTTTATAGTGCCCATAAATTAGTTAAATTTGTTAAAGAGATCTTTCTCTGAGTGATTTGGGGAATTTTCCCCACCGTTGGATCTTTGATCCAAGGGCTTCTGTTTTACAGAAGAAAATCTTCTTGTTTTAATAAGAACAGAAAGATTTCTTTAAAATTTAAATTCGGTTTGGCGCAAATGCTCCAGCGCGTGACACGTGTCAAGCAGCGCACAGCGCAAAGCGCAGCGCAACTGTGCTAGCGCATCTGCGCTGACACGTGTCGCGCAGCGCAATTGCGCTAGCGCCTCTGCGCTGAAGCGTTGCTTCCTTTTGTTTTTTAATAGAGCTTTGCTCTGATTGGGCGCGCCTTCTTGGGCGCTGCGCTGACGTATCAGCGCTTGACACGTGGCGCATTGCACCTGGGATTTGAAGCGTTGCTTCAAAATTTGAATTTTGAATTTCCAACAGAGCTTTGCTCTGATTGGGGAAAACAAATGCCCCCCCACCGCTGCGCTCACGTGGCGCGCACGTGAGTGCAGCGGTAGCAAGCTCCTGACCGTTGGATCAAGGGGTGAGCTGAAGGGGCGCAAGCGCCTTATAAATAGGACCTGTGGCCCTTAAAAAAATTTTCACCATCTTTTTTAAGATTTTGATTTCAACAGAGTTTTGCTCTTGCTTAAGAACTTCAGAGCTTTGCTTATTTCCAAAGTTAGAAACTTTAGGTAAAATTAATCTAAATTAAACTAAATTAATTCAAACCAATCTTAAACCAAAGAGCTTTGCTCTTACAGATCTTTTGGTCTAAAGAAATCCCCATTGGGGTTTCATAAATAGAGCTTTGCTCTAAAAAACTGATAGATCTACCGAGATCTTGTTCATGGGTTCTCACCCATGAACAGAGTTTTGCTCTTGGATCAAATGTAGACCTTTTAGATCTGAAAAATGAAGCACTTATTATAAATTTTCATGGATTTTTTCAAGATTCCAAAATTTTTAATTCTTTTAAGTGTTAAAAATTTCTGATGGATCTTTCCATTATTATTACAGAGCTATGCTCTTTTAAGGAATCCTATTCCCCTGAGACCAGAGTTTGACAAGTGTCACTCTGTGACAGAGCTTTGCTCTGAAAGAGGAGATTTTCTCCTTGTCTTTAGGGATCTCCCATTGATGAGAATATTCTCTTGGGGGTCTTTTCATTAATTGACAGTCTCAACTAATGATGGGGCTGTCTTATTTCATGAGGCACTGTCATCCAGATTTTGTGGGTCCCCATTTGGTTCCCTACCCACTGCACTGCTGTGTGGTGTAATTAATTAATTTTAATTTAGTTAATCTTTAATTTAATTAGTTAATTAATGAAATTTTTTTAAACGCCAAGCGTTGGAATTACAACACTAACGGCTGATTTCTGTTCACTTGCAGCGATCATGTCTCTCGACACCTCATTCCCGTTTGTTCGTTCAGAGGAGGGATTTCCTGAAGCGCCCTTGGACCATGAAGTTTTGGCCATGATCAAGGACCACGACCCGGAGTATAAGAATCTACATCTTTGGGGGTCGTGGTACAATCAGATCATTATGGGTCGACGCAGCTTCACATGCTCAGTGCCGTCAGAACCCATCACAGCGATCCACTACGCCAGTCCACCCCCGGTGCAGTATGCCGTGGAGATGGTCGATTGGACCTCGAAGGGCTTTCTACATCCCGCCATAGATGCGATTCCGGTTCAGCGTCCCATGGTTTTAGATATCCTGGGACGCCGTATCTGTCAAGGTGAGGCACGACCTTGGGGGCAATCATATAACATAGGTCTGATCCCCTGCCACCCGATCGGCTACCTGCCATGGGCTCGGTATATCCTGTCGACGAAGAAGTCGCAGTTGATAAAATTAAGATTGTATACTACAGTTTATGTCTCTCTTTTCCAGTATCCCACGCTCCCCACCTGGTGGTTCAAGGCTTTCTTGAAGCGGTGGAACATTCCTACCCACACTTTCCTTGCCATGGATCGGGAAGTGTCAATCTCTTTGGAGGAGTTCACGGAGGTATCCGGTTTACCAGTCATAGGGGAACACTATGAGGAGTTGCTTCCGACAGACGAGTACGTCTTCGGTGCTAAGCCGGTGGTAAGAGGGCTCACGCCGGAGAATGCTGTTCAACACCAATTCCCAAGCTTGATTAAAGTGTTGAACATCTATGAGTCCCTTTTCATCGAACATGGGAGTCGCGGAGTTAGCTTTGAGGATTTCATCGCTCGGTTTCTTTGCCCAAGTGTCCTCTCATCAGAAGCTGCCAAGTTTGCTACTCTGGATGACCCTTTCGGTCTAGGTTTGGATAACCTGCTGGCGAAGGAGATAGACCAAAAGGGTTTTTTCCTTCCGGACTTCCCGACCATGTCTTTTGCAGAAATTGCAGCCCCTGGGATGGATGAGGAGGCCTTTTTCCTAGGATTTCTTGGGTCATGGCTGAGTTGGTTTGCGATCCCAATGCACTCTAACCGTATGCGGCCCTCTGTCTTTTACCCAGCCCACCGGATGACCATCAGGGTAAAAGTGGCTGTTGGGATCGCCAGCTTGGCACACTTATATCATGGTCTCAGTCGAGCAGCGGATGCTAATGAGCCTGGGGTACTGCACGTGGTCTTCCCGATGCACTACTTTGTATCGTGGCTCGAGCTACACACGGCGGGTGTCTTCGGCATGCATAAAAGGCCCCCGTTCTTTGACAAGTGTGGTTTCTCTCGCATTATACAGCTGATCGGCGCATCAATTGTGACCCCATCACCACGGAACGCCAGGGGTTTGCTCCTTCGTCCTCACACCGTTGGAGCCGGGATGTCCTTTGTTGACAAGGTATTGACCATTGGAAAGGCGTCCACTACTGTAGTGCGACCATTACAAGACTCCTTTAAGGATGGAGCCTCAGTTTTGACGGCCCGGGAGACCCTCCACTTGTATTCTATTAGACCGGGCTTCCTAGTCTTCAGGCAGAACGGTGCAGCAATTTTCATGAGATATAACCCGCATCGTTTCGCCCAACAACTGGGCTACGATCAAGGGGTACCCTTGGAAGCTTTCCTACTGGAACCTGCTACCACTGAAGAAGGGATGGAGAACGCGCTGCATCACTTCATGCGCCTGAACACGGGTTCTCATTTTTTTATCAGTGCGCCGGCCTGTGCCCCACGACTCCTCAACGTATATAAAGAATGGTATAACCATGCGACGGGAGCCGTTATAAAGAAGGAAAAGCGATTGCTGGTCGACCGTAAGGGTGCGCCTCCAGGTACTGACCGTAACGCTCCCTTAGTGCCAAGGACCCCGGTGGTCCCCCCTCTAAAAGATGCCAAGGCCGGACCATCATGTGCACGAAGTCCTCCACACGGATCGCCGCTCCTCGATATTGCGGATGCACCTCCAGTGCCCTGTGCTCCAGTGGAGACAGTGGTTGTAGCCTCGCCAGAGTCTGGCGTGGGTGCGGACATCGGGACTCGCCGTCCCAAGGTGGTTGCTAAGCGTAAGTCGATCCCGCGTGCACCTAGGGTTGGCGGGCAGAAGAAAAAGAAGTCGCTCTTCGCCGCAGACGTCGCGTTTGGTCAGGAACCCCACGCTCCTTATGGTGAGGGCCTGAGTGAATATGGGACTAACGAGGGATTAGTCATGCCGCCGGATGACACGGACTTGGAGGCTGCCCTCGAAGCTTCAGAGCGGTTAGCGAGGCGCGATGCGTGGCTGGCTAAGCTTGCGGCATCAGGTAATCACTAGTCACATTTTTTTTACTGCATCATATTTTCATTATTGCCTTTGACTAACATTCTCCCTTCTTTTCTTCCAACAGGCATCACCACTGAAGAAGCCATCGCCGCTTCCCTGAAGACTTTCCAAGAGGAGGAGCGTCTTAGAGCATCCATGGGTCTTAGTAAGTTTCAATTCATCAAGTTTTCATTTCCCTTGTGTTACGGTCGATCTAACCTCTCCCTTTTTATCGCAGGAACCTCAATGCCGTTCCCGCCAAGCGATGCAGATGTTCTACCAGCTGCCGATGTTCCTGCTTCCTCGGGGCTACCGCGGGAGGTCCGTCTTGAAGAGCCGATGATAGATGCCTTAAAGGCTCTGGAGGCATCTCTGAACGAAGACGACGACGCCTTAATGAAGGAAGTGTCGAAGAGATCCATCGCGACAGCTCAGGAGGAGAGGAAGCGATCGAGGCGCGAAGCAAAAGCACGTAGAGCTGCCTTGGCCATTGGAGCGGGCCCAAGCACTGTTCCTCGTGCCGATACCCCATCAGAAGAGTCCCCGATCGCCCTGTCTACAGCTCATAGACAGGAGATTCGCGCCAATAGGGAGGCTAACGAGAAGTCCACCTCAGGTAATACTTCTTTCAGAATTTTGTTTGTAAAAATTGTAAACTCGCCGGTTCTTATGCATCTCATCTTGCAGGGCCTAGTCCGATCAAGGGGGAGGCGGAGACCATTGAACCCAAGGAAACAGAGGAGGCGGCACCTGCCGAACCCGAGCTGACGGTCGGTAATGTTGCTGGGGCTGCGGAGCTTGAGTTGGGGGCCGAGGAAGACGCATTTGAGAAAGTCGTTCATGCCGAGCCTGAGGTTGCGGCAAATGAGACGACCACTATAACTGAGCCCGGGGTAGCGGCGGATGAGGCGCTTGAGACCGGCGACCTCATGGTGACGGTGGATGAAACGATGGGGACCGTTGAGCCCGAAAAAGTAGCGGGTGAGATGGGCATGATTCTTAGGGAAGAGTCAGCCGCTCTTTCTCAAGAGTCCGGCAATGCTCCGATCATTGCCCTCCCCGTTTACGATTTTCCGCCGTCTCCTGGCCGCGCGAGCACGACGACGGCCCCCATAGAGTCGGGTGATGAGGCTACGGGCGGTGGCCTCATGTCAATGGAGGAGGGAGACGCCTCCGTTTCAGCCGGCAGCTCATCAGGTAAATCCCGAGTTACTGTTCTTTCTTTACCTTATAATCCTTTCTGACAAGTTCACCTTTGTTCGCAATGCAGGTGCAGCCAGCGCCGATGCCCCATTACTCGAGGGAGCGCCTTCAACTACTGCCTTGGCGGTAGTCACCTCTCAACCCTCTCTCATACCATCGAAGATGTTGGAAGGTATGGGTTTGCAACTTATTAATCTTATCTTTCAAACGTATAATTTGTGTACTAAAGTCGTACTGTTGTGTCTTTCAGGAGTGCTTTTTGACCATCTCTATCAGGTGTTGCTCCCACACTTCTCCTTCCCATCTGAACTCGCTTCTTCCTCCAGTAGCGCTGGTGAGTATGGTTTCCATTGATATCTTTCTTTTTCATTGATGGAATTACTTCTAACCTTTTTCTCATCTCAACTGCAGTGCTACAAATCGAAGGAGGGGATGAAAGATCGGCTGCGCCGCCGACCCTTCCGGCCTTGCCACCTGCCTCAGCTGGTACAGTGACTATCACATTAATAACTCCCCCTTTTTTTATTTCCTGAACTGTTATCTGATCACATCTTGTTTCTTTTCAGCTGTCGTTCCGGTCTCGGCGCCCTTCAAGACTCGCATCACAATACCGGCAGGTCCTTACCTGAGACGTCCATCTTCGAAAGGCGCCGCGAACAGCTTGCGTATGTTGAGCGACTACATTGAGGAGCTCGACGTCGAGACCCCTACTTCTGTTGCGGATTTCGCTACAGCGGTTAACCCGATGCTGGTGATACTCGTGAATTTCCATGACGAGGGCATCATCGCATCTTGGGTTAACCATTGTATGGAGATCGAGGCTCGCCTGCATCAGCTGGAGTTGATGCGTCCCGCCCCCGAGACTTTAGCCGCCAGCAATGAAAGAGCAGCATGGATCGAGGGAAGCGCTTCTTACATCCACCATTTGTAACAAGAAGTAGCTTTAAGGTTAAGGGAATGCCAAGAGACCTCGAGCGAGACAGCCCGTCTGCGTGCTGAGGTTGAAGCGAATGCTGCCCAAGTGAAGGCTATCTTTGAGGGTCTCCTGGAGCGCATCTCCTATGGGCTAAACTTGAAGCGAAAGCTTGATGTAGCCGAGCGCGATACCCCAAGCCGGGAAGCTGCTTATCAGGCCGTCAGGGAGTAGCTTGCATCTGTCTTGCAGCAACGGGCCCAAGTAGAGGTGGAGCTGGCGGTGGTGGCCGATCAGGAGAAAGTGGGGAAGGAAGTGCGCGAACAATTGCTAGAGCTATGCAAGACGCTTCCTTCCCAGTAATTCTCCTTGTATCTAGATACTTGTAGAATTTTTCTTTTTAAATAATATGTATCCATTCTTCAATATTTTGTACGCTTCATCTTGTATTTGATTGAAGTCAATAAATAAAGATACACATTTTTTTTCTGCAATGTCTTGTATATTCTTTTGCTTTCTGTCTTCTCTTATTATCAGCATAGTGTCACAATTAGCAGATAATAGAGTAAGCATCTTGATTTCTTCACGAGATAGCGATGGCTTAGGTCGTAGGTTCAGATCTGCCGCCTAAGACTTTTCAACTCTATGAGCCGTGAGGGTCTCATAGAGACTTTTCTCCCTACGGATCGAGAGGATCTCGTAGGTGGGTTTTCTCCTTAGGAATCGTGAGAATTCCTAAGTGTGTTTTCTCTTATAAGTCGTAAGGATCCTATAAGAGAATTTTTCCTTCTTACGAGTCGAGAGGACCCGTAAGCGGTTGTTTCCCTCCTTGTCGAAACTCGACTTTGGAGAGTGAGACCCGTGAATAGTATGCAAGAGATCGTTTTAGACCGACTTGCAGGGTCCCATTGTTCAGGAAGCAAGTTTTTTAATCCCTGCTGCCTGAGGCTTCATCTTGCAAGTTGAGACAAATCGGGAATTTCCCGCGGAGACACTGGTTTCTCTGCGAGCCGACGCGAATCAGGAGGCTCTCGTCAAGGACGCTGGTTTCCCTGAGTTGAGGTATTTGCCAGAGATTATTTGTTTCCCTGGTGTTGAAATGAATCGAGAATTTCCTATGGAGACACCGGTTGCTCTGCGAGTCGATGCGAATCAGGAGGCTCTCGTTAAGGATGTTTGTTTCCCTGAGTTGAGGTATTTGCCAAGGATTATGATCAGTCGAAAATACTGCATTTTTAAACCGGCAATTTCCCTATCATTTGCATTCATATAGAAGTGTTTGGCATTCATATAGCACATATTAGCAAAACAGTCGTAAAATATCAGATTGCATGTGTTAGACTTTAAAACCGGAACTCTAAAGGAAATTGACTGTTTATCATGACATTGCATCATTCCTGTATTGCGCAACATGTGTTTCGAAGTCTGTGCAGGAAAATCCAGAAGAAAGGCCTAAATTATCATTGTGCTGATCAAACATTACGCCAACTCAAAGACCTGAGAACTGGTAGCAATCTAGAGGGACATATTAAATTCAACATATCAGAAAAAGGCCCACATTTCAGCCCAAACAAACACCAGAAGACAAAAGCACCCAAGCCCACAAAGAGCCGCGGAACCGTGGCAGGAGCCGGCTTGCGCCGCGGTTCAGTGGCGGCCTAGCCACATCAGCTCCCCATTTTCAGTGCACAACTCTTCTCTTAGGGCCCACATTCATCTCAGATACTTCAAATTCCAGAGAATTCTCGAAGCTTCTGCCAGATCAGCAAGGGTGATTAATTAAGCTAATCTTGATTAAGCTCCTAACAAACTATTTCTAGAAGCTCTCTCCTAACTAATCACTTCTAGAAGCCTCTCTAGCTAACAAATTTTTGGAGGGAAATTCAAATTTTGAATCCTAGATCTAGGATTTTGGAAGTCTATAAATAGGAGCATAGATCTAGGGTTAAGGGAATCTTTGGTTGTTCATCATTAGCCATTCATAAATCATTAATTAGGGTTAAGGTTCTTCTTTCTTCTTCTTCTCTCATCTCCCCCATTTCCCCACAAGTTTAGTGACAAAACTTGTGCCTCAAACCCTAACCCTAATTCCAATCCAAGATCAAGATCATTGAGTACCATTCAAGCAATAAGCCTTTAAAGCCTTTAGAAGCGAAGCCGGACTTTATCGGAGCATGTGATCCAAGCCGATCCGCGACTCAAGGAGCCGATGCGACGCTAGATTCGACAATCTTGTTCCTTCTCAAATTCTTGTAGTCTCTTGAGCAATGTGTAACAATTTGTTGAATAAGTAAAGGTGAGATTCTTTTAACTTGCTTATCTTTTAATTCAAGCATTATGATTCAATCTCAATTTGTGATTGTGTTTGTTATGATGATGTTTGAGTAAACTCCACTCGTAAAGGAGTCGAGACTATCGATAGAATGATGATGATTTAGATCCTTTCACAATTCTTAAATCTATAACGTTTGTAAATTCTTGTAAATCGAATGATCGATAACCTAGATTCGAGACGATGCTTTCTTGATTGTGTTCGCTCGGAACTAGAGATCAACAATCGATCATTAAATTTTCTTGAAGCTAGTTTGTGAAGGTGATTCATTGAAAGGATAAAGGATACGACGAGGAAATCCTAGTTTCTTCGCAAGATCCTTAACCTCGATGAATCATATTCGATCTAGTATCAATTCGTTAATGGATAAGGATATGAAATCATTAGATCTCATCACATCTTAGATCCGATCTACTCCTAAACCAAAACAAATTCTTGATTCTTGATTTTATCATTTCTTGATTTAGACTAGATTTTTCTAATTATTGAAATTCAAATTACAAATCATGAATTGTTTTGTTTTCTTTTCTTTAAAGTTTCAATTCATCTAAATCGAAACACGAACGATTACACTTTCCCTGTAGACGATCCGCACTTACTAACGCGCTACATTCGACACCGTTATTGATTGCGGTCAAAATATTTTTGGTTGTGATTTCTATACAATTTTCATACTACACAATCGGAAATCGTTTTTCAATCAGATTATTTGTTTCCTTGGTGTTGAAACGAATCGAGAATTTCCCACGGAGACACTGGTTGCTCTGCGAGTCGATGCGAATCAGGAGGCTCTCGTCAAGGATGTTTGTTTCCCTGAGTTGAGGTATTTGCCAAGGATTATTTGTTTCCTTGATGTTGAAACGAATCGAGAATTTCCCACGGAGACACTGGTTGCTCTGCGAGTCGATGCGAATCAGGAGGCTCTCGTCAAGGATGTTTGTTTCCCTGAGTTGAGGTATTTGCCAATGATTATTTGTTTCCTTGGTGTTGAAATGAATCGAGAATTTCCCACGGAGACACTGGTTGCTCTGCGAGTCGATGCGAATCAGGAGGCTCTCGTCAAGGATATTTGTTTCCCTGAGTTGAGGTATTTGCCAAGGATTATTTGTTTCCTTGGTGTTGAAACGAATCGAGAATTTCCCACGGAGACACTGGTTGCTCTGCGAGTCGATGCGAATCAGGAGGCTCTCGTCAAGGATGTTTGTTTCCCTGAGTAGAGGTATTTGCCAAAGATTATTTGTTTCCTTGGTGTTGAAACGAATCGAGAATTTCCCACGGAGACACTGGTTGCTCTGCGAGTCGATGCGAATCAGGAGGCTCTCATCAAGGACGCTGGTTTCCCTGAATTGAGGTATTTGCCAAGAATTATTTGTTTCCCTGGTGTTGAAACGAATCAAGAATTTCCCACGGAGACATTGGTTTCTCTGCGAGTCGATGCGAATCAGGAGGCTCTCGTCAAGGATGTTTGTTTCTCTGAGTTGAGGTATTTGTAACAACCCTAATTTTCCTATACACTTTTCTATACAATTTTTTTAAAATTTTTTAAAAAAATCCATAAAGAAGTATTTTAACCTGAACACAATATATATATAAGTAATTATTTTGTTTTTAAATAATTCCATTTTTAGTGTACATAAAATTGTTTTAAAATTAAAGTGTACTTGGGGCATTTAATATTGCTGTTACCAGTTTAAGTAGTTATCTTCCCACAATAATTACAAGAAAGAGCTTGTAGCTCATTGGTAATACCTTGCATTGCTGAACCAAGCCACCAGAGTTCAAATCCCATGCCCCACATTATTTTTTATATTTATTTTGTTTTAAATTTTTGGAAAGTCAACAGTCAAACAGCCATAACTCACAAAACTTGAACTGAAGACAAAATGTTAAATATGCCATAAATCCCCCCAAGTGAAGCCCTACCCATTGGTACCCCGACTCGGCCCTACTCGGCCGGCGCCGCCGGCCGGACTCGGCCGGACGACCGAGTCGTCAACACGGAATTTCTCCGTGTTGACCTGGTCTTTCCCCCTGAATACTTTATTTTCTTTGATCGGTTATCAAATCCTTAATAAATCACTTTTATTCCAAAATTTAATGATTTTCTTTAATGTTTTTATATATTTTTATATATTTTTTTAATTAAAACCCTAACCCTAGCCTAACCCTATATAAACACCACTACCCTCTACCCTCTCACCCTACAATCCTAAGTCCACTCTCTAAAAATTTCAAGAGAACTCGGTACATTAGAAAACGAACGAAAGGCGAAGCGCTGCCGAAATCGACGGCGAATCCCGGCGATCGTACTAGGACTCTTCATGACTTTTCGACACACCGACCAACCCACTACCTTCCTAGCACTCTCTAACTTGTCCAAACCCGTAAGTCTCTTTTCTACCTTTCTATTCTTTCATAAAATACGACTTTTTAAAACCCGACGGAAATTGGAACAAACCGATTTCCGATTCGGTTTTTCTATCAAACCTCACTTGTCATTAATTCCATAATGCTTAAATATATTCATGTTGACTACTAATCACTTAAAAATCAATTTGGATAAAGTTTCTCACATGAAATGATAACTTTTGCAGAATACCGTATTTTCGTACTTAAATACCATAATGTTTAGTTTTCACATTTAACCCCTAAACTTGGCTATACTTTAAAGTAGATCACGAGGTAATGACCTACCTCCACACACACTCATATGTAATCATAACACGCCACCTTGAAAACGTAGAATACGATAATACAAGACTTTTCATTAAAATACCATTTTCTTTATAACCCTTTTCTGAAAGTTCTAAGTTGTATACAATTTTAAAACAAAATCTCTTAATAGGAAAATACGATATATCATGAACATCGATCGTTTATCTAAACCTGACTTTGTGGTGTCTAGGCTAGGCAAGTGAGCTTAGGTAACTTTAAAAGGCCCGTCTCACGATTCGTGAGCGGGTCCCTCCTTCCTCACTTATACTTACCTAGCCACAATTGGCGGTGAAGAGGCGATTTGAGGCTTCTAATGACGTGTCGTTCAGACCATTTAGAAATAGGCTAGTTGGTTTAGGAAACCCTAGAATCTAAAATACGGAAATTTACACCCTTTTTCAAATAAATACCTTATTTTTATAAAACCGTTTTCTAAATGATTAGTATTTATCAAATCTTTGCAAAGCGCCACTACAACCCACATTTAGGGAACCCGTTAGGGATTGTACGGTTTATCGTGCACCCTCGGGCTTAGTAGTGCGAGATTCAGACCTCCGCAAGGAGCATTCGGTCTCGAAAGGTTTAGAATACGATATTTATGAAAAATGAGATTTTTGGAAAATAAAATATTTATTAAAAATTATTCTTGTATAAACATATATATATTTATCATTTAAACACCTACTTTATTATAAAATAAAGTTTCCACCTTTTCCTAAAAAAGTACAAGAGTAAAAGTTATATTATAATACCATGAATTTCAAATAAATCAATATTACAAATTAATATCTTTATTAGGATATATTCACTAGAAATAAGACAAAATAAAATCACACTCATTATAACCATAAAGACGAATAATAAATACTTGAGGTGTATCTTGAAAACTATACAAAAGTATTTTTACATAAAACCTCCTCAAGTTTTATAAATTACAATAAGGACCCTAACAATTATAGAACTTCGACTTACATTTCTTTTAGTCTGACTCGGGTTTGAGTCTGATTATTTCTGACTTGAATATGATTCAAGTCAATCTATATTCTTTAATATTCCAACTCAATATGAACACATGAATCGCAGAATCCAGTTAACAATTTATACAACTTGACTGAATCAAACCATGGATATACATCCATTATTTCGTTATTCCATTTACCTGATTATGCAGTTACAACATGTTTACTGATATCATGGTTTTGGTCAGTCATCCAACTTACACAATACAATACAACAATAATATCAAAACACTACGGGGTTTAAGGGGTAGATTGGTACGGAAGGTGTTAAAGGTGGCACGAGGTGGTCAGATTAAGACACCTAACATGAATCCAATTGCCGTTGTTCCGGGTTGTATAACGGAGCCTTGTACTCTATATTCCGTTTGCCATGGTCTCTAGCATATAGAGACCCCTCTCGTAAACACTGGCATTCTTCTGTACCAAGGTACAAACAACAGCGTTAATACAACAATACAACAATACAATACAACATTAAAATCTACTCTCTCTCTCTCCTACTCTTTGTCTTTTTCTCCCTTATCTTTGGGACTTACCGAACGACCTGTTCGCTGACGACATTCTATTTCTTTCTTCTTTGAATATCGTCAGGTGTTTTGGACCCAGCAGAGATCGAGCCCACCGGTGAAGATTTGAAGCAGTTTCAGGAAGACCCCGAGCTCTAGATATTGTACCTTGTTCTATTCAGTATTTTCATTTCCTATTATGCCACTGTTTAGGCATCGCTTTTCATTTCAGTTGTATTTACTTTCTATGCATTGTACAAAAGAATGTTATTAATAAAGTTGCTGTTATTTCTATATCTCTTGTCTCTTGTGATTTACTTTATATTGCTTAGATACGCTTAGCGTATGTACTTCTGAGTATATACGTAGCGGGTCTCGTCGCGTCCCCTTCACCGTACACTGGGAAGCGGGGCGTGACAGTATTTGCCAAGGATTATTTGTTTCCCTGGTGTTGAAACGAATCGAGAATTTCCCGCGGAGACACTGGTTTCTCTGCGAGTCGACGCGAATAAAGAGGCTCTCATCAAGGACGCTGGTTTCCCTGAATTGAGGTATTTGCCAAGGATTATTTGTTTCCCTGGTGTTGAAACGAATCGAGAATTTCCCGCGGAGACATTGGTCTCTCTGCGAGTCGATGCGAATCAGGATTTTCTTCGTCAAGGACACTTGTTTTCTCGAGTCAAAGGATTTTGCCGAAGACACTGGTTTCTTCGGGGTTGGGATGAACCGTCGAGATTTGGCTTCGTTTTCTGGCGGAGCCTATCGGGAAAGTATGGTTCCCTCTTCGTTTACGCCCTTGGATTGTATACAGGGATCGATATGATCTCAACTGTAGGGCCAAAGTTTTATCATCATTTTTTTTGTTTTATTTCCGCGATGCTCTATCATTTCAGCTTTTATATCGCGAAGGTCACGATTGCCCAATCATTTCGGCTATTTTTCGCGGTGCCCAATCATTTCGGCTGTTTGTTTTATTTTTACTCGCTGCTTCTTATTGCGAGTTGCCCAATCATTTCGGCTATTTTACGTGCATACGTTTTTACTTGCTGCTTTTTATTGCAAGTTGCCCCATTATTTCAGCTATTTCGTATGCATGTACGGCCTACTGGCTTTTTGCCGTAAACCTGAAATTAGACATTGATTTCGGCATCAGCACCGCTACAACTGGGATATTGCCAGGAGCGAATCATCATCTGCCTCTGTCGATGTTGAACAAGGCTGGCTTAGCGAACAGGGTTAAGGTCCTGTCGACTAAGGCTTTTGACTTCATGAGCTGTAAGGGTCTCACAAAGGTATTTCTCCCTACAAGTCATGAGGATCTTGTAGGTGTATTTTCTCCTTAGGAATCGTGAGGATTCCTAAGTGTTTGTTCCTCTGTAAGTCGTAAGGATCCTACAAAAGGGTTTTCTCCTCATAAATCGAGAGGATTTACAAGGGTTATTCACCATGCGAACATATCCCTAGTCTCGGATGGGACTTAGTTAGGGAAATGTTTATTCGCGCCCGTGGATTATATACAAGGGCCAGTATTGGACCACTTGTAGGGCAATATCGGAAGTTGTGGGGGTTGCTTAAGCACAGGTTTAGGTCTCTGTAACTTAAGACTTTCAAATCTTATGAGCCGTGAGGGTCTAATAAGAGAGTTCTCCTTACGAGTCGTGAGCATCTCGCAAGTGTATTTTCTCCTTAGGAATCGTAGGGATCCCCAAGTGTGTTGCTCCCTTGTGAGTCGTAAGGATCTCACGCGGGTGGTTTCTCCTTACAAGGTCGAGAGGACCCTATAAGTGTCTTTTAACGAGGTTGCGCCCTTTTGAGTTTTCACAAACACTCGCCGGTAGTCCTGCTGTTTTTACTCATGGAGCCCTTTCGGGTTTTCATCCGTGCCCATTTTGCTTATGGACATACCGTTTTTTTATTCTTTTTATTTTCTTCTATCCTTTTTTTTACGAGGTCGCGCCCTTTCGGGTTTTCACGAACACTCGCCGGTAGCCCTGCTGTTTTTACTCACGGAGCCCTTTCGGGTTTTCATCCGTGCCCTTTTTGCTTATGGACATACCGTTTTTATCATCATTTTTTTTATTTTCTTTTTCTCTTTTTTCTCTCTTTTTTTTTTATTCATCTCGTCAGCCTAAGGATGCTGCGGTAGTAGTTTAAGGACGTTTCGGTCCGTTATTAAGAAGGCTGGCTACTGCTTATAAAGGTTGAGCTTAGGAAGATAGCGAGCGGACATAGTCGTGGTCATCTATCATTGACCTAGGCTGTGGCTCATTAAGCATAGTATTTCTTTAGGAATCTACCGTTTATTGGCCTGAAAGGCCTTTCACCGTGCATATCCATGAGTAGATAGGCTCCACTCTGGTAGACCTTGTCTACGATGTACGGGCCTTCATAGTTTGGATCGAATTTTCCCCGCTTGGCGCGATTGGGAATCATAGGCCTTTTGACCACTAGCACGAGTTCGCCTTGGCGGAATGTCCTCGGCCGGGTCAATTTTTCATATGAGCGCGTCATCTTTGCTTTATAAGCTTCCAGATTTTGTTGCGCTATGAGTCGTGTTTCTTCAAGGGCATCAAGCTCTTCAAGCCGAAGGTGAGCGTTTTCTTCGTTCGTCAGCTCGTAGTGGACTGCCACTCACAGAGAGGGTAACTCTATCTCGAGAGGGAGTACTGCTTCCGTACCGAATACCAACGCGTACAGCGTTGTGTTTGTGGCCGTCTTGAACGTAGTTCGATACGCCCAAAGAGCCTCTTGCAGTCTCTCGTGCCAGTCTTTCTTATTTCGGGACACCGTCTTTTTCATGATCTTCGTTAGGGTCTTGTTGAAGGCCTCGGCTAGACCATTAGCTCGCGGATTATAAACCGAGGAATATCTCCAGTCTATATTATACTGCTGTGCGAAGCGGCTGATCTTGTGACTTCTGTAGGCTGGACCGTTATCGGAGATGATTCGTCTCGGCGTTCCAAACCGGTATATGATGTGCGTTTTGAAGAAATGAAGGATATTCTCCGTCTTCACTTCTCTCAACGGCACTGCTTCTGCCCATTTAGAGAAGTAATCAGTTGTCGCCAGGATGAAGCGATGTTATCTAGACGATGCTGGTTCGATGGGGCCGACTATGTCAGTTCCCCACATTTCGAATGGCCAGCTAGCCACTGTTGGATGGAGTGGATTTGGATGCTGGTGGATGAAATCCCCATGGATTTGGCACGAGTGGCATTGCTTCGCATATTCGAGGCAATCTTGAATCATCGTGGGCCAGTTGTAGCCCATCCGTTTGATTTTCAACTTCATCTTCGGGCCCGCTTGGTGAGAACCACAGAGTCCGTCATGAACTTCCTGAACAACTCTTTCCGTTTCATCAGGGCCTAGGCATCTCAGCCACAGAGAATCGAATGACCTCTTGTACAGAGTATCATTGACGAAGGCGAAAGACAGAGCTCGTTTCATGAGCTTGTTCCCCTCCGAAAGACGGCGCACAGGACCGCGATGTCCTGACGCTGAGATTCGGGGCAGATGCTATTTGGTTTTATCCGTTCACCTCTCCGAAGATGCCAAGTTGATTTATGGCACCGTGTATCGGAGGTTTAGACGGATGCAGCCGATGTAGCAGACTTCGTCATATTCCCCCTCACTTGAGGGGTTTTTGATTGTGGGGACGCTCTTCCCTGCAGGCGCAAGCCCCTGCAGTTAATTACGCTACCGCATCGTGGTAACAACTTTCTCCTTCTCCAGAATTTCACTTCGTGTCGTGTATGTTTGTTTTGTTTGTGGTTGCCCGTGGATTGTATACGGAGACTGAGTAATGCCGTCACCCGTAGGACGTGGATTAGTCCAAATCCGTATTTACTTAGATTTGGGTTTGGTGTTTTTTAGTTTAGGGATGCGTTAGTCGCGTTGCGGCTAAGATCAACTTAAACGTTCGTTAAGGATACGTTGGTCCGATTTAAGACTAAGATCAACTTAACGGATCGTCAAGATCCATTTCCAGTTTAAGGACGTAGTGGTCCATTTAATATATGGCCGTCGGGACCCGTCACCTCTCTGACGACGTTGAAGAATTACAACGACATGTGTCAGAGAAGTTCAGGGATGTACCCTTGAACCAAGGTTAATTTGGAGTTTTATAGTCCATTTGAATGTTTAAGGATACGTTAGCCGTATTTGGGGCTAAGATCAACTTAAACGGGACCGTTTAGATCCGGCAAAAGAGCGTTTGGAGGCTCTATCGTTCCAGTTTAGGGACATAGTGGTCCATGCTCCAGTTTAGGGACGTGGTGGTCCATTATTAGTTTAGGGACGTCTCGGTCCATCGCCAGTTTAAGGACGTAGTGGTCCATGTTCCAGTTTAGGGACGTGGTGGTCCACCATTAGTTTAAGGACGTTTCGGTCCATGTTCCAGTTTAGGGACGTGGTGGTCCACCATTAGTTTAAGGACGTTTCGGTCCAATTTTAGTTTAGGGACGTCTCGGTCCGATATTAGTTTAAGGACGTCTCGGTCCGTCGCCAGTTTAAGGACGTGGTGGTCCATCATTAGTTTAAGAACGTTTCGGTCCAATATTAGTTTAGGGATGTCTCGGTCCGATATTAGTTTAAGGACGTCTCGGTCCGTCGCCAGTTTAAGGACGTGGTGGTCCATCATTAGTTTAGGGACGTCTCGGTCCGATATTAGTTTAAGGACGTCTCGGTCTATCGCCAGTTTAACGACGTGGTGGTCCATCATTAGTTTAAGGACGTCTCGGTCCAATATTAGTTTAGGGACGTCTCGGTCCGATATTAGTTTAGGGACGTCTCGGTCCGATATTAGTTTAAGAACGTCTCGGTCCAATATTAATATGTGGTTGTCGGGACCCGTCACCTCTCTGACGTCGTTGAAGGATTACAATGACATGTGTCAGAGGAGTTCAGAGATGTACCCTTGAACCGGTCGTAAATTGATTTAGGAGAGCATTTTTGCTCAGTCAATTTAGCTTGGGGACTTACGGCCATGATCGAACTAAGTTGCACTGCATTTTATTCCGGCCTGCTAGGCCTTTTTGATTTGGGCTCTGTCCATGTGTTTTGGTTTGGGCTCTGCCCTTTTGTAGATGATGCAGAGCATCTATTTCTTTTGTTTGGGCTTTGCCCCTCTTTTAAAATGCATAGCATTTTTTATTAGGCCTGTTAGGCCTTTTAATTGGGCTCTGTCCCTTTTCTTTAATAATGCAGAGCATTAAATACTCTGACAGTGCCCCACGTGGCTTGTCAGGCGCTTTGCGCTAAGTAATGAGCGCAAACTCATATGGTGGTGACACGTGTCACGCTCGGGTGAGCGCAAGCGCAATAGCACAGTGCGCTGCGCTAGTGCGCTGCTGACACATGGCGCGCTCTGGTGAGCGCAAGCGTAATGGCGCAGTGCGCTACGCCAGTGCGCTGCGCTATTGCGCTGCTGACACGTGGCGCGCTCTGGTGAGCGCAAGCGCAATAGCACAGTGCGCTGCGCCAGTGTGCTGCGCTATTGCGCTGCTGACACGTGTCGTTTGGAAGTGCAAAGCACTAAGAATCTTTTAGATTCAAGAACAGGAGTGCAGAGCACTATTTAATTTCTTGATCTAAATTAGATCAAAGAAAAATAAATTTTTCTTTTTGTTTCAAGAACCAGAGGTTCATAAAAGTGCAAAGCACTATTTTTTTTAATATTTTGTTGTTTTCTTATTATTATTTATATATATTTTTTTAAAGAACCATTGGTTCAAAAAGAAGTGCAAAGCACTATTATATGAAAAACATTGATCTGGTTTTTAGATCAATGATTTATTTAAAAGAGATTTCTTCTCTCTTGTGAAGGTTTTTTTTTTACCTCTTTCTTGAAATTTTCTCAGAGTTCTCTCTGTTTGAAGCTCTTGACTTTTCTCAAGAAAAATGTTGATGCCTTTGAATTGAGGCCTAGGATCCTTTTTATAGTGCCCATAAATTAGTTAAATTTGTTAAAGAGATCCTTCTCTGAGTGATTTGGGAAATTTTCCCCACCGTTGGATCTTTGATCCAAGGGCTTCTGCTTTGCAGAAGAAAATCTTCTTGTTTTAACAAGAACAGAAAGATTTCTTAGAAATTTAATTCTGTTTGGGCGCAGATGTCCCAGCGCGTGACACGTGTCGCGCAGCGCATCTGCGCTAGCGCATCTGCGCTGACACGTGTCGCGCAGCGCACAGCGCAGCGCAACTGCACTAGCGCAACTGCGCTGACACGTGTCGCGCAGCGCATGCGCAACTAAAGCGTTGCTTCCTTTAATAGAGCTTTGCTCTGATTAGGTGCGCCGCCTTGGGCGCTGTGCTGCCGTATCAGCTTTTGACACGTGGCGCATTGTGCGCAGCGCACGGGATTTGAAGCATTGCTTCAAAATTTTGAATTTTTGAAATTCAAACAGAGCCTTACTCTAATTGGGGGAAACAAATGCCCCCCCACCGTTGCGCTCACGTGGCGCGCACGTGAGTGCACCGGTGGCAAGATCCCAGCCTTTGGATCAACTGACAAGTTGAAGGGGCGCAGACGCCTATAAATAGGACCCTTGGTCCTTAGTAAATGTTTTACCATTTTCAAGAATCTTGAGTTTTCAGAGCCTTGCTCTTGTTTAAGAATTTTAGAGCCTTGCTCTTGCTTTTTCACAAGAACTCCAGAGTTCAGAACTTGAAAACATCTTAGGTATTAATTAAATTAAATTAAAATTGATTAATAGAGCCTTGCTCTCATAGATCTTTGATCTAAAACCCTTTTGGGGTTTCATCAGCAGAGCCTTGCTTTGGAAAGTTCATAGATCTACAGAGATCTTGTTTATGGGTTTTAACTCATGAACAGAGCTTTGCTCATGGATCAAATGTAGATCTTTTCTGATCTGAAAATGGAGAACTCTTAAAAGTTTTCATTGATCTTTAAAATCCCAAATTTTAATCTTTAAGGGTTGAAGTTTTCTTTTTGATGGATTTTCCATTATTAATCTAGGGCTAGGCTCTCCTTAAAGAGATTTTATTCCCTTGAGACTAGAATTTGACAAATGTCACTCTGTGACAGAGCTTTGCTCTAAAAGAGGAGGTTTTCTCCTTGTCTCTAGGGATTTCCCACCAATGAGGATATTCTGTTGTAAATCTTTTCATGAATTGACAGTCTCATCTAATGATGGGATTGTCTTATTAAATGATGCACCGTCATTCAGATTTTTGTGGGTCCCTCTTTGGTCCCCTACCCACTGCATCAAAGTGTGGAGTAAGATTTTAAAATGCCAAGCATTAGAACACTAACGTTTATTTTTGTCTTTCTACAGGAAACATGTCTAACGACTTATCTTTCCCCTTCGTTCGCTCAGAAGGAGGGTTTCCCCATGCGCCAGTGGACCGGGTGGTGTTCGCTCTTATTAAAGATCATGACCCCGAGCGCAAAAAACTCCACTTGTGGGGAAGGTGGTACAGCCAGATCATCCATGGTCGCCGCAGCTTCAGTTTTGCCACGCCGTCTGAGCCCATAACTCCAATCCCCTATGCGGACGAACCCCCGGTGAAGTATGCCGTGGAGGTTAAAAATTGGAACTCGGATGACCTCCTCCAACCCGCAATTGGTGCTATTCCCGTGCAGCCGCCGCCGGTGATAGATATTTTAGGGAGACGAATCTGTCAGGGTGAAGCACGCCCTTGGGGACAGGCCTACAATATTGGATTGGTGCCGCGACCGCCCTCCGGATACTTGCAGTGGGCCCGATACATCTTGTCGGCCAAAAGGACTCATCTAACGAATATTGGGTTGTATTCGGCCGTCTATGTCTCACTCTTCGAGTATCCCTCTCCTCCAACGTGGTGGATCAAGGCTTTTATTGAACAATGGAATATCCCCACCCACACTTTCTTGATGCCGGATAGGGAGGTCTCTATTTCTTTGGAGGAGTTTGCCGAACTCTCGGGCTTGCCGATGAGGGGGGAGCATTACGAGGAATTGCTCCCTCCTGACGAATATGTTTTTGCCACCAAGCCGCTGGTGTTTGACTTGACTCCGGAGAACGTCGTTCAACATCAGTATCCAGGCTTGGTGAAGGTGTTGGAGATCTATGAAGAACTCCATCTGGAATCGGGCGACCGGGGCGTCAGTTTCGCAGATTTTATTGCCCACTTCATTCGCCCGGAGTTCCTGTCAGACGGGAGTGAGAAGTTCGCCCAGCTCGATGATCCTTTCGGTTTCGGCTTGGACCGCCGACCCGTATCGGAAAATGATCAAAGGGATTTTTATCTCCCCGGCGCTGCCATCGTCCCTTTCTCAGAAATCGCCGTCCTGGGCATGGATGAGGAGACCTTTTTTATTGGGTTCTTGGGCTTGTGGTTATGCAGTTTTGCACTCCCCATGCACCCCGCGTCACATGCGGCCTTCCGTCTTTTACCCAGCGCATCGGATGGTGGCTGGTTTGCAGTTATCGGTAGGAATCGCCGGGCTGGCCTACCTTTATAAAGGACTTAGCATAGCGGCGGACGCTAGTGAGCCTGGGGTGCAGCCCACTAACTTCCAGACGCACTATTTCACCTCCTGGATGGAGATGCACGTGCAAGGGGTGTTCGGTGCCCATAAGATTCCTCTGTTCTTTGAGAAATGCAGACTCCCGAGAGTCATGCGGTTGGTCGGCGCTTCAATTGTGGTTGCACCCCCGCGGGAGTCTAGGGGGCTGCTCCTTCGTCCACGTCTGGTCGGAGCGAAGGTTTCCTTTGTGGATAAGGTTATAACCATAGGCTCAGAGACTACTAAGTCAGTAGTGCCACTGCGCGATGATTTCAAGGACGGGGCTTCCGTATTGAAGGCTCGGGAAATCCTCCACCTCTACTCCATTCGGCCAGGCTATCTAGTGTTTAGGCAGAATGAGACAGCACTTTTTATGAGGTACAAACCGCACCGATTTGCTCAGCAATCGAGTTACAACCAAGGGATCCCGATGGAAGCTTTCTTGGAAAAGCCCGTGGTCAGCCGAGAGGGGATGAAGAATGCAATGCACCATTTCACACGGCTTAATACAGGTTCCTATTTCTTCATCAGCGAACCGAGCTGCATCCCCAAAGTCCTCAACGCGTACATGGCTTGGTATGCGCATGCTATGGGTCCCGTTATCCAAATGGAAAAATGCATGCTGGTTGACCGCAAGGGTGCGCCTCCCGGCGGCGATCGCAAGGCTCCCTTGAAGCCGAGGACCCCGATTATTTCTCCATTCAAAGGTGTTGGAGTCGGACCTCCGCGCGTGTTAAGCCCTCCGCGTGGATTGCCACTTCGCGATATTGTGGATGCGCCACCAGCCTCCCGTGCTTCAGTGGAAACGGTAAATGTGGTACCGCCAGAGTCTGGCGCCGGCGAGGATATCGGGACCCGCCGCCACAAGGCGTCCGCTAAACGTAAATCAGTCTCGGGTGTATCCAGAGCTGACGGGCAAAAGAAGAAGAAGCCGCTCCTTTCCCTTGACGCGATTCTTGGCTTAGAGTCTGAGCCCTCTCTTACCAAAGGAATAAGTGAGTATGGCAGCAATAAGGGCTTCGCGGTAGACCCCGCAGACACCGACCTGGCGGCCGCCATTGCGGCTTCTGAGCGATCAGCGAGGCTTGAAGCGTGGTTAAGTAAACTCGCTGAGTCAGGTAATTATTAGCTGCTCTCCTCATCATTTCATCGCATTTTTCATCATTATTCTTGACTAATACTTTTCCCCATTTTCAACAGGTGTCTCTACCGAAGAAGCCATCGCTGCCTCTTTGAAAACCTTCCAAAAGGAGGAAGAGAAACGCACTTTAGCGGGCGCCGGTATGTCCCACCCCCCTTTTTTTAAGCAAATTTCGTCGTTCTTTTCGATGATCAACCTAACTTTCTTTCCTTGTTTCCTTCTAGGGGTTATACCAGTCGACGAAGATATTCTTCCGGAACTCGTCACTGGAGTTCCGGTCTCGTCGGGGCTGCTGCAAGGGCTTCGACTTGACAAGTCGACGAGGGATGCCTTGAAGAGTTTGGAGGCATCCCTGTATACGGACGAGGATGCCTCAATGCGAGAGGCTCTGGTTAGGTCCGTCTCAACGGCCCAGGAGGAGAGAAAACGGCTGAGGCGCGGGGCGAAGGCGCGCCAGGCTGCTTTGGCTACGGGAGCGGGCCCAAGCACCGTCCCTCGGGCAGATACTCCTTCCGAAGAGGCCCCTGTCGCCCTATCTACTGCTCGCAGACAAGTGGCGCGTGCCGTTCGAAGCGCAAATGATAAGTCCACTTCAGGTAACATTTCTTTCAGAATTTTTATTGTGAAAGTTATAATGTCGACGGTTCTTACATACATTATTTTGCAGGGCCAAGTCCGACCGAGGGTGAGGCGGAGACCGTTGAACCCCGGGGAACAGAGGAGGTGGTTCCTGCCAGACTCGAGCCGATAGTGGGCAACATCGTTGAGGCCATGGAGCCTGGTATGGAGGTTGTGGGGCATATAGCTGAGAAGGTCGTTGATGCCGGGCCTGAAGTGGCGGCAGATGAAACGATCATTATAACTGAGTCCGGGGTGATGGCGGACGAGGAACTTGAGGCTGGCGACCTCGTGGTGACGGTAGATGAGCCAATGGAGACAGCGGAGCCCGAGGAAGTAGCGGGTGAGATGGACACGACTCTTGGGGGAGAGTCAGTCGCTTCCTTCCAAGAGTCCGGCAACGCTCCAATCATTGCCCTCCCTGCTTACGATCTCTTGCCGTCTCCTGGTCGCGCTAGCACGACGACGGTCCCCATCGAGTCGGGTGATGAGGCTATGGGTGGTGGCCTCATGTCGATAAAAGAGGGAGTCGCTTCTGTTTCGGCCGGGAGCTCCTCAGGTAAACCTTAGGTTACTGTCTTTTTTATTTTACAATCCTTTCTGACAAGTTCACCTTTCTTGTAACGCAGGTGCAGCCAGCGCCGATGCCCCACTGCTTGAAGGAGCGCCTTCAACGACTGCCTTGGCGGTTGTCACCTCTCAACCCTCTCTCATACCCTCGAAGATGTTGGAAGGTACGTGTTTACGATTTATTAATCTTATCTTCCAGACGCATAATTTGTGTACTAAAGGCACACTGTTGTATCTTCCAGGAGTGCTTTTTGATCATCTCTATCAAGTGTTGCTCCCACACTTCTCCTTCCCATCTGAACTTGCCTCTCCCTCTGGTGGCGCTGGTGAGTACCGTCCCCGATTGATATCTTTGTTTTTCAGTGGTAGAATTATTTCTAACTCTCTCTTGTCCTGACTGCAGTGTTACAAATCGAAGTGGGAGAAGAAAGATTGGTTGCGCCACCGGCCTTTCCGGCCTTGCCACCTGCTTCAACCGGTATAGTAAAATATCTTATCAATGACTTTCCCCATATCTATTGAATCATCATCTAATCGCATTTTGTCTTTTTCAGCTGTCGTTCCAGTCTCGGTGCCTTTCGAATCTCGCATTATAATGCCGGGCGGCCCTTCCCAGAGACGTCCGTCCTCAAAAGGTGCGGCGAATAGTCTGCGCATGTTAAGCGACTATATCGAGGAACTCGACGTCGAGGCTCCTACATCTGCTGAGGACTTCGCTACGACGGTTAACCCGATGTTGGTGATATTTGCCACCTTCCATGATGAGGGCATTGTTGCCTCTTGGGTTAACTATTGTCGGGAGATTGAGGCTCACCTTCATCAGCTGGAATCGATGCGCCTATCCCCCGAGACTTTAGCCTTGAGCACTCAACAGAGAGCATGGCTCGAGCGAAGCACTTCTCATTTCCGTCATTTGGAACAAGAAGCAGCTTTGAGGCTGAAGGAGTGCCAAGAATCTTCAAGCAAAACTGCTCGTCTGCGTGCTGAAGTTGAGGCGAACGCCGCTGAGGTAAAGGCCGTCTTCGAGGGCCTTCTGGAGCGCATATCAAATGGGCTGAGACTGAAGCGGGCACTTGATGTCTCCGAGCATGACACTCCAGGCCGTGAAGCTGCTCATCAGGCCGTCAGGGATCAGCTTGCATCTGTCGCATAGCAACGGGCCCAAGTGGAGGCAGAACTGGCGGTGGTAGCCGATCGGGAAAAGGCATGGAAGGAAGTGTGCGAACAACTGATAAAGCTACTTAAGACGCTTCCTTCCCAGTAGCTGCCTTTGTATCAATGTATTTGTAAAATTTACCTTTTAAATAATATGTATCCATTCTTTGTTCTTTTGTACGATTCATCTTGTATTTGATTGAAGTCAATGAATAAAGATACACATTTTCTTTTGTAATGTCTTGTATACTCTTTTGCTTTCTGCCTTCTCTTATTATCAGCACGTTGTCTTTGATAAACATAATTGGCAGATAACTTAGTTTTTTTTCAAGAGATAGCGATGGCTTAGGCTGCAGGTTCAGATCTGCTGCCTAAGACTTTTCAACTCTATGAGCCGTGAGGGTCTCATAGAGACTTTTCTCCCTACTGATCGAGAGGATCTCGTAGGTGGGTTTTCTCCTTAGGAATCGTGAGGATTCCTAAGTTTGGTTTTCTCTTATAAGTCATAAGGATCCTATAAGAGAATTTTTCCCTCTTACGAGTCGAGAGGACCCACAAGCGGTTGTTTCCCTCCTCGTCGAAATTCGACTTTGGAGAGTGAGACCCGTGAATAGTATGCAAGAGACCATTTTGGATTGACTTGCAGGGCCCAATTGTTCAGGAAGCAAGTCTTCTTAGTCCATGCTGCCTGAGGCTTCATTTGCATATTGAGACGGATCGGGAATTTCCCGCGGAGACACTAGTTTCTCTGTGAGCCGACGCGAATCAGGAGGCTCTCGTCAAGGAGTGTTTGTATCCGTGAGTCGAGGAGTTTGCTAGGGATTATTTGTTTCCCAAGCGCCAAGGATTATTTGTTTCCTTAGGGTTTGAAACGAGTCGAGGGTTCCCACGGAGGCTCTGGTGGCTCTGCGAGTCGACGCGGATCAGGAGGCTCTCGTCAAGGAGTGTTTGTATCCGTGAGTCGAGGAATTTGCTAGGGATTATTTGTTTCCCAAGCGCCAAGGATTATTTGTTTCCTTAGGGTTTGAAACGAGTCGAGGGTTCCCACGGAGGCTCTGGTGGCTCTGCGAGTAGACGCGGATCAGGAGGCTCTCGTCAAGGAGTGTTTGTATCCGTGAGTCAAGGAATTTGCTAGGGATTATTTGTTTCCCAAGCACCAAGGATTATTTGTTTCCTTAGGGTTTGAAACGAGTCGAGGGTTCCCACGGAGGCTCTGGTGGCTCTGCGAGTCGACGCGGATCAGGAGGCTCTTGTCAAGGAGTGTTTGTATCCGTGAGTCGAGGAATTTGCTAGGGATTATTTGTTTCCCAAGCGCCAAGGATTATTTGTTTCCTTGGGGTTTGAAACTAGTCGAGGGTTCCCACGGAGGCTCTGGTGGCTCTGCGACTCGACGCGGATCAGGAGGCTCTCGTCAAGGAGTGTTTGTATCCGTGAGTCGAGGAGTTTGCTAGGGATTATTTGTTTCCCAAGCACCAAGGATTATTTGTTTCCTTGGGGTTTGAAACGAGTCGAGGATTCCCACGGAGACGCTGGTGGCTCTGCGAGTCGACGCGGATCATAAGGCTCTCGTCAAGGAGTGTTTGTATCCGTGAGTCGAGGAATTTGATGAAGATACTGGTTTCTTCGGAGTTGGACTGAACCGTCGAGATTTGGCTTCGTCTTCTGGCGGAGCCTGTTGGGAAAGTATGGTTCCCTCTTTGTTTATGCTCTTGGATTGTATACAGGGATCGATGTGATCTTAACTGTAGGGCCAAAGTTTTATCATTTCTTTTTTTTATTTCCGCGATACTCTACCATTTCAGCTTTTATATCGCGAAAGTCGCGATTGCCCAATCATTTCGGCTATTTTTCGCGGTGCCCAATCATTTCGGCTATTTATTTTATTTTTACTCGCTGCTTTTTATTGCGAGTTGCCCAATCATTTCAGCTATTTTGCACGCATACATTTTTACTTGCTGCTTTTTATTGCAAGTTGCCCTATCATTTCGGCTATTTCGTATGCATGTGCGGCCTATTGGCTTTTTGCTGTAGATCAATTTCGGCATCAGCACCGCTACAACTGGGATATTACCAGGAGTGAATCATCATCTGCCTCTGTCAATGTTGAACAAAGGTGGCTTAGCAACCAGGGTTAGGGTCCTGTTGGCTAAGGCTTTTAACTTCATGAGCCGTAAGGGTCTCACGAAGGTATTTCTCCCTACAAGTCGTGAGGATCTCGTAGGTGTATTTTCTCCTTAGGAGTCGTGAGGATTCCTAAGTGTATGTTCCTTTGTACGTCGTAAGGATCCTACAGTAGGGTTTTCTCCTTGTAAGTCGAGAGGACCTACAAGGGTCATGCGAACATATCCCCAGTCACGGACGGGACTTGGTTAGGGAAATGTTTATTCGCGCCTATGGATTGTATACAAGGGCCAGTATTGGACCACTTGTAGGGCAATATCGGAAGTTGTGGGGGTTGCTTAAGCACAGGTTTAGGTCTCTGTAACTTAAGACTTTCAACTCTTATGAGCCGTGAGGGTCCCATAAGAGAGTTCTCCTTACAAGTCGTGAGGATCTCGTAAGTGTATTTTCTCCTTAGGAATCGTGGGGATCCCTAAGTGTGCTGCTCCCTTGTGAGTCGTAAGGATCTCACGTGGATGGTTTCTCCTTATAAGGTCGAGGGGACTGTATAAGTGTCCTTTAACGAGGTTGCGCCCTTTCAGGTTTTCACAAACACTCGTCGGTAGCCCTGCTGTTTTTACTCACGGAGCCCTTTCGGGTTTTCATCCGTGCCCATTTTGCTTATGGACATACCGTTTTTTTTATTATTCTTTTTATTTTTATATATTATTTTTTTTTACGAGGTCGCGCCCTTTCGGGTTTTCACGAACACTTGCCGGTAGCCCTGCTGTTTTTACTCACGGAGCCCTTTCGGATTTTCATCCGTGCCCATTTTGCTTACGGACATACCGTTTTTATTTATTATATTTATTTTTTTTATTTATTTTTTTTATCTCGCCAGCCCAAGGATGCTGTGGTATTAGTTTAAGGACGTTTCGGTCCACTATTAGTTTAAGGACATTTCGGTCCGGCATTAGTTTAAGGACGTTTCGGTCCGTCGTTGAGAAGGTCGACTACTTTTTTATAAAGCTTGAGCTTAGGAAGATAGCGAGCGGACATAGTCGTCGTCATCTATCATTCACCTAGGATGTGGCTCATTACGTGTAGTATTTCTTTAAGAAGCGACCATTTATTGGCCTGAAAGGCCTTTCACCGTGCATGTCCATGAGTAGATAGGCCCCACCCTGGTAAACTTTATCTATGATGTACGGGCCTTCATAGTTTGGCTCGAATTTTCCCCGCTTGGCGCGATTGGGGATCATAGGCCTTTTGACCACTAGCACGAGTTTGCCTTGGCGGAATGTCCTTGGTCGGGTCAATCTTTCGTATGAGCACATCATCTTTGCTTTATAAGCTTCCAGATTTTGTTGCGCTATGAGCCGTGTTTCTTCAAGGGCGTCAAGCTCCTCAAGCCGAAGGTGGGCATTTTCTTCGTCCGTCAGCTCGTAGTGGACTGCCACTCGTAGAGAGGGTAACTCTATCTCGAGGGGGAGTACTGCTTCTGTACCGAACACCAACGCGTACGGCGTTGTGTTCGTGGCCGTCTTGAATGTAGTTCGATATGCCCAAAGAGCTTTTTGCAGTCTTTCGTGCCAATCTTTCTTATTACGGGACACCGTTTTCTTTATGATTTTTGTTAATGTCTTGTTGAAGGCTTCAGCTAGTCCATTGGCTCGCGGATTATAAACCGAAGAATATCTCCAGTCTATATTATGCTGTTGCGTGAAGCGACTGATCTTGTGGCTTCTGTAAGCTGGCCCGTTATCGGAGATGATCCGTCGCGGAGTTCCAAATCGATATATAACACGCGTCTTGAAGAAGTGGAGGATATTTTCCGTCTTCACCTCCCTTAACGGTACTGCTTCTGCCCATTTAGAGAAGTAGTCAGTCGTCGCCAGGATGAAACGATGCCCTCTAGACGATGCTGGTTCGATGTGGCCGACTATATCAGTCCCCCACATCTCGAATGGCCAGCTAGCCACCGTTGGATGTAATGGATTTGGGTGCTGGTGGATGAAATCCCCATGAATTTGACACGAGTGACACTGCTTCGCATATTCGAGACAGTCTTGAATCATCGTGGGCCAGTAGTAGCCCATCCGTTTTATCTTCAACTTCATCTTTGGGCCCGCTTGATGAGAACCGCAGAGTCCGTCGTAAACTTCCTGGACGACCTTTTTGCTTCGTCAGGTCCCAAGCATCTCAACCACAGAGAATCAAACGATCTCTTGTACAAAGTATTGTTGACGAAGGCGAAAGACAGGGCTCGTTTCATGAGCTGATGTCTTGTGGACGCTTCTTCAGGCATTCGGTAGGACTTGAAGTAATCTATGAAGATTCCTCTCCAATCTTCGGTATTTTCCCAGTCTTTTACTTGCAGGGTCGTCTGCTCGCTCGCTCCTTTTTCTTCGGATGATTCCGGAGATATTTCTGCTGGGGCAAGCACCCGACGGCTTTGTACCACGATTCTAACGTTATCGAGACTCTCGTCCGCCAGTTCTTTAGCAAGTTTGGCCAATGCGTCTGCTTTGCTGTTTTCCGCGCGCGGTATGTTCTCTAAAGTATAAGAGGAGATTTGGGTTAACAGCTGTTGCACCTTTTCACCATACTTCACCAATTCTGGTTTGCATGTTTGGTAGTCACCGTTTACTTGACTAACGACCAGTTGAGAATCCCCGTATATGAGGAGGTTTTCAATTCCCATGTCGATGGCGATCTCAAGACCTGCTATCAAGGCTTCATATTCAGCTTCATTATTTGTCCTTGGCTCTGTTAAGGAGAAAGCGAAGCGCATTATCCCTCCTTGTGGAGTTACAAAGATGAGTCCTACCCCCGATTTGATTATAGGGGTACTTTGTTTGCGCTTCTTTACGGAAGATGCTCCATCGAAATAGAGCTCCCATCGGGTATCACCACCGTCGATCGCATCAAACGCATGTTCGTCTGAAAGATCACAATTTAGAGGAGAATCGGCAGGTATGGGATGCTCAGCGAGGAAGTCGGCAATGGCCTGGCCTTTCACTGCCTTGAGAGGTTGATACGTGATCGAAAACTCCATCAAGAGCAGGGCCCATTTAGAGAGTCGACCTGTCAATATGGCCTTTGACATTAGATATTTGAGAGGGTCTACCTTCGAAATGAGACGGACTTCATGTGCTAATGCGTAATGTCTGAGCTTTGTTATCGCGAAGATCAACGCCAGGCAGTGTTTTTCAATGGGGGAGTAGTTGCGTTCTGCCCCCAGTAGTGTTAGTTGTATGTATGCCCTAGAGGCCAGTATTGTACAGATGATGTGTATTGTATTGGATGCTTCGACATATATAGAGATGACTTTCTTGCTCGATATGATAGTATGCTATCTGGTTGCTCTTTATCTTAACATGTACACTTGTATCTTTAAACTGTCTTATAGTTACATGTTGGTAAAGCCCTTAGGATGTGTACTTGACTACCTGTATTATGATGCAGATCATACTAGTGGGGATATGGTAGTCCATAGGTACATCCTTCAAGGTCCCTAGTCGTGGGTGTATCGAGACGGGGCATCGATATACCAGTGTAGACTAGCGTATACGCTTCTCGACCCATAAGATGGGCGATGGATGATCCCATATCCATTGGTGTTTGACATCAGAGATGGTGTACGGGTGCTCAGTGGAGACTGGGTACACTGGACGGACTCGCCGAGAACTCCCAGATGGTATTATACCTCACGTCAGATGGCAGTTCTCAGGTGACACTTGTGCAGGTTAGTCTGTAGACCCGAGATCGTCATAGAGTCTTGTGTGATTCCCACTGTGCTTTGATCTCCACCTTACCACGTCCATGAGGGCGTGCAAAACGGTGGTCTTTGGGTACAGTCCCGAGTCACATGGAGGCAATGAGCGATATGAGGGGTTTTGTCTTTCCCGGTATTGGGGGTTGATGTTGCGCTGTGCTCGATTGGCCGTAACAGGGAAGTCCCTGGCCAGTGCTGATCAGAGATTTGCTGGTAAGTGTTACCAGTAGTTTCTCGACCCGTTATGAGCCTCACATCGGCACGACTTATCAGTTATTGGGGTCTGACGTTTACCACCCCTAGACTTGATATGCGACATATCAGACGAACTGACCGGACTGTACGGTAAGTGTTACTGGTTGGATTCACAGGAGTGTGAGCGGGCTAGCTCATCGGTCTTCTAATCGCTCAATACCCGGGTGGCCGTTACGTTTAGCAGACCGCTTGCGGCTTGTGGGTGCTTGATATGATCATCATCTGCTACCGGCGTATTGACGAGTCTTTAGAGTCCTACACAGAGGTTTCCCGGCTCAAGCGAAACGAAATAGGAGCGCATATGAGATATGTGCGGGACCGAGAATAATGCGAGTATGTGATACCGTATTTCATTCTCGCGATGAATGTTTCGATTGGTTGTATGCGATATAACCTAGTTATCGAATCATTGATTCGATAAATCGATACATTGTATACTAGTCGGTTATGTGCGACATGACCGGATCATTGAATCGAGTGTTGATTTAATGATTTAATGTATAATTATATATATGGTATATTACTTTGCTTTAACTAGTATTGGTTCACTTTAAATGGATTTTCTCACTTGTAGTCCACAAGTTGTATATGTGATATACTTTTGTGCACTACATTGTGTCATGTTTGATGATGCATGTAAATTGGCTTTGTGTTAAGACTTAAACCATGGTTATGATAATGGTTAGGGTTTTGATTTATTCACTTATTTATTTATCCATTCTTTCTTGACAAATAAATAAAGGAAAACAAAATGGTTTCTTTTTATCATGAAGCTTGTTGAAGCTTCATGAAGCTTTGACTAAAGTGACCATTTTGTCTTCATCCTTAACCCTAACCATTCCCACTAACTATGGTCTATTCTCTACACCTAACCAAGGTTAGAAGATGATAAGTATTCATTTTAATTATTCTTTTTAAAAGACTTATCATATTCTATCTTCTTTTTCTTCTTCATCTTCATGGAGAAAACCTTGCCTCCATCAATGGCACCTTAAGCAAAAGTGTGAGAAATCCAATTCTAAAGTGAACCCACCTCCTATTTCTTCATCCTCTACCTCTTAACAAGTAGTATAGGGTGTTTTCTTCATAAGTTTCATGACTTGGTGAAGTTGGAGCTTGATCTTGTGTAACCTCGACGTAGATCATCTTCGGCATCGTAGCCGACGACTAGTCCGCTCATTTTCTCCGATGAAGCCGATGAAAGAGTCCGGGATTCGAGATGGACAGCGAGGGGACGACTACGTGGAGCTAAGGAAGTGGATAACCGGATCTACAAAGGTTGTAGCTTCTTATCTTTAGTTAAGTTGTTAACTAGTTTAATGTTTCGCCTAAAATTCTAGTTAACGATCCGTATTAGAGTTTCTCGGCACTTGTAAAATTTGAAATTGGCATGGATGATGCCTTGTGAGACCTCTTGAGAGTGTCTAGGAACCCTACAGTGGTATCAGAGCCTAGCTAGAGCCTTAGGCGAAGTCTAGACGACGTTTGAAATCCGAACGAACATCGAAACCCATTTCCAAAATGCTCTCTGGAAATTTTCTGAAAATTTGGATTTTTGTCAATTAAAAATATGCAGAAAAATAAGCAGGGTCTTATTTGAATTACTGTGAAAAACGAGGGTCTAAATCGATAAATCCACCGCGGAACCGCGGCACAAGCTTGGCATGTGCGGCGGTTCCGCGGCCGTACTGTCCCCTTGTCCAATGATTTCTGCACAGTAATTCATATAATTGAATGCTATATTTTATGGGTATTTTTATTGTGACTCTACAGATGAGTATTCTGGGGTTGTATTGGGAATCAAAGATTCGATCGGATTATCAAATTTTGTCTGTGTGTTTTTCCGGATAATTTAAGAATATGTTAAAAAGTTCGACCGGATATAAATACCCAACTTTTCCCCTGCCGGAAAATTTCCAAGTGTTGGATTTTTCTGTGGTTTAAAGACGTTCTGAGTAGTGCAAGTAACGCGATGGTCCCTCTAGAAGACAACAAACCTTAACTCGATTATGTGACCGTCTTGAACTGCCCTTTGAACCTTCGGGTTTGGGGCAGTACGGCGTGCCACATGTGAGGCGTTGGCTTGACCCTTCTACGGCTGGACCGTTGGTACTGAGGCATGAAGTGAATGTCTTTGAACCTATTTCATGTGTTGACCAGTTTCGGGAAAACTTGGATGTTCGAATGTTTGATCGGAAAGTTTAATATTTTCTATTTATCTGGAATGTGATACAATAATTGGAATTCACAAACAGTTATGAGATAACTGAATGAATGTTATAAATCTAGCGGTTTAGTTTCACTTGATATTGAAAAGAGTTTTCGATAATGAGACTAAAATGCAGGGTTTATAATTGTTAGGCATGTGATGTCTAAGTATTTCATTTGATTAGGCATGCGATGTCTAAAGAGGTTGCGGATTCCAACTGTTGTAGTTTTACACTTTCTTTTCTGTGACCGTAAGTGTAGTATGTCGATACCGCCGGTTTCGTTGCTATACGTCAACGACAATTGGGGTATGCATACTTACTTACGTTGATGACATGTAATGTTATGTGTTGCTGGATATATTATATTGGATCGTCGTGTTTGAATAGCCGGGGTTTTTTATGTGAGATGAGTGTTTTTCATTTTCATTCATGTAAAAACTTGTATGTAATATTCTTTTATTTGGGACACTTCCAGGTAGCGGAAGATGTCACCGTTGATGTATATTATTTACTTTTCCGCATTAGGATTGACCCAAGGAGGGGAGCACAAGTAACCGGGTTCTAGGGTCCAGTGGGAGACCATCTCGAGGAGTCGAGTCCGGGTCTCCTAACCCTAGAATTGGTAGGGTTGCTTGCCGCTCTTGTAGGGGTCTAGGGGTGTGGGATTGGCTATTCATCACAACCATGGAATCCGTGTTTTGTACTGGCTCGTATTGAAAACACGGACGTCCTAGTATATCCAATGTTTCATATGTTTCTTCTGCTGCGTTATCTGTGATGTGATCATGTGATGTTCTGTGATAGATACACTATATAGTATATATGATATATTATATAGATGTTACTTATGTTTTACACCCGCGCTAGCCCTGCCCCGCTCTGTCGTTAGTTACCTAACCTAACGGTGCACGAGGGGACATCGAGGCGAATGCGGATGGCATAAGTGTACGTCGTATTTATCTGTGATGTTTAGGTATTTAAATGATGGGACTTCATTAATGTGATTAATGAAATAAAAGAAACCTAAAGATGTTGTAGAATCGAATTTCAAAAATAAAACAGGTAGCTACAGTTCTTACTTTGCACAGCGGTATATATGATATATCCTGCACCTTATTCGATGAGGAAAGGACCGAGATCCCTTCACCGGGAGTGACTCCTTTAGCAATAACTGGCAGATGCTACACATTCGGTTTGGCTTTTGATTGTTTTTAGAGTTTTACTTTGCATAGCGATATATATGATATATCCCGCACCTCATTCGATAAGGAAAGGGCCGACGATCCCTTCACCGGGAGTGACCTTTTTAGCAAAACTAGAAAAGCCTCAAAATCACTCCATTTCAAAACTTCATTTGATTCTACAACGATATCAAGTTCATTACGCAATAGGTTTTCAGAAAAACCTGTCGTAGCCCTCCGTCATTTCAGATAAGTAGTAGTTAGTATTCGTGCTATGTTTGTTGGCCTGCGTCAAGGCGTAGTGTGCGGTAGCTAACTAGTATTTATCTGCTTATGCATATGATGCAGATTGGATTAGGGTAGTCGTATGACTTTGTTGGCCTGCGTCAAGGGTCGTGCGGGTGGGTTTAATTCAATCAGGAAATGACGGGTTGAACTTGACTAGCGCACTGTGATTTGTTGGCCTGCGTCAAGGTCATAGGACGCTAGGGGCAAAATATTATCGGGAATTTCAAGTGTTGAAATTTGCAATGAGATTGCATACCTTCTATGAGATAGTTGGATCCCGATACCCACTGCGAGTAAGAGTTACTCCTGGGAGAGTTTTGCACGTTACAATTAGCCGATCAAGTAGGTGTCTAGAAAGGTGTCAGCGGGGTTACGCCTCTGGGAAAACGAGGTTTACTTTAATTAGGTCCGTGCGAAAGCACGGGGAACCTCCCTCAAAGTACCGACACTGGCCTGGCTGAAAGATTGGCGAAGTTGTAGGGTGTAATTAATCCCGGCTAGTCTTTCCTTTTAGGGTTTGAAGGAAGATTTGATAAAAACCAGTGGGAGCCATCCTGATTAGATAAGATAATAACCAATCTGATCTTGCAAGAGCATACGCTAAAGTGTTTTCTTCTCTCTCTCTCCAGGTAGCGACCATTTCATGCCCTAATCAAGATAATAATATGGATGTATTGACTGAACCCGCATGTTATACTGTGCTGGGGAACGTTGGTTCCGTTCTTTCTTATAAGAGTTATAGGAATGAACTGGACATAGGGGAATACCAGGATTTCCATGCCACCCGAATGAAGAAAGTACATGTTGATGCATTTTCTTCGGGTGTGTTCGTTACAGAGAACTGTTTTTCCATTTGCCCTACGTCCTGGGTATTAGATACCGGGTCAGGATCCCATATATGTAATCAGTTACATGGGCTAAGGAAAGGTAGAGAACTTGGAGAAGGTGATAAAGACATTAGAGTTGGAAATGGTGCAATTGTTGCAGCTAAGACTGTCGGGGAATATCACCTTGCATTACCAACAGGTAATACATTGGTTCTGAACGAATGCTATTACATGCCGAACCTGATATGCAACATTATATCAGTTTCTTTATTGAGTAAAGAGGGATATAATTTTGTATTACAGGATAATGTTATGAACATTTTCCGTAACCAAAAGTTGGTTGGATCAGGCACGTTGTGCAATGGCATTTATGTTCTAAATCAATCCACAGTTCTAAGTATAACAAACACACACAAGAGGAAGAGTTTTGAACTGAATGAATCCTTCTTGTGGCATTGTAGACTGGGTCACATCAATGCGACACGACTGGCTAAGTTGCATAAGGATGGATATTTAAATCCGTTTGAATTTTCATCTTATGACACTTGCCAGTCATGTCTCAAAGGCAAGATGACCAAAACTCCGTTTACGGGACACGGAGAAAGAGTTACGGAACTCTTGGGACTGATACATAGTGATGTATACGGTCCCATGTCTACACATGCTAGGGATGGTTCTTCGTACTTCATTACATTCACTGACGATCTCTCTAGATTCGGATATGTGTTCCTGATGAAACACAAATCAGAAGCTTTTGAGAAATTTAGAGAATATAAACAAGAAGTCGAGAACCAAACCGGAAAAAGTATTAAAATCCTACGATCTGATCGAGGAGGTGAATACTTGAGCAATGAATTCCTGGACTTCCTAAAAGAGAATGGGAATCTCTCTCAGCTGACTCCTCCATATACACCACAGCACAACGGTGTATCAGAACGGAGGAACCGTACCCTATTAGATATGGTGCGCTCTATGATGAGCACAGCTGAGTTACCTATTTCCTTCTGGGGATATGCACTGGAAACAGCTGCAGACCTATTGAATATGGTTCCTACCAAATCCGTGCCAACCACTCCATATGAGATATGGAAAGGAAAGAGACCATGTCTTAATTATGTTAAGATATGGGGTTGTCCGGCATTTGTAAAAACGCAAAATCCGGACAAACTCGCGGCAAGGTCCATTCTGTGTAAGTTTATTGGATATCCCAAACATTCGCGCGGGTATATCTTCTACCACACCGAGGAACAAAAGGTGTTTGTTTCTCGACATGCCACCTTTTTAGAAAAGGAATTTCTTGAAAAAGAAATTAGTGGCAAGGAGGTAGAACTGGAAGAGGTTCCAGCAATACAGACTACGACAGAAGATTTGGTTGAACCAGAGGATTCAGTAGCTCCCAATGAACCCCAGCCTCTCCGCCGATCTAGTAGGGTTCCTCGCCAACCTGAGAGATACTACGGTTTTCTCATGGATGGTGGGAGCGAGGATTGCATCATGGAGGATGATGACCCAACTAGCTTCGAGCAGGCCATCACGAGTAGGGACTCAGTGAAATGGCTGGATGCTATGCGGTCCGAGATGGAATCCATGTACACCAACAAAGTATGGACTTTGGAAGTTGCTCCTGAAGGGGTAAAACCCATTGGGAGCAAGTGGATCTTCAAGAAAAAACTTGGTGTAGATGGGAAAGTGGAGACTTTCAAAGCTAGACTTGTTGCAAAGGGTTTTCGTCAAAGACCAGGAGTGGACTATGACGAAACCTTTTCTCCAGTGGCTATGCTTAAATCCATCCGGATTATGCTTGCCATCGCTGCATATCATGACTACGAAATCTGGCAAATGGATGTTAAGACCGCCTTTCTAAGCGGTGATTTAGAAGAGTGCGTGTACATGACTCAGCCAGAGGGCTTCGTAGACAGTGGGAGCAGCGGGAAGATGTGCAAGCTGCTTAAATCCATTTATGGATTAAAGCAAGCATCGCGGAGTTGGAACATCTGCTTTGACGTCGTTATCAAAGAATTTGATTTCGTCAAAAACCCAGATGAACCTTGTATCTACAAGAAGGTAGCAGAGAGTAAGGTGGTCTTCCTCGTATTGTACGTGGACGACATACTTTTGATAGGAAATGATATTCCTATGCTGCAATCGGTCAAGCTCTTCTTATCACAAAGATTCTCAATGAAAGATCTTGGTGATGCCTCTTGCATATTGGGAATAAGGATCTATAGAAATAGATCCAAACGGATATTGGGATTGTCCCAATCCAGGTACGTTGACACCATACTAAAGAGGTTTAGTATGGAAGAATCCAAGCGTGGGAACTTGCCCACGATCTCTGGAGTCATTCTCTCCAAAGAGATGTCTCCCAAGACTGATTTGGAGAGAGCTCGCATGCAAGGGATACCCTATGCTTCGGCTGTAGGCTCTATCATGTACGCGATGCTATGTACCAGACCCGATGTAGCATACTCACTAAGTGTAGTGAGCAGGTATCAAGCTGATCCTGGAGAGAGTCACTGGACAGCTGTGAAGAGCATTCTCAAGTACTTACGAAGGACTAAAGAGATGCTCTTGGTGTATGGTAACGGAGAACTCCAAGTGGAGTCCTTTACCGATTCGAGCTTCCAGAGTGATAAGGACGACTCTAAGTCGCAGTCGGGATTTGTCTTTACCCTTTACGGAGGGGCGGTTAGCTGAAAGAGTTCCAAGCAGGAAACCGTGGCAGACTCGACGATGGAGGCTGAATACATCGCTGCCAACGATGCTGCTAAAGAGGCTGTCTGGATCAAGAAGTTCATTACTGAATTTGGAGTGGTTCCATCCATTGAGCATCCAATACGTTTGTATTGCGATAACAATGGAGCGGTGGCTTTGGCCAAGGAACCTAGGTCCCATCAGCGATCCAGGCATATTCTGAGGCGGTATCACCTGATCCGGGAGATAGTTGATCGCCGGGAGATCGAGGTCAGGAGGGATGACACGAAGAACAACACGGCGGATCCACTCACGAAGGCCATTCCCCAGATACAGTTTGAGAGACTCTTCGGGATGCTCGGTATGCGATACTACAGCAGCTGGCCCTAGTGCAAGTGGGAGATTGTTAGTTTTATGTATGCCCTAGAGGCCAGTATTGTACAGATGATGTGTATTATATTGGATGCTTCGACATATATAGAGATGACTTTCTTGCTCGATATGATAGTATGCTATCTTGTTGCTCTTTATCTTAACATGTACACTTGTCTCTTTAAACTGTCTTATAATTACATGTTGGTAAAGCCCTTAGGATGTGTACTTGACTACCTGGATTATGATGCAGATCATACTAGTGGGGACATGGTAGTCCATAGGTACATCCTTCAAGGTCCCTAGTCATGGGTGTATCGAGACGGGGCATCGATATACCAGTGTAGACTAGCGTATACGCTTCTCGACCCATGAGATGGGCGATGGGTGATCCCATATCCATTGGTGTTTGACATCAGAGATGGTGTACGGGTGCTCAGTGGAGACTGGGTACACTGGAAGGACTCGCCGAGAACTCCCAGATGGTATTATACCTCACGTCAGATGGCAGTTCTTAGGTGACACTTGTGCAGGTTAGTCTGTAGACCCGAGATCGTCATAGAGTCTTGTGTGATTCCCACTGTGCTTTGATCTCCACCTTACCACGTCCATGAGGGCGTGCAAAACGGTGGTCTTTGGGTACAGTCCCGAGTCACATGGAGGCAATGAGCGATAGGAGGGGTTTCGTCTCTCCCGGTATTGGGGGTTGATGTTGCGCTGGGCTCGATTGGCCGTAACAGGGAAGTCCCTGGCCAGGGCTGATCAAAGATTTGCTGGTAAGTGTTACCAGTAGTTTCTCGACCCGTTATGAGCCTCACATCGGCACGACTTATCGGTTATTGGGGTCTGACGTTTACCACCCCTAGACTTGATATGCGACATATCAGACGAACTGACCGGACTGTACGGTAAGTGTTACTGGTTGGATTCACAGGAGTGTGAGCGGGCTAGCTCGTCGATCTTCTGATCGCTCAATACCCGGATGGCCGTTACGTTTAGCAGACCGCTTGCGGCTTGTGGGTGCTTGATATGATCATCATCTGCTACCGGCGTATTGACGAGTCTTTAGAGTCCTACACAGAGGTTTCCTGACTCAAGCGAAACGAAATAGGAGCGCATATGAGATATGTGCGGGACCGAGAATAATGCGAGTATGTGATACCGTATTTCATTCTCGCAATGAATGTTTCGATTGGTTGTATGCGATATAACCTAGTTATCGAATCATTGATTCGATAAATCGATACATTGTATACTAGTCGGTTATGTGCAACATGACCGGATCATTGAATCGAGTGTTGATTTAATGATTTAATGTATAATTATATATATGGTATATTACTTTGCATTAACTAGTATTGTTTCACTTTAAATGGATTTTCTCACTTGTAGTCCATAAGTTGTATATGTGATATACTTTTGTGCACTACATTGTGTCATGTTTGATGATGCATGTAAATTGTCTTTGTGTTAAGACTTAAACCATGGTTATGATAATGGTTAGGGTTTTGATTTATTCACTTATTTATTTATCCATTCTTTCTTGACAAATAAATAAAGGAAAACAAAATGGTTTCTTTTTATCATGAAGCTTGTTGAAGCTTCATGAAGCTTTGACTAAAGTGACCATTTTGTCTTCATCCTTAACCCTAACCATTCCCACTAACTATGGTCTATTCTCTACACCTAACCAAGGTTAGAAGATGATAAGAATTCATTTTAATTATTCTTTTTAAAAGACTTATCATATTCTATCTTCTTTTTCTTCTTCATCTTCATGGAGAAAACCTTGCCTCCATCAATGGCACCTTAAGCAAAAGTGTGAGAAATCCAATTCTAAAGTGAACCCACCTCCTATTTCTTCATCCTCTGCCTCTTGCCAAGTAGTATAGGGTGTTTTCTTCACAAGTTTCACGACTTGGTGAAGTTGGAGCTTGATCTTGTGTAACCTCGACGTAGATCATCTTCGGCATCGTAGCCGACGACTAGTCCGCTCATTTTCTCCGATGAAACCGATGAAAGAGTCCGGGATTCGAGATGGACAGCGAGGGGACGACTACGTGGAGCTAAGGAAGTGGATAACCGGATCTACAAAAGTTGTAGCTTCTTATCTTTAGTTAAGTTGTTAACTAGTTTAATGTTTCGCCTAAAATTCTAGTTAACGATCCGTATTAGAGTTTCTCGGCACTTGTAAAATTTGAAATTGGCATGGATGATGCCTTGTGAGACCTCTTGAGAGTGCCTAGGAACCCTACAAGTAGAACTCGACTTAAGTAGTAGAGTGCTCTTTCCTTCCCTTGGTCGTTCTTTTGCGCCCATAATGCGCCTAAAGAACCTTCGAGGGCGGTTGTATACAGAATGAGAGGCTTTCCCTTAACCGGAGCAGCCAACACTGGAGGGTTTTGCAGGTACTGTTTGATCTCGTCTAGTGTGCTTTGGCATTTTTTATCCCAGACGAATGGGGTTCCCTTCTTCATCAGGTGGCTGTAAGGACGGCACTTTCCTGAGAGGTTGGCTATAAATCGCCGTATATACGCGAGCTTCCCTTGGAGAGACCGCAGCTGTTTGAGAGTTCTCGGCGGAGGCATTTCCATGATTGCTTTAATCTTAGACGGATCTATTTCAATACCTCGGTGTCGAACGATGAATCCCAGGAATTTGCCTGAGGAAACTCCGAATGCACACTTGAGCGGGTTCATTTTCAAGTTGTATTGTCGAAGGCGTTGAAATACGGTCTTCAGATGCTCAAGATGTTCCTCGTATGATTTGCTTTTAACCACGAGATCGTCGATATAGCATTCGACGATTTCGTGTATAAGGTCATCAAAGATCTTTGTCATGGCCCTTTGATAAGTGGCACCGGCATTCTTTAAACCGAAGGGCATCGCTTTATAACAGAATATGCCTAGAGGGGTCCTGAAGGCGGTGTGCTTCTGGTCTTCGGGATGCATCTTTATCTGATTATATCCTGATGAGCCATCCATGAAGGAGAAAACCTCATGAGTGGATGTATTGTCTATCATCAGTTCGGTGACTGGCACTGGGAAGTCATCCTTCGGGCAAGCTTTATTGAGATCCCGGAAGTCCACGCATATGCGCACTGTTCCATTTTTCTTCATCACCGGGACGATGTTGGCGATCCATTCAGGGTATTGAACTTCCTGGATGAAGCCAGAGTCGATCAGCTTTTTGACTTCAGCATTGATACTCATTTCAAGCTCGAGTCGCATTCTTCTCGGCGCTTGTTTGACTGGCTTGATGCTTAGGGATATTGCCAATTTATGCACAGCGATTTCTGGATCTAGTCCCGGCATTTCGGAATAGTTCCACGCAAAGCAATCTCTATGCTGTAGGAGCACGTCTTTCAACGCGGTCACCCTTTCTTCAGATAGCAGCTCGCTGATGAATGTCGGTCGCGGGTCGTCTAGCGTTCCCAATTCAATTTTCTTGAGGTTATCCGCAGTGGTATGAATTCCATCTTCCAGCTCTTTTGGTGCTGGTGGGAATTCTGAGATTATCTCGCTGCTGTTTTCGAAACACCAAGGGAACTCATCTATGTCCTCGGGCTCTTCTTTTAATATTGTAATCACGTGACAGGTGCGAATTCGTTTCCAATCCCGATGTGGGGCCGCTTCTCCTTTCGTGGCCTTGGGCTCGTGCTTTTGTGGTGGAGCTACCTTCCAGTTGTCGGACAGAGCGAATTTGCCGAGCTGATACTGATCTTCAACCCAATTCTTGAAAGTGAAGCAATCTTCAAGAGGATGCCCTATTACTCGATGGTAAGAGCAATAATTTGGGTCAGAGACTTCGCCTGCTTGTTCGGGATGTTTTGACTCCGGCAGTGTAAGCATTTGATGTTTTAGAGCAAGATCAAGTATCTTCTTCGTCTTGTCCCGAGGAAACGAGTACGCTCGACCCATTTTCTTCATAAGGGATAGATCAATAGCACTTGACTCCCGTTTGCGTGGCTTCTTAGCCCTTCTTTGTTGCTGTTGAGCGCCTTTTCGGCCTTTCGACTTATTTCTGCTTTTGCGTCGAGCCTTGTTTATAACAGGTTGACAAGGAGCAGCCTTTTCATCTTTCACGGCCTGTTGGAGAAGGCGTTGCGTTCTGGCTTTCTCGTAGATAACCATTTCGCGGTTATGATCGTCTCGGACTTTTTGACCCGCTTCCCTTATAAGCTTGTCCATTTGTTCTTCAAATGATGAGCCGGGCAATTTCTCATCAGGAACTTTTACTGGCTTAGGATTAGCGTCCTCCCATTGAGCATCCGCTTCTTCATCGAAGTCATACATGACATAACAGCTGTTTAGTGGCTCTTGTTTCCTTGACCGGACGTATCCAAGCCCAATTGTTTCCATTCTCCCATTAGGCAGTTTGTGTTGAGTCCCGGGAACGTTCCAGACTTTGTCATAGAATTTGGCTTTTCTAACGGTCTGTTTGAAGGATATCCCCTGGCATTTCAGCAGCTTCTTCAAACCCTCTGTATAATATCTGGGAAGACGGATAGGCTGAAGCCTGTCGAGCATAGGATCCGTGCTATGCCAGATTTCTTTTTCCACCTTGGTTTCTTCAGAGCGGTAGAACAGAATTGCTTTCTCGCTTTCTCGCCTGGGAGGGATATAGAACGTCTGTAGCTCTTCTACATTGTAAATATTAAGTGCATCCAGTTCTTTTTGGTGTTTAAGTGGCACTATGGCGACTTGTAGACTTTGCTCTTCGTCAGCGGACGTTCGTATTGAAGGTCGAGCAGAGAATACAGCATGGACTTCATCTTCCGAGTCGCTGCCAAAGATCAATGTAGGAGCCGATGGTCCCGGCTTGTTGTGTTGGGGCGGACCTGAATAAACCATCTCCTCTTCCTCCTCAGTATCACTGCCGAAGACAGGGATGGTAGCATTAGCTTTATTCTCCGGTTTGTGACACTTCTCCGTATCTTCGAAATCCGGTAAGAAGTATTTGGCGTCTTCGTATTTGTGGACCTCGTTTACAGAGAACGGGTTCAGTTCTCCCGTCACGGTATACTCAAAACCATCCTTAAAATACTTCATACACTGATGTTGTGTAGAAGGGATGATGTTGTACTCGTGTAATCATGGTCGGCCGAGCAAAGCGTTGTAGCATGTCTTGGCGTCTATGACGTGGAACTTAATATCCGTGATGAGTAGCCCGAAGCGTAGCGTCAGTATCACAGATCCAAGAGTCTTTGACGATTGGAGTCGAACCCGGAGATGGTAATCTTGTCCCGAGCAAGGTGCTGGACGCTCATGCAGATTTCTTTTAACACCCGCACGTTGAGGAGATTAACGGAGGATCCATTGTCGATCAGGATTTTGCCTATCTTAATATCGTGGCAGTATCCTGAGACATAAAGGGGACGATTGTGTTCGCACGTCCCAAGGAGAAGGTCCTCATCGCCAAAAGTAACATCGGCCGTGTGCACTTCCTCCAATTCATCCTTCATTTTTTCCTCGGCTAGGCGAGCTTGGAATTGTTCCGGCTCTTGGAGTGCCTTAATTAACGAATCTCTCGCCTCTTTTGATAGCAAAAGAGCGTCAAGAATGCTGAGCTGTGAGGGTAGCTTCCTCAGATGCGCTAAGACGTTGTAATCTACCTTATTCTTGTTTGGTGGGTCCTTGGCGGCTAGCTCCTCTAGAACTTGGTCATCTAAGACGATATCTTCAGAGACCTTTTCTTTCCCCTTATCTTTTCTGCTTAAGGGTCCGAGGTTCTTTTCGGGCAGCGTGCGGTTACGTAGCCGGATATTTTCGCAGACCTTCGGCTCTTCTTCTTTTTCCGAAGTGGACTCTTTAAAGAGAGGGGGAAGCTCTAGCTCTTCATCAGAATCGCTCCCGAATGTAGGCACTTGTGACCCGCTGGTGTTAACCATGCAACAATCGCCAGCAGTCCTTTTAAGCCCTTCGGTTGTATTTCTTTGCTCTCGACGAGTTTTATGCTTTTCCCGTTTAAAATGTTGTCGATGAGCAACGTATCCTTGCCACCATCTATCGAAAGCCTTGCACTCTTGAGTGGGGTGCGAAATCTTTTGATGATATAAGCAATAAGACGGGTGCATTCTCGCTTCACCGGTAATTTCTTCTTCGGAGGATGGTAGCTTCATGCCCATTGACACGGCTTTAGCAAACTTCTTCCTCATCTTAAATTGGCTTTTGTCGGTAGCGGAGGTGTTTATCTCCACCGGGATCGTCTCAGCTCCTTCATCACGTCGCTGGCGCTTGGCCTTTTCAAATATAGCCGCCTCGCGCTCCCGATCAGCTTTACTTTTCAACCGAGCTTTGTTAAGGAATGCGTCAATTACTTCAACTGATAGCTCCGGAATTTTTGATTCGGTATCTGCCCCCAGCGTTTCAGTGCCAGAAGTCTCCTCATCGTTCGTGATCGAATGGGAGATCACATGACAGCTCGCTACATATTCCTCGGGTTCATCCGATGAACTTTCTCCCTCATCCTCTTCTTGAAAGACGTGATTGAGGAACTCTTGGAGCGTAATGGGAGTCCGTGCCTTTTGGTTATATTCATCCAGCGCGTCAATTTGCTTTTGTAAGTCCGTGTGTTTGTCGCTAGGCTTCACGGGCTTCTTAGATTTCTTCTTCTTCTTTTTCGAAGATTTTGACGGCTGGCTGCAAGTGCTTGAACCGCCACCATCGGTCTTTGGAGTTGGACGTGGCTTCAATATCCCTTCAATGACCTGCGGTTCCAACGGGTTCTTCCACTTGATCGCTGGACATGCCTGAAGATCGTTTAGCATCCTCTTTGTCTTGGCTGATAATACAACCTCCCAAGGAGCTTCTTCAATGACGGAGCATGTTGTCCCCGGCGTATTCGTCCCTTTAGATGTGTGGGGCTGCGGGGGATTCACCTTCCATTTGTCAGATAACGCGAACTTGCCCTGTCGGTACTGGTTTTCAAGCCAATTCTTGAAAACGTAGCAATCTTCGATCGGATGGCCTAGTACTCGATGGTAAGGACAGTAGTTGGGCTCGTTGACGTCACTTGGTTGCAATGGACGTTTTGGATCCGGCAGATTTATGAGTCTGTTGCGCAAAGCCAGCTCGAATAACCTTCTCGTTTTATCGCGGGGAAAGGAATAAGGACGTCCCATCCTATCCTTAAGGGGCACGTACGGTCGCATATTATTTTGACGAGCAACCGGCTTCGAGTCGCTCGGTTGTTGTTGAGCATTAGCGACGACGATCGCTTTTCCCTTCCCTTTGTCATTCCGGGAGTCCGGCCTTGGAAGAGGAGGTTTATGGCCCATTTGATCCATTTGCGCTAGTTTGTCAATCAAGGCCTGGAAAGTAGTTGGCTTGAAAAACATCATGAATTGTGAGATGGTTGCTTGCGGATCAAGGGTTCCCACAAACATACCTACCGCGGGAGCTTCTTCAATGCGCTGCTCACACTTCGACCATAAGTTCCGCCATCGTATAGCGTATTGAACCCATGTCTCGCCGGGTTTTACCCTGGCGTTAATCAGTGCCGTCATCGGGGTACGTTCACTGGCGCTTGCGAAACGCTGAGTAAACAGTAGTTCCATCTCTGCAAAGGTTTTAATAGAGTCATTTGGGAGCTCAGAGTACCACTCGAACGCCGTATCTGATAAGCTTCCAACAAACTGGCGAAGTAAAAGCTTGTCATCTCCACCGGTATTGCCGCACAGTGCCCTGAACTGGGCAACATGCTGGTGAGGATTGCCCGTCCCCTTGTAGACATGGAACTTGGGAATCGTATAACCTGACGGGTACTTGATTTGATCGTACCAACTCGGATATGGTCTCCCCGTTTTCACGACTTGACCGGCCGCTTCGGTCGCATAATGAACCCGTATTTGCTGGGCGATGTATTCATCCAAATCAGCTTTGGAGATTGTATCCTCTTTAGCTGTGGACAGAGCTGGTGGAGGATTCGACGTCTCTCCCCTATCGTCTTCAAGGATGATCGGGGGATCTTCAACAGGTGGATCTTGTTGAATCATCATACCCACCATATCCTGGAACAGGAGGGCCATTTTCTTTATGTTGGCTGCCTGCTCCGCAGCTTCTTTATCTTTCTTCTCTAGCACGCGCCGAAGGAATTCGACATCCGTTTCTTGTTCTTAACGTTCCTCTGAGGATGTTTCCGGATTTTCTTTCGGCCCTGTAAGTGCGGCCATAGCGTTCATCATCTTCTGGAGCTTCTGTTGCTGCTCCTGAGCCTTGGTCACTGACCGTGTAAGCGGTCTATGACCCGTGGATGCACGGTTGTCTTCTTTTCCCGATGCCATGTAAACCGTATGAACTGTTATGCCCCCTGACTTGGGGCGTTTAGGTTCACCATTTTTAACTTTTGCCGCTGACGCGGGAGTTTTCTCTGGCCTCCTTCTTTTGTGGGCCGTTGAGGTGGAAGGGACCGTTGAAAGGGGCAACCTAGCAGCTGCTGTCCCCTGCTGTTTAATGGGACAGTCCTTGTCTTTTTCCCCTTTCGCCTTTTTCTGGTGACGAGAGTGACTTGGGTCAATCACAGAATCTTGAACCCTCCGCCAAACTTTATAAATTTTTTAAGACAACCGTTGAGGGGGCTGTTCTCGTTTCGTTTCTGGAACTCTCTCCGCAGGTGGAGGAGATCTCTTCAGTGTAGCGGTTGGAGAGTTCTTCCGTACCCTCCTCAGCAGTTTAAAGCTGTTCCCAGTTGGAACAGCAGCGTTAATTTCCACCACTGGAGCCGGAGGAGTTATCCCTGAGGGGGAGTTGCCCCCTGCCTTCCTCACTCGTTGCCAATGGCGACGTCGAGCACGGCGAGCCGTTGGGATTAGCTCAGAGATTGAGATAGTTTCTTTTTGCCCCCTGTCTGAATGAGGCGCTGCCGGTGTTAAGCTCTTAAAGACTGAGGTTGTTTTCTGAGGTGTGATATCCAACCTATCGAAGACAGATCCTCGAGCAGGGACAGGAGCAGGAATCGTCAGTCTTGAAAAGACTGACTCTTTGACAGGGAAAGCCGCTTTGACGACTTCTGAAGCAGCAGTCCTTGCCTTCCTTGGGACAGCCAGTTTAGAGTTCTGATTTAGCCTGGTGAAAACAGAGACCGTCGGTTTGGTAGTGGGCGACCCGTTGACAGGGGTCGTCGTAGCAGTGAGCCGGTCGAAGACCGACTTCTTGTTCACTTCCGGTGCAGATATTGGCGTAGGGAAGCTTGTAGGTGGGATCATGGTCCCAAAGAACAGACCAGTGGTGGCTTGGGTCACCTGATCTACCGGCAGAGTGAGGAAGGAAGCCGCTTGGGGCCCATATGATACACCTCCTGGTGAGGTGGAGCGTCCGTTGCAGTGGCACTTTGAGCAGTTGGTGCAGTTAGAGGCCATTGAATCTTGAGTTCTTCTGTCAGGCAAAAGACCAAATCTTAGTAACTTGAAATCCGGAGGCAACCATTAACAAACCGCGATTGGCTCGCGAAGACGACACACGAAGTGTGGAGTGGAAAGAGGAAGAGGTCCCACCGGGCGTGCCAGAATCTGTTCCCCTCCGAAAGACGGCGCACAGGACCGCGATGTTCTGACGCTGAGATTCGGGGCAGATGCTATTTGGTTTTATCCGTCCACCTCTCCGAAGATGCCAAGTTGATTTATGGCACCGTGTATCGGAGGTTTAGACAGATGCAGCCGATGTAGCAGACTTCGTCAGATTCCCCCTCACTTGAGGGGTTTTTGATTGTGGGGACGCTCTTCCCTGCAGGCGCAAGCCCCTGCAGTTAATTACGCTACCGCATCGCGGTAACAACTTTCTCCTTCTCCAGAATTTCACTTCGTGTCGTGTATGTTTGTTTTGTTTGTGGTTGCCCGTGGATTGTATACGGAGACTGAGTAATGCCGTCACCCGTAGGACGTGGATTAGTCCAAATCCGTATTTACTTAGATTTGGGTTTGGTGTTTTTTAGTTTAGGGATGCGTTAGTCGCGTTGCGGCTAAGATCAACTTAAACGTTCGTTAAGGATACGTTGGTCCGATTTAAGACTAAGATCAACTTAACGGGATCGTCTAGATCCATTTCCAGTTTAAGGACGTAGTGGTCCATTTAATATATGGCCGTCGGGACCCGTCACCTCTCTGACGACGTTGAAGAATTACAACGACATGTGTCAGAGAAGTTCAGGGATGTACCCTTGAACCAAGGTTAATTTGGAGTTTTATAGTCCATTTGAATGTTTAAGGATACGTTAGCCGTATTTGGGGCTAAGATCAACTTAAACGGGACCGTTTAGATCCGGCAAAAGAGCGTTTGGAGGCTCTATCGTTCCAGTTTAGGGACATAGTGGTCCATGCTCCAGTTTAGGGATGTGGTGGTCCATTATTAGTTTAGGGACGTCTCGGTCCATCGCCAGTTTAAGGACGTAGTGGTCCATGTTCCAGTTTAGGGACGTGGTGGTCCACCATTAGTTTAAGGACGTTTCGGTCCATGTTCCAGTTTAGGGACGTGGTGGTCCACCATTAGTTTAAGGACGTTTCGGTCCAATTTTAGTTTAGGGACGTCTCGGTCCGATATTAGTTTAAGGACGTCTCGGTCCGTCGCCAGTTTAACGACGTGGTGGTCCATCATTAGTTTAAGGACGTTTCGGTCCAATATTAGTTTAGGTCATTAGTTTAAGGACGTTTCGGTCCAATATTAGTTTAGGGACGTCTCGGTCCGATATTAGTTTAAGGACGTCTCGGTCCGTCGCCAGTTTAAGGACGTGGTGGTCCATCATTAGTTTAAGGACGTTTCGGTCCAATATTAGTTTAGGGACGTCTCGGTCCGATATTAGTTTAAGGACGTCTCAGTCCATCGCCAGTTTAAGGACGTGGTGGTCCATCTTTAGTTTAAGGACGTTTCGGTCCAATATTAGTTTAGGGACGTCTCGGTCCGATATTAGTTTAGGGACGTCTCGATCCGATATTAGTTTAAGGACGTCTCGGTCCAATATTAGTTTAAGGATGTCTCGGTCCAATATTAATATGTGGTTGTCGGGACCCGTCACCTCTCTGACGTCGTTGAAGGATTACAACGACATGTGTCAGAGGAGTTCAGAGATGTACCCTTGAACCGGTCGTAAATTGATTTAGGAGAGCATTTTTGCTCGGTCAATTTAGCTTGGGCACTTACGGCCATGATCGAACTAAGTTGCACTGCATTTTATTCTGGCCTGCTAGGCCTTTTTGATTTGGGCTCTGTCCTTGTGTTTTGGTTTGGGCTCTGCCCTTTTGTAGATGATGCAGAGCATTTATTTCTTTTGTTTGGGCTTTGCCCCTCTTTTAAAATGCATAGCATTTTTTATTAGGCCTGTTAGGCCTTTTAATTGGGCTCTGTCCCTTTTCTTTAATAATGCAGAGCATTAAATACTCTGACAGTGCCCCACGTGGCTTGTCAGGCGCTTTGCGCTAAGTAATGAGCGCAAACTCATTTGGTGGTGACACGTGTCACGCTCGGGTGAGCGCAAGCGCAATAGCACAGTGCGCTGCGCTAGTGCGCTAGTGCGCTGCGGTGTTGCGCTGCTGACACGTGGCGCGCTCTGGTGAGCGCAAGCGCAATGGCGCAGTGCGCTATGCCAGTGCGCTGCGCTGTTGCGCTGCTAACACGTGGTGCGCTCTGGTGAGCGCAAGCGCAATAGCACAGTGCGCTGCGCCAGTGCGCTGCACTGTTGCGCTGCTGACACATGGCGCTCTCTCAAGAGCGCAACAGCACAGTTTGGAAGTGTAAAGCACTAAGAATTTTTTAGATTCAAGAACAGGAGTGCAGAGCACTATTTAATTTCTTGATCTAAATTAGATCAAAGAAAAATAAATTTTTCTTTTTGTTTCAACATCCAGAGGTTCATAAAAGTGCAAAGCACTATTTTTTTTTATATTTTGTTGTTTTCTTATTATTATTTATATATATTTTTTTTAAAGAACCATTGGTTCAAAAAGAAGTGCAAAGCACTATTATATGAAAAACATTGATCTGGTTTTTAGATCAATGATTTATTTAAAAGAGATTTCTTCTCTCTTGTGAAGGTTTTTTTTTTACCTCTTTCTTGAAATTTTCTCAGAGTTCTCTCTGTTTGAAGCTCTTGACTTTTCTCAAGAAAAATATTGATGCCTTTGAATTGAGGCCTAGGGTCCTTTTTATAGTGCCCATAAATTAGTTAAATTTGTTAAAGAGATCCTTCTCTGAGTGATTTGGAAAATTTTCCCTACCGTTGGATCTTTGATCCAAGGGATTCTGCTTTGCAGAAGAAAATCTTCTTGTTTTAACAAGAACAGAAAAGATTTCTTAAAAATTTAATTCTGTTTGGACGCAGATGTCCCAGCGCGTGACACGTGTCGCGCAGCGCAAAGCGCAGCGCATCTGCGCTAGCGCATCTGCGCTGACACGTGTCGCGCAGCGCAACTGCGCTGACACGTGTCGCGCAGCGCAAAGCGCAGCACAACAGCCCTAACGCATCTGCGCTGACACGTGTCGCGCAGCCCATGCGCAACTGAAGCGTTGCTTCCTTTAATAGAGCTTTGCTCTGATTAGGTGCGCCGCCTTGGGCGCTGTGCTGCCGTATCAGCTTTTGACACGTGGCGCATTGCACGCAGCGCACGGGATTTGAAGCATTGCTTCAAAATTTTGAATTTTTGAAATTCAAACAGAGCCTTGCTCTAATTGGGGGAAACAGAGCTGATGTCTTGTGGACGCTTCTTCGGGCATTCGGTGGGACTTAAAGTAGTCTATGAAGACTTCCCTCCAATCCTCAGCCTTCTCCCGGTCTTTTATTTGCAAGGTCGTCTGTTCAGTTGCCCCTTTCTCTTCGGATGATTCCGGAGATATTTCTGTTGGGGCAAGCACCCGACGGCTTTGTACCACGATTCTAACGTCATCGAGGTTCTCGTCAGCCAGTTCTTTAGCAAGTTTGGCCAACGCGTCTGCTTTGCTGTTTTCCGCACGCGGTATACTTTCCAAAGTATAGAAGGGAATTTGGGTCAACAGTTGTTGCACCTTTTCACCGTACTTCACCAACTCCGGTTTGCACGTTTGGTAGTCGCCGTTTACTTGACTAACGACCAGTTGAGAATCTCCGTATATGAGGAGGTTTTCAATTCCCATGTCGATGGCAATCTCGAGGCCTGCTATCAAAGCTTCGTATTCGGCTTCATTGTTTGTCCTCAGCTCTGTTAGGGAGAAAGCAAAGCGCATTATCCCTCCTTGTGGAGTTACAAAGATGAGTCCTACCCCTGCTTTGATTACAGGGGTATTTTGTTTGCGCTTCTTCATGGAGGATGCTCCATCGAAATAAAGCTCCCATCGGATATCACCACCGTCGATCGCGTCAAACGCATGTTCGTCTGGAAAATCGCAATTCAGAGGAGAATCGGCAGGTATCGGGTGCTCAGCGAGGAAGTCGGCGATGGCCCGGCCTTTCACTGCCTTGAGAGGTTGATAGGTTATCGAGAACTCCATCAAGAGCAAAGCCCATTTAGCGAGTCGTCCCGTCAATATGGCTTTTGACATTAAGTATTTAAGAGGGTCCACCTTTGAAATGAGACGGGCCTCATGCGCCAACGCATAGTGCCTGAGCTTTGTTATCGCAAAGATCAACGCCAGGCAGTGTTTTTCAATAGGTGAATAGTTGCTTTCTGCCCCCAGTAGAACTCGACTTAAGTAATAAAGAGCTCTTTCCTTCCCTTGATCGTTCTCTTATGCCCATAATGCGCCTAAGGAACCTTCGAGGGCGGTTGTGTAAAGAATGAGGGGCTTCCCTTTGACCGGAGCAGCCAACACTGGCGGGTTCTCCAGGTACTTTTTAATCTCGTCCAGCGTGCCCTGGCATTTTTGATCCCAGACGAATGGTGTTCCCTTCTTCATCAGGTGACTGTAAGGGCGGCACTTGCCAGAGAGGTTGGCTATAAATCGCCGAATATATGCGAGCTTTCCTTGGAGAGACCGCAACTGTTTGAGAGTTCTCGGCGGAGGCATTTCCATGATCGCCTTGATCTTAGACGGATCTATCTCGATACCTCGGTGTCGGATGATGAATCCCAGGAATTTGCCTGAGGAAACTCCGAATGCGCACTTGAGAGGGTTCATCTTCAAGTTGTATTGCCGAAGGCGTTGAAATACAGTTTTTAGGTGCTCGAGATGTTCCTCGTATGATTTGCTCTTAACCACGAGGTCGTCGATATAACATTCGACGATTTCATGTATAAGGTCATCGAAGATCTTCGTCATGGCCCTCTGATAAATAGCACCGGCGTTCTTTAGACCGAAGGGCATCACCTTGTAACAAAATATCCCTAGAGGGGTCCTGAAGGCGGTATGCTTCTGGTCTTCGGGATGCATCTTTATCTGATTATACCCTGATGAGCCGTCCATGAAGGAGAAAACCTCATGAGTGGACGTATTGTCTATCATCAATTCGGTGACTGGCACTGGGAAATCGTCCTTCGGACAGGCTTTATTGAGATCCCGGAAGTCTACGCATATGCGCACTGTCCAATTTTTCTTCATCACCGGAACGATGTTGGCGATCCATTCCGGATATTGAACCTCCTGAATAAAGCCAGAGTCGATCAGTTTCTTGACCTCGGCGTTGATGCTCATCTCAAGCTCGAGCCGCATTCTTCTCGGCGCCTGTTTGTCTAGCTTGACGTCCGGGGATATCGCCAATTTATGCACAGCAATTTCTGGATCTAGTCCCGGCATTTCGGAATAGTTCCATGCGAAGCAATCTCTGTGCTGCACAAGGACGTCTTTTAACGCAGCCACCCTTTCTTCAGATAGAAGCTCACTGACGAACGTCGGCCGTGGGTCACTTGCCGTCCCCAACTCAATTTTCTTGAGGTTATCTGCAGTAGTATGTATTCCATCCTCCAGTTCTTTCGGAGCTGGCGGAAATTCTGAGATCATCTCATCATTGCTGTTTTCGAAGCACCAGGGAAGGCTGTCCATGTTCTCGGGCTCTTCTTTTAATATTGTTATCATGTGACAAGTGCGAATCCGCTTCCAATCCCAATGTGGAGTTGGTTCTGTTCTCGTGGCTTTGGGTTCGTGCTTCTGTGGCGGCGTTACCCTCCAGTTGTCAGACAGAGCGAACTTGCCGAGCTGGTACTGATCTTCGACCCAATTCTTAAAGGTGAAGCAGTCTTCGAGCGGGTGCCCTATTACTCGATGGTAAGAGCAATAATTTGGGTCAAAGACTTCGCCTGCTTGTTCGGGGTTTTTGGACTCCGGCAGTGTAAGCATTTGATGTTTTAGAGCAAGATCAAGTATTTTCTTCGTCTTGTCCCCAGGAAATGAGTACGCTCGATCCATTTTCTTTATGAGGGATAGATCGATAACGCTCGACTCCCGTTTGCGTGGCTTCTTAGCCCCGCTTTGTTGTTGTTGGATGTTTTTTCGGCCTTTCGACTTGTTTCTGCCTCTGCGTCGAGCCTTTTTTATAACAGGTTGACAGGGGGCGGCACTCTCATCTTTGATAGCCTGTTGAAGGAGGCGTTGCATTTTAGCTTTCTCGTAGATGGCCATTTCGCAGTTGTGATCATCTCGGACTTTTTGACCAGCTTCCCTTATAAGCCTGTCCATTTATTCTTCAAACGACGGACTGGGCGCTTTTGCATCAGGAACTTTCACTGGTTCAGGATTAGTGTCCTCTCGTTGAGCATCTGCTTCTTCATTGAAGTCGTGCACGACGTAACAGTCGCGGAGCAGCTCTCGTTTCTTGGAGCGAATGTATCCGAGCCCGATTGTCTCCATTTTCCCACTAGGCAGCTTGTGCTGAGTTCCGGGGATGTTCCAGACCCTGTCATAGAATTTTGCCTTTCTAACGGTCTGTTTGAAGGGTATCCCTTGGCGCTTCAACAGCCTCTTCAAGCCTTCTGTATAATATCTGGGTAGACGGATGGGCTGAAGCCTATCCAGCGTAGGATCCGCGCCATGCCAGATTTCTTTCTCCGCTTTGGTTTCTTCAGAGCGGTAGAATAGAATTGTTTTTTCGCTTTCTCGCTTGGGAGGGATGTAGAACATTTGCAGCTCTTCTACCTTGTAAATATCAAGTGCATCCAGTTCTTTACGGTGTTTAAGTGGCACCATGGCGACTTGTAGACTTTGCTCTTCGTTGGCGGAAGCTCGTATTGAAGGTCGAGCAGAGAATACAGCATGGACTTCATCCTCCGAATCACTACCAAAGATCAACGTAGGAACAGATGGTCCCGGCTTGGTGTATTGGGGCGGACCCGAATAAACTATCTCTTCTTCCTCCTCGGTATCACTGCCGAAGACAGGGATGGTAGCGTTAGTTTTATTCTCCGGCTTGTGACACCTTTCCGTGTCTTCGAAACTCGGTAAGAAGTACTTGGCATCTTCATATTTGAGAACTTCGTTCATAGAAAACGGATTCAGTTCTCCTGTCACGGTATACTCGAGACCATCCCTAAAATATTTCATACACTGATGACGTGTAGAAGGGATGATGTTGTACTCGTGTAACCATGGTCGGCCGAGCAGAGCGTTGTAGCATGTCTTGGCATCTATGACGTGGAATTTAATGTCCGTGACGAGCAGCCCAAAGCGTAGCGTCAGTATCACAGATCCAAGAGTCTTCGATGATTGGGAGTCGAATCCGGAGATGGTGATCTTGTCTCGAGCGAGGTGTTGGACGCTCATGCATATTTCCTTCAACACTCGTACGCTAAGGAGATTAACAGATGATCCGTTATCGACCAGGATTTTGCCGATCTTTATATCATGGCAGTATCCTGAGACATAGAGGGGGCGATTGTGTTCACACGTCCCAAGGAGAAGGTCTTCATCGCCAAAAGTGACATCGGCTGTGCGCACTTCCTCCAATTCATCCTTCATCTTTTCTTCAGCCAGGAAAGCTTGGAACTGCTCTGGGTCTTGTAGTGCCTTAATTAACGAATCTCTCGCCTCCTTTGATAGTAAAAGGGCGTCAAGAATGCTGAGCTGCGAGGGTAGCTTCCTCAGATGCGCTAAGACGTTGTAATCCACCTTATTTTTCTTCGGCGGGTCTTTGGCAGTTAGCTCTTCTATGACTTTGTCATCCAAGGCGATCTCCTCAGGGACCTTCTCTTTCCCTTTATCTTTTTTATTTGAAGGCCCGAGATTCTTTTCGGGAAGCGTGCGATTACGTAGCCGGATATTTTTGCAGACCTTCGGCTCTTCTTCTTTTCCTGGGGTGGACTCTTTAAAGAGTGGGCCAAGCTCCAACTCCTCATCAGAATCGCTCCCGAATGTGAGTACTTGTGATCCTCCAGAGTTGACCATGCGACAATTGCCGGTGGTTCTGTTAAGCCCTTCGGTCGTACCGTTTTGCCCTCGGCGGGTCTTGCACTTTTCCCGCTTAAAATGCTGTCGGTGAGCAACATACCCTTGCCACCATCTATCGAAAGCTTTGCACTCTTCAGTGGGGTGTGAAATCTTCCGATGATATAAGCAATAGGAGGGGTGCATTTCCGCTTCACCAGTAATGCTTCCCCCAGAGGATGGTAGCTTCATACCCATTGACACGGCTTTAGCGAACCTTTTCCTCATCTTGAATTTGATTTTATCCGCAGTGGGTGTATTTTGCTCCAGCGGGAGTATCTCAATTCTTTCATAAAGGCGCTGGCGCTTGGCCCTCTCGAATATGACCGCCTCGCGCTCCCGATCAGCTTTGCTTTTTAAGAGAGCTTCATTGAGGAATGCGTCAATTACTTCATTCGATGGCTTTATAATTTTTGGTTCGGGATCTTCCCCCAGCGTTTCAGTACAAGGAGTCTCTTCATCGCCCATGAACGAATGGGAAATCATATGACAGCTCGCCACGTATTCTTCAGATTCATCAGATGAACTTTCTTCCTCGTCTTCCTCTTGAAAGACGTGATTGAGGAATTCTTGGAATGTAATGGGAGTCCGTGCCTTCTGGTTGTATTCCTCCAGCGCGTCAATTTGTTTTTGCAAGTCCGTGCGCTTGTCGCCAAGCTTCACGGGTTTCTTCGACTTCTTTTTCTTCTTCTTTGAAGATTTCGACGGCTGGTTGTGAATGCTTGGGCCACCTCCATTGATCTTTTGAGTTGGACGAGGTTTCAACATCCCTTCAATGATCTGCGGCTCCAACGGGTTCTTCCACTTAATCACCGGGCATGTTTGAAGGTCGTTCAGCATCCTCTTTGTCTTGGCTGATAATACAACCTCCCAAGGAGCTTCTTCAACGACAGAGCATGTTGCCCCCGGCGTATTCACTCCCTTAGAGGTGTGGGGCTGCGGTGGATTCACCTTCCATTTGTCAGACAATGCGAACTTGCCCTGTCGGTACTGGTCTTCAAGCCAATTTTTGAAGACGTAGCAATCCTCGATCGGATGGCCCAGTACTCGATGATAAGGACAGTAGTTGGGCTCATTGACATCACTTGGTTGCAACGGACGTTTTGGATCCGGCAGATTTATGAGTCGGTTGCGCAACGCCAGCTCGAATAACCTTCTCGTTTTATCTCGGGGAAACGAGTAAGGACATCCCATCCTCTCCTCAAGGGTTACGTACGGACGCATATTATTTTGACGAACGACCGGCTTGGAGTTGTTCGGTTGCTGTTGAGCATTAGCGACAACGATCGCTTTCCCCTTTCCCTTCTCGTTTCGGGAGTCCGACTTTGGAAGAGGAGGTTTATGGCCCATTTGATTCATTTGCGCCAGCTTGTCGATTAGTGCCTGGAAGGTGGTCGGCTTAAAGAACATCATAAATTGCGAGATGGTTGCTTGCGGATCGAGGGTTCCCACAAACATTCCCACTGCGGGAGCTTCTTCTATACGCTGCTCGCATCTTGACCATAGATTTCGCCACCGTATAGCGTATTGGACCCATGTCTCGCCTGGCCTCACCCTGGCGTTAATCAGTGCCGTCATCAGGGTGCGTTCGCTGGCGCTTGCAAAACGCTGAGTAAACAACAGCTCCATCTCCGCGAAGGTCTTGATAGAGTCGTTCGGGAGCTCAGAGTACCACTCGAACGCCGTATCTGATAAACTTCCAACAAACTGGCGAAGGAACAGTTTTTCATCACCGCCGGTGTTGCCGCAAAGCGCCCTGAATTGGGCAACATGCTGGTGGGGATTGCCCGTCCCCTTATAGACATGGAACTTGGGAATTGTGTAGCCCGGCGGATACTTGATCTGGTCGTACCAGCTCGGATATGGTCGTCCTGTTTTTACGACCTGACCGGCTGCTTCGGTCGCATGATGAACCCGTATTTGTTGGGCTATATACTCATCCAAGTCAGCTTTGGAGATTGTCTCCTCCTTGGCTGTTGACAGTGCCGGTGGAGGATTTGACGTTTCTCCCCTATCGTCTTCAAGGACGATCGGGGGATCTTCGGCCGGAGGATCCTGCTGGATCATCATCCCTACTATGTCTTGGAATAGGAGGCCCATACGCTTTATGTTGGCTGCTTGTTCAGCAAGCTCTTTGTCCTTCTTCTCCAATATTCGTCGAAGGAATTCGGCGTCGGTTTCTTGTTCTTGGCGTTCATCTGAAAACGTTTCAGGGCTTTCTTTTGGCCCAGTAAGTGCGGCCATCGCGTTCATCATCTCTTGGAGCTTTTGCTGTTGCTCCTGAGCTTTGGTCATTGACTGCGTAAGCAGTCTATGACCCGTCGAAGCGCGGCTATCCTCCTTTCTAGAAGCCATATAAACTGTATGAACTATTATGCCCCCGGACTTAGGGCGTTTAGGTTCACCACCTTTGGCATCTGCCACGGGCGCGAGGGTTTTCTCCGGCCTTCTTCTTTTGTGGGTCGTTGAAGTGGAGGGGGTCGTTGCAGTGGGCACCCTGGTGATTGTCGTCCTTTGCTGTTTAAGAGGACGATCATTTTCTTCTTGCACTTTCGTCTTTTTCTGTTGACGAGAGTGATCTGGGTCAATCACGGAGTCTTGAACCCTCCACCAAACCTTGTATATTTTTTAGGACAGCCGTTGAAGGGGCTGCTCCTGCTTCGTTTCCGGAACTCTCTCCACAGGTGGAGGAGATCTTTTTAATGTAGCGGTTGGAGAGTTCTTACGTACCCTCCTCAGCAGTTCAAAGTTGTTCCCAGTTGGAACAGCAGCGTTGACTTCCACCACTGGAGCCGGTGGAGTTAGCCCTGAGGGGGAGTTGCCCCCTGCCTTCCTCACTCATCGCTAATGGCGACGTCGAGCATGATGAGCCGTTGGGACTGGCTCGGAGATAGAGACAGCTTCTTTTTGCCCCCTATCTGAAGGAGGCGCCGCTGGTGTTAACCTCTTAAAGACTGAGGTTGTCCTTTGAGAGATGATATTCAACCTGTCGAAGACGGATCCTCATGCAGGGGTAGGAGCAGGAATAGTCAGTCTTGAAAAGACTGACTCTTTGACAGGGGAAGCCGCCTTGACGACTTCTGGAGCAACGGTTATTGCCTTCCTTGGGACAGCCACCTTAGAGTTGATGGGCTTCCTAGCGGGCCCCTCATAGTTCTGATCCAGCCTGGCGAAGACGGAGGCTATTGATTTGGTAGTGGACGACCCGTTGACAGGGGCCGTCGTAGCAGTGAGCCGGTCGAAGACCGACTTCTTGTTCGCTTCTGGTGCAGACATTGGCATAGAGAAGCTTGCAGGTGGGATCATAGTCCCGAAAAACAGGCCGGTGGTGGCCTGGGTCACCTGTTCTACTGGCAGAGCGAGGAAGGAGGACGCTTGAGGCCCATATGCTACACCTCCATGTGAGGTGGAGCATCCGTTGCAATGGCACTTCGAGAAGTTCATGCAGTTAGAGGCCATTGATGCTTGAGTTCTGCGCCAGGCAAAAGACCAAATCTTAGTAACTTGAAATCCAAAGGCAACCGTTAACAAACCACGATTCGTTCGCGAAGACGACACATGAAGTGTGGAGTGGAAAGAGGAAAAGGTCCCACCGGGCGTGTCAGAATCTGTTCCCCTCCGAATGGCGGCCAAGACGACGTGAGGACGTCTAGCCTGAGATTCGGGGCAGATGCTATATGGTTTTATCCGTCTACCTCTCCGAAGATGCCAAGTTGATTTATGGCACCGTGTATCGGAAGTTTAGACGGATGCGGCCGATTTAGCAGAGTTCGTCAGATTCCCCCTCATGGTGAGGGGTTTTTGATTGTGGGGACGCTCTTCCCTGCAGGCGCAAGCCCCTGCAATTAATTACGCTACCACACCGCGGTAACAACTTTCTCTTTCTCCAGAATTTCACTTCGTGTCGTGTGTGTTTGTTTTGTTTGTGGTTGCCCGTGGATTGTATACGGAGACTAAGTTATGTCGTCGCCCGTAGGACGTGGATTAGTCCAAATCCGTATTTACTTAGATTTGAGTTTGGTGTTTTAGTTTAAGGATACGTTAGCCATGTTGAGGCTAAGATCAACTTAAACTTTCGTTAAGGATACGTTAGTCCTGTTTGAGACTAAGATCAACTTAACGTGGTGATCCATTTAATATATGGCCGTCGGGACTCGTCACCTCTCTGACGTCGTTGAAGGATTACAACGATAGGTGTCAGAGGAGTTCGGAGATGTACCCTTGAACCGAAGTTGATTAGGGAATATGTAGTCTGTTTGAATGTTTAAGGATACGTTAGCCGTGTTTGGGGCTAAGATCAACTTAAACGGGATCGTTTAGATCCGACAAAAGAGCATTTAGAGGCTCTATTGTTCCAGTTTAGGGACGTAGTGGTCCGTGTTTCAGTTTAGGGACATGGGGGTCCATTGCCAGTTTAGGGACGTGGTGGTCTGTATTCCAGTTTAGGGACGTGGTGGTCCGTCATTAGTTTAAGGACATTTCGGTCCATCATTCCCATTTAGAGACGAATACTAGTTTAAGGACGTTTCGGTCCAACATTCCCATTTAGGGACGAATATTAGTTTAAGGACGTTTCGGTCCACGAGTTTAAAGACCCCGCAGTCCATATTCATGTGTGGTCGTCGGGACCCGTCACATCTCTGACGTCGTTGAAGGATTACAACGATAGGTGTCAGAGGAGTTCAGAGATGTACCCTCGAACCGGAGATAAATTGATTTAGGAGAGCAATTTTGCTCAGTCAATTTAATTTGAGAACTTACGGCCACGATTGGGCTAAGTCCAATTGAGAAATGTTCGACACTTTTATTTGTTTTTTGGCCTGTACTAGGACTCGGCCCATTTTTAAATAATGCATTGCATTATTTTCTATTTTTGGTTGGGCTCTGCCCATAAAGGATGCAGAGCATCAGTTTATTTTGGGCTCTGCTCATTTATCAATTTTACTTGGGCTCTGCCCTTTTATAAAAGATGCAGAGCATCAATTTTACTTGGGCTCTGCCCATTTATTGCTTTGCAATTTAATTAGGCCTACTAGGTCTTCTTGACTTGAGCCTGGCCCTTTAACAAAAGAAATGCATTGCATTTTTCAGGCGCTTTGCGCCAATCAAAGAGCGCAAGCGCTTGTGGTGATGACACGTGTCATGCAAGCGCAAGCGCTTGTGGTGATAACACGTGTCATGCAAGCGCAGTGCGCTGCGCTAGTGCGCTACGCTTGCGCTGCTGACACGTGTCGCGCTCTGGTGAGTTGCGCCAATTCTAGAGAGCAAGGCTCTATTTCAAAAGCGCATAGCGCAGATGGTTCAGATGCTGACACGTGGCGCTCTCTGGTGGCTTGCGCCAATACAGGAGCGCAACAGCGCAGTTTGCAAGTACAAGGCATTATAATTTGAGAATCTTTTAGATTCCAGAACCAAAGGTTCATAAAAGAAGTGCAAAGCACTTTTTGTTTTCTTGATCTGATTTAGATCAAAAAAAACAAGTTCCTCTTGTTTTTCTTATTTCAGAGAACCCGAGGTTCATAAAATGTGCAAAGCACTATTTTTATTTGTTTTTCATTGAAGATCATTGATCTTATTCTTAGATCAATGATCTATTAGAAGAAATTCTTCTATTTTAAAGGTTTTTACCTTTTTTCTTCTTGAGATTTCTTCAGAGTTCTCTCTATTTGAAATTTTTGATTTCTCACCAAATGTTGATGCCTTTGAGTTGAGGCCTAGGGTCCTTTTTATAGTGCCTATAAATTAGTTAAATTTGTTAAAGAGATTTTTCTCTGAGTGATTTGGGGAATTTTCCCCACCGTTGGATTTTTGATCCAAGGGCTTCTGTTTTACAGAAGAAAATCTTCTTGTTTTAACAAGAACAGAAAGATTTCTTTAAAATCTTAATTCTGTTTGGCGCAAATGCCCCAGCGCGTGACACGTGTCAAGCAGCGCAACTGCGCTAGCGCATCTGCGCTGACACATGTCGCGCAGCGCAAAGCGCAGCGCAACTGCGCTAGCGCATCTGCGCTGACACGTGTCGCGCAGCGCAGTGCTTGCGCAACTGAAGCGTTGCTTCCTTTTGTTTTTTAATAGAGCTTTGCTCTGATTAGGCGCGCCTTCTTGGGCGCTGCGCTGACGTATCAGCGCTTGACACGTGGCGCATTGCGTCCGGGATTTGAAGCGTTGCTTCAAAATTTGAATTTTGAATTTCCAACAGAGCTTTGCTCTGATTGGGGGAAACAGTCCCAAGTCACATGGAGCCAATGAGCGATAGGAGGGGTTTCATCTCTCCCGGTTTTGGGGGTTGATATTGTGACATGCTCGATTGCCATAACAGGAAGTTCCTGGCCAGGGCTGATACTGAGATTTACTGGTAAGTGTTATCAGTAGTTTCTCGACCCGTTATTAGCCTCACATCGGCATGACTTATCAAGTTATTGGGATCTGAAGTTTACCACCCCCAGACTCGATATGCGACATATCAGACAAAGAGACCGGACTGTATGGTAGTGTTACTCATTGGATTCACGGGAGTATGAACAAGCTTGCTTGTTGATCTTCTGATCGCTCAATACCCGGGTAGCCATTACGTCCAGCTAGTACCGCTGATGGCTTGTGGGTGACTGATATGATCATCACCTACTGCTGGCGTATTGACGAGTCTTTAGAATCCAACACAGAGATTTCCTGGCTCAAGCGAAATGAAGTAGGGCATATATATGATATGTGCGGGACTGAAATTGATACGTGTATGTGATATAGTATTCTAATCTCGCGATATAGGTTATATGTGATATAACCGGATTATTGAATCAAGTGTTGATTCAATAATTTATTATATGATATTGGTCGATTGTATGTGATATAGCCGGATTATTAAATCAAATGTTGATTTAATAATTTAATAAATAATTATATATTTGATATATTAATATATATTAACTAATATTAGCTCACTTAAAAAATTGTTTTATCTAAATACATTTAAATATATATTTGATATATATTAATGTATTTATACATGTATCATGCTAGATGATACATTGGACTTGGGTGTATGAGACTCATACCAAAGTGAAGATAATTTGGGGGTTTAAATATTAAGGGAAAAATCAAAATTAGGTGGAATAAGACATGGTTTAAGATGCTTGTGGAAGCATGTAGAAATCTTGACTTAGTCCACTAATTTTGTTTTACTCTAGATATTTATTAACCTAACCATTATCTTTAACCATTGTTAAGTCTCTACAAGAGTTTATATGAGATATTTTCGCCCCTATGGTTGATTAGATGATTCATTCATTTCTTCTTCATCTTCTTTGCTTTCTATCTTTCAAATGAGAAGAAAAAGAAAAGGAGAAAAACAATTCTAAAGTGAGCAAAATTCCTACTTCACCAATCTATACCAAACTAGTCGTTTAGTATAGTTTGTTTCATTCACTAATTTAGTGAAAAGGTAGCTTGAGTTAGAGATTCTTCAACATAGATCATCTTCAGTCTCGAAGATCCTTGAGCAAGTTCGTTCGTTTCGCCTAGTGGAGCTTAAGGAGAGTCCGGGAGACCACTACTTGGAGCAAAGGGACTGCTACACGGAGCTCTAGAAGTGAAGGACCAGTCTACAAAGGTTGTATTCCTATATCACTTAGTGTAAAGTTGTTTACATGTTTTTAAAACCCTAATTCTCTAGCTAGATCCGTGGTCGGGCTCGCTCGGCACCCTAAATTTTTTAAAATAGCATACTTGATGCTTGCCGAAAACCGTCGGGGTGCTAAGCGAACCCAGCAGAAACTACTGATCTTTGATCAGTAAATCTCATCCATCCTGGCCAGCGACTTATGGTGATGGCCAACTGAACACAGCATGACATCGACTCCCTATACCAGGAGAGACGAATCCCTTCCGATCGCTCACTATCTCCATATGGTTCGGGACTGTACACAACTAAAAGCTGTTTGCATGACTCAGTAGAACCGTGGTAGGGTAGTAATCTAAGTACAGTAGGAACTCACACAGGACAAATGATGATCTCAGATCAACAGACTATCTTTACTCACCAGAGAACTGCTATCTAACGATAAGTATAATACCATTTAGGAGTTCTCGACGAGTCCGTCCGGTGTACTCACCTCCAGTGAGCACCTATATACAATCTTAGATGCCAAAACACTAATGGCTTATGAGACCGGCCACCGCCTCTCGTAGGGGTTTAGAAACATATACACTAGTCTACTCCGGAATATCGATGCCCAGTCTCTAAACTCCCACACTAGAGATATTTAAGGATGCGCTTATGGACTATCCAGCTCCCACGTATATGATCGCCATCATAATGCTGGTAGTCAGGCAAGAATCATATGGGCTTTATCATTATGTATTAGCGACATGTAATAAAACGTATATACATACATGATAAAGACAAATCAGATAGCATACTATCATTTCGAGCAAGATTATTCTACTTGTATAGGTCCTCATTCAATTATCATAATCGTCTATATGCAATTACAATAATTGCCTTGAGAGCGTTATAGCCAACAGAAACTACGAAACTTGATCCTTGAATCTGAATTCTCTCGTCAATGGCCATGAATCTGAATGGAAAAATTAAATCTTTAATCTTGGATCCTTAAAGAGCAATGGAGTTTGAGTTCTTAAGAATTCCTACAGCATTGGGGCTTGGGAAAGATGTAAATCCCGTATTTATACCAAGCCCTAAAAGTTAATGAGCCAGCCAGTCAACCCCTAGCCTTAAAATTTAATGGGTCAGCCCTGCAAGCCCTAGCCCGCTCACCAACATAAGAGTTTGTTAGCATCAAACACATTAAAACATGAAACCTGGAAGAGTTGAGTCCTGCATACTTCATCAAACACATTAAAATAGTTCATAAGGGTTGTTAGTATCAAACAAAGATCATAAATGTTATGCTCGTTAAGCGGGACCCCGGGGGTCCTAAAAGCGAGAACCTCCCTTTGGGGGTGGTTCCAAGAGAGGGAACTCCTTTTAGAGGGAGTTCTGATGAGGAACATTGATTGTAACCCATGTTCCCATGGATCTCGTGGGAGATCCGGCGCCGGATGATGAAAGCCGAGGGCTTTCATTGAATTTATTAGTTTATTGGTTCAAATATGCTTGCTCAGGACAAAAGTCATGAGCTTTCATCCCGAGAGTTCTTATCCTTTCTTGTTCAAGTTTGATAAAGAAAGGTTGTCCCTTTATTTAATTTTGGTCTTGGATCTTAAGTTCTTAATATGGAGTGTTCCAAAAGAGATGGGTTATCTTTTAATGGGTTGTATTGTGGAAGAAAGAGATGAGGGAGAACCAAAAGGGACTTTCTTTCCTTTTGAGAATCCTCTTTCTTGAGAAAGAAGATGAAGAAAAAAGAGACTTGTCTCTTTATTTGATAGAGGCCAAACCCTAGCAAATTTTATGGTAAGGGAAAACTTATCATTCTATTCATTTGGTGAGTTTAAATACCCTTATACATTTGCATATTAGCTCTTGGGCTTTACAAAATTAGCTTTTTGTCCATTTATCTTGCATTTATTTTTACCAAATTATATAATAAACATATTTATTACATTTCTTCCTTTCTTTTTTTTCCTTTGCATGGGGTGGACCTGGCTTGGGCCGGGCTTGGGACCACTTGACTTAAGTTTGGGACCCGGGTTTGGGCTTGGACCTATTTGTTTAGAGTTTGATTTCGATTTTGATTTTGCTCTGTTGACTTTTAGTCATTTGGGTGTAATTTTTGATCCCAACACATTTCTAATGCATTATAGGAAATTAGGTGTTATATGGATTTGGTTTCAGAATGTAGCACTTCAAAGAAAAAAGAAAAGAGGAAAGAAAGAAGAAATCTGTCCAGTCTCATATGACCTTTTGTGTCTGCTAAAACATAGATTATAACATTATTCTTCTCATAATGTTTTCTTCCTTCATTCAATATAATAATCATTACAAGATTAACGTGAATACCTCAACAGATAATCAACTTAGTTGTTATCTGCTTCTAAAGACTTCCTCATTTTGTAAGTCACATAACTTGCTAATGCCACAAAGATCACAAAAGCAACCCCCACATTCAACACAAGATGCCTATACTTTTTCAATCTCATTCCAATCTCCTGACTGGTCTGCTGCAAATTTTTAAAACCGGTGAATTCGCCGTCTTTTCCATTCTTATCCTCGGATTTTGCGACCTTCTCCTTATTTTCGTCGTCTCGAACTGCTTGCGTGTTTTTCGCAGCATCGGCCGGTTGTTTCTGGCTCAAGCTATCTTGTTTTTCATCTCTTGGTTTCGGCTCAGTCGTGGTTTTCTTGTTCCACTCAGCATCTTGTTGCGCCTTTGTAGGCTGATCCTTTATGTGAGGTTTGGCAAAGAGCTTGGGGAAATTTACATAGAGATTCCCGTTTTCAAGCTTCGCACGGATATCGGCAATGCTAGTGTTTTGAGGGATCCGGAAATCTTTGCGGAAGCGGCTCCAACGGTCATCCGTGATAGGGCGCTCGCCGCCAATCTTCAGGTTGCCGAAATTGTCTATTTGAACCTTGAGGTGCTCCTTATTGAATCCTAAGTAAAGATGGGAGCATTGGCAAATCACACATGATCATTTTATCAATTGGATTATGCATGAAACAAGCCACATTCTTATATGTTGTCAACTTCAACTTTATTATATGTTGTCAACTTTAATCATTATTCATTCTTCAATATAAGAGTACTCATGCTGCTGCACTTTTATATAATGCTTATATCTATTCAAATTTCAGATAATTATGAATATATCTTTCATTTTTTGACGTAATGCCTCCTAATCTTCCGACTGTCAGTTCGATAATTTACGCTGCGATTAGCCCTATACTATTCGCCTCCCGAGGTATAATTATACTAATATTAACTATAAATCATCCTGATTAATCAATGATTTAATGGTAGCAAAAGTAGATCAATATAAAAAGGAAGAAAAAGAGTTTGTATTACCAGGGATAGATAATACTAGCGTCTCGGATCCTTCATCTCGAGTCGACTTGAACGAGGGCTTAAACTCTTGGTAGGTGCGTGGAGCGGTTTCCGGCTTCGTATCCATTTTTAGCCCTCCTTGTGATTTTTCTATTGGAAGCTTATTTAAATTGTTGTATAAAATCTCAATGAATAGAGAGGGTAATGTAATAGGATATACACACACACACACACACATATTTGTTGCAGAGGAGGAGGAAGTCTTCAAAATGAAACTATTCCTTAGATATGTGTTAACATTTCTTAGGAGTAACACATATCTAAGGAGTGAGTAGTTTGAAAGGCTTCGTTATTCTTTCTGTTCATCTTGGTTCTGTTTTTGGTCACCTCCTCAAATGGGCAAGGTAAAGGTTCTTTGGTCTATGCCACAGAATTTCTCTCTTCATGTAGCAATTGTGTTGTAAACTAGGAACAACTCTTTCTATAGATATCATTTCATTAAAATTTGGAGCGAAACTTAGGAAAATATGGCGTGTGCCAGAGATTACATTCCTTTTTGATGGCTAAGATTTGGTTCTTAGTTATTTTACTCTGCAATTTTATTGTTTATTTGGAAGCAAACAAAAGAAATCAAAAGAAAGGGATGTGTGTAACAATAATATTAATCTCAGTAATAATTAAGCTCATTTCTTATATATATTTATTCTTTTTCAATTTTCTTTTGAGGTCTTTATTTTACTTTTATTTTTTAATAATTCCTCCAAAAACAGTGATGAAATGTGGGGGGTGGGGGTGATAACTACGGCCTCTTTGCATCTCAAAATCGATATCACTTTAAGGTTCGCACCAATTTCAACAAAACAAAGGTCACGGCCTATTACTCCTATTATGGCGTGGGAGGGAAGGGGGGGAAGAAATAATACGCCCCAGAAAACTGAGAACCTAGTCCATCGGAAGCGGACATGCAATAGAATTTACACCAAGTAAAATCATGTCTAAGGGAAGGAGGAAAAAATACAGAAATCATCAAGAAAAATACAGGTATTAGAGATTCCGATTTCATTCTAGCTAATTGTCGAAAGATTTGTTACACTGTTACAGGCTTACGCACAATACGAATACATGCACAGCCATGGAAAGGCATAAAACGATAATAACGAAATGAAATGAATCGATCGAGAACATCACCAAAAAAACAAACAAGCACAATCTGTACGTCACACCATATCCTGCACCATCAGCTTCACAATTGAGTTGTTTGTGAACACAAAGTGGAACTTTCCATCAAAACCCTCACCAAACTAATTTCTACGCAAGCGGTTGTACACCAAGCCATTACCTCCAGTATTAAATGGTCTAAGCAGCAACCACTGAATCCTGTAGAGAGAGCAGGCTAGAGTTGGCAGAAGAAATTGGAAGCAAATAAAGGATGAAGACAATGACGGTTTATGACTTCAAATATGATGTTCAGTAAACTATCATTTTTCAGGTTCTATCCCACTATCTCACAAATTTTGCATTATTAACTTGTTGACAACCACTTTCTACAAGAATGCATATGGAAAATTCAGCTAAAATTGCACTGCTTTTTACTAAGCATCCAACAACTTAATGAAATTCTTTTTAAAAAATTTATACGATCATGGGGGAATAACTCCAGCATGGTTTTACTATCATTTTACCACTTGAAGCTCTAAAGGAACGAACACCCTCCTCCACATAGAAAAACGGAAAAAAAATTCACTGCAATATGTTTATGTCGACTTTATTGATGATTTCTTGCATTTTTGTATTCCTCATATTATCCAAAACTGCCTCATATTTTCAGTGCTTGAATTGAGGCTTCTCTTTATAAGATGTCTACATGGAGTTGCATATTGTATACTGTTCTTAAAGAAGACTGCTCAATTTTCTACTCAAAAACTTCTACTAGTTATTAACAATTGCTGAGCATTATGGAGAAAGATTTTTTTTTTTTTACAAAAAGCAATTTATACTCAAAAGATACTTTAACCTAATTTAAATGTTTTTTTTCTACTTAAACCAAATTTAAATGTTATAATGTAGCAAACGCCATGCTAATATTTTCAGCAAAGTATGCTCTTTTTTCATTTTCAGCTTACTTAGTGAGCTATCACGTCAATCTCAACTATAGCTGCTGCCATTGTTGTTGTTATTATTATTTACAGTTATCTCTATTGTTTCTACACTATTTTGGACATGGAACTGCATATGTAATAATTTTACATGGTTTGCTTAAATCAACATAATGAAAAAAGAAGGGCTTGGAGTAGCCCATGGGGGGACCCAGGTGCGAGCCTGGCGTACCCCATTAATGAGAAGGGATGGCTAATTTATTCCACCTATCATCCTGGGATCGGGCCCGGGATCTCTTTTTTTTTTTAACATAAGGAGAAAAGAAAAGAAAAAAAACGGAACTCAAAATAAAGCTCTGACTAAATATTCCAAGTCAATGACGCCAAGATTGTTTTCCAATCCATGTATCAACTATCACTTTCATCTAATCTGAATTGATTACCCTCTATATAGAAGAAGCACCTTTGCTCTTACAAAAATATGAAATCAAAATCAGGTCTCTGACTTGTTCGAGTTTTTCACATTTCATGGAATTTAATCTCCATAGCATGTTTCATGTTTGAAATGTGATGTTAAGTGTGATACATGAGATGATAGTTACAAAGGCATAGGTCTTTTACCTTAACAGTCAAGTTTGCCACAGCTAACTGGAATTTTTCTTTTGTTTTTGCACCAGCCTCGTGACTGACCTTTGCTACCTTGCCAAACGCACCATTTAACCAAGTTGTTCCTGCCGTAACATACCTGTTCATAAAAAATGAAATAAATAAATTTGCAATTATGTACAGCCTCTGATACAAAGCCAAATTCTTGTGCATTAGGAATGCACCAATGGTTTTAAATGGGGTAATGCAAAGACATCTGTGCCACACAAAAAAGAAAAGAAAAGAGCCTTACCTATTTGTTTTGACAGTTGTGCCTGTGTCAATTAACTTCCGCTCTGCTACAGTTAGGGCAGCCATTGTTTTATCAGAAACTTGCAGTCTTTGATCAACAGATTTCACTTTCTCATTGACGACTGTGATTCCAACAGTTAACTTCTCAGAAAGGCCTACACGCTTGTCAAAGGAGATAACCTTAGCAGATGCATTGGCACTCAAGCGATGCTTCTCGTCGAATGCTCTGGCTTTGCTCATTGCATCTTGTCTTATTGCTGATCCCCGAGCCATCACACCATTCACAACTTCTTGTGCTTTATTAACATATATCCATCCGCTGCCACGACTGCTTCTAGCCTGTAAATAGGCCATGACTTATTTCGTTAGCATTGAAAACAAATGTCAGTGTGCACGAAAATATGCAGTCAATTATAGATACCTCTAATGTTGGCACATTGTCTCCAAGAGGTGTTACACTTGTCACTTCGCCAGCTATAGCTTGCTGCGTGAATCACAATAAGTAACGATATTGAAGCAACTGGAGAAAGCCCCATGAAATATATGATGTCTTGTGAGAATATATGATACCTCTTCGACTTTAGGGACATAATTTTCTGCCAGAATTATGCTCACTACCTGGTCTACTATTGTAGCTCCCTACAAAAGATAATGAAATTAGTTTATACTGAAACTGCTCAGGCATGAAATGATATTATTCTATTCACAGTTTTGAGACACGAAAAATAATTTACATGCATGAAACTGAACATCAAGGTTCTGTATAATGAAATTAGTTTATACTGAAACTGCTCAGGCGTGAAATGATATTATTCTATTCACAGTTTTGAGACACGAAAAATAATTTACATGCATGAAACTGAACATCAAGGTTCTGTATAATTTTACTAATACGGTAGCTCAGCCAACAAGCTAGCCAAACAATTCAACGTGATAAACTGATAATTGAACCCATTCATGTATTAAACTAGTGTTGGGATGCCGAGTTGCGTTTGACTATATATTTCCTCTCACAACCATCAAACTTCGTGTTCGAACACAGTGATCTGAGTTTGTGAGAAGCATCATATATGCCACCTCTTCAAGTACAGGTACAAATTTTAAGTGTAATGGTTATTAAATACACTGCATATTAAGGAAATTGATGGTGTAGTGCAGTTAACCCATGCCCCACAAAATTTATGGCAAACAAAAGCTTTCCTCAAATCTTACTCTTGGTGAAACTGGTTTTGGTAGAGAGAGAGAAAACAGCGTGCACCGAGAGAAGTGTGGAAACTGCCAAAAAATATTATCACCTAAGAAATAAAAGTTTGGAACTTAGGGACCATATATTAATGAGGATATTAGGATGACCGAGAGAGCAATGCTAAGGGGAAATAACCACCGAAAACACAACAAAACGTACCCCAGTACTTGATCAACATAAAATCTGTGGATTTCGATTGAATCAAATCCTTCATTCCCATCAAGGAAAGTAGAATTTAGAATGCCCTTGTCCTATTAGGGAGGTACCTCAGCAATTACATAATTCCAAACATCCCACTACATAATCTGATAGAATTATACAACAATTCCCTTCCTAGCTAGCCTATGACAAATACAGCAGATAAATTATTATTCAAATTTCCTTTCGAAATCCATTAAATTAATTACCTTCAGATTTTAATTTAAAACATAAATTTTGGGAACATACCATTGTAAAAATTGTTGTACCACGCGGTGATCCTCAAAAAGAACCACACAGGCACAACCCAACAAACTAATGATAACGCGTAGCGGAACCAAAACAAGATCCGGCATTTTGTGATCGAATGAAAAGATATAACTGCGGCTAATCAAACTACTCAAAAAGGAGCACATCAAGCAACACAATAACACAAGGATTTACCTAGGTTCGGCCCCCAGCTGGACATAATCCTGCAACCGCGACGAGAAACTTCCACTAGAGAAAGAATTACACGAGATACACGGACTCCTTCTACACCCCTTCAACTTACAAAGCAAATCCCTCTTACAAACCTCTCTCCCTCCCTCTCTCTATTTGTGCGCACTTCCAGAGATTGTCTCCCTACATTTTGATTGGCTAATTGGTGAACTTTTGTAGGATACAAATATACATAGGGCTTTTTTACTATATTTAAACAGGAAGTAATGATTAGGCGCACAAATAAGTCAAAGAGGGAGATGGATACTCCTCACCTACTCAAAAACTTTCTGCAGAAATCACCCTTACCTAAACCCACGTGCCCACAATTGCGAGCAGCCGACATCAATGTGCACCACGTGTGTCGTGTGATCATGCCATCACGCGCCGCCATGTGGCCTCGCTTACGCACGTGATGTCGTATTCCACTATGCCTCCGCTCGAAGACAACCATTTCCAATACCTGTGACACCCGTGCCTCCTCTTCGGTATGTGCTAGACTTCTATAGAAAATCTTGAAGTGAGAAGAATCCATCTTACTGTTTGACTTATTTGTGCTCCTAATTATTATTTTCTTTATAAATATAGTAAAAACCCTATGTATCTTTGTATCCTACAGAAGTCCACCAATTACCCAAACCCACGCGCTCACAATTGCGAGCAGCCGACATCAATGCTCATCACGTGCGCCGTGTGACCGCACGTTGCCGTGCACCGCCATGTGGCCTCGCTTACGCATGTGATGTTGTATTCCACTCTGCCTCCGCTAGAAGACAACCACTTCCAATACGTGTGACACCCGTGCCTCCTCTTCAACACGTGCTTGACTTAGTTGGGCTCTTCTTAGGCCTTAGGTTTCTTGGGCTCTATTTGGGCTTGGGATTTTAAAACAAAAATCAACACATACTACTTCTAGATTAAAGAGGCAGTATCCCACCCTTTCCTTGGGTAAAGGGAGAGAAGATAAACATGCTTGATATTTCGATACACAGAAAATGGAAATGCATTACACGTCTGACAACATCTGATGTACTTCTGGCAGATGACCTATAATTATAGTATATGCATTGGGTCGGTGAGACCCTCCCTATGCTTTTTTTTAAGTTATAAGATTGGACCCATGCAAGGCACTCACCTTCCCTATTTAATAAATAGGAATTTTTTTCCTCTCCACTACTATAAGTTTCATGCTTTGAACTCATGGCTTATGCTTTCATGTTACTAATACTCAATTATCAAATAGCATATGACACAACAAATAATCAAATCGGTTTACGCTTTATGTGTACACTATCACTCATATGAAGCATCGGACAATTTCATGTTAGTATTACATCACAGCGTGTGGTTCTTGTCATGCCCCGCTTCCCAAAATGCGGAATACGGAGAGCAACGAAAACCGGCTGTGCTACCCACGGTAAGGAAAGATCCTTCCATAGTCACATAAAGGTTGTCTAGCTAACCTGTCAGATAATATCCAACAGAAGAGATAACAATGATAATCATGCAGCAACGGAACCACAAGGAATACTAAAAATAGGCCCACTAGATAATCGATGCAAATAAAGATCCGATACAATAGATTCGAAATAAAAACAAGATCCGAAAGGAGATACATAAGTCCTAATGTCCCACAAGGATGCACATGTTAAATACTAACTGAGAAGAAATAAACCTACGGGTTACTAATTTTCAGCAAAGTCCTGATAGCCGCTCCGATCCTGCTCAGCCTGAAAACCTGCCTCTAAACCTGAGATGGCAAATCTCAGAGCTGTCAGAACATCCCAGCAAATACTCAACGTATAAAGGATGTGTGTGGTATGATAACATGAATATATAAGTGTAGTGAAGCTCGTGTGCGCAAGTAGAACTATATATATATATATATATATATATATATATATAAGCATTAAAACTATGAAACATGCATGTAAACAGGTCAAATCATATCCTACTAGTCACTAAAAGATAAACTATCATATCGTGAGTTTGAGTGTTTGCGTCAACCTCTGTAGGAGTATTCCTAACCCAAGGGTAGAGCCCTAAGGGCTAAGAAACACGGGCCTAACTGTAGGATGAACATGCGACTGATATAGCCCGGTACGAGCTATAATAACATACGACCGATATAGCCCGGTACGAGCTGACGGCATATGACTCCTGAGATCCTGTTGCACGAACGCACACTCAATGTACCCCTACACCCCGCGTGTTTATATCTACTATGGTAATAACTAAATCACTAATTAAGAATGCTGAAAAAACTGGAACTTGTAATGTGGTAATTATATAGAAATGAAACTGATAAACAGCAGTGTGTATCATGGCATGTAGCTCAGCATCATAATTAGAGATCTCATTATTAAAAGACTAGAGTATTGAATAGTCATATCGTGTCAGAGGTAATTGCCATTTGGTGATAGTAACTGCTTGAAGGCGATATACAAGCTAGTATAAATCACAATTGTTGTCTTTACCGTTAGCCTTGATGTGTATAAAATAATTACAGGCTAGATACTTATATATATGAGATGGGTTAACAACCAACGTTTATTTGTATTTAAAATAAATTTCATTTTAGATCCACACTTGCTAATTTTTCTTACTTGCTGCATAAAAGTTTGCCTATATTTTTTTTTGTACGATATAAAGAAAAATGGGTACCAACACATTTCACTTTATTCTCAGGAAATATATATATGCATATACACATACGAAGGAATGCCGATGTACATCGACCAAAAGTAAAGCAAGAATACTTTCCTCGGAGACGGGAAAAACGCGACGATGGGATGCAAACTCCAAACTTGATGTTAGGGAACACGGTTAGAGATCTCGATGGACTTGGGCTCGGCTCCGGCGATCTGGGCTTGCTGCGATGAGATGCAGATGCTAGCGACGATGTGGAATTGGGTGTCTCGGTCTCTGGGGAAGAGGGAGAAGTTATTGTGGAGGTTGCGACAAGGTGGTGGAGTTGGGTTTGGGTTCTCGGGTGAAGCGTGGTTGCAGGTGATGTGTCGCGGTGGTGGTCGTCGGGTTGAGGGAGGTGAGGATGGTGAGGTCAACGATGGTGACGACGACGAGGTCAGGGTCTCCGGCGATGGGTTCCTCAAGTTGCTGTAGTTGGGTCATGGGTCATCGGGGTTGCAGGTTCTCGGGAGGTGGAAACGAGGGCGAGGTCGACAAGGTGAAAGTTAAGGTGACGGCGAGTCGCCGGCGATGAGGGTGGAGGTTCTTGGGTTCTCTGGTGTTGGGGTCGGTTGCAGTGGGTGGTGTCGTGGCTTGGGAGAGAGGAGAAGAGGAGGTGTTGATGACGAGGGTGGCAAAGTTGTGGGGAGGTCAGCGGCGAAGATGAGGACGTGGATGCAGGCTAGGGTTTGGGTTTCACGGGGTTCGTCGCGAGACAGGCAGAGGAGAGGAAAGAGAGGAGAGAGAGAGGTGATGTAAATTAGTAATATAGGATTATATAATATATATATATATATATATATAAGGTATATTTAGAGAGAGAGACATTGTTGTATATAATAGAATATATATATATACATATCTTTATATGAATGTATTTAAAGATTTGGTACGGATTTTTCTTGTTCAAATATCAACAGCAAATGAAGTTAGGCAAAGAAATATATCTGCCAACCGTATATTATCTAACAACTGAGGATTTTCATATCAAAATGATATACGGAAAAGTCAAAATAATTATACTGGCAACCAACTATAAAGTAAATTTTAAAATTATAGCAAGAGTTTCTATAAAAAAAATATCTCGATACTCTAGAAACACCGCATCCAAACTAGGGTGTTACAATTCTCCATAAATTCACTTGAAAGCTTCATGTTATAGGAAATTCTACAGTGTATTTGCAATCAATTAACAAGCGTATCTAACATTCAATCCCTTCTATCAAATCAGTTAGCTACAAGAACACAAATAAACAAATGGTTCAACCCCCTTCAATCGAATGCAAAAGTCGTTTATGGAGCTCTTTCGGCGTGCAATGTGCATCTTTTTGCCATCTCCTTTATAGTTCTATGGTTATGAAAAAGAAACTTTAAGAAAGGAACCAATAAAAGTTTTTAATAGAGAATGTTACTGCTAAAGGCCAAACATAAATGCCCTTGCTGTAAGGAAATATGTGCTTAAAGGAGGCCTGTCCTTTTTTGGACTAATTAATAATGAACTTAAAAATAGAAGCGAAAAAGAAGGGGGAAGTTAACTCCCCGTACAGAAACAACATTGCTGACTACTTGAGCACTTATCGTAGATAAATGTTCTTTCCAGATGTGACAAACACCCAGAGCATACGACGTGGCAGTCTGTCTTCCTTTTCTCTTTGATCCTATATAGTTAAACGAATACTGTACTGCATTATACAATATTCATACAGAAACAACCTCTCATAAACCAAACAAAATATACCACCGTCTATGCGGGTCGTAAGAACTTAGATGAAAGTATTGACTAGGGTTGGGGGATTTCCTAGGAATCTCTCTCTTGGGCAACGGCAAGGAATCAAAGCTAACAAGAACTAAATTAAGCACATGTAAGATCCATAGATAAGAACTACACTCCTACTCACATAGTTGTGTGGTAAGATGGCCATGAATCCAAGGCTTAATACGGTGAACATATCACGACCCCGAGTGAATGGTATACATAGTTGTTCCCATGAACTCAAAATTTAATCATACCTAGCATTTTCCAGTAGCAATCGTCGCAAGAATTTTTTAATTGAGCATGCTTAAGTGGGAGACTGGTAGGATGACTGAACTGTTGTGTACTAGCCAGAGAGTTAAAATTGCCCTCTAGCATTAATTATTAAAAAAATCACCAATTAAGTTGGTGACTACCTTTTTATTTCAGTTTATATTATCAAATAACCAAAAGAAAACAATTAAACAGGTTGCTGCTGGGACTTCTCAGATCCCCCATTTTGCATCTTCTCGCCGGCATCTATAACAATCTCAAACCAAACCATCCAATCAAATTACTAAAAAGAAGAACAGCTATAGGTTATCAAGTCTACTTAATCAATTGCTCTAAAGCTCACACCTTTTGCATGCATTTGTCACTCTCCAAGTTGAATTGATGGCATTAAAGTAAGTGTTCCATTAAAGGGCCTTTCTAATTGTTTGAGGACCCCAAAAAAAATCCATATCCTAAAATTGACAAGAAATTAATCCAACGAGTAAAAGTTACCGATAGCAACAATGCAATCTCAAGCGCCTTTGGATCTGTAAATGTAACGTATGCAGTCCGCAGAGCCCCAATTTGACCACTATCAAAAAACATCAGAACAATTCAAAGAAAACCAAAATAAACATCCCCCCCACCCCTAAAAATAACCCTAAAATCTGTTACCTTCGAATCTCGACGTGTTCGATCTCCCCTGAAAACGAGAAGAACTCTCGAATCTCTCTTTCGCCAGCTAGATCCGAGATGTTACCGACTTGAACTGTTCTCGACTGAAAAAACAAAAACAAAAATGAATTCAAGAACAAAACTTTATTACATCAAGAAAACAAATTGTTGATCAAACTTAAAACGAAATTACTTTAAAAAATATAAAAAAAAATTACCTGAATCTTCATCTTCAAAGATCTTTGGATCGCTTCTCGAGATTTCTTTGAAGCTTTTTAATCAAAAACAAGAGGAAGAAGAAGACAGTGTAAAATAAAACCCTCGAATTGTTAATAATAACGAAGTTGCCCTTTTGTTTTCACGCTTGGAGTTGGATATGTTCAAGTGAGGGTGTTTTGGGCATTTTAGCCTTACTTAGGGGCCAAGAGAAGCAGGGGCAGGATTCAATTTTGGCTGGCTTGTCGGCGGCGGCGGATTGCTGTCGTGGTGAATTGACGTAAATGCCCTTGCTTGGCTGTTACTTGACGGTGACGACGCCGCTGTTTAGGGACGGACCTCTCCATTGGTTGTTCCGTTTTCTTCTTTAACGGACAAGCTTCCGAATTTTGGTCAGAATTTTTGAATATATATTTTTTATTATAACATTTTTTACCTAATGATATATAAACTTTTTAAATTTTTGCTAGAGTGTGCTACTACTAGCTCCCGATGCTGGAGCAAGAAAATAAACGGCAAACCGGCCAAAGTCTTTAGAAAAGAGCGGGCCTGTAACAACCGTTACCTCTTAGTGCTTTGAATTGATCGGACTATAGAAACACCTTTTGCAAAATAGAAAGAAAAGGTTTCCAGAAACCATTGAATTTGAGAGAGTAAAAATATTATTAACAATTGATCAAAATATAATATACAATATGTCTTTCTATATATATCCCACAAAATAAAACCATAATACATCATATACATATAATACACGTAAACCCCGTTACAAAAAAAATAAATACAAAATAATATAAAAGATATGCATATCTTAACTGCCTCTAAACTCAGAATGGATCATAAACCGAGAATTTGAACAAGAAATGCAAAAGCTGGGTACGTGTTTATGGTTTCATAAAGAGTCGGTAACATCTCGACTTGAACTGTTCTCAATCTGCGAAAAGGATGTAGATAGAGTCGCTCCATCTGCTTGACGAAGTTTCAAATGAATCTCTATCAGCGTAGCTGTAGAAATACTGTTGGTAATAATAGAATAGTCAACCGTGGCTCGTACAAGAAAATCAAAATTGTAATTATGGTGTGAAAGAAGATGGTCACGGAGAGAGTAAACAACTTCGATCTTAAAAAAATAGCGCAAATGCCAATAATATCTAATACAATTATATTCAAATAGCTTATAATCTAGCAGCCTCCCTCTAACTCACGGTGGATAACTGAGTGTTTCAATAATATCTTAAACCAAAATATGCAACCTGTAAAACGATGGAGAAGAATAGTAGATCTAAAGTATCGATCATGGTGAACTGATACTTTTTAGTCTCTTTCACGGATTGCAAGGTAGAGTGAATAATCTCTTTCGCTAGAAATACTTAAAAGAAGATCATGTTGCCAAAAGACGTCATAAAAAATAGTCACTTGGACTTGATATGGTATAGAGCCAAGATTAAGAAGAAGTTCCACAAAGAAATAAAAATGATCAAAAGATCAAGAAAATATCCTATCAAGAAAATAAGAAGAAAAAATCAAGAAGAACTTATATCAAGATCAAGGGTTCAAGATGAAGGGGGTAAAAGACGACGAAGAAGAAGAAGAAGAATAAAAATAAAATTACAAGAAAAAGAAGTATAGTTAATAGGAAAAAAAGGAAAAAGGAGCAAACATTATTGTGCAAACTGAAATAGAAATATTAAAAGAGGAAGGAAGAGGAAGAGGAGGAGAGGATATTGTCCACATTGCGATAGAAGAAGAAAAAAATGAAGATGATATCACCAACAAAATATAAGAATAAAGTGAAGCAATTGCCTACGCTGTAATTGCAGAAGAGAAAGACAGAGAAAAAGATGACACGGTCCACAGAGAAATAAGAATATAGAGAAGAAGAAGAACCACCAAAAAGATGAGTTGATCGTAACCATAAAAAAGTAGAGGCAGATGAAGAAGAAGAAATAAAAGACGGCTGTATTAGCAAAAATGACATCACTTTTTTTTAAAAAAGGTTTAAGAGAAGATGATTTCGACGAGATTGAAGGTGAGGGATTCGACTAGATCGGAAAGAAGATGACTTCGACAGCGGGGAGATACCTTGATATTATTGAGAGGATCTAGAAATTGCCGATAGAGGTTTCGGAAGACGAGGACGGTAATGATGGATGTGGAGCATCATATTGTTGATAAGCGAGAAAAGAAGAATAAGAAGATGAGAATGAATAGATCTTTGGATGCCTATGATGATGATTTTATTAAGGAAAATTTTGTTGTTATTGGTAATCGTAGACAAAATAGAAAGAAGATGCATAAGACGGGAAAATCGAAGGCAGGGACTGGAAGAAGAACAGAAGAGGATTTAGATTCATCATATTCCGATTTTGCGATTTTCAAATGACGATCATGATTTTGATGCGAAACATCAAATTGTGGTGAATAAGCAATAAACGTAGAGCAAGGAGAGATTTAGGTTCGAATAAGAGAAGAAGGAGAAATAGATTGACGGTGACGTCAGAGTCATCAGATGGAGAGGGATTCGATGATGAGAAGATGATGCGTTGGAAAGGATTAATAATCAATGGTGACAACAATCTGTGGATAAACTCTGATACAATGTTAGAAACCATTAAATTTGTGAGAGAAAAATATCATTAACGATTGATCAAAATACAATGTACAACATGTATCTCTCTATATAACCCACAAGATGAAGCCCTAATACGTAATATACGTATGATACACGTAAACCTCAAGACAAAAAGATAAATATAAAATGATATATAAGATGTGATAAAAGATATGCATATATTAACGGTTCATAGCTACATTTAATTCTTTCTAATATATGTCTGCATCTTTAGAATCTTTAAAAACTGTTTAAGAAACATATATCTTCTGAACTTTGTTAAAATCTAGATGGTCATGGAACTTTTCTTGACTTTCATACAAGCGTATATCCTTCTAAATTACTATAGCTTTCATCATTTTTGCTGAATATATATTTAAGTTTTTCCTATAGAAATTACATTAATCTTTTAATTTATACAATTTGTTTTTCTGTATGGTTTCAAACGTATTTTTCTTAAGGCTTCAAACGTATTTTTTTTCTCTTAAGGTTGATAGTAAATATATTGGAGGCCAAATACAAGGTCTCCTGAGAGGAGCCAAGGCTAGGTACATTTTCAACCAGCCTCAACCTATACTTTCCCAAGGCTGGTAGTAAATATATCGGAGGCCACATACAACCAAAGTCTCCCAGGAGGAGCCACTGTTTTTCCAACCAGTCTCAACCTATACATTTCTCAAGGATGATAATAAATACATTGGAGGTCAGGTACAATAAAATTCTATGGAAGGAGCCCAGTATCGAAGGGCATGTACATTTTCAACCATAGTCACAAATTCGCGATTCGGGAATAACCCGGCGAGGTCGAAAATCCGGATTCGGAAAACTATTCGGAAAAAATCGGCTGGTATTCGGAAAAAATTCATCAAGTATTCGAGAAAATGTTCGGGAAGGATTTCGAGCAAGAAATTAATATAAGAGACGTTGGGTTTTGATGTTGCGAATTATCCGTTGTTTTTGTGAATTATTCGCTGTTTATTTGAATAATTCACGAATAACCCATGAATAATTCACGAATTATTTAAAGCGTTCTCCAGCGAGGATTAAATCGGAGATTTGATCGACCGATCAAAAGCTCACGAATTACGTGACTGTTTTCTACCATCCTTGGAAAATATTTTTTTTTTAATCTTTTCCAAACACCAAGAGCCCAGTTAATGATATTCAAAGAATCAAGCAGTAAATTTTAGTAAATTGATCCGAGAATCTCAACAAAACAGCATGTGGCATTCCACCGATCAAACTACTCAGGAACCAACAAATGTACCCAAAATAAAGCAACCTTTCCTGTTCGCAACAAATCAAAATGGACTGGGACCCACTCTCAATTGGATTCTAGTGGAGATACCAACAAACAAAGCACATGATCACAGGTTGGCATTGTTATTGGAAGAAAGCTAGGATTGCATTCTAATGTGGAAAAAAACAGGCACAAAATGAACTTAAAAAGCAGAATCAGACTCATAGCTTACTTGGATCCCATAAAAGTCAAGCCACTAACAAAACAAAAAAGGATCCTTTTTCCTTCACCCGAACAAGCCAACAATAGCCACTTCTAATTGTTCATCAGTCTAAATTTAGCCAATGATAATGGCATCAACAACCTTTTGCATAAAGCTACAAAAACCAATTCCTTGGCCTTCAAGCTTCTCACACTACTTATATGCACACATTGTAAGCTAGTATTGTAACTTCACTCTTTGCCAAAAAAAAAAAAAAGAAATTTAAATAAATGGCCCTCACTTCAAACTCAAACCCATCAAGCTACTTCAAATTTGAGAAAGAATGCCGAGAGATTCATATGGGTTGGGACCGGCCGGGTCAATTGGGTCGAGCCCTAGCGCATCGGACTCTGAGCGAGAGGCAACAGATCAAGGAGAACTACAAAGCGATTTACGGAAAAGACCTCATCGAGCGGCTACACGATGAAAGAGAGGTTCTTATATGTGAGGCCTTGTACCTGTGGATGCTTGAGCCTCATGAGCGCGATGCGATGGTGGCACGAGATGCATTGGCTCGTAGCGAGGTTGATTACAAGGCTCTCGTGGAGATTTACACGAGGCGCAAGTCGAGCCAGCTGTTTTTCACCAAGCAAGCGTACCTGAACAAGTTCAGAACACACCTTGATCAAGATATCGTCTCTGAGTCGTCGAACCCTTACCAAAGGGTATGTTAATGATATATCGGCTAATTGTAGGATACTCTCATCACTTGCCTGTCATGATACCACCCCTTTTTGGAAAAAAGCTGCACCATATATTGGGAAAGTGCAACTTTTGAAAAGAGACGGTGTTGTCCTGCTGTATAGGCACAAGTGATGGGGGTTTCCTGCTTTTTATCGCAATTTATTTTATGGAAATTGATAATAGTAAATGTAGTAATTTAGTGCATGCAACTCATATATTTCGCATTAAACCATACATATCCAAATGGAGAGTAAATTATACCGATGGATGACAGATCTTGGGGGCGCTAGCGACATCTCATAGGTCTCACCACGATGAGGTTAGTCAGCACATCGCGAAATGTGATGCAATGAAGCTGTATGGAGCAACGAAAGTGAGCGCAGGAGGAATCGATGAGGCGACCATCCTCGAGATTTTCAGCAAGAGAAGCATTCCTCAGCTCAGGCTTGCTTTCTCCTTCTACAAGCAAATATATGGACATGATTTTACCACGGTAAACAATTTCAGAAATTATGTCAATTTGTAAGCAAAATAAAGACGGAATTTTTTTATTCCATACACAAGGAAGCCTTCCTTGCTATAGTTCATTCAATTTTGCAAAGCAGAATTCTAAAAGACTTCAGCATTTTGACTTCAATTAGCTTTACTCAAGTGTCACCTGAACTCAACTAGAGACGAGTAATCCAAATCTATATTGATTGTGTCCAAACAAAATCTAGGAAACTTGGACTAACCAAGAAGAATTTGTTATGATATATCATGAATAAGACTGTTATCTTACAAGTATATGGAGGATCTTTATGGCAATAATTAGACCCAAAACGGGGAACAAAAAGAAGCATATGTCGCAAGATATAACCGTTATATTTTACTATACTATAAACATGCAGACGCAAAAGCGAGAGAGCAGTGGACAGTTTGAGGAATCACTGAGAATTATTATCCAATGCATGTGTGATCCTTTTGAATACTACTCTCAGGTACCAAAGCTTGTATATGCCATCGCTTTCTATGTTAGGTTTCAGAGATTCTTAATTCACTCTGACAATTATATTCTCAATTTGGTACCTTCAGATGGTGTTTGTGAGCATGAAGGGAGGGGCGAATGCAAGGAGAGTTCTAACTAGGGTAATTATCGGAATTACAGAGGTTGGGATGGAGAAGGTGGGTACAGTATTTGAGAAGAAATACGGGATGAAGATACAGGATGCAATTTATCAGAATGTAGCAGATGGAGATTATACAGATTTTCTTCTGGCTTTAACAAATGCGTGAATTCCAAATTAGTCAGCTAGGGATAAGATAACCTTAGAAATCTTGTGCTCCTTTCTCATTTTGAACAAAAAGGAGAGAACTGTTTCATCTGCCAGTAATGTTTAGTAGTTTATAGATAGATACGTGGAAGTTACCATTTGTGTATTGTATGTGAAGCTATGAGAAGTTGAAACAGTAGACTGACACAATGAATTCAGAAATATATTATGGCACCAACAAATATGTTGTTCTTATTCTTCTAGTTCTTTTTTTACACAAATTGATTGTGCATTACAGCATAATACTAATATTCAGCATACTATATATGAGTCCTTGTAATAAGAACTTTTCACTCTCTCCTTTCTGAAGAAAAAAGGGGATGGTCTGCATCCTAAGCGGTAATCAAAGGAAGGAAATTAACAATGAACAGAGCACATTCCAAACACAAGAATAATCTGTAAGCAGAAAGAAAAATGCAGTCGACTCTGCATGAGCTAGCGACAAGATCTAAGCAGGTTTTAGTAACGGGACGAATTCCACTCAATCCATGAGCTCATTCAAATTGAATCCATCACTCAACATGAACTGATATATATCAAATTTCTAGCATATGAGATAATTTATGATCCATGAAAAAAATCGGGCTGAGCTGTATATATCGGCCCAAGCTTAGATTAGGTTTATTTGGGAAGAGTAAACAGAAGTTCATCATTAACAAGCCAAGGTTACTTGTATTGCTTCAATGTTAGGTTGTTTGGGTTTGCATGATGTTTGTAATTAGTGTATAGTTGAAGACTGCTTCTCCCCTACAAAAGGAACAAAGAATTTGTGCTAAATAAATTAAGGTACTTTACTTTGCCTATAATAGGAGGTGACCTAACGAAAGCAAGATGATAAAGGAATATCTAGGCCTTCAAAACTACTTAGCCTCAGGCAAAACATAAGTCTAAAGAATAATTTCATTTTCTAGACATATATAAAACCCATGTTACAGCCTTTGTGCATTGATATATAGCAACTATCAATTGTCAACAGAAAATTAGAAGGGAGACCAAATGGCTTCAACGCAAAGAGCAACACAACGCTTGTATGAAGAATTCCAGTCCTCGTTCAAGTGGAACACAGAGGAAGAATCCAATACTCTAGTACTATCTGTCCCTGGTATGTCTCAACACCGAACACTTTGCTCAGCTTTTGATACAATTTAAGAATTAGTTTAGTCTGCATATTTCGTAATAGATGCTGTTATAATTATTCTTCTTTTGGAGATAGAAGGTGAGCAAGGGGCATGACTGAGAGCAATCTAATTTCAATTTTCTCTAATTAATAATCACAGGATTAGAAGGCCTAAACTTCTAAAAGAATGCATAGCCATCAACTTAATGGTAGCGTAAAACCAGAAAAGAGAGAATTCCGTGCGATAGAAACATTACAAAAACTAACATAATCATATATCCGTGCATGCATGCTATATTGTTCTTGACTCGCCACCAGCTTTAGTAAAATGGATTTTTTTCAGAAAACATAGTGGAAGTATGGTAGAACTGGAAGTGATTCCAGAACCACAAACGATTACTGGTAATTTAGAGGAATCTAAAGATTCAATTGAATTCGACAATCCATTAGCCACTTCACAGATTTGGTGGGTAACCTCAGACACCTAGAGGTATTTCGGTCTCCTCAAAGACGGTGACATGGAGATTCTTGTTTACCCAAACTTGTCATTACTGCTGTTCTAGACTATAAGATCTGACAGGAGGATGAATATAACGTCGTTCTAAATTGGTTTTAGAAATGCACGTGTATATGACTCTGCCAGAGGGTTGTTGTAGTCAGTGGAGTAGCGGAAGTGTAGTGTGCAAATAGCTTATGTCTATTTATAGACTAGAGCAGGTATAGCGGAGATAGGTCGTCTATTTTTTATGTGACAGTCATAGAGTTTGACTTCATCAGAATAACAGATAGACCTGATAAGAAGGTAGTACGGAGTGATGTCATGGTATTTGGATGACATACCCTTGATAGGAAGTGATATTCCAATACTGCGGTCGGTTATACTGTGGTTGTCACAAGGTGTTTCTCCACATATGATCTAGATAAAATATCAGAGATTCTGGTCACTAGATCTATGGTTTTAGATCTAGATTTGGAAAGTGTCACAATTTGAGTACTTAGACACTATTCTAAAGTATTTTAGAATGGACGACTCCTGACGTGGTGGTGTACCCGCAGGTGATGGAGTCACCCTCTCTAATGAGATGCCTTTCAAACTTATGAGGAGAGAGATCTGCATGATTGACATATCACTTGCTTAGGCGATTGAGTTAATCATGAAATGTCAAGTACCACACCAGATATTGCTTTTGCACTGGATGCAATAAGCATATATATTAATCCAATCCTGGAGAAACTTTAGGAAGCAGTTATGAACATAAGTGGATATTCTTGGTATATGGTAACGGCAGCCTTTTCAGGAGGCGGTTATTATTTTAGGCTTCCAAGATGATCTGGATAACAGAGTGCCTGTCAGAATTATAGTTTTCTCTCTTTTGAGAAACAGTATATTGGACAGGTGGTCCAAGCGGATACTGAGGAGGACATGGCGCATGTTACTGATTAAATTCAGTAGAAAATACAGTCTAAGAAGTTTGTTGGATTTGGAGTTCATTTGTGAACTGGGTCCCACCAGATATCTAGACAAATTCTAAGACAGGTATCGCTCATTTCAGAAGATAGTCTTTCTCCGTGAAGTTGAGATATAGAGAGATAGAAACATTAGAGCGGATCCACTCACTGAGGCTATTTCTCAAATGCAATAGTTTCGCAAACGGGCTTTGCGAGACTGATTAGTAGAGAAGTTGGGTATTCGGTATCACACGAGCTGTGAGTATGCGACACCGCAATAATTAGCCTTAAGTGCAAGTGGAAGATTGTTGGCTATAGTGCCCTCAAGTCAATTATTGAATCGCAGGCACGCGAATGTGATGATTGAAGGAGGACCTATACCGATAAAACAGTCTTACTCGAGATGATAGTATACTATCTGGTTTGTCTTTATCATCATGTATAGCATTAGGTGTGATTATATATCACTATTACATGTTGATAGAGCCCATAGGATTCTTGCTTGATACCAGCATTATGATGACGATCATATAAGTAGGAGCTGGGTGGTCTATAAGCACATCCTTAAATGTCCCTAGTTGTGGGAGTATCGAGACCGGGCATCGATACTCCGGAGTAGACTGGTGTATACTTATCGAGATCCCGGCGAGGGGTGGTGGTCGGTCTCACAAGTCATTGGTGTCAGTTAATCACCTAAGATAGTATACAGGTGCTCATTGGGTTATAAATACACTGGACGGACACGCCGGGAACATGTCAGTTGGTATTATACCTATTATCAAATAGCAGTTCTCAGGTGACATGAAACAAACACCGTATTCTCTGTCCGCCCGTCGATGCAAACCTTCATTGGAGTAGACCGGAGTTTGCAAATCGCTATGGTTCCGTGGCGGCACTACAGAGAGCTTGATGCGCTGGAGACATATAGCGTGCAAGAGTTGCAGACGTTTTACGTCCTTCCCAGGTGAAAAGGTGAAAAGGTGATCCTATTCTATCGATCCACGGAGACTAAAGTCGAAAGAGAAGTCTGGCATGGTGCCGATCCTGTGCTTAACAGGCTCCAACCCTTTCGTCTACCCAGGTATTACACCGAGGGATTGAAAAGGTTATTAAGATGCCAAGACGTACCATTCAAACAAACTTCTCGACAAGCTCAGTTTTACAACAGGATTTGGAACGTCCCCGGAACGCAGCGAAAATTTCCCAACGGAAAAATAGAAACGATTGGGCTTGGATATTTCCAGTCCGAGAAACGAGAGCAATTCCATGACTGCCATGTCATAAAGGACCTTGATGAAGAAGAGGATTCTCTTTTAAAAAATGTTGACGTTGAACCAGAACGAGGTCCTGCCATAAAAGTGCCGAGTCCGTCATTTGAAGAACAAATTGACAAGCTAATAAGGGAAGCGAGTCAAAAGGTTCGGAACGACTACGGCCACGAAATGGCCATTTACGAGAAAGCCAAGACGCAATGCCTCCTTCTGCAGGCTACGGAGGATGACAATGCCCTTCACCGTAAGCCCGCCATGCATTCCCAAGACAAGAAAAAGGCCTGACGCAGAGGCAAAAACAAGTCAAAGAACGGAAAAAACGTTCGACAGTGGCAAAACGGATCCAAAAAGACATGTTATCAATAAAAGGTCAGCCGGAATCCGTCTCTAACGAAAAAGATGGGTCGAGCATATTCCTTCCCTCAAGACAAGACAAGGAAGATATTCGACTTCGTCATGAAAAATCAGATGATTATGCTTCCGGAGTCCAAGCATCCCGAACAAGCAAATAAGGTTTATCGCCCGGATTATTGCTCCTATCACCGAGCGATAGGACATCCTCTTGAAGACTGCTTCACCTTCAAAAACTGAGACGAAGACCAAGATCAACTCGGCAGGTTCGCTCTATCCAACAATTGGAGGGTAGCCCCACCGCAAAGGCATGTGCCAAAAGCAACGTATATGGCGAGAGTAGAACCATATCAACATCGGTCTTGGAAACGATCTCGTACCTGTCACGTGATAACGCTATCAGAAGAAGGAGTGCTCGAGAATATGGATGACCTCTCCTGGTGCTTCGAAAACAAGGATGAAGAGGAATTGATCTCAGAATTTCCACCATCGCTAAAAGAGTTGGAAGATGGAATACATACTATTGCGAACAACCTAACGAAAATCGACTTGGGGACGGCAAACGACCCGCGGCCTACGTTCGTCAGCGAGTTGCTGTCTAAAGAACAGGTAGCTACGCTAAAGGACGTGCTCATGCAGTATAAGGACTGCTTCACATGGAACTATTCTGAGATGCCGGGGCTAGATCCGGAAATAGCTGTGCATAAATTGGCGATATCTCCGGACATCAAGCCAGTTAAATAAGCACCAAGAAGAATGCGGCTCGAACTTGAAATGAGCATCAACGCCGAAGTTAAGAAGCTAATCGATTCTAACTTCATCCAAGAAGTTCAATACCCCAACTGGATCGCCAACATTGTCCCAGTGATGAAGAAAAATGGGACGGTGCGCATCTGCGTGGACTTTCGGGACCTCAGCAAAGCCTGTCCGAAGGATGATTTTCCCGTACCGGTTACCGAGCTGATGATAGACAACATGTCCACTCACGAAGTCTTCTCCTTCATGGACGGCTCATCAGGATACAATTAAATAAAGATGCATCCCGAAGACCAGAAACATACCGCTTTCCGGACTCCTCTGGGCATATTCTGCTACAAAGTGATGCCTTTCGGTCTGAAGAATGCAGGCGCTACCTACCAGAGGGCCATGAAGAAGATCTTCGATGACCTCATACACGAGAATGTTAAATGTTATACTGACGACCTCGTAGTGAAAAGCAAATCGCACGAGGAGCATTGGGAGCATCTAAAGATAGTATTTCAGCGCCTTCGGAAATACAACCTGAAGATGAACTCTCTCAAATGCGCGTTTGGAGTTTCCTCGGGCAAATTCCTGGGGTTCATCATCCGACACCGGGGCATCGAAATAGACCTGTCAAAGATCAAGACGATTATGGAAATGCCTTCGCCCAGAACTCTCAAACAACTACGGTCTCTCCAAAGAAAGCTCGCATATATCCGGCGGTTCATAGCTAACCTCTCCGGCAAATGCTGCCCCTACAGTCACCTGATGAAGAAAGGGGCCCCGTTCGTTTGGGATCGTAAATGCCAGGGTGCACTCGACGAAATCAAGCAATACCTGCAGAATCCGCCGGTACTGACTACTCCAGTCAAAGGAAAGCCCATCATCCTATACACAATAGCCCTTGAAGGTTCTTTAGACGCGCTATGGGCACAGGAGAATGATCAAGGGAAAGAGAGAGCTCTCTACTATTTGAGTCGGGTTCTCCTGGGGGCAGAAAACAACTACTCCCCAATCGAAAAACACTGCCTGGCGTTAATTTTCGCGATAACGAAGCTCAGACACTATGCGTTGGCGCATGAGGTCCACCTCATATCAAAGGTGGACCCTCTCAAGTATTTGATGTCAAGAGCCATACTAACATGACGGCTCGCTAAATGGGCCCTACTCTTAATGGAATTCTTGATAACATACCGACCTCTCAAGGCATTGAAAGGCCAGGCCATCGCCGACTTCCTCGCCGACCATCCGATACCTGCTGATTCACCCCTAAATTGTGAATTGCCGGACGAGCACGCGTTTAACACGATCAACAGGGAGAGAGGAGGGAGTGATACCCGATGGGAACTCTACTTCGATGGGGCATCTTCCATGAAGAAGCGACAGCACAACACCCCGATAATCAAATCTGGGGTAGGCCTTATCTTCGTGACTCCGCAAGGAGGGATAATGCGCTTTGCCTTTTCCTTAACAGAGCCGAGGACAAACAATGAAGCAGAATATGAGGCTTTAATAGCAGGTCTTGAGATCGCTGTCGACATGGAAATTGAAAACCTCCTTATATACGGAGACTCCCAGCTGGTCATTTGTCAAGTAAACGGCGACTATCAAACGTGCAAACCAGAGTTGGTAAAGTACGGCGAGAGAGTGCAACAATTGCTGACTCAAATCCCTTCCTATATCCTAGAAAGCATACTGCATACGGAAAATAGCAAGGCGGATGATTAGCCAAACTCGCTAAAGAACTGACTGACGAAAACCTCGATGACGTAAGAATCGTTGTGCAAAGCCGTCGGGTTCTTGCACCAGCGGAAATATCTCCGGGGTCGTTTAAAGAAAAGGAAGCGACCAAGCAAACAACCCTACAAATAGAGAACCAAGAAAAGGCTAAGGATTGGAGAGAAGTCTTTATAGACTACTTCAAATCCCATCGAACACCTGAAGATACATCCTCAAGGCATCAGCTCATGAGACGGGGTCTGTCTTTCGCCTTCGTCAATGATACTCTGTATAAGAGATCGTTCGACTCTCTGTGGCTAAGATGCCTGGGACCGGAAGAAGCAAGGAGAGTCGTCCAAGAAACTCACGACGGACTCTGCGGTTCTCATCAAGCCGGACCAAAAATGAAGCTGAAGATCAAAAGGATGGGCTACTATTGGCCCATGATGATTCAGGATTGTCTCGAATACGCAAAGCAGTGCCACTCGTAACAAATTCATGGAGACTTCATCCACCAACATCCAAACCCGCTATACCCAACAGTGGCTAGCTGGCCGTTCGAAATGTGGGGAACCGATATAATCGGGCCCATCGAGCCAGCATCGTCCAGGGGACATCAGTTCATATTTCCGACAACCGATTACTTCTCTAAGTGGACAGAAGCAGTACCGCTAAGAGAAGTGAAGACGGAGATTATTCTCCATTTCTTTAAGACACACGTCATTTATCGGTTCGGCACTCCGCGACGGATTATCTCCGATAACGGCCGGCCTACAGAAGTTACAGAATCAGCCGCTTCGCACAACAGCATAATATAGACTGGAGATACTCTTCGGTCTATAATCACCGAGCTAACGGTCTAGCTGAGGCTTTCAACAAGATCATAAAGAAGACGGTGTCCAAAAATAAAAAGGATTGGCACGAGAGACTGCATGAAGCTCTCTGGACATATCGGACCGCGTTCAAGACGGCCACGAACACAACGCCATTCGCGTTGGTATTCGGCGCAGAAGCGGTACTCCCCCTCGAGATAGTGTAAGTCCACGTTACCCACCCCGGTGCTTACGGGGAGGCGGAATAGGTAAAAAACCGGATTTTTAACACAAGGTAACATGGACTAAAACTAGAGGATCTTTGCTAAACAAAAACTAACAAACTAACTACAAGTTCTAGCTACTTGGTAAGATGGTTATACCTAGTTCTTGAACTCCTTCTCTTCTTGTTGTGGTCCTCCTTGTTGCTAGCTCCTTGGAGTGGTGTAGACGGCTCCTCCTCGTCGTCTTCTCTTTGCTGAAGAAAGATCCACCTGAAGGCCTCTACCTTGAGCTCCTACCTCAACCAAGAGGTAACTAGAGTGCTTGGCTTGCTAGACAAAGAACCCTAGAATGAGTAGAGAGATATCTTGATGGTTTTATCTCACAAAGCTCATGTTTTTCAACTCATGAAACAAGAGAGCTTTGAGAGAGAGGAAGAGGGAGAGCTTTGCAAGAGAGAGAATGAGCAAGAGAGAATGAGAGAATAATACTCAACCTTGCTCTCATATGAGAAAATATGAGAATAATAATAATAATTAGGAAAATTGTGATGGTTAGTTGATATAACCATTATCATTTCACATTTAATGCTTAATGCAAGCTTCAAAAAGCATCTTTCTAAAAGAAATCATCATGGTCAACAAAAGTCAACAGGTCAAATGGTCAAGAAACCCTAACCATGGTACAATTATCCTTAATTAATAATATTAATCATATTTCCCATTCTCATTAGAGTTTAGAAAAAGTCAACGGTCAAAAACCCTAATGAGGTTCATCTGCCTCTGTCAACTGTGCATACACACCCGCATCCGTGTTCCGAGAAACATGAATACAATGAGACAAAACCAATCCCCAAAAAAATATTAGGATCTGGCGTAAACCAAAGCCCGCTAGTAATAACTGCCCGGACACCAAACGTGCACAAGTGCGCGTATGTGAACGAACCCTGTCGCAAAACCATGCGACCTCTACTCTGTTTTGCCCAAAGGCGAACAACCCTTTGTGTGGGACTCTAAAGACTCGACACTACGCTGGCAGTGGGTTTAACCACAGGCCGCAAGCGGTACTAGCTGTACGTAACGGTCCTCAGGTAGATGCCGATAAGAAGACCGATGAGGTGAACCCATCTGAACTCCTACTGAGCCTGAATGTGACAATCTCCGTACAGTCCGGTATGTTCGTCTGAGAGTATCGCATGTCGGGCCTAGGGGGCGGCAAACGTCAGACCCCTAACATCGGTACAAGTCGTGCCGGAGTGTAGCCCAGAACACCCTGAGAAACTACTGGAAACACTACCAGTAATTTTCGCTTGCCCTGACCAAGGACTTTGTGTAATGGCTCTCCAAGACACAGCGCGATATCAACCCCAATATCGGGAAAGACGAATCCTATCTAACCGCTACTGCCTCTAAGTGCTTCGGGACTGCACCCAACTACTACCTGTTTGCACAGCTCCTTCGAGCCGTAGTAGGGTAGTAATCAAAGTACAGTGGGAACACACTCGAGGCGAAGTAGCAGTGTCAAGTCGACGGACTAAACTGTACTCCTGTCACCTGGGATCTGTTATCTGATGATAGGTATAGTACCAACCAACAGTTCCCGACGAGTCCTGTCCAGTGTACTTGTAACCTAACGAGCACCCGCATACTATCTCCAGTACGACGTACTAATGGCTGTGGGACAAACCATCTCCCCTGCTAGGATGAGATGCGTATACGCTAGTCTACTCCGGAGTATTGATGCCCCGTCTCGATAATCCTACGACTAGGGACCTGTATAAGGATGTGCTTGTAAATTACCCAGCCCCCACTAGTGTGACTGCCATCACAACGCCGGTAATCAAGCAAAGATCCTAAGGGCTCCACTAATATGTATAAGCGATATCTAAAAGAAACATATGTACATATTGAAGTAGAAACAAACTAATTAGCATACTACCATTTTGAGCAAGATTGTCTATACAACTGTGAATATCCCAAGCTTCCATTAAGTAATATACAAGCTAGTATGATACAGTAATGGTCTCTAGGGCATATACACTAACAATCTCCCACTTGCACTAGGGCCATGTACTGGCGTATCGAAGACCTATCATCTCGAATAGCCTCTCGAACTTCGTCTGAGGAATGGCCTTTGTGAATGGATCTGCAGTGTTATCTTCTGTAGCAACCTTCCGAACCTCGATCTCCCGGCGATCCACGATCTCCCTGATCAGGTGATACCGCCTCAAGATGTGTCTGGACTTCTGATGGGACCTGGGTTCCTTTGCTAAAGCTATAGCCCCGTTGTTGTCACAATACAGAGGTATTGGATCAACAATGGACGGAACCACCTGAAGTTCTATCAAGAACCTCTTCATCCAGACGGCTTCTTTTACGGCATCAGATGCTGCGATATATTCCGCTTCCATCGTCGAGTCAGCAATGGTTTCCTGTTTGGAACTCTTCCAACACACCGCCCCTCCATTGAGGGTAAAGACATAACCCGACATGGATTTGGAGTCATCCTTGTCACTCTGGAAGCTAGAGTCAGCAAAGGCCTCGATCTAGAGGTCTTTTCCGCCGTAAACCAAAAACATATCCTTAGTCCTTCTCAGGTACTTCAGAATGTTCTTTACCGCTATCCAGTGCTTCTCCCCAGGGTTTGACTGATACCGGCTTACTACACTCAGTGCATAAGCTACATCTGGTCTAGTACACAATATCACATACATTATAGAACCTACCGCAGAGGCGTAGGGTATAATAGACATGCGATCCCTTTCCAAATCAGTCTTAGGAGACATCTCTTTGGAGAGGGTGATCTCGTGACAAGCTGGTAAATTACCACGCTTGGAATCTTCCATACTGAACCTTTTCAGTATGGTGTCGATGTACCAGGACTGTGAAAGTCCTAATATCCTTTTGGACCTATCACGATAGATCCGGATCCCCAGAATGTAAGAGGCATCACCCAGGTCTTTCATGGAGAACCTGTGTGACAAGAACCCTTTGACAGATTGTAGCATAGGAATGTCATTTCCTATCAAGAGAATATCATCCACGTATAAAACGAGGAATACGACAGTTCGTGTTACAATTTTACTATAAATACATGGTTCATCTGGATTTTTGATAAAGCCAAATTCTTTGACCGTCTCATCAAAACAGATGTTCCAACTCCTCGATGCCTGCTTCAGTCCATAAATGGACTTAAGCAACTTGCACACATTCCCGCTGCTCCCACTCTGAATAAAACCCTCTGGCTGGTCCATATAAACACACTCCTCTAAATTTCCATTTAGAAAAGCGGTTTTTACGTCCATCTGCCAAATCTCATAATCGTGGAAAGCGGCAATGGCAAGAAGGATCTGAATGGATTTGAGCATAGCCACTGGAGAAAAGATTTCGTCATAGTCTAAACCAGGTCTTTGACGAAAACCCTTTGCAACAAGTCTAGCCTTATAGGTCTCAACCTGTCCATCTACACCAATCTTCCTTTTGAAGATCCATTTGCAGCCTACGGGTTTTACCCCTTCTGGAGCAACGTCCAAAGTCCATACTTTGTTGGTGTACATGGACTCCATCTCGGTCCGCATTGCATCTAGCCATTTTACCGAGTCAGTGCTCTGAATGGCCTGCTGGAAGCTAGTCGGCTCATCATTATCTATGATGCAATTCTCTCTATCCCCGTCTATGAGAAAACCGTAGTATCTCTCGGGCGGATGAGACTGCCTACTACTCCTGCGGAGTGGCGCAGGAATGTCCTGTCCTTTCGAACCTTCTGGTTCTACTAAGCTTTCAGTAATAGCTTGTGGTTCTGGAATTTCTTCCAGTTCTATTGTGCTCCCACTTATCTGATTTTCTAAAAATTCAGTTTCCAAGAAGCATGCATGACGAGAAACAAATACCTTTTGTTCCTCTGCGTAATAGAAGAAATATCCCTTGGAATTCTTTGGATATCCCACAAACTTGCACTGTACTGAGCGTGCCTCGAGTTTGTCCACATGCTGCTTTTTGACAAAAACTGGACATCCCCATGTCTTAATGTGTTTAAGATATGGTTTCTTCCCACTCCACATCTGATATGGTGTGGTAGGCACTGACTTAGTTGGAACTCGGTTCAAAAGATATGCACCTGATTCTAGCGCATATCCCCAGAAAGATCGCGGCAACTCAGCGTTACTCATCATGGAACGTACTATATCCAATAGGGTTCGGTTCCGTCCCTCCGATACACCATTGTGTTGTGGTATGTATGGAGGAGTAAGTTAAGAGAGAATTCCATTCTCTTTTAGGTAATCCAGGAACTCGGCACTCAAGTATTCACTACCTCGATCAGATCTCAGTGTCTTGATACTTTTGCCTGTTTATTTTTCTACTTCATTCTTGTATTCCTGGAATTTCTCAAAAGCTTCAGATTTGTGCTTCATTAAAAAGACATGTCCATACCTTGAAAAATCATCCGTAAAAGTAATGAAGTAAGAATAACCACTTCGCGCATGTGTAGACATTGGACCACATACATTGCTGTGTACGAGTCCAAAGAGCTCGTTTGCTCTTACTCCGTATCCAGTGAACGGAGTCTTTGTCATCTTTCCTTTGAGACACGATTGACAAGCTGCATATGATTGATATTCGAACGGATCCAAATATCCTTCTTTATGCAACTTAGTTAACCTTGTCTCATTGATATGACCCAGTCTATAATGCCATAAGAAAGCATGATTTATTTCTAGAGACTTTCTTTTGTGTGTATTCTGGATATTGAAAATCTGCGGTTGGTTTAATACGTATATACCCTTGCTTAATGTACCCGACCCAATCAGAACATGATTAAGGTGAATGTTTACAACATTGCTTACAAATGCAAAATTATAACCTTCTTTAGACATTAAAGATACAGATATGATATTACAAGTCGAACTGGGTACAAAATAACAGTCGCGCAAAACCAAAACATGTCCATCTGTCAATCCCAAGTGATAGTCCCCCACGGATTCAGCATCCATGCCTGCTCCGTTTGCAACTCTGAGGGTCATATCACCTGCCTTCAAAACTCTACGCCTTCTCAGTGCCTGCAAAGAATTACAGATATGAGATCCTGATCCGGTATCCAATACCCAGGAAGTAGAGTTGATTGATAGACAGTTTTCAATAACATACACACCTGAAGCCGAAGCCACAGCTTGCTTCGGGTCCTGGTTCTTGGCCTTCCAAGCCCTGCAATTTTTCTTCTAGTGTCCTTTCTTGTGACAATAAAAGCACTCTTCCTTTCCTACAAGCTGTCCCGCTACCTTTGCCTTTCCCTTGGCTTCCACTTTACTAACACCGTCCCTTGGTTTGGTGGGGGCCTTCTTCTTCTTTCCTTTGGCTTTTGCCTTGGACCTAGAATAGGAAGCTCCTCCAACAAACAAAGCAGGTGTTTCCCTGACTTTCTGTAGGATGCCCTCTGCACTCCTCAACATGTTAAGGAGTTCCGGAATTTCAACTTCTCTTCCTTGCATGTTGAAATTCAAGATAAACTGGGCGTAAGTGGAAGGAAGGGACTGGAGAATCAAGTCAGTGTAGAGCTCGTTCTCTAACATGGTCCCGAGGTCCGCGAGCTCTTCAATATAGTAATCATCTTAAGCACGTGTTCCGCTACAGATGATCCGACGGCCAACCTCGCTGAAAACAACTTTTTCGAGGTTTCGTATCTGGCGATACGAGATTTCTCTCCATATAGTTCCTTAGTATGGAGAAATATGGATTCAAGGTCCATATTCTCGTGCCTCCTCTGATATTCATTCTCTATAGAGGCAAGCACGAGGCACTTGGCCTTCGCACAGTCAATCTCCCAGGTCTTACGGATTTCCTTATCCGCGACGCTGGATTCTAGACCTGGGACGGCGAGGGCTTTACTGGTAAGGAGATACCCCAACTTGTCATAAGTGATTGTCATTTTGACATTCCTGAGCCAATCTTTGTAGTTTGGCCCTGTCAGTATATTTTTATCTAGTAGTAACTTAAGGCCGGTCATGAGGTTTGGTCGCTGCAATTAGGAGAGAGAGAAGAAACACATTAGTATGATGCTCTTGTAAGTTTAGAGTGGTTTTTAGTTTGTCTAAACAGGATGGATCCCACTGTTTCTCAAATCCTTCCTCAAACCATAAAAGAAGAATTAGTCAGGATCGATCTCACCGTACAATACTTGCTTAACCGTTCAGCCAGGCCAGTGTCGGTACTTCGAGGGAGGTTTTACGACGCTTTCGCGAAGTTCCTTAATTAAATAACCTCTTTTCCCTATGGGCTAGCCCCGCTAACACCTTTCTAGACACCTACTTGGTTTATAGCATTGATCGTTAAGTGAGAAAGTTTCCTGAGGAGTAGCATATACTCACAGTAGGATCGGAATCCAAATATCATCGTGTGATAAAGCTGAAGGAATCCTACCAAAATCATCACACTCCAAATGGTATGCAGCACTAGCAAGTTTCAGTTTCTTTAGAAACTCCCGATGTGGATTTCTGCCCCATGCTCTTATGACCTTGACTTTGGCCAACAAATCATAAGTCACATGTCAAGTTCTACCCGTCATTTTCCAAGTTAATTTGAACCCACCCGTACCTAACCTTGACTTTGGCCAACAAGACAGTAAAAATGTCCCAAACCAACGCATCTATCTATGCTACATATGAATATCCAATTGCTATCAATCACTATGCCTTGACTTTAGCCGACAAACACAGCTTGAATACTATTGACTATCCATATCAAATGATGGAGGGCTACAAATGGTTCCGCGGTCACGTGACAGATTTAGGAGTCCGTACTTCACAGTAATTCATAGATTCTCCTGCTTATTTTTTAAAGAATTTTTAATTCACAAAAATCACAGTTTTAGAAAAATTTCCAGAGAAGGGGTTTTATCGGGGTTCTCGGGTTCGATCGGACTTTAAACTTCGTCTAGACTTCGCCTAAAGCTCTAGTTTGGCTCTGATACTACTGTAGGGTTGCTAGACACGTGCACAAGGGTCCACGAGGCATCAACCATGCCCGATTAAAAAATTAGCCGTGCCGAACAACCCAAAGCCGGATCTTTAAACTAGGGTTTAGGCGAAAATAAGTATGTTAAACAGTTAAACACTAAGTGAGAGGGATTACAACCTTTGTAGATATGGTCCTTCACTTCTTAAGCTCCGTGTTGAGGTCCCTTCGCTGCGATCATCGTGTTCCGGACTCTCGAGAGGTTCCACGAAGAGAAAGATGCAGTCTTGCTTCCGATCTTCGATACAAAGATGATCTACCTTGAAGTTTCGTTAACACAAGCTAACACTCATAATATGAAGTGAACACCCTCATCTAAATGGCAAGGATAGATGAGGATGATGAAGTAGGATTATTGCTCTCTTTTATTTTCAATTACTCACTCATTTTTCATCACAAATAAAAAGCAAGAAAGCTTTGCAAAAGGAGGAGGAAGAAGAAGAATAGTGATCCATTTTTTCTTTGTGATGAATAATGAAAGGATTAATATGATGAATAATGCAACCATGGTTGACTAAACCATTGTAGAGAATTAACCAAGGGCTAGGGTTTGGATTAGGTTAAGTATGAGTCATAGATAAATATCAACACAAATATCTTTATCATGACAAAAAGAAACCTTCTAGAATCTACTAGAAGTCTTAACCCTAATCCAAACCCTAATCATGTTTAAACTCCACTAAACATGTTGCATTAGTTATCATATCATGTTACAATATTATATATCACATATATAATATTTATCGTAACAAAATAAAATAATACAATTAACATATATCACATATATATCAACGTATTACCCGAGTGAGAAAAAAAATATTTTAGTGAGCTAATATTAGTTAATGTAATTTAATACATCATATATATTATTATACATTAAATTATCGAATCAATACTTAATCCGATAATCCGGCTATATCGCATATAACCGACTAATATTTATCCGTACCGATTCATCGAATCAACATTTGATCTGATGACCCGGCTGATATCAAATATCGCGAGAATAGAATACGGTATCTCATATCGCATTATCCTCGGTCCCACACATATCACATATGTGCCCCTACTCCGTTTTGCCTGAGCCAAGAAACCTCTGTGTAGGACTCTAAAGAATCGTCAATACGCCGGCAGTAGATGATGATCATATCAAACACCTACAAGCTGCAAGCGGTCAGCTAAACGTAACAGCCGCCCAGGTATTGAGCGCTCAGAAGATCAAGAAGCAAGCCTGTACATTCTCCTGTGAATCCAAACAGTAACACTCCCATACAGTCCGGTCTCGTCGTCTGATATGTCGCATATCTCGCATAGGGGTGGTAAACGTCAGACCCCAGTAGCTTGATAAGTCGTGTCGATATGAGGTCTATAACAGTTCGAGAAACTACTGATAACACTTACCAGTAAATCTCAGCAACCCTGGCCAGGGATTTCCGATTATAGCCAATCGAACACAGCACAACATCAACTCCCGATACTGGGAGAGACGAATCCCCTCCTATCGCTCATTGCCTCCATGTGATTCGGGACTGTACCCAAAAGCCACCTTTTTGCACGCCCACTTGGACGTGGTATGATGGAAATCAAAGCACGGTGGGAATCACACAAGACTCTATGACGATCTCGGGTCAACAGACTACTCTGTACCAGTGTCACCGGAGAACTGCCATCTTACGTGAGGTATAATACCATCTGGGAGTTCTCGGCGAGTCCGTCCAGTATACCCAATCTCTACTGAGCACCCGTACACCATCCTTGATGTCAAACACCGATGGATATGGGATCATCCATCGCCCATCATATGGGTCAAGATGCGTATACGCTAGTCTACTCTGGTGAATCGATGCCCTGTCTCGATACACCCTCGACTAGGAACAGTTATAGGATGTACTCGTCGACTACCGTGGCCCCACTAGTATGATCTTATCATAGTCCCAGTAGTCGAGTACATATCCTAAGGGCTTTATCAACATGTAATATAGAGACAATCAGAGTACATATTAAGATAAAGTACAACCAGATAGCGTACTATCATGTCGAGCAAGAAAGTCCTCCCTATATATGTCCAAGCATCCATTACAATATACATCATATGCACAGTAATGGCCTCTAGAGCATACATATAACTAACAATCTCCCACTTGCACTAGGGCCATCTGTTGTGGTATCACATACCCAACAATTAGCTGTGGTTGAAGTATCTCATACTCAACCATCCCATAAAAGTCTCTACTAGGAAAAAGGCCTTTGTGAGTGGATCCGCGCTGTCGTCCTCTGTGTCAACTCTCCTAACCTCGATCTCCCTGGAGATCAACCATCTCCATGATCAGGTGATACTGCCTAAGAATTATATCCGGATTTCTGATGGGACGGGGGTTCCTTGGCATAAGCCACAACTCCATTGTCACACAATGGTAGGAACGAAGTTCATCTCATGAACTTATATATATCCAGACTGCCTCTTTGGTAACATCCTTGGTAACGATGGATCTTGCCTTTAATCGTCTAGTAAGTCACGGTATCTAGCTTGGAACTCTTCCAACATACCGTCCCTCCACTGAGGGTAAAGACAATGCCTGCGACTGACATTCAGTCATCCTTATCACCCTGGAACCTTTCCACTGATTCTCCCCAGGATCGATTGATACCATCTCACTACAACTAGTGAGAATCCTAACATCCAATTACATCTATCTCATAGATTCAAAACGCAGGATTTAGGAGGTATCACTTTGATCCTATATTGAGAATCCTTGTGATAAGCGGAGATTGACCGAGCGTAGCATAGGAAACTCCTTCCCTATCAAGAGTATGTCATCCACGTACTCTACGAGGATCACCACCATACTCCCTACTACCTTTTTTGTATATACAAGGTTCATCTACCATTTTGATGAAGTCAAACTCTTTGACTACCACATCAAAACAGACGTTCCAACTCCGCGATGCCTGCTTTATCACATAAAACATCTTGCACACGTTTCCGCTGCTCCCACTGTCTACGAAGCCCTCTGGCTGTGTACTTATAGACGCTCTCTTCTAAAACATCATTTAGAAAAGCAGTCAAGACACCCAACCACCAGATATCGTAGTCATGGTATGTAGCCGTGGCAAGTAGGATCTGGATGGACTTAAGCATAGCTTTGAAAGTCTCAACTTTTCCATGTACACCTAGTAATCTTCTCAAGATATACTTGCTCCTGATGGGGATTTAACCCTTCAGATAGAGCAACCAAAGTCCATACTTTGTTGGTGTATAAGGATTCCATCTCAGATCGCTAAGCATCCAGCCATTCTTACAGAGTCCCACTCCTGATGGCCAGCTCGAAACTAGTTGGGTCATCATCTCATGATGCAATCCTCGCTCCCACTGTCATAAGAAAACCGAAGTATCTCTCAGGTGGGTGAGGAACCCTACTAGATCGGCGGAGAGGCTGAGGTTCGTTGGAAACTATTGAATCCTTTGGTTCTACCAAATCATCAGCTGCAGTTTGTTTAGCTGGAACCATTCCAGTTCTACATAACAGACCTTGCCTCGAGCTTGTCCGGATTTTGCTTTTAGACATAGGCCGGACAACCCCAAATCTTAACATACTTAAGATATGGGCTCTTCTCATTCCATATCACATATGAAGTGGTAGGCAACTGATTTGATTTGAACCCTATTCAATAGGTATGCAGCTTCTCAAGCGCATAACACCCAAAAGGAAATAGGAAATTCAGTAGTACTCATCATAGAGCACACCATATTACATAGGGTGCTATTGCTCCGCCCCGATACACTGACGTGCTATGGTGTATACGGAGGAGTAATGCCGAGAGAGAATCTCATTCTCCTTTAGAATAGTCCAGGAATCTCCGTGCTTAAGTATTCTCCTCCTTGATCTCATCAAAGGACATAATACTTATACCCGTATTTTGGTTCTCTACTTCTAACTTATATTCTGTGAATATCTCAAAAGGTTCGGACTTGTGTTTCAACAGGAACATATGTCTGAATCTTGAGAGATCATCAGAGAATGTAATGAAGTACAAAGAACCGGTCTTGGCATGTGTAGACAGGGGACCTTCATACATCAGCATGTATCAATCCCAAGAGTTCACTAACTCTTTCTCTGTTTCCAATAAACAGAGCTATGGTCATCTTATCTTTGTGACATGACCGGCAAGTTTCACAAGATGTAGATTCAAACAAATTTAAATATGCATCTTAATGTAACTTCAGCTAGTCGGATCGCATTGATATGACCTAGTCTACAATGCCTCAAGAAGGATTCGTTCATTTCTGAACTCTTCCTCTTGTGTGTGTTTTGTATACTAAGAACTGTAATTTGATTTAGAACGTCAATGCTTTTAGATAACGTGCCTGAACCGATCAACTCTTGATATAGGAAATGTTCAAAACATTATCCAACAATACAAAATTATATCCTTTCTTTAGTAATAAAGAGACTGATATGATGTTGTATATCAGGTTCGGTATCTAATAACATTCGTTCAGAATCAATGTATTCTGGTAATACAGGATGATAGTGACCAACAGACTTGACTGCAACACTTGCACCGTTTCTATCTCATGAAACTTATCACTCGTTCTCAGTTCTCTACCTATCTGTAGCCCATGTAACAGATTACATATGCGGGATCCTGATCCGGTATCACATACTCAGGACGCAAAGGATACTGAGAAACAGTTCTCTGTAATGAACACACCCGAAGATGATGCATCAACATACACTTTCTTCATTTGGGCGGCAAGGGAAATCTGGTATTCCCCAATTTCCTGCTCTGTCTTATAACAATTATAAGTTGGAGCGGGACCAACGTTCCCTAGTTCAGTATAACAAGCAGGTTCGGTCAATACATCCGTATTATTATCTTGATTAAGGCGTGATATGGCCGCTACCTGGAGAGAGAGAGAGAAGAAAACACTTAGCGTATGCTCTTGCAAGATTAGATTGGTTATCTAATATATCTAATCAGGATATCTCCCACTGTTTTAGTCAAATCATCCTTCAAACCCTAAAAGGAAAGACTAGCCGGGATTAATTACACGCTTCAAGTTCGCCAATCTTTAAGCCAGGCCAGTGTCGGTACTTTGAGGGAGGTCCCCCGTGCTTTCGCACGAACCTAATTAAAGTAAACCTCGTTTTCCCAGGGGCGTAACCCCGTTAACACCTTTCTAGACACCTACTTGATCGGCTAATTGTAATGTGTAAAACTCTCTCAGGAGTAACTCTTACTCGCAGCGGGTATCGGGATCCAACTATCTCATAGAAGGTATGCAATCTCATTACAAATTTCAACACTTGAAATTCCCAATAATATTTTACCCCAAGCGATCTATGACCTTGACTGAGTTAACAAACCATAGACCGCAAGTAAAGTTCAACCCGTCATTTCCTGATTGAATTAAACCCACCCGCACGACCCTTGACTGAGTCAACAAGGCTGCACGACTACCCTAATCCAATCGCATCATATGCTTTGCAGATAAGCACTAATCAGCTACCGCACACTACGCCTTGACTGAGTCAACAAACGCAGCACGAATACTAACTATTACTTATCTGAAATGACGGAGGGCTACGACAGGTTTTTAAGAAAACCTTTTACGCAATGAACTTTATATCGTTGTAGAATCGAGTGATTTTAAATGGAGTGTTTTTGAGACTTTTCTAGTTTTGCTAAAGGGGTCACTCCCGGTGAAGGGATCGTCAACCCTTTCCTCATCGAATAAGGTGCAGAATATTTCACAAATATCACTATGCAAAGCACGAACTATAGAAGCAATCAAAAGACAAACCGAGTTTGTAGCATCTGCTAGTTTCACTAAAGAGATCACTCCCGGTGAAGGGATCTCGGCTCTTTCCTTATCGAATAAGGTGCTGGATGTTCTACAAGGAACACCGCTATGCAAAGCAAAAACTAGAGCTACCAGTTTTTAAACAAGTTTCTACAACATCTTTAGGTTTCTTTTATTTCATTAATCTCATTAATGAAGTCCCATTTTATTATGCTTCATAAGTATCGCATTTGGAACGAAATCTGCAATATAACATATATCTCATATATATAATATAAACATTCGTCTCAGGCAGTAATATGATCTCATCACAGAACATTGCAGCAGAAGAACATATATGAAATATTGGATATACTAGGACGTCCGTATTTTCAATACGAGCCTGTATAAAACACGGATTCCACTGTCGCGATGAATAGCCAAACCCACATCCCTAGACCCCTACGAGAGCGGCAAGCAACCCTGCCAATTCTAGGGTTAGGAGACCCGGTCTCGACTCCTCGAGATGGTCTCCCACTGGACCCTAGAACCCGGTTACTTGTGCTCCCCGCCTTGGGTCTACCTAATGCGGAAAAGTAAATAATATACAATGGTGATATCATCCTCAGCCCGGAAGTGCCCCAATAAAAGAATATTACATACAAATGAATATTACATGAATGAAAAAGAAAAAAACTCTCATCTCACATAAAAACCCCAGCTATTCAAAACACGACGATCCAATATAACATATCACAGCAACACATAATATCTCATATCATCAGCGTAAGCAAGTATGCGTATCCCGATTGTCGTTGATGTATAGCAACGAAGCCGGCGAGACACCACATACTACGCTTACGGTCACAGAAAAGAAAGTGTAAAAGTAAAACAGTTGGAATCCGCAACCTTCTTAGACATCGCATGCCTAACAATTATAAACCCCGCATTTTAGTCTCATTATCGAAGACTCTTTTCAATGTCAAGTCGGGGAATTCAACAAGATTCCCAATATTCTGATCGAATGCTCGTCGCAAACTTTAGTAGACGGCCGCACCCCCGGATGCCGTCGACGAAGTGCACTAAGGCGGAACACCGCTGCCGCGAGCACCCGAACAGATGCTTTTGGCGACAGGGTTCTCCTACAGTCACTTGGTCGGGGCTATGGGGCGTGGCTGTCTGTTAAGTTTACCCGGCGAGTATCCACGTACGCTACGTGATTGCGACGGGCTTTTGATCACATCAAAATTCCGTGGCAACCGATCATCTGAGACTAAACTGCTAGATTTATAACATTCAAATTGGTTATCTCATAACTACTTGTGGATTCCAAATATTGTATCACATTCCAGATAAATAAACAATGTTAAACTTTCCGATCGAATAATCAAACACCCAAGATTTCCCCAATATATCTCAACACTTGAAATCAGTTTAAGAATATCCATCACATGCCACAGTACCAATGGTCCAGCCGTAGAAGGGTCAAGCTAACGCATCACATGTGGCACGCCGTACTGCCCCAAACCCTAAGGTTTAGAGGCAGTTCAAGACGGTCACATAATCGAGTTAAGGTTTGTTGTCTTCTAGAGGGTCCACCGCGTTACTTGCACGACTTAGAACGTTCTTAAACACGAGAAAAAAATCCAACTTTTGAAAAAATTTCCGACAGGGGAAAAAGTGAGTTATTGATATCCGTTCGAACTTTTTAACAGTTTCTAAAATTATCCGGAAAAAATAAACAAAGTTATAATATCCGATTGAAACAACTAGTCCCCAATACAACCCAGAAAACTGAACACTTGAGTAAATTAGAAATTCCCAGAAGACTGCAAAAGAACCCAGAATTATTACTGTGAAGTTGCGGGCCCCAAAGACACTGTTCCGCCACGGATCCGCAGCCACGTGCTTGGTTTGGCCGCGGTTCTACGGTCACGTGACAGATTTAGGAGTCTGTACTTCACAGTAATTCATAGATTCTCCTGCTTAAATTTTTAAGAATTTTTAATTCACAAAAATCACAGTTTTAGAAAAATTTCCAGAGAAGGGGTTTTATCGGGGTTCTCGGGTTTGATCGGACTTTAAACTTCATCTAGATTTCGCCTAAAGCTCTAGCTTGGCTCTGATACCACTGTAGAGTTGCTAGGCACGTGCACAAGGGTCCACGAGGCATCAACCATAACCGATTAAAAAATTAGCCATGCCGAACAACCCAAAGCCGGATCTTTAAACTAGGGTTTAGGCGAAAACAAGTATGTTAAACAGTTAAACACTAAGTGAGAGGGATTACAACCTTTGTAGATCCGGTCCTTCACTTCTTAAGCTCCGTGTTGAGGTCCCTTCACTGCGATCATCGTGTTTCGGACTCTCGAGAGGTTCCACGAAGAGAAAGATGCAGTCTTGCTTCCGATCTTCGATACAAAGATGATCTACCTTGAAGTTTCGTTAACACAAGCTAACACTCATAATATGAAGTGAACACCCTCATCTAAATGGCAAGGATAGATGAGGATGATGAAGTAGGATTATTGCTCTCTTTTATTTTCATTTACTCGCTCATTTTTCATCACAAAAAAAAAGCAAGAAAGCTTTGCAAAAGGAGGAGGAAGAAGAAGAATAGTGATCCATTTTTTCTTTGTGATGAATAATGAAAGAATTAATATGATGAATAATGCAATCATGGTTGACTAAACCATTGTAGAGAATTAACCAAGGGCTAGGGTTTGGGTTGGGTTAAGTATGAGTCATAGATAAATATCAACACAAATATCTTTATCATGACAAAAAGAAACCTTCTAGAATCTACTGGAAGTCTTAACCCTAATCCAAACCCTAATCATGTTTAAACTCGACTAAACATGTTGCATTAGTTATCATATCATGTTACAATATTATATATCACATATATAATATTTATCGTAACAAAATAAAATAATACAATTAACATATATCACATATATATCGATGTATTACCCGAGTGAGAAAAAGAATCTTTAGTGAGCTAATATTAGTTAATGTAATTTAATACATCATATATATTATTATACATTAAATTATCGAATCAACACTTGATCCGATAATCCGGCTATATCGCATATAACCGACTAATATTTATCCGTACCGATTCATCGAATCAACATTTGATCTGATGACCCGGCTGATATCAAATATCGCGAGAATAGAAAACGGTATCTCATATCGCATTATCCTCGGTCCCATACATATCACATATGTGCCCCTACTCCGTTTTGCCTGAGCCAAGAAACCTCTGTGTAGGACTCTAAAGAATCGTCAATACGCCGGCAGTAGATGATGATCATATCAAACGCCTACAAGCTGCAAGCGGACAGCTAAACGTAACAGCCACCCAGGTATTGAGCGCTCAGAAGATCAAGAAGCAAGCCTGTACATTCTCCTGTGAATCCAAACAGTAACACTCCCATACAGTCCGGTCTCGTCGTCTGATATGTCGCATATCTCGCCTAGGGGTGGTAAACGTCAGACCCCAGTAGCTTGATAAGTCGTGTCGATATGAGGTCTATAACAGTTCGAGAAACTACTGATAACACTTACCAGTAAATCTCAGCAACCCTGACCAGGGATTTCCAATTATAGCCAATCGAACACAACACAACATCAACTCCCGATACCGGGAGAGACGAATCCCCTCCTATCGCTCATTACCTCCATGTGATTCGGGACTGTACCCAAAAGCCACCTTTTTGCACGCCCTCTTGGACGCGGTATGATGGAAATCAAAGCACGGTGGGAATCACACAAGACTCTATGACGATCTCGGGTCAACAGACTACTCTGTACCAGTGTCACCGGAGAACTGCCATCTGACGTGAGGTATAATACCATCTGGGAGTTCTCGGCGAGTCCGTCCAGTGTACCCAGTCTCTACTGAGCACCCGTACACCATCCTTGATGTCAAACACCGATGGATATGGGATCATCCATCGCCCATCATATGGGTCAAGATGCGTATACGCTAGTCTACTCTGGTGTATCGATGCCCTGTCTCGATACACCCTCGACTAGGAACAGTTATAGGATGTACTCGTCGACTACCGTGGCCCCACTAGTATGATCTCATCATAGTCCCAGTAGTCGAGTACATATCCTAAGGGCTTTATCAACATGTAATATAGAGACAATCAGAGTACATGTTAAGATAAAGTACAACCAGATAGCGTACTATCATGTCGAGCAAGAAAGTCCTCCCTATATATGTCCAAGCATCCATTACAATATACATCATATGCACAGTAATGGCCTCTAGGGCATACATATAACTAACAATCTCCCACTTGCACTAGGGCCATCTGTTGTGGTATCACATACCCAACAATTAGCTGTGGTTGAAGTATCTCATACTCAACCATCCCATAAAAGTCTCTACTGGGAAAAAGGCCTTTGTGAGTGGATCCGCGCTGTCGTCCTCTGTGTCTACTCTCCTAACCTCGATCTCCCTGGAGATCAACCATCTCCATGATCAGGTGATACTGCCTAAGAATTATATCCAGATTTCTGATGGGACGGGGGTTCCTTGGCATAAGCCACAACTCCATTGTCACACAATGGTAGGAACGAAGTTCATCTCATGAACTTATATATATCCAGACTGCCTCTTTGGTAGCATCCTTGGTAACGATGTATCTTGCCTTTAATCGTCTAGTAAGTCACGGTATCTATCTTGGAACTCTTCCAACATACCGTCCCTCCACTGAGGGTAAAGACAATGCCTGCGACTGACATTCAGTCATCCTTATCACCCTGGAACCTTTCCACTGATTCTCCCCAGGATCGATTGATACCATCTCACTACAACTAGTGAGAATCCTAACATCCAATTACATCTATCTCATAGATTCAAAACGCAGGATTTAGGAGGTATCACTTTGATCCTATATTGAGAATCCTTGTGATAAGCGGAGATTGACCGAGCGTAGCATAGGAAACTCCTTCCCTATCAAGAGTATGTCATCCACGTATTCTACGAGGATCACCACCATACTCCCTACTACCCTTTTTGTATATACAAGGTTCATCTACCATTTTGATGAAGTCAAACTCTTTGACTACCACATCAAAACAGACGTTCCAACTCCGCGATGCCTGCTTTATCACATAAAACATCTTACACACGTTTCCGCTGCTCCCACTGTCTACGAAGCCCTCTGGCTGTGTACTTATAGACGCTCTCTTCTAAAACATCATTTAGAAAAGCAGTCAAGACACCCAACCACCAGATATCGTAGTCATGGTATGTAGCCGTGGCAAGTAGGATCTGGATGGACTTAAGCATAGCTTTGAAAGTCTCAACTTTTCCATGTACACCTAGTAATCTTCTCAAGATATACTTGCTCCTGATGGGGATTTAACCCTTCAGATAGAGCAACCAAAGTCCATACTTTATTGGTGTATAAGCATTCCATCTCAGATCGCTAAGCATCCAGCCATTCTTACAGAGTCCCACTCCTGATGGCCAGCTCGAAACTAGTTGGGTCATCATCTCATGATGCAATCCTCGCTCCCACTGTCATAAGAAAACCGAAGTATCTCTCAGGTGGGTGAGGAACCCTACCAGATCGGCGGAGAGGCTGAGGTTCGCTGGAAACTATTGAATCCTTTGGTTCTACCAAATCATCAGCTGCAGTTTGTTTAGCTAGAACCATTCCAGTTCTACATAACAGACCTTGCCTCGAGATTGTCCGGATTTTGCTTTTAGACATAGGCCGGACAACCCCAAATCTTAACATATTTAAGATATGGGCTCTTCTCATTCCATATCACATATGAAGTGGTAGGCAACTGATTTGATTTGAACCCTATTCAATAGGTATGCAGCTTCTCAAGCGCATAACACCCAAAAGGAAATAGGAAATTCAGTAGTACTCATCATAGAGCACACCATATTACATAGGGTGCTATTGCTCCGCCCCGATACACTGACGTGCTATGGTGTATACGGAGGAGTAATGCCGAGAGAGAATCTCATTCTCCTTTAGAATAGTCCAGGAATCTCCGTGCTTAAGTATTCTCCTCCTTGATCTCATCAAAGGACATAATACTTATACCCATATTTTGGTTCTCTACTTCTAACTTATATTCTGTGAATATCTCAAAAGGTTCGGACTTGTGTTTCAACAGGAACATATGTCTGAATCTTGAGAGATCATCAGAGAATGTAATGAAGTACAAAGAACCGGTCTTGGCATGTGTAGACAGGGGACCTTCATACATCAGCATGTATCAATCCCAAGAGTTCACTAACTCTTTCTCTGTTTCTAATAAACAGAGCTATGGTCATCTTATCTTTGTGACATGACCGGCAAGTTTCACAAGATGTAGATTCAAACAAATTTAAATATGCATCTTAATGTAACTTCAGCTAGTCGGATCGCATTGATATGACCTAGTCTACAATGCCTCAAGAAGGATTCGTTCATTTCTGAACTCTTCCTCTTGTGTGTGTTTTGTATACTAAGAACTGTAATTTGATTTAGAACGTCAATGCTTTTAGATAACGTGCCTGAACCGATCAATGCTTTTAGATAACGTGCCTTATACCTAATTCTTGAACTCCTTCTCTTCTTGTTATGGTCCTCCTTGTTGCTAGCTCCTTGGAGTGGTGTAGACGGCTCCTCCTCGTCGTCTTCTCTTTGCCGAAGAAAGATCCACCTAAAGGTTTCTACCTTGAGCTCCTAGCTCAACCAAGAGGTAACTAGAGTGCTTGGCTTGCTATACAAAGAACCCTAGAATGAGTAGAGAGATGTCTTGATGGTTTTATCTCACAAAGCTCATGTTTCTGAACTCATGAAACAATAGAGTTTTGAGAGAGAGGGAAAGGGAGAGCTTTGCAAGAGAGAGAAGGAGCAAGAGAGAATGAGAGAATAATACTCAACCTTGCTCTCATATGAGAAAATATGAGAATAATAATAATAATTAGGAAAATTGTGATGGTTAGTTGATATGACCATTATCATTTCACATTTAATGCTTAATGCAGGCTTCAAGAAGTATCTTTCCAAAAGAAATCATCATGGTCAACAAAAGTCAACAAGTCAAATGGTCAACCAACCCTAACCATGGTACAATTATCCTTAATTAATATTATTAATCATATTTCCCATTCTCATTAGGGTTTAGAAAAAGTCAACGGTCAAAAACCCTAATGAGGTTCCTCTGTCTCTGTCAAATGTGCATACACACCCGCATCCGTGTTCCGAGGAACATGAATACAATGAGACAAAACCAATCCTAAAACAAATACTAGGATCTGGTTTAAACCAAAGCCCACTAGAAATAACTGCCCGGACACCAAACGTGCACAAGTGCGCGTATGTGAACAAACCCTGTCGCAAAACCATGCGACCTCTACCCTATTTTGCCCAAAGGCGAACAACCCTCTGTGTGGGACTCTAAAGACTCGACACAACGCTGGCAGTGGGTTTAACCACAGGCCGCAAACGGTACTAGCTGTACGTAACTGTAACACCCGAGCCCAATAATACTATTTCTGTTACTGGTTGAGTGTTTGACATTGCTCATTTCATTTATCTTGCTTGTTTGGTTCTTATTGCAAAATTTTAACCGGCTAAGTCAGTTTTGCATATAACAAATTTTAACACCTAAAGTAAAATTAAAAATATCTATATTGGCCTACACGTCACCCCTAGCCGCGTGGTAGCGTCCGTGCGTCGAGTTTTCATCCCGTTCGGTGAAACGGACGAGTTTGGATGGCTACGCGCGCGTGCAAGTGTCCGACTTGGGGGCATGCTTTTTAATCATAAAACATCTCATTTTAAAATTTGGAACCCGCTTAAAATCCTATTATTTAAAATTCGAATTTTTGGGCGCAACCCGGGCGCGATTTGGAAATGTTTCATTTAGCGCCAAAATCACAATTTAATAATATAATCTAAAACTATATATATATATTCTTAACCTCTTTCTGTTACCGATGAAATCATTTAAATCTTTTAAAACTCTTTCTCCTTCTCGCTCAGCCAATCACGAGGGGTTTTAAACCCTCGTGGGCCCGCCTCCATCCCTCTCTCTACCTCTCTATCTCTCCTCTCTCCGTCCCTGTCTCTATCTCTCTCTTCCTCTAATCTCTCTCTCTCTTCCTCTATATATATATTACGCCTTCGTCTTCCTTCCCAGAACCATCACGTGAAACTCCACCGGAACCCTAGCCCAGCCACCGTGCTCGTCGCCGCTGCAGCCCAACGCCGACGCCACCACCACCATCGTCCTCGTCGCCACCGCAGACCTCATTCCTCCTCTCCCCAAGTCCCGTGCACCCACACCGTAGCCGTAGCCACCTGCACCCGCCGTGCTCGCCGTCGCCGCCGCACCTCGTCGCCGACGACGCCAGCATCTCCCCCTTCGCCCTTCTTCCCGACCTCGACACCTTCCTCCTCCTCCCAAGTGCCCGGCGCCGCAACAGAACCCAACGCAACCCTAGCGCCTTCTCCGGTTGGCCGGAAACGCCGCCGTCGACCCTCGCCGTCGTCACCTGCGCCACCGCCGACCACCTCCTCTTCACCTGCAACCCAGACCCGGCCATTTCCCTCTCCCTCCTCACCATCTCTCCTCCTCCAGCAACCTGCAGCCGAGTCTGCCGCCGCCGCTTCCTCGCCGGCGCTCCATCGCCGTCGACCCCGTCGCTATCGCGACCCTTGCAACCCCAGTAAGTTTCCCTTCACTTTCCCCCTTCCTTTTTCCCCTCGCTGGTTGTTATTTGTCCGTGCGTAGTATTTGCTAACTTTTGTCGCTGTTTTGGCGGTTCGCCGGAATCCGGCCGTGCCGACGACTTGACCCGACATTCCAGCAAGGTACCCCGGTCCGCGTGGTCCCACTGTTCGTTGTTTGGACTCGATCCGTGAACCGTGCGTCCGTCACGTGTTTTTCCGCCGACGCTACGTCCGTTTTTCCCGGTTCGCGAACCGTCGAGGCAAGTATCACTTGCTTCATGCTATACTATATAATTAAATGTGTTTTGACTCATTAAACTTGCAAACTTAACTAGATATAGCTATTTTATTATTTGGGCGCAATATGACTTATATCATGATACAGTTAACCTAAAACCACATTTTGCCACTTTAACCCTAATAACGAAGTTACCCGTTAATCACATTTATCGTTTAAAGGACGGTATCCTTACACTTGTAGCTCTATTACATTCTGATATTGATATAACAGTATTGCACAGTCATGTGATTTATTGCACCGCAAGGGTGCTCAAACCGGTTAATATGATAATACGACTGCACTATATTAATGCACCATTGTGATTAAATAAATTGCTTATTGTTGTTAAATTCACTGTTTATTTCCTGCTGCTATTCCTTGTTCGATTTTATGCTTGTTGTGAGCACACCCTCGATTGTGTTACATATTGACCTGACATTGCTACACCTGACATGTATACATACCGATGCACCGGACATGGTACCCTTTGCTATCGACTTAACCTGATGTACCATGACCTGACCTGTTACCTGATCTCATGCCTAATGCCAGCAAACCTGACTTGGAGTCCTCATGGACCATTCCTGTTGTCTATCCAGACAAACCTGACCTGTTACCTGATCCTGTGTTGGCATTAGTCCTTGACTACTGAATACCCGACCTGACACATATAACCTGGAGGTATGGGGAAATCAAACGGGTAATCTAAAGTGTAACTTAAAATGGTATTACTTGATCCGTGGTCCCGGGGGGTAACGGGACAGAGCCATTCGTGACTCTTACATTCCTGATCCGTGGTCCCGGGGGGCAACGGGACAGAACCATTATTGGTTCCCATCTTCCTGATCCGTGGTCCCGGGGGGTAACGGGACATATCCTTTGAGTTACATGGAGGATTACTCGAATTGATTTCAAAGACTTTAGAATAGGAAACCCGATAGAACAGTTTAGTTACCCACTGCACACTACCCTGCACTGCTTGTTTCATACTATTGCTTTATTCATGTCTATTTTCTGCATTGCTTATTACCATGTTCATATCATATTATTGGTTGACATGACGCGCTGACGTCTGGGTTTTGCATGGCCCAGATTCTTTACCACTGTCGCTGACCGAGCAGGAGTACTTCAGCCAGCAGGCTGATTTGTGAGTTCCGTAGTGATTAGTTTATTTCCTGCATTTCTTTTTCCAGATGTGAGCCCGCATTATGGGACATACTTTTCTATTATTGTATTGGATCATTTGCTTCCGCACTTATTTATCATTGACTCTTATTATTCTGGATTTGGACATGTGTTAGATAGTTTTATCTTGTTCTTGATATCTCTACAGCCGTAATGTGACTGTGGATGGATACTTCCTACCCACAGGTAGCATGGTTGGCTATGTCACGTACCCAATCTTGCGTACTCTGGGAAGCGGGGCGTGACATGGTTCTTTTGGTATCAGAGCCTAGGATAGTCGGGTTGATTCTTTTGTAGTTGGGTATTGTACCCAATACACGAATCAGAATACCCGTGTTTAGGAAACATGTCCTGCCACCTTGACCGTTTTACCATTCTTGAATCACATTCTTCCTGATTATATCTTTTGCGACGTGCAAACTTACTTTGCATGTCGACTCGAAAACCTGATTTCTTGCTATCCCTAGGACTTGGGCGACTTGGGTGGAGTTAAGTAATTGTGGCTATGATACCGCGGCATAGTTACAATGCGGTACTCTATTTAAGTATCTTGGAGTTCTAGCCTTGATTTATATATTAAATCTATCATCATGCTAATGTTGGGTGTTTTGATTTCAGGAATATGGCAGATAAGAATTTCAAGACGTATCAGAGGCGCGTGGATGAAGCCGCCATGTTGGGAGTGATACGTGGAATGTTGGAAAATCAGAAGAGGCATACTGAGCTGATCCAGCAGCAAGCAGATTCATTTCAGGAGGGTTTGCAGGCCATTCGGCAGTCTGTAAACAACGCTGGAGCGAAACCAGTTGACCGGGTAGGGACCGTGGCAGATATCAGATGTTTGGGTCCTACTACTTTCACTGGTCTGGAGGAGCCGTTGCCAGCCGAGCAGTGGCTAGTTGACACGGAGAATTTGCTGATTGCGGCACAGATCCCAGAGGACAAAAGAGTTGATGTGGTGCGCATTCAGCTAGTGGATTACGCCCGAGAGTGGTGGCTTGTGGAGGAGACCCGCTTGCCCAAGCCAATCAGTTGGGCGAATTTCTCTAAGAGTTTCCTGGAGAAATTCTTCCCGCGGACTGCACGGGAGGAAATGGAAGAGAAATTTATTGGGCTAAGGCAGAATGGAGCACCCGTGGACGTGCATGCAACAGAATGGACGAGACTCAGTAGTTTCGCTGGACCTTTCGCGGCCAACGATGCAGACAGCAGTTGCGGTAAGGAAACAGTTCTGTAGGGCCAGTCGAGTTTAGGGCTAGGCCGACAAACAGTGTTCTTGCAGCTATGGAAGTTGATGGTTGTGAAGAACCGGTGGTGGTTCGCGATTTCATGGACGTAGTAAAGATATATCGGGCTTACCGCCGAAGCGAGACGTGGAGTTCGCGATTGACCTTATTCCTGGTGCAGCGCCAGTATCTAAAGCTTATTATCCGATGGCACCAGTGGAATTGGAAGAGGTTAAGAAGCAAGTTGGTGAATTACTTGAGAGGGGTTGGATTCGAAGCAGCAACTCGCCTTGGGGAGCTCCAGTTCTTTTAGTAAAGAAGAAGGATGGCACGAGAAGGATGTGCATTGATTATCGAGAATTAAACCGGGGGACTATTAAGAACAAGTACCCGATCCCTCGCATTGGAGAACTTTTTGAGCAGCTTAGTGGCGCGAGGGTATTCTCGAAACTGGATTTGCGATCCGGATATCATCAGGTCCGAGTAAAAGCAGAAGATATTTGCAATACGGCGTTTCGAACTCGGTATGGACATTTCGAGTATCTAGTGATGCCCTTCGGAGTAACGAATGCGCCGGCAATATTCATGGATTTGATGAACATAATCTTTTCACCATTCTTGGACCAGTTTATTGTGGTATTCATTGACGATATTCTGGTTTACTCGAAGAGTTCGGAAGAGCATGCTGAGCATTTGAAGATCGCACTGCAGACACTGAGACAGGAGAAATTGTATGCGAAGATGAGTAAGTGCGAATTTTGGCTGGAAGAAGTGAAGTTTCTGGGGCATGTTGTGTCGGGCGATGGAATCGCCGTCGATCCCGAAAAGATTGCAGCAGTTCGAGATTGGCCTATTCCAAGAAATGTGGCTGAGATAAGAAGTTTCCTTGGTTTGGCCGGATACTACAGGAGATTTGTGGAGAACTTCGCTCGTTTAGCAGAACCGTTGACCAAGCTTACGCGCAAGGAAGTACCTTTTATTTGGACGGATAGATGTGCATTGGCCTTCGAGACGTTGAAGCAGAAGTTGATAACCGCCCCTATCCTGACCGTACCAGACAATTCCGGAGGACTGGTGATTCACAGCGACGCATCTGGAAAAGGATTGGGATGTGTTTTGATGCAGAATGGGAAGGTCGTAGCTTACGCATCAAGACAACTAAAGGCCCATGAGAAGAATTACCCGACTCATGACTTGGAGCTTGCGGCTGTGATCTTCGCCTTGAAGATTTGGAGACACTACCTTTTGGGTGAGAGAGTCGAAGTTTTTACAGATCACAAGAGTTTGAAGTATGTGTTCACCCAGAAAGAGTTGAACATGAGGCAACGTAGATGGTTGGAGCTGATGGCCGACTACGACCTTGATCTTAAGTACCATCCGAGAAAAGTTAACGTCGTGCCGGATGCGCTTAGTCGGTTACCAGCGATTCAGGTATTGACCACGCAGAGGGAGATCATTGCGGATTTTCGAAGATTTGATTTGGAGGTTGTGCTACCACATTCTACGGGACAGTTGATGCAGTTGCAAGTACAGTCGTCCTTGGTTGAGAAGATTAAAGCGGCACAATCGCAGGATCCTAGACTGAAAAGGTTTCGAGAGCAGCTTGAAGCCGGACTACGAACAGATTTACTGGTCCACGAAGATGGTTCGTTGAGGTATGGTAGCCGTGTGTGTGTGCCAAAGGGGGATGTGCGTGAAGAGCTTATGAAGGAGGCACACAGTTCAGCTTACTCTGTACATCCAGGAGGTACAAAGATGTACCGAGATATTCGACATCATTTCTGGTGGGAAGGCATGAAATGAGATATCGCTCGCTTCGTGGCTAAGTGCTTGGTATGTCAGCAAGTCAAGGCTGAACACCAAAGGGTTGCTGGTTTGTTGCAACCACTTCCGATTCCTCAGTGGAAGTGGGAATATATAACCATGGATTTCGTGACGGCTTTACCGCGGAGTCCAAAGGGCAACAATGCAGTATGGGTGATTGTCGATCGGTTGACCAAGGCAGCTCATTTTATTCCTTTTCGGGTTGGTCAATCAACGGAGACTTTGGCAGAGCGGTACATGCAGGAGATTGTAAGATTGCATGGAGTACCGGTGAGCATCGTGTCCGATCGGGACACTCGGTTCTTATCACACTTCTGGAGGAGTTTACAGGAAAGTTTGGGGACTCGATTGAAGTTTAGCACAGCTTATCATCCTCAAACTGATGGTCAGTCGGAGAGAACGATCCAAACTCTTGAAGATATGTTGAGAGCGTGCATGTTGGACTTCAAGGGTTCTTGGGAGGATCACCTACACTTGGTGGAGTTTTCCTACAACAATAGTTTCCAAGCGACTATTCAGATGGCTCCGTTTGAAGCTTTATATGGGCGTAAGTGCCGTTCACCTGTTTGTTGGGATGACGTTGGTGAACGAAGATTATTGGGACCAGATTTGGTAGTACAGACCGTTGAGAAGGTTAACGCCATCAGAAAGCATATGAAGGCAGCTCAAGACAGACAGAAAAGTTGGGCTGACACGTCAAGAAGACCTCTAGAGTTCGCCGTGGGTGATTTGGTATTCTTGAAGATATCACCGATTAGAGGAGTGATTCGTTTTGGGAGTCGGGGAAAGCTTAGTCCTCGATTCGTTGGACCCTTCGAGATATTGGAGCGTGTTGGAGAGGTAGCGTACCGTTTGGCGTTACCACAATCCTTGGCAGGTGTGCATGACGTGTTTCATGTATCTCAACTACGAAGGTATGTTCGAGATGAAACCCACGTCTTGGATCATTCGGAGTTAACTATACGGGAGGACCTAACTTTTGAGGAGCGACCGGTTGAAATCAAGGATCGAAGGGAAAAGGTTCTTAAGAACAAGGTTATCCCCCTTGTGCTAGTTTCTTGGGGTAATCGATCACATGGAGAATCCACTTGGGAGCGAGAAGACGAGATCCGGCAGAAGTTTCCTCACCTTTTCCTGTAGTTGTCTATCTTGTAATCTTGGAATTTCGAGGACGAAATTCTTTTTGTAGTTGGGTATGATGTAACACCCGAGCCCAATAATACTATTTCTGTTACTGGTTGAGTGTTTGACATTGCTCATTTCATTTATCTTGCTTGTTTGGTTCTTATTGCAAAATTTTAACCGGCCAAGTCAGTTTTGCATATAACAAATTTTAACACCTAAAGTAAAATTAAAAATATATATATTGGCCTACACGTCACCCTTAGCCGCGTGGTAGCGTCCGTGCGTCGAGTTTTCATCCCGTTCGGTGAAACGGACGAGTTTGGACGGCTACGCGCGCGTGCAAGTGTCCGACTTGGGGGCATGCTTTTTAATCATAAAACATCTCATTTTAAAATTTGGAACCCGCTTAAAATCCTATTATTTAAAATTCGAATTTTTGGGCGCAACCCGGGCGCGATTTGGAAATGTTTCATTTAGCGCCAAAATCACAATTTAATAATATAATCTAAAACTATATATATATATTCTTAACCTCTTTCTGTTACCGATGAAATCATTTAAATCTTTTAAAACTCTTTCTCCTTCTCGCTCAGCCAATCACGAGGGGTTTTAAACCCTCGTGGGCCCGCTTCCATCCCTCTCTCTACCTCTCTATCTCTCCTCTCTCCGTCCCTGTCTCTATCTCTCTCTTCCTCTAATCTCTCTCTCTCTCTTCCTCTATATATATTACGCCTTCGTCTTCCTTCCCAGAACCATCACGTGAAACCCCACCGGAACCCTAGCCCAGCCACCGTGCTCGTCGCCGCTGCAGCCCAACGCCGACGCCGCCACCACCATCGTCCTCGTCGCCACCGCAGACCTCATTCCTCCTCTCCCCACGTCCCGTGCACCCACACCGTAGCCGTAGCCACCTGCACCCGCCGTGCTCGCCGTCGCCGCCGCACCTCGTCGCCGACGACGCCAGCATCTCCCCCTTCGCCCCTCTTCCCGACCTCGACACCTTCCTCCTCCTCCCAAGTGCTCGGCGCCGCAACAGAACCCAACGCAACCCTAGCGCCTTCTCCGGTTGGCCAGAAACGCCGCCGTCGACCCACGCCGTCGTCACCTGCGCCACCGCCGACCACCTCCTCTTCACCTGCAACCCAGACCCGGCCATTTCCCTCTCCCTCCTCACCATCTCTCCTCCTCCAGCAACCTGCAGCCGAGTCTGCCGCCGCCGCTTCCTCGCCGGCGCTCCATCGCCGTCGACCCCGTCGCTATCGCAACCCTTGCAACCCCAGTAAGTTTCCCTTCACTTTCCCCCTTCCTTTTTCCCCTCGCTGGTTGTTATTTGTCCGTGCGTGGTATTTGCTAACTTTTGTCGCTGTTTTGGCGGTTCGCCGGAATCCGGCCGTGCCGACGACTTGACCCGACATTCCAGCAAGGTACCCCGGTCCGCGTGGTCCCACTGTTCGTTGTTTGGACTCGATCCGTGAACCGTGCGTCCGTCATGTGTTTTTCCGCCGACGCTACGTCCGTTTTTCCCGGTTCGCGAACCGTCGAGGCAAGTATCACTTGCTTCATGCTATACTATATAATTAAATGTGTTTTGACTCATTAAACTTGCAAACTTAACTAGATATAGCTATTTTATTATTTGGGCGCAATATGACTTATATCATGATACAGTTAACCTAAAACCACATTTTGCCACTTTAACCCTAATAACGAAGTTACCCGTTAATCACATTTACCGTTTAAAGGACGGTAGCCTTACACTTGTAGCTCTATTACATTCTGATATTGATATAACAGTATTGCACAGTCATGTGATTTATTGCACCGCAAGGGTGCTCAAACCGGTTAATATGATAATACGACTGCACTATATTAATGCACCATTGTGATTAAATAAATTGCTTATTGTTGTTAAATTCACTGTTTATTTCCTGCTGCTATTCCTTGTTCGATTTTATGCCTGTTGTGAGCACACCCTCGATTGTGTTACATATTGACCTGACATTGCTACACCTGACATGTATACATACCGATGCACCGGACATGGTACCCTTTGCTATCGACTTAACCTGATGTACCATGACCTGACCTGTTACCTGATCTCATGCCTAATGCCAGCAAACCTGACTTGGAGTCCTCATGGACCATTCCTGTTGTCTATCCAGACAAACCTGACCTGTTACCTGATCCTGTGTTGGCATTAGTCCTTGACTACTGAATACCCGACCTGACACATATAACCTGGGGGTATGGGGAAATCAAACGGGTAATCTAAAGTGTAACTTAAAATGGTATTACTTGATCCGTGGTCCCGGGGGGTAACGGGACAGAGCCATTCGTGACTCTTACATTCCTGATCCGTGGTCCCGGGGGGCAACGGGACAGAACCATTATTGGTTCCCATCTTCCTGATCCGTGGTCCCGGGGGGTAACGGGACATATCCTTTGAGTTACATGGAGGATTACTCGAATTGATTTCAAAGACTTTAGAATAGGAAACCCGATAGAACAGTTTAGTTACCCACTGCACACTACCCTGCACTGCTTGTTTCATACTATTGCTTTATTCATGTCTATTTTCTGCATTGCTTATTACCATGTTCATATCATATTATTGGTTGACATGACGCGCTGACGTCTGGGTTTTGCATGGCCCAGATTCTTTACCACTGTCGCTGACCGAGCAGGAGTACTTCAGCCAGCAGGCTGATTTGTGAGTTCCGTAGTGATTAGTTTATTTCCTGCATTTCTTTTTCCAGATGTGAGCCCGCATTATGGGACATACTTTTCTATTATTGTATTGGATCATTTGCTTCCGCACTTATTTATCATTGACTCTTATTATTCTGGATTTGGACATGTGTTAGATAGTTTTATCTTGTTCTTGATATCTCTACAGCCGTAATGTGACTGTGGATGGATACTTCCTACCCACAGGTAGCATGGTTGGCTATGTCACGTGCCCAATCTTGCGTACTCTGGGAAGCGGGGCGTGACAGTAACGGTCCCCAGGTAGATGCCGATAAGAAGACCGATGAGGTGAACCAATCCGAACTCCTACTGAGCCTGAATGTGACAATATCCGTACAGTCCGGTCTGTTCGTCTGAGAGTATCGCATGTCGGGCCTAGGGGCAGTAAACGTCAGACCCTTAACAGTGGTACAAGTCGTGCCGGAGTGTATCCCAGAACACCCTGAGAAACTACTGGAAACACTACCAGTAATTCTCGCTTGCCCTGGCCAGGGACTTTGTGTAATGGCTCTCCAAGATACAGCGCGATATCAACCCCCAATACCGGAAGAGACGAATCATATCTAACCGCTACTGCCTCCAAGTGCTTCGGGACTGCACCCAACTACTACCTGTTTGCACGACTCCTTCGAGCCGTGGTAGGGTAGTAATCAAAGTACAGTGGGAACACACTCGAGGCGAAGTAGCGGTGTCAAGTCGACGGACTAAGCTGTACTCCTATCACCTGGGAACTGTTATCTGACGATAGGTATAGTACCAACCGACAATTCCCGACGAGTCCTGTCCAGTGTACTCGTAACCTAACGAGCACCCGCATATAATCTCCAGTACGAGGTACTAATGGCTGTGGGATAGACCATCTCCCCTGCTGGGATGAGAAGCGTATACGCTAGTCTACTCCGGAGTATTGATACCCTGTCTCGATAATCCTACGACTAGGGACGTGTATAAGGATGTGCTTGTAGATTACCCAGCCCCTACTAGTGTGACTGCCATCACAACGCCGGTAATCAAGCAAAGATCCTAAGGGCTCCACTAATATGTATAAGCGATATCTAAAAGAAACATATGTACATATTGAAGTAGAAACAAACCAAGTAGCATACTACCATTTTGAGCAAGATTGTCTATACAACTATGAATATCCCAAGCTTCCATTAAGTAATATACAAACTAGTATGATACAGTAATGGCCTCTAGGGCATATACACTAACAGATAGAGCTACCCTCTTTACGAGTGACGGTTCATTATGAGCTAACAGATGAAGAGAATGCTCATCTTCGGCTTGAGGAGCTTGATGCCCTCGATGAAACTCGTCTCATGACGCAACAAAACTTGGAGGCTTACAAAGCAAAGATGACGCGCTCATACGAGAGATTGACTAGGCCGAGAACATTTCGCCAAGGCGAACTCGTGCTAGTGGTCAAGAGACCTATGATCCCCAATCGTGCCAAACGGGGGAAATTTGAGCCGAGCTATGAGGGCCCGTACATCATAGACAAAGTCTATCAAGATGGGGCTTACTTGCTCATGGATATGCATGGCGAAAGACCCTTCAGGCCAATAAACGACCGGTTCCTGAAAAAATACTATGCCTGACGAGTCACGGCCTAGGTTAACGATAGATGACGACGCCTATGTCCGCTCGCTATCTTCCCAAGTCCAGACTCTGTAAGTAGTATCCAGCGAAAACTTGCCTCAAAATCGTTATGGACCGAAATGTCCCTAAACTAACAGGGGATCGAGATGTCCTGAAACTAGCTATGGACCGAAACGTCCCTAAACTAACAAGGGGCCAAGATGTCCTGAAACTAGCTATGGACCGAAACGTCCCTAAACTAATAAGGGACCGAGATGTCCTAAAACTAGCTACGGACCGAAACGCCTTTAAACTACTACATACCGCAGCATCTTAGGGCTGACGCAAAAAAAATGATACGTTTAAAAGCAAGATGGGCATTGATGAAAACCCGAAAGGGCTCCGTGAGTAAAAAAAGCAAGGCTACCGGCGATGTTTGTGAAAACCCGAAAGGGCGCAGACTCGTAAAAAAATTCATGCACACTTGCAAGATCCTCTCGATCTTGTAAGAAGAAAATACCTGCGTGAGATCCTTACGACTCACAAGGGAGCAAAACGCTTAGGGATCCCCACGATTCCTGAGAGGAAATTACACTTACGAGATCCTCACGACTCGTAAGGAGAATCCTCTTATGAGACCCTCACGGCTCATAAGATTCAAAAGCCTTAAGCTATAAGGATCTGAACCTATTCTTAAGCCATCACATTTCCCTGACCGCCCTACAAACGGTTCAATGTTGACCCTTGTATACAATCCACGGGCACGAATAAACGTTTCCCCCATCCAGTTCCACCAATGGCGCGAAATGTCCTCATATGGTGAGCGACACTTGTAAGTCCTCTCGACTTATAAGGAGAAAACACTCTTGTGAGATCCTTATGACTTATAAGAGAACACACACTTAAGAATCCTTGCGATTCTTAAGAAGAAAACGCACCTATGAGATCCTTACGACTCGTAGGGAGAAACACCTATATGAGACTCTTACGGCTCATGAAGTCAAAACCCTTAGTCGACAGGATTCTAACCCTGTTTGCTAAGCAATCTTTGTTTAAATCGACCAAGGCAAATGATGATTCGCTCCTGGCAATATCCCAATTGTAGCGATGCTGATGCGTAAATCGGCATCAAATTCCAAGTCTTTTCACGGCAAATAATGATTCGCTCCTGGCAATATTCCAGTCGCAACGATGCTGATGCAAAGTTTGGTATCAGGTCTTGAGCGCCATACTCGCAACAAAATCGGCGAGCCAAAAATGCATATGAAATAGCCGAAATGTTTGGGCAACTCACAATAAGAATCAGCGGGTAAAATATATGCATATAAAAATAGCCGAAATGATTGGACACCGGGAAAAATAGCCGAAATGATTAGGCAATCGCGACTTTCGCGATATAAAAAGCTGAAATGATAGAGCATCGCGGAAAGAAATAAAAAAATGAAAGAATAAAACTTTTGCCCTGCAGGTAAGTCCATACTGGCCCCTGTATACAATCCATGGGCATAAACGAAAAGGGAACCACATGTCCCAACAACTCTGTCAAAGGGAAAGTCAGATCTCGACAGCAACATCTGCATCCCAGAAGACCAACAACGGCGTTCCTCCTCATGCCAGCAGGGCACGGACGCGACACTACCAATCGGAGCCACGGAAAAGTCCCCAGTTCTAAGATTCTATGGTTCATAGACAACCTAGAGTCGGCCCCAACACCGCAGAAAGCGGAGCAAGTCAACCCAACACCGCAGAAAGCTGAGTATGTCAGCCAATGGTCTCCGTCTCGGAAACACGTCAGCCACTGAACTCCGTCTCGGAAACATTAGCCAGTGACCTCCGTCTCGGAAACTCGTCGGCCAGTGGCCTCCGTCTCGGAAACACGTCGGCTAGTGGCCTCCGTCTCGGAAACAAGTCAGTAAATGAACTCCTTCTTGGAAACACGTCAGCCAGTGACCTCCGTCTCGGAAATATGTCAGCAAATGACCTCCATCTCGAAAACACGTCAGCCAGTGACCTCCGTCTCGGGAACACGTCAGCCAGTGACCTCCGTCTCAAAAACAAGTCAGCCAACGACCTCCCGTCGGAGCAATGTTTCGACTCGGAAACAAGTCAACTCACCAACCACTTACGAGTCCTCTCGACTTGTAAAGGAGAAAATTCTCTTGTGAGATCCTTACGACTCTAAAGAGAAAACGCACTTAGGAATCCTCATGACTCCTAAGGAGAAAGTACATCTAAGAAATCCTCTCGACTCGTAGGGAGAAAATTCTTTATGAGACCCTCACGGCTCATAAAGTTGAAAAGTCTTAGGCAGCAGACCTGAACCTGCTTCCTAAGCCATCGCTACCCTACAAAGAGGTTAGGATGAATTGTTATCTACCGTCTACAGGCCACACTCGCCAAAGTTACATGCCACTGAAATGGAAGTGCTACTCAAGTGTACATAAACTACTTCGCGCCAAGTCAAAACAAAAAGGCATAACCCATGGACATTAGCCACATACTATGCAAGGCAACAAAGAGAAATTTCGACTCGCATCTAATTAAGCTTTCGAAGCATACCCACTCATGTATACGCGGAAAGGATTAATGCGTGAAATAAATGCATAGAAAGGAAAAATTTGTCATTCATACTGCAGAAAATTATTACATTGATGAAGACAGTAAAACAAAAAACATCATTAAAATGTTTACAATGGTAAAACATTAAATCCTAGACATGGATTGAGGAAATAAAAAGTAAGGCCGTCTAAAATGCTTCTGGCCTTTCTGACCATTCTCATGTGCATCTTCTTGAGAATACAGGCGTCAGGATTTTCACTGATATCATCCACCCTTTGATAGGCAGAGATTATCGTTGTCTGTTGGAAAACTTGATGCAAGATATCAACAAGACTATCTCGCCACCTCTTCGAGATCAAGTCCATCAAATACACTGAGTGTACCTTGTCTTCGGCGTTATCAAGCAACTCCAGCGGCATGGCTTCGTAAAATCCAGGGAGGGCTTCCCAAATCGCTCCCACGATGATCTTTAACAAAGCAGAACGATGGTGGAGTAGTCGACCGTTGTGTTCATCGAGGCGACGCATAACCTCAGCGCATTGAGCGTCCGTAAACTTCTAATTTTGACAACGGCCTTGGACGCGAATGTCTTCATAGGAAATAATTTCGTCAAGATCATACAAATAAATGGCCATAGTACCTGCGTGAAAAAGAACAAGGGTTAGATGTCAATGCTACAGTCCAAATTCTGATACTTGGTACTTTAAATTTTTACCACACTGCAATGCAGTGGAAAGGGACTAAAGGGGACCCACAAAATCAAGGTGATGGCTCATCATTGATGAGACAATCACTCATTAAAAAAGAAATCCTAAAAAAAAGATCCTCATTTAATGAGAGACTCCTCGTGTCAAGGAGTTAAACTCCCTCGAGAGCAACGCTCTGCAAACAGGAGTGACATCTGTCAACTCTAATTATGAGAGGAATAAAATTCCAAGAGCTATGTTTGTGAAAACGATGGAATCATCCATCAAAACCCTAAAAAGCAAAGCTTTTACCGAGTTAAAAACTCTGAGATCTTTAAGATCTGCAAAACGAACTCTAAGAGTTCCTCATTAATGGGTTAAGAAACCCTAAAAAGAAGATTTTTTGATCGATGATCTAAGAAGAGCAAAGCTCTGTTTTCATTTAACGAGTTAAGAAACCCTAAAATATATCTTTAAGATCTGTGATCTGAGAAGAGCAAAGCTCTGTTTAATAGGGTCGAACATGATTCTTACTAAAAATTTGAACAAAGTTCTAATTTAAAGGAAGTTCCTTGAGCAGAGATCTATGCTCTGAAGAGAGAATTAAATTCTCAGAAAAACATGAAGGGGAGAAGATGAACAACGGTCATCTCAAAGGGCCAAAAGCCCTATTTATAGGCGCTGGAAGTCGATCCAACTTCCAAGACAATCCAACGGTGGAAAGTCTGCCACCGCTGCACTCACGTGTGAGCTACGTGAGCACAACGGTGGGAGGCATTTGTTCCCCCCTCCCAAGAGAGCAGGAATCTATTTAAAATTTGAAATTTGAACTGAGACAGCGCCTCACATGCAGAGCACGAGAGTGCGAGCGCCAAGAGCGCCAGCTCCATGAGTCAAAGACTCTGAGGCAATGCCCCACGTGCAAAGCACGAGAGCGCAAACGCCAAGAGTGCTGGCGCCAGAACTAAAAGTTCTCTGCCGTTGGATCAAAGATCCAATGGTGATTAAAAATCACCAAAATACAGAATTAAATTCCGATTGAGGAAATACTCCTCAAATCTTTCTAAATAAGAAAGATGGTGCTCTGTAAATCAGAGCACCGTTGGATCAAAGATCCAAAGGTGATTAAAAAATCACCAAGATACAGAATAAGTTCTGTTTGGGGAAAATATTTTCCCAATCTTGTTAAAAACAAGAAAAATGTCTTCTGTAAAATAGAAGTCCTTAGATCAAAGATCCAACGGTGGATAAATTCCACACATCAATTAGGAAATCTCTCAATGAGAGATTTCCTTAACTGATTCAACGAATCAGCCTCCCCTATATAAAGGACTCAAGACTTCAAGTCTTGCACAAAAGAACCCCCCCATAAACTTCGATCTCAAAGAGAAGAGCAAGTTTTAAGAAGAAGAATTTTCTTCAAGGTAAATAACAATAAGTGAGATCATAGCATCTCATCTATATTTAAGAGTTTAACTCTCACATCAGAAGAACTTAGTTCTTTTTCCAGATCTCAGATCTATAAGACGAAGTCTTTCATAAGGGAGAACCAAATTCTCAGAGAATTTGGTTGGGTAGAACAAAAAAACTCAGTGCTTAGCACTCAAATCCGGCGCTCAGCGCCGAGCGCTCCACGTGCTCCTCACGTGGGCGCTATTTAATAAGAAGTGCTTAGCACTTAAATCTGGCGCTCAGCGCCGAGCGCTCCACGTGCTCCTCACGTAGATGTTATTTAATAAAAAGTGCTTAGCACTCAAATCTGGCGCTCAGCACCGAGCGCTCCACGTGTTTCTCATGTAGGCGCTATTTAATAAGAAGTGCTTAGCACTCAAATCTGGCACTCAGCGCCGAGCGCTCCACGTGCTCCTCACGTGGGCGCTATTTAATAAGAAGTACTTAGCACTCAAGTCTGGCGCTCAGTGCCGAGCGCTCCACATGCTCCTCACATGGGCGCTGCTCAATAAAGAGCGCTCAACACTCAAATACTGGCACTTAGCGCCAAGCGCTCCACGTGCCCTTCATATAGGCACTGCTCAAGATAAAAAGAGTGCTCAACACTCAAATGCTGGCGCTCAGCGCCCCATGTGCCCCTCATATGGGCGCTACTTAACATAGAGCGCTCTGCACTTCTCAAGAAGAGCCTAGCGCCATGAAGAGTGTTCAACACTCATAAAAAACAAAAAGAAAGTGAGTGTCGGTATTCACATAAATGTTTAGTATTATGTGTACAGAGAAAGGACTGTGTCCTAGGAAGTGTCTAACACTTTATAAAAAAAGGGAAATGACAAAGATTAAGTGGGCTGAGCCCAAGGTTGGCCAAATCCCAAAATCGACCGAGCTCATATGTCTTCTTCTAAATTGGACTTAGTCCCAAACAAGATTATCAAATCTTTAATGAATATTTGTCACGCCCCATGTCCCAGAGTGCGCTAAGATCAGCACGTGACAGAGCCAACCATGCTACCTGTGGTTAGGAAACATCCCTCCACAGTCACATTACGGCTTTCTATAAGATATCAAGAACAGTAGAAATAAAAATAAACTATCTAGTATATGTCCATATGCCAGAATAAACGAGTCAAGAAATAATATGCTGAAGCAATAAATCCAATAAACAATAACATCTGGAAAGTACGTCCCAAATATGGGCTCACATCAGAAAATAAAAGTACGGAAATAAAACTAAACAAACTAGATACTAACAGGATTCTCACTGCTCGGCCTGACGGCGGAAGTACTCCTGGCCGGCCTGTGAAAAAGATAAAGGATCTGGGCCATGCAGAACCCAGACGTCAGTGCGTCATAATATCAACAATAATAAATGAACAGCATACACGAGATATGCAGCCATGAATATAAACGATGACATGAATATAACCAGTAAACATGGATATGCAACAGTGAAGTGTATACGTGCAGGTGAAGTGCAGTGAGTAATCTAAACCGTGCTACTGGGTTATCTATTCTAAAGTTTGTTTGAAATCAATCAGTGTACTCCTTCATATAACTCAAAGAATATGTCCCGTTATCCTCCGGGACCACGGATCAGGTAGTGGGAGTCACGAATGACTCTGTCCCGTTATTCTCCGGGACCACGGATCAAGTAAGAATCACGAATGATTCTGTCCCGTTATCCCCCGGGACCACGGATCATGTAATACCCTTTTAAGATACACTTCAGTTACACTTTTGATTTCCCCATACCACCAAGGTTATGTGTTCAAGTCAGGTATTGATAATCTGGAGCTAATACCAACACAGGATCAAGCAGGTACAAGTTTGTCTAAATAGACAACATGATATGTCCATCGGGACAACAGGTCAGGGTTGTCGGCATTAGTAATAAGATCAGGTATCAAGTCAAGCAGTGGTGTGTCAGGTTATGACAGGTAGTGCACATGTATCAAACGGATGCTCATAATAAAACTGTAGCAAGTACGGGTGCTTGATAAAAATACGGATGCATAGTAAAACATGGATGCACAAATATCTATCAGGAGTTACATCTACAACTCCATGACTACGCATGATGCACATTATCAAGCATGGGGTGCCGAGGTAACAGTAATATGAAATAATGTGATCTGGCATGCAATTAGATATATAATAAATGATACGGATGCGAATGGATATCGGAAAACGGTAAAATTGTAATATGGATGCACAATACCATAAACATGCAATATTCTTATTAATATAGATGCGAGTATAATAATATGGCCTGTATCAAGCTAACTTGCATGCAACCAGATATGTAATCAATGATATGGATGCGTACGAATATCCGAAAATAGTAAAACAATAATATGGATGTACAATGCAGTCAACATGTGATATTTTTATTCATATGGATGCAAAATATGTATCATAGCATGTAGCAAGGTAAACTTGCATGCGGTTAGATAGGTAGATAACGGTATGGATGCATACGGGTATCGAAAAACTGTAAATTTGTAATATGGATGCACAATGTAATAAACATGTAATATTTTTATTCATATGGATGCAAAATATGTATTATAGCATGTAGCAAGATGAACTTGTCTGATCGGATCTTACGACGGGGTGCGTACGCTGCGTCCGATATTAGGTAAACGTTGCGATGTACACACGGCGTACAAAACAGAACTAGGCAAGGCAAGAACGTGACCACGCTGGCTGGGGATGTCCACTGGGTCGCCCGGATCATCGGCGAAGGCACGGTTCCGGCGATCACCGTAAAACCAAGAAACAAGAAAAGAGAGAGAAGAAGAAGTAGAAGAAGAAGAAGGAAGAAAAGGCTGTGGTGGTGTCCAATAGGGTTGTATTGGGTCAGAGGAGATGGCAAGGGGATGTCGACGAGGCTGGTCGGCGGTGAGGGTGCCGGCAACGGCGACGTGGGTGAGGCGGAGGTTGCAGGGAGTGCAGTTTCTTGGTGTCAGGGGTGTGCATGGAAAGCTTGGGGTGCAAGGAGGATGAGAGGAGGTCGAGGTGATGGGGATGGAGACGACGGAGGTCAGAGCTCCGGCGACGTGAGCGTGCAGGCGAGGGTGAGGTGAAGGCTGTGGGTTGCGGCGAGGGTTGCAGGGTGTGCGGGAGTTCACGTCGGGGATCTTCTCGTCGAGGTGAAGGGGAGTGGAGGAAGAAAAGGAGACAGGGATGATGATGAGGGTGAGGCTACGACAGCGACGAAGGCGGAGAACGGAGGCGACGGCGTTCTGGCGATGGGTTCGTGCAGGGGTTTGCAGGCGTCGGGAGATGGAGGAAGAGGTGAAGTTGGTGACTTGATGGGGAGAAAGGTGATGAGGGTTGTGACGAGGCCGAAAAAGGGGATCGGCAGCGAGGTGAAGGGTGCGGGCGTGGGTTCGAGCGAGGAAGCGAAGGCGGGAATGGAAAAGGGAGAGAGAGAGGAACAGTGGATGGAGAATGGGTTTTAAAAAAAAAGAGAAAGAATTAATTATATATAGTATGGAACAGACAGAGAAGGATTGGTGAGAGTTAGGATACTGAATAAAATATATTTGAAATTATATTTTAGTTATAATGAATTTATATTTACAGTTAGAAATCTTAGGATATAATATTGTATATTTTGAGATTTTTGGTTAATACGAAATTACTCCAAAACATGTCCGGGTTGGGTCTAAATTTACGATTTGAAAATACGAATAATATACGTATCAACCAAAACCAAAATACGATATCCGGGTAACAAAAATGCATACCCCAAGAACGGATACATGTAGCGTGCACATAGCCATCCAAACGAGTCGGTTTCATTGAACGGGACAAGAACAAGATGTACGGATGCTACCACGGGGTCAGGGGTATGATGCAAGCCATGCTAGATATTTTTAAAATATTTTATTTAACTTTAATTGTTTTATTAAAAAAAATGCAGATGCTCGATATAATGCAATTTTGCAGAATATGCAACATGAAAATACACAGATCCTCATAACTAGCCGAGATCAATCATTAACAGGAATCAAGACGGGTTTCCAGTAAGCGGGTCGGGTCGGATGCAAATACAAATGCCAATTATACTATTCGCACCCAAAACATAATAAATCAAGAAATGACCATAAATAAAGAAATACCCAAAATAGAACTGGTATAAATGAACTAGGGTGTCATAATATTCATTGGTTCAACGGTACATCTCTCCACACCTCTGATGCATGTCGTTGTAATTTTTCAACGTCTTCAGAGAGGTGGAGGGTCCTAATAACCAATAATTCTTGGTATACCCCCCAAACCAACAACTCCATGGACCGCAACGTCCTTAAAAACTAAATTGTGGACCGCAACGACCCTAAAAACTAAATCGCGGACCGCAATGTCCTTAAAACTGAACTCCATGGACCGCAACGTCCTTAAAACTAAATTGCGGACCGCAACGTCTCTAAAAACTAAATTCCACGGACTATGATGTCCTTAAACTTTGGACCGCAATGTCCTTAAAACTAAACTCCATGGACCCCAACGTCCTTAAAACTAAATTGTGGACCGCAACGTCCCTAAAAACTAAATTATGGACCGCAATGTTCTTAAAACTAAACTCCATGGACCGCAACGTCCTTAAAACTAAATTGCGGACCGCAACGTCCTTAAAAACTAAATTTCACGGACTATGATGTCCTTAAACTTTGGACCGCAATGTCCTTAAAACTAAACCTTTTGAACCGCAATGTCCTTAAAACTAAATTTCGGACCGCAACGTCCCTAAAAACTAAATTGCGGACCGCAGTGTCCCTATAAACTAAAGAAAATTCTGTTGGGTAGATCTTAGTCTAAAATTATACTAACGTATCCTCAATAAACATTTGAGTTGATTTTAATTTAAAACAAGATTAACGATTCTTAAACCAACCCAAACCCAAATCTAAGAAAATACGGATTTGGACTAATCCACGCCCTACGGGCGACAACGCAAATTAGTCTCCGTATACAATCCACGAGCAACCGAAATAAAACAAATACAACATGACACGAAGTGACCTTCTGGAGCAGGAGAAAATGGTTATCGTTATGCGGTAACGTAATTAACTGCAGGGGCTTGTGCCTGCAGGGAAGAGCGTCCTGTTCATAGCATAATATTGCATTTTAGTTTCCCCATTCTTATGCATTTTACAATAAAAACAGGTGCTTTTGACCCATGTCTGCTATATAGTACAGGTTATAGGTTCTTGGAGCGAAAACAGTGAAAAAGACAAAAGACGACACAAAGAAGGACTTTTGACCAACAAATAGGAGGATCTTAGTCAAGCCTAGACGAAAAACAGTTCACAATGTACAAGGCAACGCAAGGTCCAAAAATGTCAAGGCGAACGGTTAAAAATCCATTGCAAATTGTTCACTGAAGATCTGCATCTAATGTAGAAGCCCAATTGATAAAAGAACTAAATAATCAGAAGCCCAAAAAGACCCAGAACAAGACCCAAGATTTTCAGCATTTAAGACGACTAAAGGGCCGCGGAACCGCGGCCCAAGCCTGCCATTGACGCGGTTCCGCAGCCGTATAATGCCCGTACTTCAAGAAAATTTTACCAAAATTCTTTGGCGGCTCTGAAAAGATTTCCTAGGGGTATATTTGTAATTGTAGACATGCGGATCAATTGTAAACCTAAGGTTTCTATGTCCTATAAATAGAACCTAAACCCTTGTATTTTTCTATGCCTCTATTCATCAATAAAATTCTGTTTTCTTTGAAGTTTGGAGTGCATCAATCGTAAGTAGGTTATTTTTCTTGCCCTAGTTCTAGTTTTTTTATATCTGCCCTAGGTAAATACTTTACTTGCCCTAATTTAATTTAGTTTAGAATTTTATTAACTTGCAATAGATGTTTCTTCTCTTTAATAAAAACAAGACAAAAATTATGTCTTTCATAATCCCCTCAATGAGCGAGTAGTTTCCTCGCTTGTTAGGGTTAGGAATAAGAAAGGGTTTGAGAGATGAAGATCTCTCATCTCTTTTCTTTGCCAATCTTTTAAAAACGTTAGAACTCCATGCATACCTTCTTATTCCGCTCCCTACGGCACTCTACCCTCGAGGTAACGGTGATACCGTAGTCTAAAGGCCCGTATTTTAAGGTTTCCATGAAGGTTAGGGTAAAGATTAAGAAAGGAATGACAATGATCTAGAGGAAGAATCATCTTCCCAATCATCCTAATCCCCTTTATTAATATTTACCATAACACTAATATGATATATTTAATTAAAGGCATTGGAAAGAGGTGTAGATCTTTGTTTACCAAATTTTCCCTAAACCTAATCCTAGCAAGTTTCTAATCCTAGTATAACACAACTTCAATTTTTAGGTTTAATTATAAAACCAAACACCATTTGGAATTAGCTCGTAAGAACTTTAAGGAGATTTACAACATCCCTGTGGACCGATCCGTATTCACCGGCTAGCTTCATGCGACACCGTTCTTGATTGCGGTAAATATTTTTGATCGATAAAAACATCTCTAAATCAAATGGCGCCATTGCCGGGGATGGCGTAAAATTTCCTTTTTGTAATTTCGGGTTAATATAAAATATATTAAAAAAACCATAAAAATTTGAAAAATTCGAAAATATAAAAATTCTATCATCTTTTATTGTTTGAAGGGTTTCTTTGTGAATCTTTGCAGGATTGACGGATCTGAAGCAACACAGAAGGCAAATCAGAAAAGGGTATATCAGAACAAGGGAGATTGCCACAACAGAGCCGTACCAATTTTTTCAGGACAAGATCTCTTCCTACCACCGCGAAACCGCAGCCTTAAGGCGCTACAAACCGCGGAACCACGGTCTTCTGTGGTCCTCTCTGCGCGAAATTTGCTCGGTTTGTTTCCTTATTCTCCCCTCTGCAAATACCCATATATCTTTTGCCAAATTTTCTGCAGGATTCTTTGCGCTAAAAATCTTCTTCCCCCTTTCAATAATTGATTTTCTGCAGGATTCTTTGCGCCGCGCTAAATAGCAAATTGATTGCAAGTGATTTACTGCTTTGCATATTTTAATCTGACTTTAAGGGGCTATTGACCAATTCAGATTGGGTGGGGATTTCATCACCCTTCCTAGGACCCCAGAAATCACTTAAAGTATTTGCATTGACCACTCTTAATTAAAAAATACAAGATTCAGCCTTAAGGACGTCGCGCTCAATAGGACAGAGGACTAGTGTAGGCATCGGCCGTTTATCCTAACCTGACTTTGCGGTGCCTAGGCAAGTGTGTCAAGGCTAGTGGTTTTTAATTAGGCCCACAGTGTGGTTCCTTCCCACTTACCTGGCACTTACCTGGCCGCAATTGGCGGTGAAGAGGCGGTTTGAGGTCCTATCTCTAGCTCTTTGGAACAGTTAGGAGCTGTCTAGCTGACCTAGGTGACCCTAGACCTAGGCCTGATTGTGCATTTGTGGTTAATTGCATTTGTGTCAAAAGTCTTTTCAAAAATCTTTTTGCAAAAGCTCACTTAAAAAGAAAAAAAATCTTTTCAAAACTTGCAACTTGTCGCTAAAGAAATCTTTGCACTCACCTACACCACTTCTTCTCATTGACGTTTTCTTATCTCCACATTCTGTCTTTCATCTTTTGACTACACTAACCCTTTTAGTGTATGTCCGGTTGGACTAGGGACCCTAGCGTCCGATTAGTCCGTGTTTCGTTGGTACCGACCGACGAACCCTTCGACTCCGAAGTCGAAATCCTGTCCACTTCACCATCACCATCACATTCTTCTTCCGAAGGTATGTCGGGATACAATCCTAACAACACCTTGCCGACGGGAATGATTCCACCTCCGTTAGGTGCGAATAACCCGAATCACCAGCCTTTTGAAGCGCCCGCACGAGTCGCGCTCCAGGATCTCTTCTACCCCGTCCGCACCGCCCTTCCTACTTGTCTTTCCCTCCCACCGGCAAATGGGGACAATTTTGAGATCAAACCCCACTTCATCAATATGCTGCCTAAGTTTCATGGTTTGGAATCCGAAGATGCATATATCTTTATCAATAAATTCCAAAACGTTTGCGCTATGATGAAAACGACCCAATTAAGTGATGACGCTATAAGGCTAAGGGTCATTCCTTTCACCTTATGCGACCTAGCCGAGAAGTGGCTATACAGCACCGCATCACATTTAATTAGAAATTGGGACGAGTTTGTGAAAGCTTTTCTTAAAAAGTTCTATCCTCATCACAAAACTGCTAGAATCCGTAATGAGATTATACAATTTTCACAGCTTCCTTCCGAACCATTTTGGAAGTATTTTGAAAGATTCAAAGACCTACTCGTTCAATGCCCTCATCATGGGATCGAAAGTTGGCAACTTTGCTAAACATTATACGAGGGATTGAACCCGGCAACGAAGCAGTTGCTAGAAACCATTTGTCAAGGTCACTTTCTAACCAAATCTAGTGACGAAGCGTGGCAGTTTCTTGAGGATCTTAGTGAACAAACAATTCAGTGGGAGAGCACCAAGACCACATCATCATCTTCTTCTATTGGTCAACCTAGGGCATGCATACATCAAGTAGAGATGTCGATTGCTATGAAGGCCGAGATGGCCGCTCTTACGAAAAAGCTAGAAGCGCTTGAGACCAAAATCTCATCGCCTTCTCCTGCCCCTGTTGTGCCTCCACGAACTGTTTGTGCTTGTTGTTCGGATCCATCACATCTCATCGAAGAGTGTCCTTACACTGCATCTACTCAAGGACAGGATCAAGTCAATGCTGTCTTTCAGCAACGACAAAGAAACGATCCATACTCCTGAACATACAATCCGGGTTGGAAGAGCCACCCAAATTTCACTTGGAACCAAAATCAACAATTCCAAGGAAATAACAATTTTCAAAGGCCTCCCCCTCCACAACAACAAGCACCTCCACAAACTCAATTTCAACAACCTTTCCAACAGCAGTCTTACCCTAATCAAGTGGAAAATTTTGTTCCTAACACTTCTTACCCACCAAACAATTTTGTTCAACCTAATAATGACAAGGTTAGCTCGCTCGAAAGAAGTCTAGAGGTGTTCCTAAAGAAATCTACACAATCTACAGCAAGATTAGAGACGTCTATTCAATCTTTGGTGCAAAACAGTGCCTCACACGATCAAAGCATCAAATCTATTGAGGCACAAATTGCACAACTCAATGCTGCATTAAAAGAGCGAGAAAAAGGAAAGCTTCCGTCTCAACCACTTCTAAATCCCGGTCACGCACATGTTGCATATGAACAGCAGAATCATAACGTAAATGCTGTGACCACGTTGAGATCCGGAAAAGTGTTGCAAAACAATGTGGGTATTAACCATGACACCCCTGCCGGTGGTCCTTCTTCATCTTCTTCGCCTTCTTCTTCTTCTTCTTCGTTAGAGCCTATTCTCCATCCTTCACACGGCTCTACTTCTTCTAGCTCGAACGGACCCACTTCTCACAACACGAACACATCTACACGGGGTTCCGTTCCAACTCAACAATCTGATCTGCAAAAATTGGACTCAACGACTTTTCAAAATGTTCCTTTTCCAAACCGGTTGAGATCCAATAAACCAACTCCACAGATGGAGAAGATTGTAGAGTTGTTCAAACAGGTTAGCATAAATATCCCTCTTTTGGATGCAATCCAACAAGTTCCTTCATATGCAAAAATCTTAAAGGACTTATGCACCAAAAAGAGGAAGTCACAAGTACCAAAGAAAGTTTTCGTGGCTAGTGCTGTTAGTGATGCTCTTGTCAATTCTTTACCCCCAAAGCACAAGGACCCCGGTTGTCCTACTATTTCGATAACAATTGGGGCCAAGAATATCAATAGAGCACTATTAGATCTTGGTACAAGTGTCAATTTGCTACCTTATTCGGTGTACGAACAATTAGGCGTTGGAGAGCTTAAGCCCACTCATTGTACTCTCCAAATGGCCGACCGATCAATCACCCATCCTAGGGGAGAGTTGGAGGATGTGTTAATTAGAGTAGGGGAATTCATTTTCCCCATTGACTTTATTGTTATGGATACACAACCTGTCGCTAACCCTCGGAGTCAAATTCCGGTGATACTTGGTCGACCATTCCTCGCGACTTCTAACGCGGTAATCAACTGTCGTAACGGTTCAATGAATCTATCTTTTGGCAATATGACAGTTGAACTCAACATTTTCAAGTTAGGAAGTCAGCCTTGCAAGCCTAATGCTAGCGTACTTGATGTTTGCTCGATCAATGAGATCGCGGAGGAAGACTGTGAGTTCGAAAATTTTATGTTTGATCACAGCAATGTTGACGCCATTAGTGCGTTCCTCCTAGAATCCGACACAGCTTTCACGACGGACAAAGATTATGAGTGTTTCACCTTTGTTGACGATCTTGAAGACTCTCCACCCGAGTTTGAGTCTTTTGCTTTTTCGGATGAGTTAGTTGAACCATCCGAGTCGGTTGCGTACACTCGATTTGAACCTTTGATGGAATCCTTCGAGTTTGAAACAGTTACTCCATTGTTACCATCTATTGTTTCACCACCTAAACTCGAACTAAAGCTTTTGCTGTCGCACCGAAAATATGCTTATCTAGGTGAGAATGAGACCTTACCCGTTATCATATCTGCTTCTCTAGCTCTCGAGTAAGAGAAGGCTCTTTTATTGGTCTTACACAATAATCGGCAAGCTTTAGGCTGGTCTATGGCGGACATCAAGGGGATTATTCCCCTCATAGTCGAACATCATATACACTTGATGGATGATGCCAAGCCGGTAAGGGATCCACAAAGACGCCTCAACCCCATTATGAAAGAGGCGGTCAAGAAGGAGATTGTTAAATGTCTTGATAGTGGTATCATTTACCCTATCTCGGATAGCCAATGGGTTAGCCCCATTCATGTCGTGCCAAAGAAATCGGGCATCACGGTCATTACCAATGAGGCAAATGAGTTAATTCCTACTCGCACCCAAACGGGGTGGCGAGTCTGCATCGACTATAGAAAACTCAATGCCGCGACAAGGAAGGACCACTTTCCTTTACCTTTCATTGACCAAATGCTAGAACAATTGGCGGGGCACGAGTTCTACTGCTTTTTAGATGGTTATTCCAGCTATAACCAAGTCCCCATAGCCAAAGAGGATCAAGACAAGACCACATTTACTTGTCCCTTTGGCACTTTTGCTTATCGTCGCATGCCCTTTGGGTTATGCAATGCACCCGCTACATTTCAGCGGTGTATGATGGGGATCTTTTCGGACATGGTGGAGAAGTTTTTGGAAATCTTTATGGATGATTTCTCCATTTTCGGTGACTCCTTCGACGAGTGTTTACGACATCTTGACGCAGTTCTTACCCGCTGTAGGGATAAGAACCTAACTTTGAATTGGGAGAAGTGCCACTTTATGGTACGAGAAGGCATTGTCTTAGGACATGTCATCTCGCAAAACGGCATAGAGGTTGATAGAGTGAAAATTGAAGTCATTTCTAATCTTCCTCCTCCTAAATGCGTCAAAGATATCCGAGCTTTCCTTGGCCATGCCGGTTTTTATAAACGGTTCATCAAGGATTTTAGCAAGATTGCTAGACCCTTGACTCTCTTATTGGCCAAGAACACAACATTTGATTTCGACTCAACTTGCATGAAAGCGTTCGAGTCTTTGAAACACTCTCTCATTTCTGCGCCCATTCTCTCATCTCCAAACTGGACGCACCCTTTCGAAATTATATGCGACGCATCAGATTTTGCCATTGGTGCTGTTCTTGGACAGCACATTAACAAGATGCCGCACGTGATTTACTATGCTAGCCGTACATTAAATGAGGCCCAACTAAACTACACAACAACAGAAAAAGAGTTTTTAGCAGTTGTGTTTGCACTTGAAAAATTTCGGCCTTATTTAATCTGCTCTCCAGTTATAGTGTACACGGATCATTCAGCTCTTCGCCACCTTTTTGCGAAGAAGGATGCTAAATCGAGGCTAATACGTTGGATCCTTTTGCTACAAGAATTTGACTATGTCATAAGGGACAAAAAAGGATGTGAAAACGTAGTAGCCGATCACCTTTCACGACTTCCTTCTTCACCTACACTTGAACTCCCAATCACTGATGTTTTTCCCGATGAGCAACTCTTGACCGTTTCTTGCGAACCATGGTTCGCCGATATTGTAAACTACTTAGCCACCGGCTTGATACCTAAAGATTGGTCGAAACAAGATAAACTTCGATTCTTGTCCCAAGTAAAGCATTTTTACTGGGATGAACCTTATCTTTTTAAATACTGTTCCGACCAAATCATTCGTCGGTGTGTACCGGAAAATGAGGTTAAGAGTGTGCTGTCTTTTTGCCACGATCAAGCATGTGGCGGGCACTTTGGCCCAAAGAAGACAGCCGAGAAAGTTTTGCAGTGTGGTTTCTATTGGCCACGACTCTTCAAGGATGCATACGAATATTGCAAGACTTGCTCCCTGTACCAACACTTGGGCCGGATATCGCGAAGAAACGAAATGCCGCTCCAACCAATTTTGGTTGTGGATATTTTTTATGTTTGGGGTATAGACTTCATGGGACCATTTCCTAACTCTTTTGGAAATGTGTATATTCTTTTGGCTGTTGACTACGTTTCAAAGTGGGTCGAGGCTATGCCTAGTCGAACGAATGACAACAAGGTTGTCGTTCGATTTCTTAAAGAACACATATTTTCTCGATTTGAGCACCCTCGAGCGATAATAAGTGATAATGGTTCTCACTTTTGCAATAGGACTTTTGAGTCCTTAATGCGCAAATATTCTATCACCCATAAGCTGTCAACGCCATACCATCCCCAAACATGTAGGCAAGGCGAGGTCTCGAATCGGCAAATTAAGCAAATCTTGGAGAAAATGGTTTCTAAAAACCGTAAAGATTGGTCACTCAAATTGATCGATGCACTATGGGCTTTCCGTACTGCATACAAGACCGATCTTGGCATGTCTCCATACCGGCTTGTTTACGGGAAGACTTGCCACCTCCCAGTAGAAATTGAGCACAAGGCATTTTGGGCTATCAAAGAGTTGAATTTATCTTTAGGAGATGCGGGCAGCAATCGAAAGCTGCAGTTGAATGAACTAGAAGAGCTGCGGGATAAGGCATATGATAATGCCGTAATTGCTAAAAACCGAGCTAAGGTATTCCACGATAAACACCTTTTGCGAAAAACATTTAAACCTGGTCAACAGGTTTTACTCTATGATACTCGGTTACATTATCACCCCGGCAAGCTCCGTTCTAGATGGAAAGGACCTTTTGTAGTCCGCACCGTTTATCCGCACGGTGCGGTTGATCTTGAAAATCCGGAGGACGATACCTTATTCAAAGTGAATGGGCATCGATTGAAACCGTTCCTCACAGCGGACCCTTCGGAGGAGCTCCTGCTTTTGCAGGAGCCGATCTACACCGATTAAATCTCCTCCACTTTCACCCCCGAATTTCCAATCAAATTTTTCCAAAACATTATTTCAAATAAGTTTGGGGGTGTGTAAAATATGTAAATATAATAATAAGCAGGAAATTGCCGACATTATCGACCCACTTGGTGCAGCATGACAGTGAGGACACTGTCCAGTTTAAGTTTGGGGGTATGCTCGGTAAGTTTTCTTTCTTCGCATTCATATGTATACTTTTGCATTGCATCTTTATATAAAAATCATAAAAATTTGAAAAATAAAAAAAATTAGAAAATAAAAAAACCATAAAAATTGAAAATTTTTAAAAAATTATAAAAATTAATGTATTCAATTCTGGTTAATTGACTTGAGTTTGATAAATAGGTCAACTGGTTAGGAAAAACTAGATCTTAGACTTAGTAAATTAAAAATCCTAAAATTAACATTCCTTAAAGTTTAACGGTAGAAAGTATATGTCTTTGTAGTTTATTAAGAAATAGGCAAATTTTGGGTTCACTTCTTGGGCTAAGTCGAAACGAAGGAAAAGTATGGAAATTTTTATTAGAGTACAAGTTTGAAAGATAATTCCTAGCTTAAGTCTAGATTCTGAAAACGTATACCCTACAAATTGCATAATCACGCACCTTAAAACTTGGAATAGTAGAGGAGACCTTGAAATGCTCTTGTCTAAAGTCCTTAGTACAATAAAAATGAAAAGAAAAAAAAGTGAATAAAGAAAAAAAAATGGACACTGGTTTTTGTGATTACTTAAGGCTGTAAAAATAGAAAAATATTTAGCGAGGGTGCCTCATCACCTAGTGCCTTAGACCAACTGGTTTGGGAGTCACTGCTAAAGCCTTGGGTGTTGCAAGACTAGGAAGTACGCTTTAAAATGCTAACGCATCTTGTAATCGGTTGTTGGTACCTCAAGAAGTATTAACGGTCGCATGAAGGATGTGTAAGCGAAACTCAATTAAAAATTCACCAATTAATAAGTATTTTGGACAACGGACAAGGGTATGATTGCTTGATTTGAATTTCCAAGTGTAGGGATGATCTATACACACACGTGGGGATATGTGATTAGAGTTTAGATAAGAGAAAGGAATGAAGAATAGAACTTGTATCTTTAGTAAAGTTGATAAAAATTCCTAAGTGGAGATGGAACTTTAGAAGAAAAACTTAAGAAATGCCGAAAGCTAAGTAAATCTATAGAACATATATAATCTTAAGTTAAATGATGAGGAATTGTGAAGAATATGGGTGGATAATTTACGGGTTAACGAAAATAGAATTCCTTGTTAGAAAACCTAATTGGAGAACTAAAGTCGAAAAACCAAATTGATAGGATTTTGTGGGTGTAATCCGCTGAAAACCCTCAGGAGACAACACTCCTCCTATTAGGGACACCTAGAGGTTTAACGGTTTGTTGCACGTGCTCAGTGCAATCGCGTTTCCCTGCGAAAGTGCGGTTAGGTTAGATTTTTTGTCGTGAATAAAAATAAGTTTACTCGAGGACGAGCAAAAGATAAGTTTGGGGGTATTTGTTCATAGCATAATATTGCATTTTATATTCCCCATTCTTATGCATTTTACAATAAAAACAGGTGCTTTTGACCCATGTCTGCTATATAGTACAGGTTACAGGTTCTTAGAGCGAAAACAGTGAAAAAGACAAAAGACGACACAAAGAAGGACTTTTGACCAACAAATAGGAGGATCTTAGTCAAGTCTAGACGAAGAACAGTTCACAATGTACAAGGCAACGCAAGGTCCAAAAATGTCAAGACGAACGGTTAAAAATCCATTGCAAATTGTTCACTGAAGATCTGCATCTAATGTAGAAGCCCAATTGATAAAAGAACTAAATAATCAGAAGCCCAAAAAGACCCAGAACAAGACCCAAGATTTTCAGCATTTAAGACGACTAAAGGGCCGCGGAACCGCGGCCCAAGCCTGCCATTGACGCGGTTCCGCGGCCGTATAATGCCCGTACTTCGAGAAAATTTTACCAAAATTCTTTGGCGGCTCTGAAAAGATTTCCTAAGGGTATATTTGTAATTGTAGACATGCGGATCAATTGTAAACCTAGGGTTTCTATTCCTATAAATAGAACCCAAACCCTTGTATTTTTCTATGCCTCTATTCATCAATAAAATTCTGTTTTCTTTGAAGTTTGGAGTGCATCAATCGTAAGTAGGTTATTTTTCTTGTCCTAGTTCTAGTTTTTTTATATCTGCCCTAGGTAAATTCTTTACTTGCCCTAGTTTAATTTAGTTTAGAATTTTATTAATTTGCAATAGATGTTTCTTCTCTTTAATAAAAACAAAACAAAAATTATGTCTTTCATAATCCCCTCAATGAGCGAGTAGTTTTCTCGCTTGTTAGGGTTAGGAATAGGGAAGGGTTTGAGAGATGAAGATCTCTCATCTCTTTTCTTTGCCAATCTTTTAAAAACATTAGAACTCCATGCATATCTTCTTATTCCGCTCCCTACGGCACTCTACCCTCGAGGTAACGGTGATACCGTAGTCTAAAGGCCCGGATTTTAAGGTTTTCCATGGAGATTAGGGTAAAGATTAAGAAAGGAAGGACAAAGATCTAGAGGAAGAATCATCTTCCCAATCATCCTAATCCCCTTTATTAATATTTACCATAACACTAATATGATATATTTAATCAAAGGCATCGGAAAGAGGTGTAGATCTTTGTTTACCAAATTTTCCCTAAACCTAATCCTAGCAAGTTTCTAATCCTAATATAACACAACTTCAATTTTTAGGTTTAATTATAAGACTAAACACCATTTGGAATTAGCTCGTAAGAACTTTAAGGAGATTTACAACATCCCTGTGGACCGACCCGTATTCACCGGCTAGCTTCATGCGACGCCGTTCTTGATTGCGGTAAATATTTTTGATCGATAAAAACATCTCTAAATCACGTCCCCACAATCAAAAACCCTTCACAACGAGGGGAAATCTGACGAAATCTACTACAATGGCCGCATCCGTCTAAACCTCCGATACATGGTACCATAAATCAACTTGATATCTTCGGAGAGGTGGACGGATAAATCCAAATAGTATCTGCCCTCAAAATACAGGCTAGACGTCCGAACGTTCCGGTCGTGTCTTTCGACGGCGAAAAGGCCGGTTCCTAGAACCCGCCCCCACCCTCCCAATGAAGAAGGCATGTTCCTAGAACCCGTCCTAAAAAAATAGTTAAAAATTTAAAAATTTAAAATAAATCAAATATTAAATTTAAAAAAGATTTTTTAAAATCATCGGTTCCCAAAACCCTTTCTTTCCACAAATATGGATAAGATTGTTGTTATTGTTACGGACGTGGTGATAAGTGTTATTACTGTTTATATAGAAATAATTCAATATTTGGATCATACTATAAATATGAATCTTGTATACACTTCAGTAACAAAATGAATCCATTAAAAGAATTGGACACTTTGACACCCATTTCTAAAAGTATACAATTATCGCTTTCCGTTTCCGTTTCCCTTTTCCAATCCGAGAAGGCTTGACATAAGCCTATGCCTCTTGGGGTGACTGGACGGCCTTCTCGTGTCTTGGGTATATGGCGGCGGCGTCTTCTCTTCTGCTTCATCGTCAGCATCGTCTTAGACTGGCAGCTGTTCCGCAAATCCTGAATGTGGGACAGGTGTCGGACATGTGCTGCCTCCCAACAACTGCATGTATGACGAAAAATCCGTCTCCCTGTAACAACCCTAATTTTCCTATACACTTTTCTATACAAATTTTTTTTAAATTTTTTTAAATCCATAAAGGAGTACTTTAACCTGAGCACAATATATATATAAGTAATTATTTTGTCTTTAAATAACTCCATTTTTTTAGTGTACATAAAATTGTTTTAAAATTAAAGTAATACTTGGGGTGTATCTTGAGAACTATACAAAAGTATTTTTACATAAAACCCCCTCAAGTTTTATAAATTACAATAAGGACCCTAACAATTATAGAACTTCGACTTACATTTCTTTTGGTCTGATTCGGGTTTGAGTCTGATTATTTCTGACTTGAATATGATTCAAGTCAATCTACATTCTTTAATATTCCAACTCAATATGAACACATGAATCCCAGAATCCGGTTAACAATCTATATAACTTGACTGAATCAAACCATGGATATACATCCATTATTCCGTTATTCCATTTACCTGATTATGCAGTTACAATCTGTTTACTGATATCATGGTTTTGGTCAGTCATCCAACTTACACAATATAATACAACAATACTATCAAAACACTACGGGGTTTAAGGGGTAGATTGGTACAGAAGGTGTTAAAGGTGGCACGAGGTGGTCAGATTAAGACACCTAACCTATATTCCGTTGCTGTTGTACCGTGGCTTAACGGTTCCTTGTACTCTATTTTCCGTTTGCCCTAGTCTCTAGCATATAGAGACCCCTCTCGTATACACTAGCATCCTTCTGTACCAAGCTACAACAACAACGTTAATACAACATTACAACAATACAATGCAATATTAAAAGCTACTCTCTCTCCTACTCTTTGTCTATTTCTCCCTTATCTTTGGGACTTACCGAGCGACCTGTTCGCTGACGACATTCTATTTCTTTCTTCTTTGAATGTCGTCAGGTGTTTTGGACCCGTCAGAGATCGAGCCCACCGGTGAAGACTTGCATCAGTTTCACGAAGACCCGGATCAGTTTCACGAAGACCCCGAGCTCTAGACATTGTACCTTGTTCTATTCAGTATTTTCATTTCCTGTTATGCCGTTGTTTAGGCATCGCTTTTCATTCCAGTTGTATTTACTTTTCATGCATTGTACAAAAGAATGTTATTAATAAAGTTGGTGTTATTTCTATATCTCTTGTCTCTTGTGATTTACTTTATATTGCTTAGATATGCTTAGCGTATGTACTTCTAAGTATATACGTAGCGGACCTCGTCGCGTCCACTTCGCCGTACACCGGGAAGCGGGGCGTGACAGGTTTTGTTGGTGGCCCATGCAGGTCAGGGCTGTATGAATCCGTATCATGCAGTTCTGGTCTGCGTGAACAACCTAAGCAATATAATACAAGAACCAGCAACTAAAACATTATTTACAATTCATGTTTCTTGAATCTTATAAATTTCTATTCCTTGAATCTTATCATTTCATGTATTTGAATCTGTCCTAACCCAAATTTTTCTTCAAGGTTATGGATTCCCCGAACAACACCAGCACCAATGTCAACAACACACCTCCAGCACTACCTCTCACACCAGCTGTTCCTGCACCAACTACCAAGCAAACAGTGCTACTTGAGGCGATCCGCAGCCTTCTTGAAGGACAACAACAACTCCTGAACCGTCCTAAGACCGACGCACCGGGAGTAAAGCAATTCAGGGCTTTACACCCCAAGCAGTTCTCTGGTAAAGAAAGCCCTCTTGAAGCGGAAGAATGGGCACAAAGCATCGAAGACGGTGTAGCAGCAGCTCAAGTGCCAGACATCGCTTGGGTCCGTATGGCAAAACTACAGCTCACGGACAATGCTCGCAACTGGTGGAAGGCGGAAGAAAGCCGTCTGGTACAGCCGATTGAATGGAAGAATTTTCGCGAGAAGTTCGACGCGAAATACTTTCCTGTGACTGCCAGCTTTGCAATGGAGCAACAGTTCATTCATCTACAACAGGGTTCAATGTGAGACAAATCAGTAGATGAATACGACGCTGAATTCACCATGTTAAGCCGATTCGCGGTACACTTGATACCGACGGACGAGATCAGAGCCCGTTGCTTTCAACAAGGTTTGGACACGGAGATTCAGGCTGCTCTAGCCACGGGAAAATTTCTGACTCATGAGGATACTCTGGAAGTTGCCCGCAGTTATGAGGTAGTGATAAAAGCAAGGGGCAAACCTCAATCTGCAGGTTTGAAACGTCTTGCCACTCAAATGGCAAGAGGAGCCTCCCCAAGGCCATCGTTTGAACCCAGGAGACCAGAAGAAAACAATAACCAGTCAAGTCCAGATTTCTGCTACTACTGCAGAAGAAAGGGACACTTGTGGAAGGACTATAGGCGCGCTAAAGGATTGTGTCTAATTTGTGGCACATCCAACCACGGAATTGGGAACTGTCCTTACAATAACAACTCAACTCACACATCCACCAACTACCCACAGCGGCCAGCTATCCAGGCTCCTGCACCTCGTTATGCACTACCTGCTCCACCACCTGCACAGCCTACTCGCCAATTTCAACAAGCAATGAGGGACATGCCTAGAGGGCAGAGAAAGAGGCCCCAAAGGCAGAATGTGTCTCCAGCTAGGAGGAATGTACCACGGCAACAGGCATTCACATTAGAAGCCGTAGAAACCAAGACTGTAGGTAAAGGTAACACCGGTAAGCCTTTTTCACCCTTGTATCACTTTGTCATTTTTATACACTATCTATACTACAGTCATCAGACTTTCCTTGAAACTGTTACACTTTCCTTTTTCAAATTTCAAGGACGAATTTTTTTTTAAGGAGATTAGAATGTAACAACCCTAATTTTCCTATACACTTTTCTATACAATTTTTTTTTAAATTTTTTAAAATCCATAAAGGAGTACTTTAACCTGAGCACAATATATATATAAGTAATTATTTTGTTTTTAAATAACTCCATTCTTTTAGTGTACATAAAATTGTTTTAAAATTAAAGTAATACTTGGGGTGTATCTTGAGAACTATACAAAAGTATTTTTACATAAAACCCCCTCAAGTTTTATAAATTACAATAAGGCCCCTAACAATTATAGAATTTCGACTTACATTTCTTTTGGTCTGACTCGGGTTTGAGTCTGATTATTTCTGACTTGAATATGATTCAAGTCAATCTACATTCTTTAATATTCCAACTCAATATGAACACATGAATCCCAGAATCCAGTTAACAATCTATACAACTTGACTGAATCAAACCATGGATATACATCCATTATTCCGTTATTCCATTTACCTGATTATGCAGTTACAATCTGTTTACTGATATCATGGTTTTTGTCAGTCATCCAACTTACACAATACAATACAACAATACTATCAAAACACTACGGGGTTTAAGGGGTAGATTGGTACGGAAGGTGTTAAAGGTGGCACGAAGTGGTCAGATTAAGACACCTAACCTATATTCCGTTGCTGTTGTACCGTGGCTTAACGGTTCTTTGTACTCTATTTTCCGTTTGCCCTGGTCTCTAGCATATAGAGACCCCTCTCGTATACACTGGCATCCTTCTGTACCAAGCTACAACAACAGCGTTAATACAACATTACAACAATACAATGCAATATTAAAAGCTACTCTCTCTCTCCTACTCTTTGTCTATTTCTCCCTTATCTTTGGGACTTACCGAGCGACCTGTTCGCTGACGACATTCTATTTCTTTCTTCTTTGAATGCCGTCAAGTGTTTTGGACCCGTCAGAGATCGAGCCCACCGGTGAAGACTTGGATCAGTTTTACGAAGACCCCGAGCTCTAGACATTGTACCTTGTTCTATTCAGTATTTTCATTTCCTGTTATGCCATTGTTTAGGCATCGCTTTTCATTCCAGTTGTATTTACTTTTCATGCATTGTACAAAAGAATGTTATTAATAAAGTTGCTGTTATTTCTATATCTCTTGTCTCTTGTGATTTACTTTATATTGCTTAGATACTGTAACACCCGAGCCCAATAATACTATTTATATTACTAGTTGAGGGTTGTGGTTTGCTCATTCCAATTTTCCTGATTTTCTGGTGTTTATTGCTAAAGTTCACCCGGTTAAGTCATTTTGGCACATAACAAATTTTAACTCCGAAAATGAAATTTAAGATGTCCATGTTAGCCTACTCGTCGCCACTAGTCGCGTGATAGCGTCCGCGTGTCGGGATTCCGTTCCGTTTGGCTAAAACGGGCAAGTTTGGACGACTACGCGCGCGTACAAGTGTCCGACTTGGGGGCATGCATTTTAATCATTAAACACCTCTTTTCAAAATTTGGAACCCGCTTAAAATCCTATAATTTGAATTTGGAACATTTGGGCGCAACCCGGGCGCGATTTGGAAATGTTTCATTTCGCGCCAAAAAGGGCCCGTTTCAATTTAATATCTAAACTATAATTTATACGTATATATTTTCGTTAACAGTAAATCCCCTACTAAATCTCTAAATTTGATTTTCCTTTATCACCCTCAGCCAATCACGAGCTCACAGTTGAGCTCGTGGGCCCCGCTCCTGTTTCCTCATCTCTCTCTCCCTCTTCTCTCAATCTTTCTCTTCTCTCAATCTCTCTCAAATCTCTCTCTCTCTCTCTCTAATCCCTCTCTCTCTCTTCCCTATATTTCTATCGCATGCAGCCGCCTCCCTCGACCAACCTCCATCGCGAGAAACCCACAAACCCTAACCCTAGCCTACCGCGACCTCACCGCCGATACTCCGCGACCTCGCCGTCGCCGCCCTCGCCACCACGAGACCCCCGCGCCTTCCTCCTCCCTCCTTCCTCCTCTCTCCTGCACTGCACCCATTCCCGACCTCGCCTCCACCCTCGCAACCTTCACCGTCGACGCCACCCATCGTCGTCGACAACCCCACGACTCCCTCTCACATCCCTCGTCGAGACCTCGTCGTCGTTTCCCTCCTCTCCTCGCTGGACCACGAGCACACCCGAGCCGACCCTGCACCCTCTCCTGCTCACCGGAGAACGCACCGGCGACCTCGCCGTCGTCACCAGGGCCGCCTACTTCTTCCCGTCGACCACCAGAGCCGACCCCCTCTCCTCCAGCACGCCGCAGCACACTACCCTGCACACCCGAGGCCCTTCCCCTTGCTGCAGCCGCCGCCGTCGCCTCGCCGGCGTTCCAGTGCCGTCGAACCCGCCGTGGTCACCCCCTGGTGTCTCCCTGTAAGTTTCCTTCTCCTTCCTTTTGGTACAACCCCCCGCTGGTCCGTATCGTGAATGCGTAGTTTTGTTTGCTAACTTTGTTGTTCTGTTTGCTGCCGGATCCGACCGTGCCGTCTTGGCGAACCCGACGCTACAGCGAAGCCCCCTAGTCCGTGTGATTCCGTTGTTCGCTGTTGAGACCTGATCCGTGGCCCGTGCTTCCGTATCGTGGTTTCCACCGACATCGCATCCGTGTTTCGGTTTGCGGAACCGCCGAGGCAAGTATCTGAATACTTGCTTTAACATGCTACAACTTAATCATTATATTATAACCACACAGCTATTATAACATCGATACCTTTTATAACTTAGAATTGCTAGTCACAGTTATCCGTAACTTTAAATCAATGAAATCATTGCTCGTATTAACCGGTCTGCTATTAATTCATACTTAAGTAATCAAACCAAGTATATCATCCCCACTTCATTTGTTAAAATCACTCATGAGACAATTATTATGCTTAGTTCAAATTCATGTAACTCCATTACGTATATTATCGATATTGTTTCGCCTTGTGGCTTTTGCACCTCAAAGGTGCGTGAACCGGATTAATAAGAGAATACGAAACATCACTGTGTTTACCTAGATTAATATTGTTATTTACTGTTTCCTGCTACTGTTCATTATTGATTGCATACCTGTTGCGAGCACATACCTGATTGCATTACATATTGACCGATCTTGATACACCTGACACATGTACTGATACACCGGACACGACACCATGTACATATCGACTCTACCTGTTGAAGGTAACCTGACCTGTTACCTGATCTCATGCCTAATGCCGATAACCCTGATCTTTACTGCTGTCGATCCAGACAGACCTACCTTTACTTGACTTGTGTTGGCATAGCCCTTGACTACTGAATACCTGACCTGACATACATAGCTTGAGGGTATGGGGAAATCAAAGATGAACCTGACTTGTAACTCGACAGTTCACTACCGTTCGAGCGTACACATTCCTTTCTGTGCCTTACGGCATGTCTCGGCTGCCGCCGAGAATATTGTGGCCGTGATCCCGGGTATGTACGGGGTAATACCGAGTGTACACATTCCTTTCTGTGCCTTACGGCATGTCTCGGCTGCCGCCGAGAATATTGTGGCCGTGGTCCCGGGTATGTACGGGATACTGATACTTTCCTTTCTGTGCCTTACGGCATGTCTCGGCTGCCGCCGAGAATATTGTGGCCGTGATCCCGGGTATGTACGGGATACTATTGAGTTACATCGACGATTCATCAATTGGTTTCAAAGACTATAGAGTAGAAAACCTGACAGGACAGTTTAGTCACTACTGCACATTACCCCGTTTATTACTTCTTATTGCTGCTTTATTCATGTTCATGCTTGCATTGTTTATTACCATGTTTATGTTATATACTTGATATCATGACGCGCTGACGTCTGGGTTTTGCATGGCCCAGATTCCGTACCTTTGTCGTCGACCGAGCAGGAGTACTTCAGCCAGCAGGCTGAACTGTGAGTTCTTTAGAGTTTAGTTTATTTATGTCATTTCATTTCCAGATGTGAGCCCGCATTATGGGACATACTGTTTATTCATTGTATTGGATCATTAGCTTCCGCACTTATTGTTTATTGATTCTTGTTATTATGGATTTGGACATGTATTAGATTAGCTTTTTATCTTGTTCTGGATATCTTTACAACCGTAATGTGACTGTGGATGGATACTTCCTACCCACAGGTAGCATGGTTGGCTATGTCACGTGCCCAAATCTTGCGTACTCTGGGAAGCGGGGCGTGACATGGTTTTATGGTATCAGAGCCATAGGTTAATTGGGTTGATTCTTTGTAGTTGGGTATTGTACCCAATACACGAATCAGAATACCCGTGTTTAGGAAACATGTCCAGCCACATTGACCGTTTTACCATTCTTGAATCACATTCTTCCTGATTATATCTTTTACGACGTGCAAACTTACTTTGCATTGTCAACTCGAAAACCTGATTTCTTGTTATCCCTAGGACTTGGGCGACTTGGGTGGAGTTAAGTAATTGCGGCTATGATACCGCGGCATAGCTACAATGCAGTACTCTATTTAAGTATCTTGGAGTTCTAGCCTTGATCCACATTCAGAATCTATCATCATGCTAATGTTGGGTGTTTTGAGTTCAGGATTATGACAGGTAAGAAGTTGAAGACGTACCAGAGGCGTGTGAACGAAGCCGCCGTGCTTGGAGTGATAAGAGAAATGCTGGAAATCAAAGAAACAGACCGAGCTGATCCAGCAGCAAGCGGACTTGTTTCAGGAAGGTTTGCAGATCGTTCAGCAGTCTGTAAACGATGTTGGAACTAGACCAGTTGACCGAGTAAGGACCGTAGCAGATGTCAGACTTTTGGATCCGTCTACTTTCACTTTTCTGGAGGAGCCATTGCCAGCCGAGCCGTGGCTAGCGACACGGAGAATTTGTTGATTGCGACACAGATTCCAGAGGACAAAGGATTTGATGTGGTGCGCATTCAGTTAGTGGATTACGCCCGAGAGTGACGGCTTGTGGAGGAGACCCGCTTGCCCAAGCCGATCAGTTGGGCGAAGTTTTTCTAAGAACCCCCTGGAGAAGTTCTTCCCGCAGACTGCGCGGAGGAAAGGGAAGAAATTTATCGGACTAAGGCAGAATGGAGCAACCGTGGACGTGCATGCAGCGGAGTGGACGAGACTCAGTAGTCTCGCTGGACCTTTCGCGGCCAACGATGCAGACAGCAGTTGCGGTAAGGAAGCAGTTCTGTCGGGCCAGTCGAGTTTAGGGCTAGGCCGACAAACAGTGTTCTTGCGACTATGGAAGTGAATAGTAATGAAGAGCCGGCAGTTGTTCGCGACTTTATGGATGTGTTTGCAGATATTTCGGGCTTACCGCCAAAGCGAGATGTGGAGTTCGCGATTGACCTTATTCCTGGTGCAGCGCCAGTATCAAAATCTTATTATCCGATGGCACCGGTGGAATTGGAAGAGGTTAAGAAACAAGTGGGTGAATTACTCGAGAAGGGATGGATTCGAAGCAGCAACTCACCTTGGGGAGCTCCAGTTCTTTTAGTAAAGAAGAAGGATGGCACGAGAAGGATGTGCATGGATTATCGAGAATTGAACCGGGTGACTATTAAGAACAAGTACCCGATCCCTCGCATTGGAGAGCTTTTTGAGCAGCTTAGTGGCGCGAGGGTGTTCTCGAAATTGGATTTGCGATCGGGATATCATCAGGTCCGAGTGAAAGCAGAAGGCATTTGCAAGACGGCGTTTCGAACTCGATATGGACATTTCGAGTATCTAGTGACGCCCTTCGGAGTGACTAATGCGCCGGCAATATTCATGGATTTGATGAACAGGATCTTTTCACCGTTCTTGGACCAGTCTATTGTGGTATTCATCGACGATATTCTGGTGTACTCAAAGAGTCCGGAGGAGCATGCTGAGCACTTAAGGATCGCACTGCAAACGCTGAGACAGGAGAAATTATTCGCGAAGATGAGTAAGTGCGAATTCTGGTTGGAAGAAGTGAAGTTTCTGGGGCATGTCGTGTCGGGCGATGGAATCGCCGTTGATCCCGAGAAGATTGCAGCAGTTCGAGATTGGCCTGTTCCAAAGAATGTTGCAGAGATAAGAAGTTTTCTTGGACTCGCCGGTTACTACAGAAGATTTGTGGAGAACTTCGCTCGTTTAGCTGAGCCGTTAACCAAGCTTACGCGTAAGGAGGTACCGTTTGTTTGGACAGATGGATGTGCATTGGCCTTCGAGACGTTGAAGCAGAAGTTGATAACCGCCCCTATCCTAACCGTACCGGATGATTCAGGAGGACTGGTGTTTCACAGCGACGCATCTGGAAAAAGGATTGAGATGTGTTTTGATGCAGAATGGGAAAGTCGTCGCTTACGCATCGAGACAGCTGAAGACTCATGAGCAGAACTATCCGACTCATGACTTAGAGCTTGCAGCCGTGATCTTCGCCCTGAAGATTTGGAGACACTACCTTTTGGGCGAGAGAGTTGAAGTCTTTACGGATCACAAGAGTTTAAAGTATGTGTTCACTCAGAAGGAGTTGAACATGAGGCAACGCAGATGGTTGGAGCTGATGGCCGACTACGACCTTGATCTTAAGTATCATCCGGGAAAAGTTAATGTCGTGCCAGATGCACTAAGTCGGTTACCAGCAATTCAGTTATTGACGGCACAGAGAGAGATCATTGAGGAGTTTCGGAGATTTGACTTGGAGGTTGTGCTACCACGTGCTACGGGACAGTTGATGCAGTTGCAAGTACAATCGTCCTTAGTTGAGAAGATTAAAGTGGCGCAATCGCAGGATCCTAGGCTGCAAAAGTTTCGAAAGCAGGTTGGAGCCGGACTACGAACCGATTTACTGATCCATGAAGACGGTTCGTTGAGATATGGTAGCCGTGTGTGTGTGCCAAAAGGAGATGTGCGTGAGGAGCTTATGAAGGAGGCACACAGTTCAGCTTACTCTGTACATCCAGGAGGGACAAAGATGTACCGAGATATTCGACAGCATTTCTGGCGGGAAGGTATGAAACGGGAATTTGCTCGCTTCGTGGCTAAGTGCTTGGTGTGTCAGCAAGTCAAGGCTGAACACCAAATGGTTGCTGGTTTATTGCGACCATTTCCGATTCCTCAGTGGAAGTGGGAACATATAACCATGGATTTCGTGACGGCTTTACCGCGGAGTCCAAAAGACAACAATGCAGTAAGGGTGATTGTTGATCGGTTGACCAAGGCAGCTCACTTTATTCCTTTTCGGGTTGGTCAATCAATAGAGACTTTGGCAGAGCGGTACATGCAGGAGATCATAAGATTGCATGGAGTACCGGTGAGCATCGTGTCCGATCGGGACACTCGGTTCTTATCACACTTCTGGAGGAGTTTACAGGAAAGTTTGGGGACTCGATTGAAGTATAGCACAGCTTATCATCCTCAGACTGATGGACAATCAGAGAGAACGATCCTGACCCTTGAAGATATGTTGAGGGCTTGCATGTTGGACTTCAAAGGTTCTTGGGAAGATCATCTACACCTGGTGGAGTTTTCGTACAACAACAGCTTCCAAGCGACAATTCAGATGGCCCCGTTTGAAGCACTGTATGGTCATAAGTGCCGTTCACCTGTTTGTTGGGATGATGTTGGTGAACTAAGGATATTAGGACCAGATTTGGTGGTACAGACAGTCGAGAAGGTGAATACAATCAGGAAGCATATGAAGGCAGCTCAAGACAGACAGAAGAGTTGGGCCGACACGTCAAGAAGACCTCTAGAGTTCGCCGTAGGTGATTTGGTATTCCTGAAGATATCACCGACTAGAGGGGTGATTCGCTTTGGAAGTCCGGGAAAGCTTAACCCCGATTCGTTGGACCCTTCGGGATATTGGAGCGTGTTGGAGAGGTATCGTACCGGTTGGCGTTACCACCGCCACTAGCAGGAGTTCACGATGTGTTTCATGTGTCTCAACTACGGAGGTATGTTCGTGATGAGACTCATGTCTTGGACCTTTCGGAGTTGACCGTTCGGGAAGACCTGATTTTGAGGAGCGACAGTCGAAATCAAGGATCGAAGAGAAAGGGTTCTCAAGAACAAGGTTATCTCTCTTGTGCTAGTTTCTTGGGGTAATTGATCGCATGGGGAATCCACTTGGGAGCGAGAAGACGAGATCCGGCAGAAATTCCCTCAATCCTTTCCAGTAGTTAGTTATCTTGTATTCTTGGAATTTCGAGGACGAAATTCTTTTGTAGTTGGGTATGATGTAACACCCGAGCCCAATAATACTATTTATATTACTAGTTGAGGGTTGTGGTTTGCTCATTCCAATTTTCCTGATTTTCTGGTGTTTATTGCTAAAGTTCACCCGGTTAAGTCATTTTGGCACATAACAAATTTTAACTCCGAAAATAAAATTTAAGATGTCCATGTTAGCCTACTCGTCACCACTAGTCGCGTGATAGCGTCCGCGTGTCGGGATTCCGTTCCGTTTGGCTAAAACGGGCAAGTTTGGACGACTACGCGCGCGTACAAGTGTCCGACTTGGGGGCATGCATTTTAATCATTAAACACCTCTTTTCAAAATTTGGAACCCGCTTAAAATCCTATAATTTGAATTTGGAACATTTGGGCGCAACCCGGACGCGATTTGGAAATGTTTCATTTCGCGCCAAAAAGGGCCCGTTTCAATTTAATATCTAAACTATAATTTATACGTATATATTTTCGTTAACAGTAAATCCCCTACTAAATCTCTAAATTTGATTTTCCTTTATCACCCTCAGCCAATCACGAGCTCACAGTTGAGCTCGTGGGTCCCGCTCCTGTTTCCTCATATCTCTCTCTCTCTTCTCTCAATCTCTCTCTTCTCTCAATCTCTCTCAAATCTCTCTCTCTCTCTCTCTAATCCCTCTCTCTCTCTTCCCTATATTTCTATCGCATGCAGCCGCCTCCCTCGACCAACCTCCATCGCGAGAAACCCACAAACCCTAACCCTAGCCTACCGCGACCTCACCGCCGATACTCCGCGACCTCGCCGTCGCCGCCCTCGCCACCACGAGACCCCCGCGCCTTCCTCCTCCCTCCTTCCTCCTCTCTCCTGCACTGCACCCATTCCCGACCTCGCCTCCACCCTCGCAACCTTCGCCGTCGACGCCACCCATCGTCGTCAACAACCCCACGACTCCCTCTCACACCCCTCGTCGAGACCTCGTCGTCGTTTCCCTCCTCTCCTCGCTGGACCACGAGCACACCCGAGCCGACCCTGCACCCTCTCCTGCTCACCGGAGAACGCACCGGCGACCTCGCCGTCGTCACCAGGGCCGCCTACTTCTTCCCGTCGACCACCAGAGCCGACCCCCTCTCCTCCAGCTCGCCGCAGCACACTACCCTGCACACCCGAGGCCCTTCCCCTTGCTGCAGCCGCCGCCGTCGCCTCGCCGGCGTTCCAGTGCTGTCGAACCCGCCGTGGTCACCCCCTGGTGTCTCCCTGTAAGTTTCCTTCTCCTTCCTTTTGGTACAACCCCCCGCTGGTCCGTATCGTGAATGCGTAGTTTTGTTTGCTAACTTTGTTGTTCTGTTTGCTGCCGGATCCGACCGTGCCGTCTTGGCGAACCCGACGCTACAGCGAAGCCCCCTAGTCCGTGTGATTCCGTTGTTCGCTGTTGAGACCTGATCCGTGGCCCGTGCTTCCGTATCGTGGTTTCCACCGACATCGCATCCGTGTTTCGGTTTGCGGAACCGCCGAGGCAAGTATCTGAATACTTGCTTTAACATGCTACAACTTAATCATTATATTATAACCACACAGCTATTATAACATCGATACCTTTTATAACTTAGAATTGCTAGTCACAGTTATTCGTAACTTTAAATCAATGAAATCATTGCTCGTATTAACCGGTCTGCTATTAATTCATACTTAAGTAATCAAACCAAGTATATCATCCCCACTTCATTTGTTAAAATCACTCATGAGACAATTATTATGCTTAGTTCAAATTCATGTAACTCCATTACGTATATTATCGATATTGTTTCGCCTTGTGGCTTTTGCACCTCAAAGGTGCGTGAACCGGATTAATAAGAGAATACGAAACATCACTGTGTTTACCTAGATTAATATTGTTATTTACTGTTTCCTGCTACTGTTCATTGTTGATTGCATACCTGTTGCGAGCACATACCTGATTGCATTACATATTGACCGATCTTGATACACCTGACACATGTACTGATACACCGGACACGACACCATGTACATATCGACTCTACCTGTTGAAGGTAACCTGACCTGTTACCTGATCTCATGCCTAATGCCGATAACCCTGATCTTTACTGCTGTCGATCCAGACAGACCTACCTTTACTTGACTTGTGTTGGCATAGCCCTTGACTACTGAATACCTGACCTGACATACATAGCTTGGGGGTATGGGGAAATCAAAGATGAACCTGACTTGTAACTCGACAGTTCACTACCGTTCGAGCGTACACATTCCTTTCTGTGCCTTACGGCATGTCTCGGCTGCCGCCGAGAATATTGTGGCCGTGATCCCGGGTATGTACGGGGTAATACCGAGTGTACACATTCCTTTCTGTGCCTTACGGCATGTCTCGGCTGCCGCCGAGAATATTGTGGCCGTGGTCCCGGGTATGTACGGGATACTGATACTTTCCTTTCTGTGCCTTACGGCATGTCTCGGCTGCCGCCGAGAATATTGTGGCCGTGATCCCGGGTATGTACGGGATACTATTGAGTTACATCGACGATTCATCAATTGGTTTCAAAGACTATAGAGTAGAAAACCTGATAGGACAGTTTAGTCACTACTGCACATTACCCCGTTTATTACTTCTTATTGCTGCTTTATTCATGTTCATGCTTGCATTGTTTATTACCATGTTTATGTTATATACTTGATATCATGACGCGCTGACGTCTGGGTTTTGCATGGCCCAGATTCCGTACCTTTGTCGTCGACCGAGCAGGAGTACTTCAGCCAGCAGGCTGAACTGTGAGTTCTTTAGAGTTTAGTTTATTTATGTCATTTCATTTCCAGATGTGAGCCCGCATTATGGGACATACTGTTTATTCATTGTATTGGATCATTAGCTTCCGCACTTATTGTTTATTGATTCTTGTTATTATGGATTTGGACATGTATTAGATTAGCTTTTTATCTTGTTCTGGATATCTTTACAACCGTAATGTGACTGTGGATGGATACTTCCTACCCACAGGTAGCATGGTTGGCTATGTCACGTGCCCAAATCTTGCGTACTCTGGGAAGCGGGGCGTGACAGATACGCTTAGCGTATGTACTTCTAAGTATATACATAGCGGACCTCGTCGCATCCACTTCACCGTACACCGGAAAGCGGGGCGTGACACTCCCAACTGGGCTGTTGTTGCGTAGAACCTGTCCCGGTTTCATACTGCTGCTGTTGCACAAAACCCGGCACCCAAGACTGCGCAAAACCTGTTCCCTAAGACTGCTGTTGTTGCGCAAAACCTGACTCCCAAGACTACTGTTGTTGCACAAAACCTAACCCCCAAGACTACCGTTGTTGTGCAAAACCTGTCCCCCAAGACTGTTGTTGCTCCGGTTGTTGCGCTTGTTCAATATGCCAGGGTTGTTGATGACAGTATGGTGCTCCGAACCACTAATCCCGCTGCTCTAGATCTTCCTGATGCTGCGGCTCTTGTTCCGGCTCATGCTGCGGCTCTGGTGCCAGCTCATGCTGCGGCTCTAGCGATGGAGATAAATGTGGAAGCATATGATATGAACTGAATATACCACCAATATATGAGTCTACAGCAGAAAATAAAGCCGAAGTATCTGGACCAGCATCGGTCGGATATGGATCATGTATCAATGATTGTATATAATGCAACCCACGAGCCTGTTGTTACATAAAAAATAAGATATAATTATTGACTCATACCGCTGGATGTTAAAAACTAATTTAATTTAAAAAATTTAACTTACCAATTCTCGTTCCACATGGCCTCTAGGCTCGTACCACTCGATATTTGGAAAGTCATTAGGGGAGCAGAAAGATATCTTACAGTGACATGCTTATACCATTATAGATATATTTCTGTAGCGCCGGTGGGTGTTTGGTCACCTATTTGCTGTAAGGCAATATTACGCTGCCTATCTTTCCATCTCAGCAAATATTGATGATGATACTTCCTCCAATCATGCTCCGTCTGTCCTCCTCGCATGTCTCCCTCTATTATCATAGGCGCAGGCGATGGGACATGAATATATTGCAATCTAATAAACGGTCGCAACACCCGGTCCAGTAAGTGCATGACCATGATATTAATGCATAGTAGTAGGCATCGAGCCCGCCAAACCGGCTCTCTTTCGATACAGATGCCGGGTAATCCTTGTAGACAATCTACTGTATAAGACGTCCACGTGAACTGCGCAAATAATATGGTACAAAAATTGTAATGAAGCTAAATTAAAATTTTTAAACAAAGTTAATTACCTAATGTATGGTTACCTGAGTCGCCTCCAAGCGATCCAACCCATTTCTATAATACTTAAGTACTCGACGGGGAGTTTTATAAGATTTCTTGTCACTCCACCAGGAGCCGAGAAGCTTTCCAGGTGTATCCACGACAGAAATATGAATGCGATATGGTCTTCCCATACACATGTGCTCCTATGACCAAATCTATATATAAAGTGTCATAATATTAGAAAAAACCAATATAACAATTTTACAAATGCCTAGCTATTCAAAAATATTATGTACCTGAAGTAATGTAATGCAGCCACAAATTTTATTCTTCGTAGGAGCACATGCCTTATCTAGTTCCTTGTAAAGATAGGCCAGAACCTCTACTCCCCAAGCATACTGGCCACACACATCAAAGTCCGTAAGAAACCCAAGGTATAAAGGATGGACATGCGTTGTCGATTGGTCCGGCATCAACCAAGAACCGATCATGTACAGAATGTAGGCACGTGCATGTCTATCAATACATCATCGGTAGCTTCATCAGGGATATTAGTAAATTTATGTTTGAGCCAGCTTAAACTGATTTTATACCCCTTAGTATACCCTCCTGGTACCTGAATTTTACAATTAATTGTTAATTAATATCACTGTAACATAATTTAACTTTTGATTTAAAAAAATTACGAATTATACCTGTCCGAGAGCAGACTTAATATATGTATCCTAATATGGGTGCTCGGTTTCTGGACCCACAATTGTACCTCCAACCAATCCAATTCCATTCACCCGTAAACCAAGTAAAAGGCCAATATCCTGGAGTGTGATAGTGGCTTCATCCCATCTAAGATGAAAAGTGTGAGTCTCTTTTCTCCAACACTCAATAAGAGAAGTAACGAGACTGTGGTCGAGTTGGATATGACGAAATAATGAAGCTTCATAAAATCCGGCTCTTCAAATCCGCTCGATTATACGATAATCCACTTGTCAGAACTATGATTGACGACTGTAAGATTATCTCCACCCTGCAAGATTTATTCATATTATTTTAAACTATTAGAATTAAAAGAAATGGGCAATTGAAACAAATTTAATAAGTTTTGAATCTTTCCTCCCCGTGTAATATACTGAAAGTTTTATGCTCGTTTTGATTTACGAGCAGTGATTTGTTAAATGGTTGATTCTCCATTAAATTTTTTTTGGAATTACAATTACATGAAAGATTGGGAATTTTTAAATTACAATTACTTGAAAGATTGGAAAATTTGGTGGGTATAGAAGAGAGTTTGGACAGAGATAGTGAAAAGCAGAGCGAAGAAGCCGGGTTTTATAGAGCAAGGAAGACGTGTTCCAAGAACCCGCCATCACCTTTGCCGACAGAAAGCTTTTGTTTTTTTTAAATACAAAATCTCATGCCCATGTGTTGTCAAATCTTCCTTTAAAAAAGGAGATGTGATAATACGAACTTTTTGTTTTTTTTAAAAAGGAATCTGAGGTGTGTTGTCAAATCTATATTTAAAAAAGGACAATACATAGGTTTCGTTTTTTTTCAAAAAAAAAAATCTCAGTCTCTCTTCCAAGATCCCGCTCTCTCATTTCAAAAGAAGAGGACGAGTTCTAAGAACACGCCCTACTTCAATAATTTTCTGCGTATTTACCAAAAAGGGATAGCGGGTTCCTAAAACCCGCCCTCTAATTTAAAAATAAGGAATCTAAATAATTTTACTTAACCCAATAGTCCGTGACTCTGACCCTCTTGTATTGTCAAATCGAATTTTTCAAAAGGGAATAACGGGTTCCAAGAACCCGTCCTCTCATTTAAACAGGAGAGGGCGGGTTCTTGGAACACGCCCTCCTTACTATTTTAAATAATTTTACTTAATCCAAGACAAGCCCCTGACCCCTTTATCTCCCTTTGTATTGTCAAATCATCCATCTATTCCCTCCCGCGGGGATTTGTCAAAAGGGAATAGCGGGTTCCAAGAACCCGTGACCCCTTTACCACCAAATACCTATAAAACCTGCCATACCTCCTCCCATTTGCTCCCCATTCTGCTCCGATTTGCATCTGCACCTCCTACAAAATCTCATTTGCACCCCTTCAAACGGAACCCGTCCTCTCATTTTCTCTATCCCTATAGCTCTATCTGTCGAAATTCAAATGTATGTAAATTTAATTTAACGTTTATTTAATTTTCAATGAATATAATCATTATATCAGTAACGTTTTTTATTTATTGTTGGGTTGATATTGTTTGATGCAGATAATGACAAGTTCAAGTTTATTTATTCTATGTAAATACGATGGCCAGATTATGACAAATGCACAAGGTCCCGAGTATATGGGCGGGTGTGCAAGAATTATGCGATTAGGATTATCAACGACTTATAATGAACTCAAGAATAAAGTTTTTAAAATCATGAAATACGATCCCCGTGAAATTAAGATTAAGTTAAGTTGTATATAACATCTGTTTAGTGGAAATATATTGGTTGAAATTATAAATCATGCTTCAATATCTTCGATGATAGACTTTGGTCTGCAAACACCCGGCATTCTTTTGAACTTTTAGTTCAGAAGGAACAATTGGAAATATCAGATGCCGCTCTAACGGGTAATTTGATAGTAATGCTGGAGGTAGTTCCTAGGGATACGGTCCCATGGTTAACGATGATACCTTTAGTCTCAGTGGATACAACTATACACATGATTATTCAAACCTTCAAACTCAAGAGTAAACATTTTATAAATCTTCTTTTTGTAATACCAAAATACTATTATATTTTATATATTAAATACAGATTTTCCCAATCAACTGCTGCAGCTGCATGGACACCTGAAGAACGAGAAGGATTACCATATACAACCTTCCAAAGGTAAATCAATCTAAAACAAGTGGTGATTATGTTTATTTTTTTCGTAATACGATAATATGAAGAAAAATTTATATACTAAACACAGATTTTCCCATACATCCGCATCATTCAAACACGATCCAAGTAGTGCATTCCAAGCATGTTCGTCCACATCTTTTCGGTCTTTTCGTCCCGAACCATCCATATTATACCGACCTCAACCATCGTATATTGCATCCGAGCCTTATGTTGCTACGGGTGATATTGATATGGGTAACAGTGATAATGATGAAACTGGTGAAGGTCATCAAAGGGAGGATAGCGTGGATTATGCCACTGGATTGAATGAAATAGTATTGGTTGATAACATGGCTGCGAATAATGATTTTGTCGAAGTAGAAGATCCCGGTCTCGATCCGCTGGAAGATGATAGTTGGGTAGACTTAGCCATGGTAGAAATAAATGCTCAACCTTATTTGGAAGCGACTGTAGCAAGCGAAAATTGCGTCATTGTTGAAGATATGTTTCCGGAAAAAAGAGATCTTATTTGTAAACTGAAGTCATGGGCTATTCAAAAAAATGTTACATTTAAAACCGAAGAGTCAAATTAGACGTACTATACCGTGATATGTACGAATGTAAGTAGAGATTGCATGTTGTTCCAAAAGAGCCAAAACTTGGAAGGTCACGGAATACAATCAAGAACATACTTGTATTAATTCTATTATGTTAAAAGATCACAGGAATTGCACTTCATCTTACGTTTTTCTCATTAATCATGCCACTAATCCATACAGATGTGGCGATAACTCCCCGAGAGATACGGCTCTACGTAAGCGGAGAGCACAAAATTCAGATTTCGTATATGAAGACATGGGATGCTCGTAGAAAGGCATTATGCAAGATATTATGGGATTGGGAAAGCTCATATAACTCACTAGTCCCTTTTATGGAAGCTATAAAAGCATCAAATCCGGGGTCCGCATACCAATTAAAAACCACAGAAACAGATGTCGATGGCTGTGTCAGGTTTCAAAGAATTTTCTGGTGCTTTGCTCCTTGTGTGGCTGGTTTCACACACTGTCGGTCGGTATTGTGCGTGGATGGGATGTATCTATATGATAAGTATAAAGGTTGCATGTTAATTGCTATAGATGTTGATGCTAATAACGATATATTTCCGTTGAATTTTCTATTGTCGAGGGTGAAAATATATCATCCTGATCATGATTTTTTCGTCAACTCAAAAGTATCCCATATGTTATTGATAAATCAGATTTATGCATCATATCTGATAGGCATCTTGGAATACTAGCTGCAATGAGAGTTGTATTTCCGACGACACCACATAAGTTTTGCCTGCTGCGCTTCAGACAGAATTTTGATAGAAAATTTAAAAATCCAGATCTACATAAGCTTATGTACAACGCCGGTGAAGCGTCTGACCCTAATGTTCATGACATGTATATGACGAAAATTGGAGAGATGAGTCAAGTGGCGAAAGCGTAGTTAGATGAGTATCCAGTACACATGTGGACACACGCACATGATAATGGATGCAGATATCTACTGATGACCACTAATATGTCTGAAAGTTTCAACGGGACCCTTAAAAGTGTTAGAGGTTTACCGATACAGGGGTTGATTGTTCGAACTTTTTTCAGAATGAATACTTACTTTGTGCAAAGAAGGGAAAAGTTTTTGGCGATGGAGACTCCACTCACCGCGTATTACGAAAATATATTCCAGAAAAGAGAGTGCAGATCACAATACTACAGATCTGAAATGTTTGACACAGCGGAGTTTCAAGTTACGGGGAGTAATGGGAATCAATATACCGTAAATTTTAGAGATGAAGGGCTCTTTTCGTGCACATGCGGTGTTTTCCAGCAACAACATTTACCGTATGCCCACGCAATTGCTGCTGCAAGCAGCATGCATAACTCACATTATAATTTGCTTCCCGTTACTATACAGTTTCTAATTACCAAGACGCATACGATCCAAAATTTCATCTTATACCAGACAGTCGCTATTGGCACTATTATACTGGGAACAGACAAACACCGACGGTATTACAACAAAAATATAGGACTCAGAAGACCTAAAGTGCATCGAGATCGAATGACAATGGATGCTGAGGGCAAAGGCACGACAGATGTAGCCTATGCAAACAACCAGATCATTATAGGACCAGATATCCAAGACAGTCAACAGAGGCGGAACCTTCGAGATCGTGAGGAAGCAACGGAAGGAAAATCAATTAGCGCTTGTAAAGAAACTTGTACAATTTACATTTTAGTATGATATGATCTTTTTGTATTATTTGTTTAAGGCTAAATTAATGTAAACCAGCGTTAAAATTGCAAGATGTAAAATGAGTAGCGAATAATAACACTTGAATTTACTCATTTCAACTGAAATAGGTTCTGCCGCATACTGATTTTCTACTATAGTGCTATAAGTTTTTGCTACGACACATATCAATTAAATGTTATACAATAATATTAAAGAAATAGATGCCAGAACTTGACACTAAATTTTGAGACACAACTTGAAACTAAATTTTGCTGAGTTTTGCTTTTGGTTACTGAAGTGTTGCTCATTCATATGATATAAACAGTAACAACCCTTACCCCACGTCAGTAACAACAATCTTATTCTCGGTTCAATCTAATCCAATATTTTTACAAAAGTCGGGTTTTTTGAAATCACCTTCTCTTCCATATACTGAAGTGCGGATTCTTGGAACCCGATTTACCAGTATTCGTGCGATTTAATAAATTATTTTTTAAATTTAATATTTGATTTATTTTAAATTTTAATTATTTTTAGGACGGGTTCTAGTAACCGACCCTCTAGTTCGGTGGAGGGTGGGGTTGGATGGGCTGATCATGGCGGGTTCTGACCTTCATTATTTACTTACCAAATACGCGTTCTAAGAACACGCCTTTTAACCGTACCAATCCCAATCCGTTCTATTCTTATAATTATAATTTAAATTATATTATTTTACTAATTTTAATATATAATAACCCAGTTTTGAAAAAAAAACCTTTACTTTTTCTCTTGCATGATTTTAGACAGTATAGTAAGATTTTGGGTCAATGCTTGATTATGAGAAATAGATCTGTTTAAATTTTAATTGCCATAATATTTATGAAAATCATTTGCATGGTTATAAATTTCTTATGTTAAAACCTTCCATTGAAATAATTTTTTAATGAATATTTTAATTTCTATATAATCTGTTTTTGTTAATTAAATAATAAATAATATAATTTTCTAGCTTCATATGATTTTTTCTTATATTGTCGGCATTAAAGGATATGCTTATTTCTTTCTCACATTTGTGCATATATACAGCTTGCAAAGATTGAAAAGGATAAAAAAGTGCAACTTCCTTAACATTCATGTGCATGGATTTGATTCCATGCCACCTCTGAATTAAATGAGCTAACTCATTTTGTAGATCCTTTGAATAAATTTGTTAATAAATCCAAATTAATCATCGATTTACATACACAGCTATAAAAGATATATATAAAGAAAATTGTTTACTTTTCTAGCAAATCCTCATGCATGAATCATGTTTTTCTTAAGCATAGAAACACTTTCTGAAAATTAATTTTTTTATCTTACTGATTATGAATTAATAAAACTAAAATTTATTCCAGGTTGGGCCAAGGATTAACAAAGACAGGGAAAGGTTCCCCCCAAACAACATCCTGCTGACCCTGGCGGGGCGCAGGCCTGTTGTGGATGGGATGGACCGGATTCAACAGTGGAGCTCCGTACACTGCGAACGTCGACGCGTCGATTGCTATATTGAACACTCATCTATGCACGGCCACCACCTCCTCGTCTGGCTGTTCCTTGATATGTTCTTCTTCAAGAAGTCGTCTGCCAATGGTGCCGTCCATGGCATGATCACTAGCCTTGTCTGCGTCACTCCTGCTGCCGGTAAATTCCATAGATTTTTTTTTTCAATTACATCGTACTCATCCTTGAGATTTTTTTCTTAAAAACTTAAATTTATGTTTTTCTTATTTATTTTCCTTTTTGTTGAACTGGTCTGTAAATCTAACCCATGCACAAAAATACACATCACACACTCGAAAGCGTTAGTTTATGTCCACTTTTCCTGTTTAAATCCTGTGCTCTCTTCAAAAAAAATAGTATCATATCGACTAAGCTATTGTTCACGTTTATTTATTTACTTTTGGATACAGCAGGACCAGTACAAGGCTGGTCAGCTATATATGGTCAGGGGCATTCTCCCAGGCAGAATCCCCTGGATCACAATGATGATCCTTCACAAGAAATTCAAAATCCTCAAGAAGGTCGACGACACCCTCGCCGTCCTGCACACCCACGGCGGCCTCCTCACCGGCTTCCTTGCCTACTCGAAGCTCGCCACCCTCTTCTTCAGGGACGACCCCCATTACATCGGTCTAGCCTACGTGTTCAAGGGCGGAAGAGCAGGAGCAGGGTTCCACCAGATGGGAATCTAGATAGCCGGCATTCTCTTCATCATCTTGATCAACGTGCCGATCACGAGTGCGATATGCCTGTTGATTAAGTGCCGATCATCATAATATTTAGTCTTTTGCTTGGATATTTTAGAATATGAATTAACCATACAGCTACGCAAAATCTCCGGAGGAGGTCAGTTAAACTATAAAATATAGGGTAAATTCTCAAAAAGCCTTAGGCCGGGAGTTCTCTAAAAACATTTAATTTAGGCATTTATTCACTCCAACTGCTTAGATATTATAGACAACCGTTTAGATATTATGTAACAACAACAAAATCCATATACCCTTTTCTTTTTGTATTCCCCTTAGATTAATAAAAATTACTTTTCTTTAAACATCCATATGTAAATTTGCTGTCCAAAATCCATACTTGTTCCATTCTTTTATATCTTGATTATCACACTGCACTGTTATTCCATAGGTGTCATATATTTCGAACCCTAAATAATTATTTAATTTTATTTTAAAATTTAAATATTTTGTCATGTATCATTATTTCGATTAGTAAATAATATATGGTTGATATTTTAATAGTAATGACATTTTTTGGTAATATTTGATATGTTCTTTATTCAACTAATAGAACTGATCTGTTGTTGAATTGTTGTTATGTATTTATTAAGTAAGTTAAAAAATATATATTTCTACTAAATCTCACAATAAACATACATAACTATATGATTTGTAGTTGTACTAATATATAAGTTATCATTTTCTGATATAGTTTATGTTTTATTTAGATGCCGGCGGGTTATTAAAGTTAAGTCGTTACAGGTATTTGCAAATCAGTTATTATTACAATTTTTATCACTATAATATGGGTGTTAGTTTATTTATTATTTATAATTTATATAATCATATAATACTTAACTAATTTTTATTGTTTTGACTGTGGAGAGATACTATGTGATTTCCAAATAATGCCAAATACTTTTGTTTTAAAAAAAATATCTCCTCCATCTTTTTATAAACCTACGTTTTTTTTCCTTTCTCCTTTTTCCTTTAAAATCTTGCTGCTTTATTTTCGTCACCACTCTCGCTATTCCAAATTTTGTCAAAAGCGCGTCGGATCGTTAAGTTTCATTCTCTCTTTTATTTCATAGTCTCGATTCGTCAAACAGAAGCTATTTTATTCTCTTTTCGCTCATACCAGTATGAGTGAGTATGGTAAATCTCCTCTTCTTTTTTCCCTATTGATCTTCATCGTTAAAATTTTATTTTTAATTTTTTTTCCATATATAAAAAAAAAAAGATCGTTCGGTAAATGAAGACGTCATGCACTGATAATCCTCTCTCACCCCTAGTTTTACATACCTTAAATTTATTTCACTAATAAAATCTTGATTAATTATATTACTGATTATACATGTGTACTAACAAAACTGAACAAATTTATAAGTGCACTAACAAAATCTCTCACCCCAAGAATTTATTTCCTTGCCCCTAGATGATACCTTTGGGTCTGTGAATACTCCTAGTAGTTAACACTCATACTCAACGGCAACTCAGGAGTCCCATTACTAACTCATGAGTGGGCTCGTGTTTTCTTGCTCCTAGATGATAGCATTGGATCTTTGAATACTCCTAGTACTTGACACTCAAACTCAACGGCAATTCAGGAGTCCCATTGACAACTCATGAATGGGCCCGTATTTCCTTGATCCTGGATGATAGCCTTGGGTCTGTGAATACTCCAGCGGTGGTTAGAGTCCCATTAGTCAGGAGCTAGCCCGTGTTTCTTTTCTCCTGGATGATAGCTTTGGGTTTGTGAATGCTCCTGCGGAACAAACGATAGATTATACTATCTTGACTTGAACCTGACATGAATCACTTGAATATCTTGAATATCATGAATCTCATGCATATCATGAATTTAATAAATATCTTGAATCTCGTGAACATGACATATCCACCGTTATATATATATATATATATATATATATATATATATATATATATATATATCATAGGGATGTGATAGCTCGAAGATGGGGGTTTATGTGTAACAGAGCTTTATATCTTGTTCCTCGTGGTACCGGAGAAAAATGGTGTGTGTGTGTGTGTGTGTGTGTGTGTTATATATATATATATATATATTGGATCTCGTGAATCTCGTATTACTGTTGTTCCATAGTATTACGGAATATTCTGGTTATATAATTAAACTCCTACAACCGTACTTATACTTATATTTATATTTATATTAGTGCCTATGTTTATGCTTATATTTATACTTATGCTTATACTTATAGTAAATAGCACTGAAATACCGAATATTTTGATACTCTAGTTATGTTGCACTGATTAATACATGTTACTTATTTTACATGCAAATTACAGTTTACCGTACACAATTATTCTCATGCATAGTATTATATATATCATATTTCATTTCAAATATTTTTAATAAAATGAAAACTTACTGAATTTTAGTTCGCTGATGGCATTCTTATTTTCATGTTTTCTTTTCTTGGGAATGTCGTCACGACCCGAAATGGCACGTGACTGGTACTTGAATCATATGAAATCTATAGGACCCCATCTAATTCAAGTAAGCCAAATACCCAGAAATCTAAAGCATTTAAAAGAAGAAAGTGAAGGAAAACTTGTTTAAAAGTTTGCGTATAAATCACTTTGAAAGTCGTAGTAAACATTTTGAAAACATCAAGTCTTTTACGAAAATTTTGGCAGAGTTTCCTTTGTAAATACTGGCCCTAAACGGGTACAAACATGCATAATATAAAGGTATCCCCAAACGGGAGTTAGCTCTTCGCCAATTGGCGGACATAACCATGCAATGCAATATAATATACAATGCCGAAGGGCGAGAATCAAAACTCAGAAAGAAACCAGAGAAAAACCATAATAATACAAGCGCGACTCTAAGGTCGAAAGAATATACATGGGTCTTCTAAGTGTATAAAATATACAAGTCTGGTTGATGGAGTTACTAGATACAACTGAAATAATAAAGCACAATGGTAGTCACGATGCTAGTGAACCCACCTACCAAAGCAATCACCCGAAATAAAGTAGTGTGCCAGCAAATCCGCCAAGGAAATTTGTACGGCAAAACCTGCAAGAAACTGTGGCACAACGGGGGTGAGTTGCCAACTCGTGAGTAGAAAACATCACCGAGCAGAAATCACATGTATGACTCAATCCTAGGTCATACGGTAATGTATCCTTAATATAAAACCTGAAGCTTCTAATAATGGTAAGGGTAAATATCTATACATAAGTGTAATATCAAGTGCTCGTGGCAGTGCCTCAGGTAGCAACATATCATATATATGATGTATGAATGTATGAAAACAGAATACATCTAAATGAGAAAACTGTTTTCATATCTCAGTGAGATTTCTGTATAAAATCGAAGTATCATCAATGAAATCAACAGAGAATCAGTGTCTAGTATCGACACAAAATATATCTCGCTATCTCAATATCTCGGGCTCCGGCAATCCGGACTGGCCTGTATCATCAAATCTCAATACCTCAGGCTCCGGCAATCCGGACTGGCCTATATCATCAAATCTCAAGAATGCATCGGTATCCTGAGGATATCCGCCGCGTCACAATAAAATCACCGGTTGGTAGTGCTCCCCTGCCAGGCTCAACGCCATCATCTGCAACCATCATGCCCCGGGGTACCGCACCGGGTCCACCATGCACCCGCAGACGGTTCATCCTCCTCCTCGAATCAGGTGTATGATAGAGCTCAAGAGCCGAGAAAACTCATGGTGGAAATATCTCACATCATATTACGAGAAAACCGCAATTTCTATTTTTAAAAATGATAATCAGTTTATAAAATCCTTGCGGTTTCTCCAAATCCAGAAATCTCATGAAATTTCGAAATTTCAAAATCGTAATGTCAATAAACAGTGAATACTGGCATAAACCCCCATAATATTGCATGACAATAAATTTGTATACATGCACGGGTATCTATGTAAAGAATGCAATATCTAAACTAGCACAATAATGATATATCGGATCTATCAGCTAACAAGCGATATCAAAACTAATATTCTCTAAAGTGTACATGACATGGCAATTACCGATACTAATGTATGTAAGCCGGCAAGCAGATGTACGTGGAGCATACTCATCATCGGTAATGGTGCTGGTGTCTTGACAGCATGATTTTATAATAACTACGAAAACACATTTAAGCATGCGATGCGATGCGGATAGCAAGAACATACGGAAAATGAATAGTAAACGTAACAATAAAGAATGTACAATTTATATATAAGTCATACAGTTTTGGCATTTGAAATAACGCGAATCGTGGTGTTTAGAAAATATGGGCTACGGTGTTTTTAAGAAAAGGTACGTCCTTTGAAATATCCGTAGTATCAATTGGCCTGTCTTTAAAATACTCACGATTCGTTAGTTTTGAAAATAAGTATGACTCGAGCCCAGTCTAACATCTACTATGTAAACTACAGGACTAAACTAACAGACTAATCGAAAGGGTAAGAAAAACCACCTAAGTCTGAGTCAATATTTATATCTAGTAGTCGATGATTCCGCCTCAATAGTATCACGTACGATACAATAATATAATATGACATGCTCGAGTCAAGAGTGCGGATCTATCATCATAATTATATCTCGTACGGTAAATCCATCGTATGGCATCCCAAATCAGGGTACGGATCGAATATCACATATAACACAACATCCATATGGTATCATCATCACATATCATGAACTGGGGGTGATCTAAAGTCTAGTACATACTGATATCATCAACATAATCCGTATGTGTATGAAAACATATCGCTCAACGACCCGTTATAATATCATGCCGTATCTCATAATACGACCCAAGTCACATCACCGGTCTCACAGCATCATGTCCAAACACATCGACTCATCTACAAGTATCATATACTATCCTCATCATCCATGTGTATGTATACATATATACATATATATATACACATATTCATATACATATATGTATATATCCCCATATACGCACAAGTAAAACAAATGTATGCGTGTGTGTGCGCGTGTGTGCAAATCACTACTCTAGGGTTTCGCGACTAAGAAACTAAACTAAGTTACTTCCAATTACACTAAAACTAACCCATGAACACCTAAAGCCTATCTTGATAATCATTTAATCTCACAACACACACACACACACACACACACACACATACGTATTCGTATACTACACTACGAAACTGCGGGGGTGCTATACGCCATCCACCCGACTTCCCCCGTAGATATATCTACTCACCTTGATCCTTACTTGCCGAAATCGATGTCGCCATTCTCTTCTTCGTCATCCGAAGTCCACGCGGAGGTACCTACAATTCAATGAATATCGTATCGTAAACGAGAATCAAATACGAGAAATCTGGTACGACATAAGAAGGGTACATAGGTTAGAACCTACGAACTTTGCATGCAAGAAAAGCCAAACAAATCCTCGATGTCGATGTACAAATATCAAACCATCGAGTTAAAACGCAAATACCAAAAACAAGGTTAAAACGAAGTCGCAAAATAGGCAGCAACTCAAGAAAACACTTCCAGATTTTAGTTCAGGTGAAATTAGCCAATTTTGCATATATGGAGGGTCTATTTTACCTAAAATGGAGCCATGGATCAAGCACGAGGCGATTCCATCGTACCAAAGCCGTAATTTGCGGCCAAAATGAGATAATAAGCGGCCAAGGTAAGGGGTTAGGGCCTTGGGTCTTAGGGATGGCTTCTAGGGTGTCTGCATATCTCTTAGTAATCGCTAAATATTTTCTAGAGTTCCCGGGTTATAGCAGAACTCCAATTATCACCACAATTTCTCACAAAACCCGACATCGAAGAATCTAAATTCATGTCTTGGGGTTAAATCTCTGGTTTCAATCTATAATATTTACGCTACAGGCGTGTAAAGTCGCTACTAAACCTCTATTTCACCATATCAACTCAAATCAAATTCTAACCTCAACTTGGAGTTTTCAAAACTCACAAATCATCACTTAACTAATTCTAAATTAATATAGAAACTAAAGAAATTCAATTACTACACTAATGTTGTAGAGATTACCTCATTTGGCAACTCAAGAATTTTCTTGAGTTGCCTGTCAGCTAAAGTGGGAATCAAAGACTAGTTTAGGAGTGCTTTCGATCCGGAAGGTTGATTGACAAAAGAGATTAGGGATAGGTAAGATTTTTTCCATGATTAGAGAGATGAGACTCGAGCTGTTTTCATGCCAGCAAGGGAGTCGGGATAGATAGGACAGGATAAGCTAGGGCCAGGGCCAGTTCGTGCTCAAAATCCTAACTTTCTTGGTCTTCTATACTTGTAATGAGCTTGTGCACATTTTTTGTGAAGGGGATGCAAGGTTTTGATGTAGAAATGGGATGCTTTGAAAAGGTAGAGGTGGTGGAGGAGGGAGGGCAGCCATGGAGGAAGAAGAGAAGAAGAAGTGATGAAGATAATGGAGTGAGGAAAATAGCCATGGTCAAATGAAGACCCCTCACCCTCTCTCTCTCTCTTGCCCATACCACTGTTGTTTATTCATTTCTTTTCTTTTCTTCTTTTATTTCCTTTTTCTTTTCCATTTTCATCTCATTTTAAAAACAAAGCCATGCTTGGAAAAAGAAAGAAGTCATGGTTCAAACAAAATGAAACAAGTTTTGTTGCATGTCATGATGCATAATCAAGCTTAATGTAAGATTAGTGAAAATTAATCGATTTTAGCATTAACATAAAATATAATTAATTATATAAAAATCTATGAATACTCCATTCTTATAACCCCTTTCAAAAACAATAGTTCTTATAATTTTCCGAATATTTTCCAACTATCGGTATATAATTATACCCTTTTTTGTTAAAACTAATCTCCATACCTTAAATATTCATAATAATTAATTATTTAATTATCTAAATTCCTAAAAACAATATTTTATTTTCTAAAATTTTACAGTCGTCGGACAGTATTAGAGCGGGTGACGAGGTTAGGTACGAGGTACTACCAACTGAGGAGGACAGTCAATATATTTCAAATCAGGACGAGCTCTAGTTTCCCTTTTAGTAAGTATATCTTCTTTTGTTTAAGACTATCTTCCATTCATAGTTCCTTGAATTTTTGAATTTATATTCAGTTATTGTTTTTGGGACTATTATAAATATTGTTGGATATTTTATAAGCTTAAAATTCTTATACTATAATTTCCTAAGTTATTTATATAGACGCTTAGTGTATTCATGTCGAGATAGAGTGCTTCTCGATATGAATACGTCACGGGCTTGTCGCTCTCGTTTCTCGTTTTTAGGAAGCGGGACGTGACAAGTTTTATTGATGACCCATTGAAAGCAGATAATACAAGAATTTAAAATCCAGCAACATTTATTCCTTCTTTGAATCCTAGCATCTTGAATCCATTCTAATTCTTCTTCAAATCATTGTAATCCAACAACATTTAAATTCCATTTTTTTAATTCATGCACTTTGAGTCAATTCTAATCCTTGCTTGTCTTTCTCGAATGTCTTGTTTTGATGCGAACCTTTCTTCCTCCGATCTGATGACTTTGTTTAGAGCTGATGCGAAATATATAGAACTAACGATCGTGGCCTATTAGCTCAAACGTTAAGAGCAACCGAAAAATTATCGTCGACTTCTTTTCCATACCCTGCTCTAAGATACTCTTTGAGAGACTTTCTGGGACGAAATTTTTTCAGAAGGGTAGATTGTAACGATTGCAACATGGTTTCATTCTTGAATCATATTCCCTTGAATTCTTCTGTATTTTCTCTGACGATCATGTCTCGACGAAAACGAAACGAAAGTGAAACTTCATCTTTGTCTTGATCTCATCTTGCATTCTTCTTGATTCCTTTTTGTTTTTTTAAATCCCATTCTTTGAATCCGACTTCTTCGATTTTCTTAAAGGTCACTTCTCAACTTCTTGAATTCCTAAAATTCTTATCCGTTTCTTCTTGTATCTCTTAGGCCATGTTGTATAATCAATATAATAGCTTTTGAACTTTTCGATTTAGAGTATCTCCTGTTTATATGCCTTTTTCGCGGTCAATGTCACTCTCGACCGTCGTCAAAGGAGGGTAGTTTTCGGAACTCCCGATCACCCGATATTTATATCCGGAAGTGTTTTAAGATTTCATTCAAATTACTTCCTTGTTTGCAATTTTCAATCATCCTTCGTGCATCTTTAAAATAGCCATGATACTATTAGCCTAACCCTAGATTTTGCAATCCTTACCTATTCCTTACCCTTTTTGTTATATCCGTATTTTTCTAATTTTTTTTAGAAATTTTAATCAATCCTCTTCGTTCATGCTTGCATCCTTAAATTATTCCTTGCATGCATCCTTGAGCCATTATCGTCGACTTAGGAAATTATCCTAAAATGCTTGCATAGGTCTTCAAAATTTTTTGAATCACGTTTACTTGGTCTCTTTAAATTCGTTTCAACGCAATTTACGTTAGTCTCCGTCCTTTTACTAATTGGAGTATTAACCGATGGAGCTCGTAGACGACATACGCCGACATTATTCTTAACTTTTCCTTACCTTATTGCAACTTCCTTCTTATGAGAATTTCGAGGACGAAATTTCCAGAAGGAGGGTAGAATATAACCACAACAAAATCCATATACCCTTTTCTTTTTGTATTTACCTTACTTTAATAAAAAATACTTTTCTTTAAACATCCATATGTATAATTGTTGTTTAAAATCTATGCATGTTCCATTCTTATATATCTTGGTTATCATACTGCACTGCTACTCCATTGGTCATACGTTCGAACTGCAACTAAATTATTTTAATTTTATTTTAAAATTTAAATATTTTATCATATTATCATTGTTTCGATTAGTTAATAGTATATGGTTGATATTTTAACAGTATTGATATTTTTTGGTAATTTTTGATATGTTCTTTATTCAACTAATAAAATTAATCTGTTGTTGAGTTGTTGTTATATGTTTATTAAGTTAAAAATATATATTTCTACTAAATCTGACAATAAACATAATTATATGATTTGTACTTGTAGTAATATATAATTTATCATTTTCTGATATAGTTTATGTTTTATTTAGATGCTGGTGGGTTATTAAAACTAAGTCATTACAGGTATTTGCAAATCAGTTATTATTACAATTTTTATCAGTATAATATGTGTGTTAGTTTATTTATTATCTATAATTTATATAATCATATAATACTTTATAATTGTTTTTTTATTATTTTGATTGTGGGGAGATACTATGGGATTTCCATATATTGCCAAATCATTTTGTTTTAAAAATATATATCTCCTCCAACTTTTTATAAACCCATGCTTTTTTTTTCTTTCTCCTTCTTCCTTTAAAATTTTGTTGCTTTATTTTCATCACCATCCTCGCTCCTCCAAATTTTGTCAAAGGCGCGTCGGATCGTGAAGCTTCATTCTCTCTTAGCTTCATTCTCTCTTCTATCTCATAGTCTCGGTTCTTCAAACCGATATTATTTTCTCTTCTTTTCGCTCGTACCTGTACTAGTGGGTACTGTAAGTCCCCTCTTCTTTTTCCCCATTGATCTTCATCGTCAAAGTTTTATTTTTAAATTTTTTTTCATATATAAATATAAAAAAAGATCGTTCGGTACATGAAGACGTCATGCACTGATAATTCTCTCTCATCCCAAGTTTTACACGCCTTAAATTTATTTCACTAATAAAATCGTGATTAATTATATTACTGTTTATACATGTGCACCAACAAAACTGAACAAATTTATAATTATGCTATAGTACAATGAAACACACTTCATATATGCTTGCATAAATATATAAATATCATAGCTGCTATTTAATACCATATTAAATGTATGTATTGTTTAATAACAAAACAGTGTACAACAAAATTACCTATGCACGGTAATGTGCTCACTTTTTCTGAATAATCATATGTTTGTACAAATTTTAATATATATTTTTATGCTAATATATGTTACTGCTCATATTAAACACAAGTTTATGCATTAATGTATATTAATCGTACTGATCATATATTGTAATTAGATATTCTTATATTTAGATTTAACAATTACAAATTCATTTAAATTGTTTAACCGTTAATGCCATACTAATAAAACTAGAAAATTACAGGCACAAATATTACTGCCAAATACTAACTCTTGAGCCAAGACTAAAAAACTATAATAAGCTGCATGAACAATCATAATTAAAATAGCTGTTTGTTTCATTTTATATATGATAATACTGTTTTCATATTTTATAACAACCTACTAAATTTTACCTCCAACTACATCAATTATCCAATCTGTAATATTTATTGTAACTCTTGTGTACAAAAATATTATATAGTACGATGGATCATTGATATATAATTATTCTCATATTTTTAATATACTACTTTCATATTTATAGTATGATACATAAGCAGCTTGCATATAAACTATCAAGTAATAATTTATTATTTTAAATGTAACAGTAACACATTAGAAATATAATTCATTAACTTATTCTGCAATCACATTATATAATATGATAGATATTTGAAGATTTTATAATATAAAACAACTGTTATTTGTTATATTTTAATTCAAAAACTATTTTCGTTAATATGCTGAGAATGATTTCTCTTGACTTAGAATAGACAAATCTCCTAACCCCGAATTTCAATTTTAGAAAACTCAAGTTGTTGGAATATCTATAGAGAGTTAGCTACATTTTATTTCTAGGTTAATTTATCTGAAAAATTACAGAAGTTTATGAAAATAGGATCCTAATAAAATATGACGAATCTGAATTGCAGCGGAAACTATCTGCACGGTTGTAGTAAAATAGGAATAACTCTCTGCTCGTTTATCGTAATCGGGATTTCCTTATTTAGAATCACTCACGACTCACAGATGCTAAAGTTTCTGTATAATAGGGAAAACCAGATGTAGGGTGTTTTTTGTCACCCCATTGAGATGGGAAATACGCGTCGCTTGTCAAGCACATTACAGATTCCTCCTGCCTATGATAGGCCGGGGATTATTGATTGTGGGGATCCGAATCTCCGACAGCCGTGAACTAAACTGCCATTAATTACCCCTCGCATTTGGAGCGAGAGAACCTCCGATTGACGGATAAAACTAGTCATGCGAACTCAATGTGCAGTGTGCGTGTATTGTATTTTGGAGGGGACTTGGATATATCGCAGGCCACGCAGAGCTTACGGGGGTCCCGCTATCCGGATAGCAGGTTGGGGGTAAGGGGGCTAGCAGCCCCCTTGCGGGATACGGAACAACGCTATTTTTAATGTGGAGTGCATGGGAAAAGAGGGGCGAGGAGCATCCTAAGGACGCGTACGAGGCGCATGGGCGCTGTGCGCCCTTGGGTCACGTGAGTGGCGCGTGGGCGCCCTTGGGTCATGTGAGTGGCGGGTGGGCGCTGGGCACCCACGGGTCACATGAGTGGCGCATGGGCTCCCTTGGGTCACGTGCCCTGCGTGCGGGCGTTAAGACGCCAGCAGGTCACATGCCCTGCGCGGGCGATGGGCGCCAGCGAGTCACGTACATGGCACGCGACCGCTGGAAACCCAGTGGGTCACGTGCGCGGCACGCGACCACTAAAAACACCAGCAGAGAAAGGGGCTTAGCCCCTGAGCTGAGAGTTGAACTCCCTATGGGCTTTGGAGTTGAACTCCCAAACAGGAATTACGTATAAATTTGGAGTTAAACTCCCAAAAGATTTGGATTTGGAGTTAAACTTCTAAAGGGTCTGGATATTGAGTTAAACTCTTTTGAGAATTTGGATCTTAAAGTTAAAATCTTTGTTCAGTTGAAAATATTGCAATCTTGAACATATCAATTTCCTCACTTTTTTAATCATTTAATGATGGTTGATATAAATATAACACATATTACCAATTCGTCTGCAAATTATCAAATACCACGTGTTATATATATAATCAACGTCTTTTTAAGGAAATTGTATGTTTATTATGTCACGCATAATATCCTATATCTCCAACATTCTTCATTGAGATTGTGTGCAGAAAACTACCTCAGGACAGATATCGGAATCGCAAATTCGCCGACAAAACTGCAGCAAATCAAAGAGTTAAAATCTGGTAGAGATTTAGAAGAGATAAGAAGATTCCAGATATCACAATAACACCCAAAGACCAACACCAAACTACACAGGAAGAATGAGGCAGAGATCTAACCAAACGGCCGCGGAACCGCGGCCGAGTCAGGCCGATCCGCCGTGGATCCGCGGCCGAGTTAGGGCATCAGCGAACGACACTTCTCCAGAAGCTTCCCTATGGCTCCTTATCTTGTTGAGGACGCTCCATTGTAACGAGACTTCTCTAGAAACTTCCCTACAACAGCCAAGATTCTTGAGGAAACTTGATAACTACCTTATTCTAGAAGTTTCCCTACAACTATCTAGTTTCTTGGGGAAGATTGACCTAGCTTCTAGTGGAAGATTGGTGAAGAGCTATAAAAAGGGACCTAAGCCTACAATGATGAGGTTGTTAAACATTTATTCACTACATAATTCAATACAAGTTGAGTGACACAACTTGAGATCCAATTCCAATCCAAAATCAAATCAAGAATCATCGAGAGTTCATCAAGCATTCAATGCAAAGATCCTTTACGCGAAGCCAATCTTCATCTACGAGCGCGAGATCCTCGATAGATCAAAGTCTCACGGAGATCGAGCCAAGCGAAAGTCGACGGAGAAATTACCTCTTCAAGGGAGCGATCGAGAGCACTTCTTGTAACCTCGAATTGAAGGAACGTGTAATTTGAAGTTGATTAATAAAGGTGATCAATTGTTAAATCTTGCTTTCTTTAAATTTTCGCATTAGAAAATTTCTAATTCTTGATTCTTCTATTTTCATGATGCGTGAGTGAAATCTCCGCTTGCAAAGGATTCGAAGGAATTCGGTAGATCAAATGGTGTTGAAATCCTAAACTAATCTTAAGTCTTATGAGAATTATGAACTTTAGAAAAAAGAATCGTCAATGACCAAATTTGAAACAAGATCACCGTTCTTGATTATTTCATTGCAATTTGGGATTAAATGATTGATGATTCTCTTTGCTAAAGGCTAGATTTGAATGATGATCAATGAAAAGACAAGGGATAGTGAAGGAGAAACCCTAGTTTCTTCAATAGATCCCTAATCTTCATTCATCACCATCGTTCTAATTATAATTCATCAATAGATAAGATGAGTCATTATTAGTGCTCATCATTACTACTAATTCTTATCGAATCCTATAAGCTATTCTTCAATTTTCTTGATAACTAAAATTGATATTGGACAATTTCTTGATTAGTAAATCTTAAACTTTTCCTTAATTTTCTTGAAATGACAAACTGAATTAAATCTTGAAATCTCATTTTCTTGAATTTTCTTTACTATTTTCTTTTGGCTCAACTAAAGCAAGAACGAATAAATACACGAATCTCAGTGGACGACCCGTACTCATTAACGAACTACAACGACACCGTTATTGATTGCGGTTATAAATTCTTTGATTGTGATAACATATTTTTCATATCATACAATCGGACAATCTTACCAATCAAATGGCGCCGTTGCCGGGGATGCGTACGTAATTTGTTCGTTTTTGCTATTTGAGTTGAAATATTATTATTCCATCAAAATTTGAATCAAAATCGCATCGTATGCTTAACGATTAGTGTTTTAATTTTTTGCGAGCGAATCTGGCATCACTGTATCAGAGAGATCAAGATTCAGAGACTTTCTAAAGATTCCAGAGGAGCAAAGGAAGCTACAGTAAAAAGAACATCACCTAACTCCTCATTTCCACCGGGGAACCGCGACGGATTCAAGGTTCTTGCGGCGGTTCCGCCGCCGTTTAGGTGATTCAGTGCCTAAAAATTCTGTGGTATAATCTCTGCTCTCTGCTCTCTTCTCTGATCTGTCCAATAACAACTTTTCTGCAGGATTCTTTGCAAAAATTCGCAGCTCAAAAATAAAAATTTGTTGCGTGTTTTGATATTGGTTGTTTTGCATATTTTAATACAGAAATTAAGGGGTAAAGACCAAATTCAGATTAGGTGGAGATTTTATTACCCTTCCTAAGCCCCAAAAAATCACAAAACTAGCATTTGCATCACCCTCATTAACTAAAAAATATCTAGACAAGACTCTGAGGACCGTCGCGCTCAATTAGGACAGAAGATCGTGGGTAATTTATTGCTTATCCGCATTTCTTTTGTGGTGTCTAAGGCAAGTGTGTCTAAGGCAAGTGGTTACTTAATTATGCCCGCTACTTACGTAGTGGATACCTCCCACTTATCTGGCACTTACTTGGCCACAGAAGGGATAAAGAGGTAGTAGAGGATTTATCCTGCGATTTGTCTTCTGGAAGTCTGTGAGCGGTCTAGTGACTTGACCTAGATGACCGTAGATCTAGGGTTGATTGTGTATTTTTATGTGATTTTTCAAAATCCGTCTTTTTCAAAACAAACCAAAAAACTAAAACAAACCACTTTCTCTAATTATCACAAGCGCTGCCACTTGTGCTACAACCGTTTAGTACATGGTAGGCCGGACAAGGGATTCTATTGCCCGTCTTGTCCGCATTTCTTTTATCGATCCCGGAGTCGGTAATTCTTCGTCTTCTTTCCCACCACCCACATCATCGACTGAGATGGACGGATTTTCATCAAATTTTCACAGCACCACTCTGCCACCGCCCACAGGTGCGTAGAATCCACCATGCATCTCTCTTCAAGAGAGATACTATCCTATCCGTGGTCCCCTTCCCACTTGTCTTTCTATTCCACCAGCCAATGGGGATAATTTCGAAATCAAACCTCAATTCATCAAACTGTTGCCAAAATTTCACGGGCTTGAATTCGAAAACGCATACGTTTTTATAAACAAATTTGAAAACATATGTGCTATGATGGGCACTTCACAACTTTCTGTGGATGCTATGCGTTTACATCTTCTCTCTTTTACTTTATGCGATTTAGCCGAGAAGTGGATTTATAACACAACCGCACATTCTATTTCAAAATGGGATGAATTCGTTATAGCATTCCTTAAGAAATTTTATCCCAATCATAAGACCGCCCGCGTTCGAAGCGAGATCTACCAATTTACCCAACTTCCCAATGAACCGTTTTGGAAATGCTTTGAACGATTTAAGGAACTGCTTATCCAATGTCCTCATCACGGAGTCGGTAGATGGGATCTTTGCCGCATTATATATGAAGGCATTACTCCTTCGACAAAGCAGACGCTTGAAATCATGTGTCAAGACAAGTTCATGACTAAAGACGATGGTGAAGCTTGGAAATTCTTGGAAGATTTTGCTGAAAACACTATGCAATGGGAAAGCGTTAGACCGCCATCGTCTGGGGAAGGTAACCATCAGCTCGATATTTCCATCGCATTGAAAACCGAAATGGATGCAATACAAAGGAAACTCGATGCTATAGAAAACAAATTCTCTTCAGCCTCCTTTAACCAATACACGCTTCCCAAAACTGTGCGTGGATGATGTTCCAACCCATCTCATTTGACGGAAGAATGTCCTTTGAATTCTCCGTTTCAAGGTCAAGAACATACTAATGCTGCCTTTTAGCAATAACCTAGAAACGATCCTTATTCTTTCACGTACAATCAGGGATGGAGGAATCATCCTAATTTTGCTTAGAATCAAAACCAAACCCAAAATCAAAACCAGTTCCAAAGCAATTATGAAAGACTTCCTCCACAACAACAGCAACCACCACAACTGAGTCAACACACCTTTCAACCGCAACCTTTACACAACTCGGCCAACAACTTTGATCTTTCTTCTGCCAGTACCGATAATCCCTCTGCACTCGACATATTCATTAAACATTCCATGCAAACGAATGATATTTTAACGTCTTCTATCCAAACGTTACTTCAAAACACTATCTCCCACGGTGAGAATATTAAATCGATAGAAGCACAAATTGCACAGTTGAATGCCGCAATGAGTGTTAGAGAGAAAGAGAAACTTCCATCTCAACCCTTACCGAATCAAGGGTACTCACAGTATAATGTGAATGCACTTACCACGTTGAGATTTGGAAGAGTGCTGAATAACCAAGTCAGTGAACAGGTTGATACTGATATTGATATTGAGGAATCAAAAAATGATACCCCGGCTTCTTCTTCTTCTACTCTGTCTAATCTACCTTCTTTCTCCGAGCCTATTCTCCATTTTTCCCTAGGCTCGAACCCTCCACCCACTTCATCCTTTCCATCCCCACAAACTTCTCCATATATGTTGGACCCCATCCTTATTGATAAAGCTCCATTTCCAAACAAATTGAGGGCCAACAAACCTAACGCACAAATGGAGAAGATTGTGGATATGTTTAAGCAGGTTAACGTAAACATCCCTCTCCTAGATGCGATTCAACAAGTTCCGGCTTATGCAAAAATACTTAAAAACTTATGCACTAAGAAGAGGAAAACTCAAGTGCCCAAAAAGGTATTCATGTCGAGTAATGTAAGCACAGCTTTTACACAGCAATTACCCAAGAAACGTAAGGACCCTAGCTGTCCTACAATATCCATTTCTATTGGGGTTAAAAATATCAATCGTGCTCTACTCGATTTAGGTGCTACTGTTAACCTGCTTCCATATTCTGTGTGTGAGCAATTGGGTATCGGAGAATTAAAACCATCGCAATGCACTTTACAGATGGCAGATCGATCTATCATCCAACCAAGGGGTATGTTAGAGAATGTGTTGATAAAAGCCGGGGAGTTTATCTTCCCTGTGGACTTTATTGTTCTAGATACACAACCCGTAGTGAACCCACGGAACCAAATTCCGGTGATTCTAGGTCGACCCTTTTTGGCTACTTCCAACGCTGTAATAAACTGTCGAAACGGTTCTATGACCTTATCCTTCGAGAATAGGTCAATTGAACTTAACATTTACAAGTTGGGAAGTGAACCCTCCGAACCCTATGCTCGTGTATGTTCTATCAACATGATGGATGATGACAGTAGCAAAACTGAACAGCTTCACGATACTGATCTATACTCCTTTTGTACGTTGTTGCTTGACTCCACTATGTCTTATACACATACGGACCCTACTTTCGATCTGTACGGGGCAACATCTAACGCTTATTCTGAACCTTTCATGGAGTCTGAGTATCATCCCGTTTTTTCCGATGACATTATTCTTCGGGATATCGATGAATGCTTCCCTGATGAACTCGCATTCTTAGCTGACACGGATTTTACGATTAATCAACCTCCACCTAAAGAAATTGAACCACCACCCCTTCTTCTTGACAATCACGAGAATGTGAGTAATCCATCATCACAATCATTGTGTCATCTCTCCAAATTGAGACTCAAATTCTTTATACACCACCACTTATCTTTTCCACACTTCTTCTGGGCTGTAGACGACATGTTCTTCCACCAACCGGGTCATTACATTGATAAAATTTTTGAATGGTTAGTGTTGACTTTCGGTCTTTGTAAAGCTTTGTATTGACCAATAACTTTACCCCCTCTTAAAATACTTAATATTGTTTAACTCAATTTTGGAGGGGTTATATTTTTGGCTCTTGAAAATAAAATTTGTACACAAAATTGTGAGCCAAAAATAAGTTTGGGGGGGGGGGGGGTTCACGTTCATTTATTCTTGACCCCGTTAATAATTTTTCCACCCAAGCCTACAGGTTTTTGAGATTTAAAAAAGACAACAGTGAGGACACTGCCGTAAACAGATTTGGGGGAGGTTTGTGCTTATTTACGCATTATTTTGCATTACACTTTGCATAAGCACAAAAAAAAAAAATTAAATTCTTTTATAATAAAAGATTAGAAAGTGAAAAATTACATTTAAAAGATTGGAAGAATTTAAGAAAACCAAGAAAGTTAGATATTTTCTTAAACGAAACTAGTAATAAGTAGTTATGAGCCGTTGCCCCAAGGGTTAGTAAGATGAAGGAAGTCACTAATCTGAGGATTAAAATAAATCTGAAAAATAGTTCTTATTCTGGAAGCCAAACATCTGAACGTTGATACTCTACTACACGCACTTACACACGTCTTGAAACTCAGGATAGTAGAGAATACCTTGAAATGCACTTGTCTAAAAGCCAAAGTACGAAGAAAATTAAAATGAAAAATAAAAGTATAAAATGGTGAAGAAAAATGAACACTGGTTTTGTAATCACCAAGGCAGCATAAAAAAATATTGCGAAGGTGCCTCATCACCTAGTGCCTTAGACCAACTGGTTTGGGAGTCACTGCTAAGCCTTAGGTGTTGCAAGACGAGGAAATTGCTAATTACGCCTAATATGTGAGCACATTGAATAGTCGGTCGGTTAGTACCTCAAGAACTATTAACGGTTGCATGAAAAATGTGTGAGCAATTCCATCTAAAATATTCACCGACTAAAAAGTACTAAGCTAGATGGATAAGAGTATGATAGCTTGAATTGAATTCTCCGAGTGTAGAGATGTCTTTTACACACACGTAGGGTTATATGATTGGTGTTTAGAAGAAAGGTAGGGATGAAGAATAAAGGCGATATTTTATTGAGAGATGATGTGATTTCTAATATCTTTTCATGACTATTAAGATAGGGCTCATGACAACCGAAAAGCTAGTGTAGTTGAAAACTCTGATTTTCAAAGTCTTTCTTTTATAATTCCTATATTTATATGTAACTTTCACAGTCTTCCTTTTATTATGGGATTTTGTGGGTGCAATCCGCTGAAAACCCTCAGGAGACAACACTCCTCCTACTAGGGACATCTAGAGGTTTAAAGGCTTGTTGCACATGCTCAGTGCAATCGTGTTTGCCTACGAAAGTGTGCTAGATAGTTTTTTCTTTTTCTTTCTATTTTCTCCTTCTCTTGAATAAAAGAAGTTTGCTCGAGACGATCAAAATCAAGTTTGGGGAAATTTGTTCAGTCGAAAATATTGCAATCTTGAACATATCAATTTCCTCACTTTTCTAATCATTTAAGGATAGTTGATATAAATATAACACATATTACCAGTTCGTCTGCAAATTATCAAATACCACGTGTTATATATATAATCAACGTCTTTTTAAGGAAATTGTATGTTTATTATGTCACGCATAATATCCTATATCTCCAACATTCTTCATTGAGATTGTGTGCAGAAAACTACCTCAGGACAGATATCGGAATCGCAAATTCGCCGAAAAAATGCAGCAAATCAAAGAGTTAAAATCTGGCAGAGATTCAGAAGAGATAAGAAGATTCCAGATATCACAATAACACCCAAAGACCAACACCAAACTACACAGGAAGAATGAGGCAGAGATCTAACCAAACGGCCGCGAAACAGCGGCCGAGTCAGGCCGATCCGTCGAGGATCCGCGGCCGAGTTAGGACATCAGCGAACGAAACTTCTCCAGAAGCTTCCCTATGGCTCCTTAGCTTATTGAAGACGCTCCATTGTAACGAGACTTCTCTGGAAACTTCCCTACAATAGCCAAGCTTCTTGAGGAAGCTTGATAACTATCTAATTCTAGAAGTTTCCCTACAACTATCTAGTTTCTTGGGGAAGATTGACCTAGTTTCTAGTGGAAGATTGGTGAAGAGCTATAAAAAAGGACCTAAGCCTACAATGATGAGGTTGTTGAACATTTATTCACTACATAATTCAATACAAGTTGAGTGACACAACTTGAGATCCAATTCCAATCCAAAATCAAATCAAGAATCATCGAGAGTTCATCAAGCATTCAACGCAAAGATCCTTTACGCGAAGCCAATCTTCATCTACAAGCGCGAGATCCTCGATAGATCCAAGTCTCACGGAGATCGAGCCAAGCGAAAGTCGGCAGAGAAATTACCTCTTTAAAGGAGCGATCGAGAGCACTTCTTGTAATTTCGAATTGAAGGAACGTGTAATTTGAAGTTGATTAATAAAGGTGATCAATTGTTAATTCTTGCTTTCTTTAAATTTTCGCATTATGAAATTTCTAATTCTTGATTCTTCTATTTTCATGATGCGTGAGTGAAATCTCCGCTTGCAAAAGATTCGAAGCAATTTGGTAGATCAAATGGTGATGAAATTCTAAACTAATCTTAAGTCTTATGAGGATTAGGAACTTTAGGAAAAAGAATCGTCAATGACCAAATTTGGAACGAGATCACTGTTCTTGATTATTTCGTTGCAATTTGGGATTAAATGATTGATAATTCTCTTTACTAAAGGTTAGATTTGAATGATGATCAATGAAAAGACAAGGGATAGTGAAGGAGAAACCCTAGTTTCTTCAATAGATCCCTAATCTTCATTCATCACCATCACTCTAATTATAATTCATCAATAAATAAGATGAGTCATTATTAGTGTTCATCATTGCTACTAATTCCTATCGAATCCTACAAGCTATTCTTCAATTTTCTTGATAACTAAAATTGATATTGGACAATTTCTTGATTACTAAATCTTAAACTTTTTCTTGATTTTCTTGAAATGACAAACTCAATTAAATCTTGAAATCTCATTTTCTTGAATTTTCTTTACTATTTTCTTTCGGCTCAACTAAAGCAAAAACGAATAAATACACGAATTTCAGTAGACGACCCGTTCTCATTAACGAACTACAACAACACCGTTATTGATTGTGGCTATAAATTCTTTGATTGTGATAACACTATTCATATGGATCACAGAAAATCGATCAATCACTCCTCGAAGATCTTCGAAGGTGATCAAAGTGAATCCTTTTCTTCTCCCTTGAGTTCTGGATCTTCTTTTGAGCCTTGGATTTTTCCCAAAGTGGGATTTTTGGAGATGGGCCTCCTTCCTCCTCCTCTCTGTTGGCAGGATCTTGGAGGAAAGAGGGTGAGACTTAAAAATCTCCCATTTTGAGGATTTGATGGTAGATCCGAGCTCCCTTTCAAGGGTTTTTTGGTGAAAACTGTTTTTTTTTTAAAAACAAGAGTTAAACTCTTGATTTAATTCAAAAATGGGAGAAAGGTTCATAACCTTGACAAAGGAGAAGGAGGCATAGAAACCCTAGATTTTGATGGGAATGAATTATTGTCCTTTATTTCATCACCATGTTGCCTTATATAGGGTTACAATTTTACACTTAGCCCCTTGGACTTTACAAAATGGTATTTTGCCTATCTCATGCATCATGTGCTTATTTTGCCTATCTCATGCCTCATGTGCTTATTTCTTTTGCACATGAGTTATACGCTTTACAAAAATTTGGTTTTATACCCATTTTTCTTACATTTATTCATAAAAATTATATCAAAATTATTTATTACATAATTTTCATTTTGGCATGGGGGAGGACGGCCGTGGGGCTCGACTTGGGCATGGGCCCACTTGACCTGGGCTTGGGCCCATTTACTTAGGGTTGACTTTGATTTGGTCAACCGGGATGTAATTTTTGACCCAACACTAGAATCTGGACCAAAACCTACAAAAAATATAAAATACTATCGGTTTACGAATTCGGAAATCTGAATCGGCCTGCTCTGCACAACATTACAAAAACTTCCATAACTCTGTCATCAGGGACCCGATCGAGGAAAACTCAATTTAGTTATTTATACGGCACTCTGAACTATAAATTATTCCTTTTGTAAGATCCCTTAATTCTAAACCAAACCCATAGATCTCTGCATGCGAACTTATGATTATTTCTGGTCTTAAACTGATCTATTATCATATGTTTGTTACATATACATAGAGATTTAGAATTATATCTAAAACTTGACCTGTATTCTCTGGAGTCTCGTGACCAACTCAAGAATGGGCCCGTGTTTCCTGGCCCCTGGATAATAGCCTTGGATCTGTGAATACTTCGGCGGTGGTTGGAGTCATATTACTCATGAGTGGGCCCGTGTTTCCTTACCCCTAGATGATAGCATTAGGTCTATAAATACTCTTAGTCTTTGACACTCACACTCACCGGCAACTCAGGAGTCTCATTACTAACTCATGGGTGGGCTTGTATTTCATTGCCTTTGGATGATAGCCTTGGGTCTATGAATACTCCTGGTAGTTGACACTCATACTCAACGACAACTTAGGAGTCCCATTACTAACTCATGAATGAGCCCGTGTTTCCTTACCCCTGAATGATAGTCTTGGGTCTGTGAATACTCCAACAGTGGTTGGAGTCCCATTACTCATGAGCGTGCCCATGTTTTCTTGCCCCTGAATGATAGCCTTGGGCCTATGAATACTCCTGCAGAACTAGCAATAAATTATACTATCTTGATCTGAACATGACATGAACCACTTGAATATCTTGAACATCGTGAATCTAATGAATATCTTGAATCTCGTGAACATGACATATACACTGTTTATTGAATATATATATATATATATCTATCATGGGGATGAGATAGCTCGAAGATAGGGGTATTTATGTGTAACAGAGGATCATGTCTTGTTCCTCATGGTACCCGAAAAAAACGGTATATTGCATTATATATATATCTTGAATCTCGTGACGCTCGTGAATCTCGTGTTGCTGTTGTTCCGTGGTATTACGGAATATTCTGGTTATATAATAAAACTCTCACAATCGAGCTTATACTTATATTTATATTTATACTTATGCTTATATTTATACTTATACTTATACTTATAGTAAATAGCACTGAAATACTGAATATCGTGATACTCCAGTTACGTTGCACTGATTAATACATGTTACTTATTTGACATGCACATTACAGTTTACTGCTGTAAATCCCTAGTTCTATTGTACTTCTTGTATTTAAAATTTTAACCCAATAAATTTCCGTTTAAAATCCCAAATCAGTTTCCTAAACTTCCCGCCAATTATTTTTCGTACATTTCCTAATATTTTCCTATACCTTTTCCTAATCAAATCTTTTATATATATACTTTCTAAACCTAAACCCATCTCTCACCCTCCCCCTCTTTCTTTTTAATTCTTAAAACCAAACCCTAACCCAATTCCCCGGCCCAAGCCCACGTTACCAAAACCCGAACCCGAACCCACGTCGAGCCCTTCCCCTTCTCCTTCTCCTTCTCTTCTTTTCTTTTTCCCCTTTTCTTTTCCCCAACATTCCTCCTCCTTCCTCACAACCGCCTCCTCACGACCCGTGCTCACCCCCACGTCCCCGTCTCGTCTTGAGATCCCCTCCTCCAAATCCTTCCCTCTCTTTTCTTTCCTCCATTGCTTCCCTCATGATCCCAACAACCCCCGAGACCCACTCACCCATGACTCCCCTCGATCCTAATCTCCCCCGAGATCCCCTCCTTCTCTCCCCTATCTTGCAACGTCTCTCTTTTCCTCTCTCTAAATCCATCTCTATCTCCCTATCTCGTTCTCTCTCTCACTCTCTTTCCCACATAGCACACTGACAACAACCCCTCACTGCCGGCGTCATCCCAACCTACAGCAACCCCGTGACCTCCTCTTCACTTCCATCGCTACACTACCGACCTCTTTCGATGATGACCACCAACGAGCCCATCGAGTAACCTCATCGACCCATTCCTTCTATCCACTCACCTTGCCACCACCTCCCTCAACCTCCAGCGACCAACTTGGACTCCACTGCAACCACCACATCTACACCCCATCACCGCCTCACCACCTCTCTCAACCTCCAACGACCAACTTGAACGCCGCTGCAACCACCACCTCACCGGCGAGCCCTGAGCACCACCACCAAGACTCAACTCTTTCAAGCACCTCCCCGTCTCCAATCTCTTGTCGCTCGCTGCCTTCGCCACCTCCTCTCACTGTGCCAACGAGCTCCTTCAACTCGCGAAGCCCCTACGTACTCCCCTCTTAGCCGAGCCGAACTCTAACCGTTGCCCCATGCCGCAACTCACCGTGTCGAGCTCACCGTCGCTGCCGTGCGTGCCGCGCCCGTGCCGTCGACATTGTCATCGTTGTCATGCCGATATTGTCGCAGACAAGTGAAACTTTCACTTGTTTATCAAGCTACTACAAACTTTAGCCATAAAATTTACAACTATATATATATATATATATATAATTAGATCGTACATTATTATTGAAAATCGTGTAGCGAACCATAGTTCCATATTATTGATTAGAGCCCAACTAGGGCTTATTACTGTGTTGGCATCACGTAGGAGTTATATGCTAATATCTAAAATCATTTGACTAAAGGAAACAGGTGTTTCGATCGATGATCGAATGTTTACCCAAGATGTTCGATAAGAACCTTAAGCCGGAACCTAATTAAAATTGGCGGAACTTATGATCTTTTAACCTGTTTACTGTTTATAGATGTACTGTAGAAATTTGGTTGCAAATTAATATTGTTTCACCCAAAATATGTTGCCCCCGATAACCTTTGCGAAACCAGAATTTCCCTAAACATGATAGACCATTAAATTCATAATAAATCGTACAAAAATTGGATCATAACGTTCTTAGGCTCCCTGTGAAGAATACTGTATAACCTATAAACATACGGTGACTTTTACTGAATATCTTGTCTTTTATATAGCGAAAACTGAAGCGATTTGTGGCTCTGGACTGCGGTCTTGAACCAAAATCCCTACGAATACCTGAAATCAAACATCTCCAACTCATTGTTCGAATTCGTAAATGTGCAGAACCCTATATAGATACGTAGAAAATTGAGTTAGCTTTCTTACACGACTGATTCGACTGAATTACGTTGTTGTTAGCTATTTTTAACATAATTTATTTTTATCAGTGCATACGGCTGTTTTCCACAGTCATTCATGTTGGAACCTGAACTTAATCGCCTTCACATCCCTACATAAAAGTGAGAATATGCGTAGTACTATATCTTCACGTAGATAATTTAGTTATCTAACATATGGTTATGATCTCGTTCGGTTTCTCTGTCGTTTGATATTTTAATTATATTTTAGATCGTCGACGTGTTCTGCAGTTTTCTGCGGTGATAGTTTTACACCTTCACACTAAACGGAACATATCTCCTAGTACACTGAGGCCATCATTAATCAGCTTGATGCGTTGGAATCCTAATAGATAGAAATATGTTTTATTCAACTGGAGCAACATTTGAATCTAAACACAATCTATAGTGAACTGCGCGTTAAGTTGGACTTCTAGTTCTGAAACTTGAATTCCAGCAACTAATCGCTGATTTAAAATGATGATAAATTCTAAACCTGAATTCCTATTGACATGAAACTAATTTTACCGTTTAGATAGTCATGTACATTTCGTATTCCTTTTATATTGTTTTAGCTGATTCTATACGTGTGATTTATGATGAATTTTGTAAGGAATATGGCGTTTGCCGTATAATTTAGTGAACATTTGTTTAGTACATTTCTACCTTATTTTGTGCGTTTGCTTTATACCTGTAGGGTTCCTAGGCACCCTAATGAGGTCTCATAAGGCATCGAACATGCCATTTTCAAAAATTCTAGGTGCCGAGAGACCCGACTACGGATCGTTTGCTAGATGTTTAGGCGAAAACATAAACTAGTTAACACTTAACTAAGGGATACGGATATACAACCTTTGTAGATCCGTTTGTCCACCTCCATAGCTCCATGAAGAAGTCATCTCCGCTGTACAAATCCGAAATCCGGGTTCTTGCGTCGGCTTCATCGGAGAAGAAGCGGGCTAGGTCATCGACGACGTGCCGAAGATGATCTACGTCGAAGCATCACTAGATCGAGCTCCACCTTCACCGAGCCATGATGACTTGTGAAGGAAACACACTCTACTACTTGGCAAGAGGTAGAGGATGAAGAAATAGGAAGTGGGTAGACTTTAGAATTGGATTTCTCACTCATTTCATCAATCCACTATTGATGTAGTCAAGCTTTTCTTCTTGAAATGAAGAAGAAGAAGAAAGCAAGAAGATGATAATTATTATGATAAGATAAAAAGAATAGAAAAGAAAATTCAATCTTATCATAACACTTACCATAGTTAAGTGTAGAGAGTTAACCAAAGTTAGTGAGTGGTTAGGGTTTGGCATAAAACAAAAATGGTGGACTTTTCAAAAGTTCAAGAAACTTCAACAAAAGAAATAAATAAAGTCACCATTTTCCTTTTGCCAAAAATAAATAAAACAATAAATAAATCATTTAAAATCCTTAACCATTAACTAACTATGGTTTAAACATACATTTAACCAAGTATTGCATGTATCATCAAACATGATACAAGCAAGTGCACAAAATCATATCGCATATGCAATGCGCACACCCGAGTGAGAAAATCCATTTAAAGTGAACCGATACTAGTTAATGCAAAGTAATATATCAAATATATAATTACGCATTAAATCATTAAATCAACACTTGATTTAACGATCCGGTCATATCGCATATAACCGACTAATATCAACAGTAACAACTTATCGAATCAACACTTGATCCGATAACCCGGCTATATCACATATAACCGATCAATGTCACATATCACGAGAATCGAATACAGTATCACATACTGGTATCATTCTCGGTCCCGCACATATCTCATATGCGCTCCTATTTCGTTTCGCTTGAGCCAGGAAACCTCTGTGTAGGACTCTAAAGACTCGTCAATACGCCGGCAGTAGATGATGATCATATCAAACACCCACAAGCCGCAAGCGGTCTGCTAAACGTAACGGCCACCCGGGTATTGAGCGATCTGAAGATCGACGAGCAAGCCCGCTCACACTCCAGTGAATCCAACCAGTAACACTACCGTACAGTCCGGTCTGATCGTCTGATATGTCGCATATCTCGCCTAGGGGTGGTAAACGTCAGACCCCAATAGCTCGATAAGTCGTGTCGATATGAGGTCTATAACTATTCGAGAAACTACTGGTAACACTTACCAGTAAATCTCAGCAACCCTGGCCAGGGATTTCCTGTTATAGCCAATCGAACACAGCGCAACATCAACTCCCTATACCGGGAGAGACGAATCCCCTCCTATCGCTCATTGCCTCCATGTGACTCGGGACTGTACCCAAAAACCACCGTTTTGCATGCCCTCTTGGACGTGGTAAGATGGAAATCAAAGCACAGTGGGAACCACACAAGACTCTATGACGATCTCGGGTCAACAGACTACTCTGTACCAGTGTCACCAGAGAACTGCCATCTGACGTGAGGTATAATACCATCTGGGAGTTCTCGGCGAGTCTGTCCAGTGTACCCAGTCTCTACTGAGCACCCGTATATCATCTCCGATGTCAAACACCAATGGATATGGGATCATCAATCGCCCATCTGTATGGGTCGAGAAGGTATACGCTAGTCTACTCTGGTATATCGATGCCCCGTCTCGATACACCCACGACTAGGGACTTTGAAGGATGTGCTTATGGACTACCATGTCCCCACTAGTATGATCTGCATCATAGTCCAGGTAGTCAAGTAAACATCCTAAGGGCTTTACCAACATGTAACAGAGAGACAATCAGTGTACACGTTAAGGTAAATTTCAACCAGATAGCATACTATCATGTCAAGCAAGAAAGTCCTCCCTATATATGTCCAAGCATCCACTACAATATACATCCTATGTATAGTAATGGCCTCTAGGGCTTACATATAACTAACAATCTCCCACTTGCACTAGGGCCATCTGTAGCAGTGGTTGTAGTATCTCATACTCAACCATCCCATAAAAGTGTCTCTCTCTGGGAACAGGCCTTTGTGAGTGGATCCGCTGTGTTGTCCTCTTAGTCTAATCTCCTAACCTCGATCCCTTGGAGATCAAACATCTCCATGATCAGGTGACACTACCTTAGAATATGTCTGGATCACTGATGGGACCGGCGTTCCTTGGCATAAGCCACAACTCCATTGTCACACAATGGGAGGAACATAGTTCATCTCATGAACCAGTATACACCCAAACAGTCTCTTTGGTAGCATCTTAAGTAGCGATGTATCCAGCCTTTATCGTCTAGTATGCCACGGTATCTAGCTTGGAACTCTTCCAATCTTACCGTCCCTTTACTGAGGGTAAAGACAATGCCTGCGACTGACATCCAGTCGTCTTTATCACCCTGGAACCATTCCAGTGATTCTCCCCAGGGTCGATTGATACCGTCTCACTATAGCTAGTGAGTATCCTAACATCCATTTAGATCTATCTCATAGATCCAAAAACCCAGGATTTAGGAGGTATCACTTTGATCCTATATGGAGAATCATTGTGATAAGCGGAGATTGATCGAGCGTAGCATAGGAAACTCTTTCCCTATCAAGAGTATGTCATCCACGTACTCTACGAGGATCGTCACCATACTCCCTACAACCTTTTTGTTTATACAAGGTTCATCTACCATTTTGATGATGTCAAACTCTTTGACTTATCCATCAAAACAGATGTTCCAACTCCGCGATGCCTGCTTTATCCTATAAAACATCTTGCACACGTTTCCGCTGTTCCCACTGTCTACGAAGCCCTCTGGCTGTGTACTTATAGACGCTCTCTTCTAAAATATCATTTAGAAAAGCTGTCATGACACCCAACCACCAGATATCGTAGTCATGGTATGTAGCCGTGGCAAGTAGGATCTGGATGGACTTAAGCATAGCTACTTAGAAAAGGTTTCATCATCATCCATACCTGGTCAATGATGTAGACCTTTAACAAGTCTAGCTTTGAAAGTCTCAACTTTTCCATGTACACCAAGTAATCTTCTCAAGATATACTTGCTCCTGATGGGGATTTAACCCTTCAGATATAGCAACCAAAGTCCATACTTTGTTGGTGTATTAGGATTCCATCTCAGATCGCTAAACATCCAGCCATTCTTACAGAGTCTTACTCCTGATGGCCAGCTCGAAACTAGTTGGGTCATCATCTCATGATGCAATCCTCGCTCCCACTGTCATCGAGAAACCGAAGTATCTCTCAGGTGGGTGAGGAACCCTACTAGATCGGCGGAGAGGCTGAGGTTCGTTGGAATCTACTGAATCCTCTGGTTCTACCAAATCATCTGATGTAGTTTGTATAGCTGGAACCTTTCCAGTTCTACATAACTGACATTGCCACGAGCTTGTCCGGATTTTGCTTTTAAACATAGGCCGGACAACCCCAAATCTTAAGTAACTTAAGACATGGGCTCTTCCCTTTCCATATCGCATATGAAGTGGTAGGTAACTGATTTGATTCGAACCTATTCAATAGGTATGCAGCTTCTCAAGCGCATAACTCCCAAAAGGAAACAGGTAACTCAGTATTACTCATCATAGAGCACACCTTATCACATAGGGTGTAATTGCTCCACCCCGATATACCATCGTGCCATGGTGTATACGGAGGAGTAATGCTGAGAGAGAATCTCATTCTCCTTTAGAAAAGTCCAGGAATTCCGTGCTCAAGTATTCTCCTCCTTGATCTCACCATAGGACATAATACTTATACCCGAATTTTGGTTCTCTACTTCTAACTTATATTCTGTGAATATCTCAAAAGGTTCGGACTTGTGTTTCAGCAGGAACATAGGTCTGAATCTTGAGAGATTATCAGAGAATGTAACGAAGTACAAAGAACCAGTCTTGGCATGTGTAGACAGGGGACCTTACATACATCAACATGTATCATCCCAAGAGTTTGCTTAACTCTTCCAATAAACGGAGCTATGGTCATTTTATCTTTGTGACATGACTGGCGAGTTTCACAAGATGTAAATTCAAATTAATTTAAATATGCATCTAAATGTAACTTCAGCCAGTCGGGTCGCATTGATATGACCTAGTCTACAATGCCTCAAGAAGGATTCGTTCATTTCTGAACTCTTCCTCTTGTGTGTGTTCCGTATACTAAGAACTGTAGTTTGATTTAGAACATCAATGCTTTTAGATAACGTGCCTGAACCGATCAACTTTTGATATAGGAAATGTTCAAAACATTATCCAACAATACAAAATTATATCATTTCTTTACTAATAAAGAGACTGATATGATTTTGTATATCAGGTTCGGTATCTAATAACATTCGTTCAGAATCAATGTATTACAATACAGGGTGACAGTGACCAACAGACTTGGCTGCAACTCTTGTCCCGTTTTCTGCCTCATGAAACTTATCACCCGTTCTCAGTTCTCTATCTTTCTGTAGCCCTATGTAACATATTACATATCTGGGATCCTGGTCTGGTATCACAAACCCAGGACGTAAAGGATACTGAGAAACAGTTCTTTGTAACGAACACACCCGAAGATGATGCATCAGCATGCACTCTCTTCGTTTGGGCGGCACGGGAATTCTGGTAATCCCCAATATCCTGCTCTGTCTTATAACAATTATAAGTTGGAGCGGGACTAACGTTCCCCAGCTCAGTATAACAAGCGGGTTCGGTCAATAATCCGTATTATTATCTTGATTAAGGCGTGATATGGTCGCTACCTGGAGAGAGAGAGAAGAAAACACTCAGCGTGCGCTCTTGCAAGAATAGATTGGTTTTTATTTTATCTAATCAGGATGGCTCCCACTGCTTTTTATCAAATCTTCCTTCAAACCCTAAAAGGAAAGACTAGCCGGGATTAATTACACACTACAAGTTCGCCAATCTTTCAGCCAGGCCAGTGTCGGTACTTTGAGGGAGGTCCCCCGTGCTTTCGCACGAACCTAATTACTGTAAACCTCGTTTTCCCAGAGGCGTAACCTCGTTAACACCTTTCTAGACACCTACTTGATTGGCTAATTGTAATGTATAAAACTCTCCCAGGAGTAACACTTACTCGCAGCGGGTATCGGGATCCAACTATCTCATAGAAGGTATGCAATCTCATTGCAAATTTCAACACTTGAAATTCCCGATAATATTTTGCCCCTAGCTCGCTATGACCTTGACGAATGCCAAACAACCCATAGTCCACTAGTCAAGTTCAACCCGTACATTTCTTGATCGAATTAAACCCACCCGCACGACCTTTGACGAATGCCAAACAACGCCGTACGAATACCCTAATCCAATCGCATCATATGCTCAAGCAGATAAATACTAGTTAGCTACCGTACACTACGCCTTGACGAATGCCAAACTACCGCAGCACGAATACTAACTAGTACATATCTGAAATGACGGAGGGCTACGACAGGTTTTTCTGAAAACCTATTGCGTAATGAACTTGATATCGTTGTAGAATCAAATGATTTTAAAATGGAGTGCTTTTGAGGCTTTTCTAGTTTTGCTAAAGGAGTCACTCCCGGTGAAGGGATCGTCGGTCCTTTCCTCGTCGAATGAGGTACGGGATATATCATATATATCACTGTGCAAAGCAAAAACACTTAAAAGCAATCAAAAGACAAACCGAGTGTGTAGCATCTGCCAGTTATTGCTAAAGGAGTCACTCCCGGTGAAGGGATCTCGGTCCTTTCCTTATCGAATAAGGTGCAGGATATATCATATATACCGCTGTGCAAAGCAAGAACTGTAGCTACCTGTTTTATTTTGAAATTCGATTCTACAACATCTTAGGTTTCTTTTATTTCATTAATCACATTAATGAAGTCCCATCATTTAAGTACCTAAACATCACAGATAAATACGACGTACACTTATGCCATCCGCATTCGCCTCGATGTCCCCTCGTGCACCGTTAGGTTAGGTAACTAACGGCAGAGCAGGGCAGGGCTAGCGCGGGTGTAAAACATAAGTAACGTCTATATAATATATCATATATACTATATACTGTATCTATCACAGAACATCACATGATCACAACACAGATATCGCAGCAGAAGAAACATATGAAATATTGGATATACTAGGACGTCCGTGTTTTCAATACGAGCCAGTATAAAACACGGATTCCACGGTCGTGATGAATAGCCAAACCCACACCCCTAGACCCCTACGAGAGCGGCAAGCAACCCTGCCAATTCTAGAGTTAGAAGACCCGGACTCGACTCCTCGAGTTGGTCTCCCACTGGACTCCAGAACCCGGTTACTTGTGCTCCCCTCCTTGGGTCTATCCTAGTGCGGAAAAGTAAATAATATACAACGGGTGACAACTTCCGCAATCTGGAAGCGCCCCAATAAAAGAATATTACATACAAGTTTTTACATGAATGAAAATGAAAAACACTCATCTCACATAAAAACCCCCGGCTATTCGTACACGACGATCCAATATAACATATCCAGCAACACATAACATCACATGTCATCAACGTAAGTAAATATGTCCATCCCAATTGTCGTTGACATATAGCAACGAAACCGGCGATATCACATATTACACTTACGGTCACAGAAAAGAAAGTGTAAAACTACAACAGTTGGAATCCACAACCTCCTCAGACATCATATGCCTGACCAAATGAATTCCTTAGACATCGCATGCCTAACAATTATAAACCCCGCATTTTAGTCTCAAAATCGAAAACACTTTTCAATATCAAGTCGGGCAATTCAACAAGATTCCCGACAGCCTGATCGAATGCTCGTCGCAAACTTCAGTAGGCGGCCGCACCCCCGATACCGGCGACGAAGTGCACCAAGGCGGAACACCGCTACCGCGAGCACCCGAACGGATGCTTACGGCGACGGGGTTCTCCTACAGTCACTTGGTCGGGGCTATGGAGTGAGGCTGTCTATTAAGTTTACCCGGCGAGTATCCGCGTACGCTACGTGATTGCGACGGACTTTTAATCACATCAAAATTCCGTGGCAACCGATCAAGTGAGACTAAACTGCTATGTTTATAACATTCATTCAGTTATCTCATAACTTCTTGTGAATTCCAATTATTGTATCACATTCCGGATAAATAGAAAATGTTAAACTTTCCGATCGAACAATCGAACACCCAAGTTTTCCCGATACAGATCAACACATGAAACAAGTCTAAAAACATTCAGTTCGTGCCTCAGTACCAACGGTCCAGCCGTAGAAGGGTCAAGCCAACGCCTCACATGTGGCACGCCGTACTGCCCCAAACCCGAAGGTTCAAAGGGCAGTTCAAGACGGTCACATAATCGAGTTAAGGTTTGTTGTCTTCTAGAGGGACCATCGCGTTACTTGCACTACTTAGAACGTCGTTAAACTACGGAAAAATCCAACGCTTGGAAATTTCCCGACAGGGGAAAAATTGGGTATTTATATCCGGTCGAACTTTTTAACATATTCTAAAATATCCGGAAAAACATAAACAAAGTTCAATTATCCGATCAAATTAACGAATCCCCAATAAAACCCTAGAAAACTCAACACCTGAGTGGAATTAAAAAATTCACATCAAAAATTGCCAAGAAAGGACCTAAGAATAAATATATGAAATTTGAGGGACTAAGTCGAAATTTGGGCCGCATAAGCGCCGCCAAACCCCTGGTTTGGCCGCGGATCCGCGCTCCAATTATTGAATTAGTCGACCAAACTTCACAGTAATTCTTAGTTTTTCCTGCTTATTTTTCTGCATATTTTTAATTCACAAAATACAACAGTTTTGAAAAATGTACAGAGAGCGATTTTGCTTGGGGTTTCGCGGTTCGATCGGATCTCTAACTTCGTCTACCGATCGTCTAAGGCTCTAGCTAGGCTCTGATACCACTGTAGGGTTCCTAGGCACCCTAGTGAGGTCTCACAAGGCATCGAACATGCCATTTTCAAAAATTCTAGGTGCCGAGAGACCCGACTACGGATCGTTTGCTAGATGTTTAGGCGAAAACATAAACTAGTTAACACTTAACTAAGGGATACGGATATACAACCTTTGTAGATCCGTTTGTCCACCTCCATAGCTCCATGAAGAAGTCATCTCCGCTGTACAAATCCGAAATCCGGGCTCTTGCGTCGGCTTCATCGGAGAAGAAGCGGGCTAGGTCATCGACGACGTGCCGAAGATGATCTACATCGAAGCATCACTAGATCGAGCTCCACCTTCACCGAGCCATGATGACTTGTGAAGGAAACACACTCTACTACTTGGCAAGAGGTAGAGGATGAAGAAATAGGAAGTGGGTAGACTTTAGAATTGGATTTCTCACTCATTTCATCAATCCACTATTGATGTAGTCAAGCTTTTCTTCTTGAAATGAAGAAGAAGAAGAAAGCAAGAAGATGATAATTATTATGATAAGATAAAAAGAATAGAAAAGAAAATTCAATCTTATCATAACACTTACCATAGTTAAGTGTAGAGAGTTAACCAAAGTTAGTGAGTGGTTAGGGTTTGGCATAAAACAAAAATGGTGGACTTTTCAAAAGTTCAAGAAACTTCAACAAAAGAAATAAATAAAGTCACCATTTTCCTTTTGCCAAAAATAAATAAAACAATAAATAAATCATTTAAAACCCTTAACCATTAACTAACTATGGTTTAAACATACATTTAACCAAGTATTGCATGTATCATCAAACATGATACAAGCAAGTGCACAAAATCATATCGCATATGCAATGCGCACACCCGAGTGAGAAAATCCATTTAAAGTGAACCGATACTAGTTAATGCAAAGTAATATATCAAATATATAATTACGCATTAAATCATTAAATCAACACTTGATTTAACGATCCGGTCATATCGCATATAACCGACTAATATCAACAGTAACAACTTATCGAATCAACACTTGATCCGATAACCCGGCTATATCACATATAACCGATCAATGTCACATATCGCGAGAATCGAATACAGTATCACATACTGGTATCATTCTCGGTCCCGCACATATCTCATATGCGCTCCTATTTCGTTTCGCTTGAGCCAGGAAACCTCTGTGTAGGACTCTAAAGACTCGTCAATACGCCGGCAGCAGATGATGATCATATCAAACACCCATAAGCCGCAAGCGGTCTGCTAAACGTAATGGCCACCCGGGTATTGAGCGATCTGAAGATCGACGAGCAAGCCCGCTCACACTCCAGTGAATCCAACCAGTAACACTACCGTACAGTCCGGTCTGATCGTCTGATATGTCGCATATCTCGCCTAGGGATGGTAAACGTCAGACCCCAATAGCTCGATAAGTCGTGTCGATATGAGGTCTATAACTATTCGAGAAACTACTGGTAACACTTACCAGTAAATCTCAGCAACCCTGGCCAGGGATTTCCTGTTATAGCCAATCGAACACAGCGCAACATCAACTCCCTATACCGGGAGAGACGAATCCCCTCCTATCGCTCATTGCCTCCATGTGACTCGGGACTGTACCCAAAAACCACCGTTTTCCACGCCCTCTTGGACGTGGTAAGATGGAAATCAAAGCACAGTGGGAACCACACAAGACTCTATGACGATCTCGGGTCAACAGACTACTCTGTACCAGTGTCACCAGAGAACTGCCATCTGACGTGAGGTATAATACCATCTGGGAGTTCTCGGCGAGTCCGTCCAGTGTACCCAGTCTCTACTGAGCACCCGTATATCATCTCCGATGTCAAACACCAATGGATATGGGATCATCAATCGCCCATCTGTATGGGTCGAGAAGGTATACGCTAGTCTACTCTGGTATATCGATGCCCCATCTCGATACACCCACGACTAGGGACTTTGAAGGATGTGCTTATGGACTACCATGTCCCCACTAGTATGATCTGCATCATAGTCCAGGTAGTCAAGTAAACATCCTAAGTGCTTTACCAACATGTAACAGAGAGACAATCAGTGTACACGTTAAGGTAAATTTCAACCAGATAGCATACTATCATATCAAGCAAGAAAGTCCTCCCTATATATGTCCAAGCATCCACTACAATATACATCCTATGTATAGTAATGGCCTCTAGGGCATACATATAACTAACAATACCCAGTGCAAAGTTATTGTTTACATCGAGAAAAGCGACTGATTTGTGTTGTGGTTCCTAGCGCCCTGGCCACTAACAACAACCGTTACGGAAGAAAAAACTTTTAACTTTTAAAAAACATGGTGTTAGAAATAACTATCTAGAACCAAACAAAACATTAAACTAGTAAACTAGAGGAGTTCTAGTTACTCTGTAAAGAGGGTTATACCTGTTCATCTCAGAAAACTGTATTTTACTACCTCTCATTCATTATCAATTTTGTTATATGTCGGTACTATTAATCAATGTCTGCTCAGTAATTACAGATTATAGGTATTCGTGATAAAATACTGGAAACACACTTAATATCATGGATATAGCGTTTGGGAGCCGACACTGTAATCAGAACATAAAACCGACCGATATTCAAAGAGCTCTTTTGTAATAAACATGTGTACACAATTTTAGTCGTACACAATTTTGGTCCAACACAATACAAGTGTGCACATAACTCTTTTGATCCTTGGACCATGGTGGGGCTGCTTTGGCACATATGGGCATCATGACTTGTGCAAGTGGGCACATATGGTTTAGTGTCATGAGTTAATACTAAAAGTTGTGATGTGATATATAGCTCGTTTTCCCTCCTTTTCTACTGAGTAAAAACCAGGTTTATTTAGAGAAAACAAACAACACCAGTAGACTTATTGAGTGCACTCGAGTTCACCATGCCAACATGAGCACAAAAGCCCAAGTTTGGACCGGCGAAAGCTCCCAAAAAACCGTCCTCACCGGTCCTATTCGCTCCAAATGTCCCCATTTTTCTTCTGATCATTTCTTATGGTCACATTAGTCCATCTATATTGTTTGTTTATTCTAGAGTTGAGCCTATAAATACCAAAATAGATATTGAGCAAGGAAGGATATGTATATTCCATAGTTTTGCTTTTGTTTTTTATTTAGGCTTGAGAGTTGTGTGGGCTTCAACTTGGTTTCTTCTTCTTCTTCCCTCTTGAATCTTTCTTTTTGAGAGATTCATTACGGAGGTTGAACAAGCTACCGATATCTTGTACCTAAACTTTTTCAAGTGTTAATAATATTGTTATTGTTTTGTTTACTTGCTTCTTTTGTTTCTTGCTTCCTTTTATTATGTATAACTAATCTTTTGTGGTTGTGGTGATGGTGAGGAAATGAGATGAACGGTTTTGCCTTTCTCTTCCTCTTGTTTATGTTTAATGTGCTTATATTTGTGATTCTAACTTAAAGATTGTTTATGTATTGATATGATACGGTATTTTGAAACTATAGTTACTTGTAACCTCTTCATATCACATACTCACTCCATTTCCCAATTTCACAATATTTAAGCTAAAATCAATTTGGTGTTAAGTTTGCTAAGTATAGATACGGTATTTTGTGACTAAGTGCTTGACAAACCCTCGGTTTTCATATACCATATACTATCACAAACACTTAGCAAAGTTAATACTAAAACTAATTGCTCTCATTCGCTAACTTGTGTTTTTGATATTCATGTATGCTTGCTAACCCTTGTGTTTAGCATTGATACTTCAAGGTTGGACATACAAACGGTAAGTGAACAATACGGACTCGTTTTGTGTTTTGCATCAAATATCGATATTTTGATGATTTGTGCTTCGCAACCATCTTGACAAGTCATGCTTCACACCAGGATCGACACAAGAACGGACAACGCATGAGCAAGGGAGCGTCGAAGGAATCGTCGCGATTCGATCATCCGAGCCAAAGCCATGGTCATTTCTTTTTTAACTTGTTTTCTTTGTTTTCGTATTCTTTTTATTTTTGTGGCAACCAAACCAATTCCTTATTTGTTGAAACTTGAGCAACAAAAACTAATACACAATTCTCTGAGGATCGACCCGTACTTGCCGGCTCGCTACAACGCGCCATACACTTGCGGTTTATAAATTTTAAAACGAGACCGAGCTCGCGTGCGCATCCATTTCCTTAAAATGATTCCATTTTCAAAACATATACGTTTGCGCGCGCGGGTGAGGTCCCAACAATACCAAAAGATTCGTATCCTTTGGTCTTCTACCATCTTCCTTAGCTCTATGGGGTCTCCATGGTCGAGCTTGATCGCCGGTCTTCCTCCGTCGAAGATGATCCATCCGAGAGATGTGGTTCATAACTCTAGCTCCACACTAAAAATCTAGTGGAGCAATTAAAGGATCTAGGTTGCTAATCTAGAATGTCTAGTGATATAGTGAGTTATTCTAGTATTTTTTCTATCTCTTTTCACACTTGATTCTCAACTCATGAGAGCGTAGGATGAAGAGAAAGAAAGAGCTCTAGAAAGGAGAGAGAAAGAGAATGGTGAAACGAAAAATCTCTTCACAAAAACAATAATGCTAGCATGGGTTTGTTAAAAAATAAAATGCAATAATAAAAACCAACCATACTTGAATAATGTAGACAAATGAATTACCCTATTCAACCATACATCACACCATTCACATGCTATCTCACCCCTCCACCTCATTTCTATTTTCTGGAAAAGAAAAACCAAGGAAATGAGGTGTCCTCCTTCTAGAATATTTTCCGTATAAATACGAAATGCACTCTACTGTATATACATACCCGTATTCGTATCAAAATACGAACATCCAAAGAGATAGAATAATATAAAGAACATAATACTAGAATATACATATAGAAATATGTATATGTAAATTATTAAATCAATACCTGATTTAATAATCCAGTTTAATCCTAAGCCAGTTAGTATTATCAACCGTCCGATCGAAAGTTCGGGTATCTAGTATAATCATTCGATCGGAACCCTGCATGTATCAAAATACGGCTACTACAACTAGGAAAACCCTCTGTGTGGGACTCTAAAGACTCGACAGTACGCCGGTAGTGAGTTACTGGATAAATCTATAACCATAAGCACGTTAGCGGTACTAGCTGTACGTAACGGCTACCCATATACCTGTCGAAAAGAAGGCCGATGAGCAAGCTCACCAGAACCCCTACTGAGTCTATCCGTGACAATTTCCGTACAGTCCGGTCTCTTCGTCTAAGAGTGTCGCATACCGGGTCAAGGAGATGATAAACGTCAAACCCCTACTGACCCGATAAGTCATGTCAATGTGGCTCAGGACCAATCCGAGAAACTGCTAATCTAACGATCAGTAAATCTCAACTGCCTTGGCCAAAATCTTATGGTTCTGGCCAACCGGACATAGTGCGATATCGACTCCCAATACCGGGTGTAACGACTCTAAAACCTCTGTACGGAAATTCTTCTGTTAGTATACAGAAAAGAGTTGACAGCCTGAGTTTGAGTTATATGTTACTTTTATTAAATAAAAGTAAGAAGCAATTTGTAGCTCACTGGTAAAGCCTTTACACTGCTGTGATGTAGCCCTTATTTTCGATTCTCATCAGACACAATTATTTTTTCTGATTTTTCTTTTTAGCTTTTTAGAAGCCCAAAAGATTGCACGTGCAATACACAGGGAAATGAAAAGTTCAGAAAAATCAAACATGTGCAAAATGGTTTAAACAGAGATTAAATCAAGTGGCACGAATCTCGAGGCAAATGCCTCAAGATCGACCGGCGGAAATCGCCCTAGGGCCGGCGGGGACGGGTGAGATGAGCCCAAATTGCCTCATGCTTTACACACTTGTCTCTTCAACTACCCCTAACCCCTGTGCACGGTTTAATTTCCCTGCAATCAAACAGAGACCTTTCATTTCACAATTTGACATCATTTTAAATACTTTTTAATCCAAATTTTAATTTCCAAACCCTAATTCTCCATTATAAATATCACCCCATACCCTAGATCTTCATCATTCTAAAAATTCTAGCCAAAACTCTCTCAAAAGTTCCTATGGACAAGTGGAGTAAAGTGGAGTTAGCGAGCAAGTTAATTCCGGTGAAAATCGAAGCCAATTCCAGAGCTCCCGCGATGCCCCGAAGCATCCATCCTCTTCCTTAACCCCTTCTTGACATATTCAAACGGTAAGTCCCTCCCAATTCTTCTTCTTTTCATTGATACTCATTTTAAATCAAATATCGATAAAAGTGGAGTTATTACCGATATCATTTTTTTCTAAAACCTATAACCTATAACTCCATTTTCTTTTATCATTTGGTCAAACGAATTTTACCACTTCACTTGTAATCTTAATACTAATCTTTAGAATCAATTTTACCCAATAATCTTATGTGAAACAACTCTAATTAAACTTTTACATTAAAATATCTTGAACTTTGTTATCGTATCTTTTCGACAAAATTGCTTAACAATACCTTTAGGATAACTTCACGAGATAACGACCTACCCCACACGCACACTTGGTTTTATAGCATGATATCTAGTTGTATGTGTTTTTTGGTTCGAAGATAGTATTTACAATAAAATACCACATAATTCTAAAAAAACCAGATTTCTTTTAAAGCGGTATTTCATTTCCTTTGCGATTATGCATTTACAACCCTCTTTAGGGGACTCGCTAACGGATAGTGTGGATTATCGCATATCTTGATAATAGTAGAGCGAGATTCAAATCTCCTTACGGAGCATTCGATCTCGAAAGGATATAAATACGGTTTTTAAGAAAAACGAATTTCTAAATAAAACTAATTTTTAAAATTATATAAAATTAAAAATCTATATTTTAAAAATATAATAAATCTATATTTTTCTTACAAAAATGAAAGATTAACAAATGCCAATAAAAAGCCATCAAGATACTAAAAAGGATAAGTTTTTCAGTAAAATACCATGAACTTTCAAATGCTAAGTGTTTATCATTAAAATACCACAATACTTAAAATTCATGCTCATGAAAACTCTAAATAATACTAATCACCCTCGAGATTTTATTTTTAATCTATATTAATATATTTTTATCATAAAACCCTCTCGAGATATATAAAACACTATTTTAAAGACTTTAGTAAATATAGGCTTAAGCATGATCAATTCTCTTGAGCCCCAGGGAGCCTGTAACAACCCTAATTTTCTTATACACTTTTTCCATACAAATTTTTAAATTGTTTTTTTCAAAATCCTTAAAAGGGTATTTATTGCCTGAGCACAAGACTGAAGTAATTAATTAAGAATTTAATTACAAGAAGGAGCTTGTAGCTCATTGGTAATATCTTGTACTGCTGAACCAAGCAACCAGAGTTCAAATCCCATACCCCACATTATTTTTAATATTGATTTTTTAAAAACATTTAGAATACCAAGGGTTTACACGTGCATATCTCACAAAAACCCCCACTATACCCAAAAATGTAACATTGCCAGGGGTTAGATGAACCGTCGGGGGGATCCCGGCCGCCTGACTCAGCCGGGAATCGGCCAAATCGGCCTCGACTCGGCCGACTCCGTCCTCCGACCGAGTCACGGCCGAGTCGGCCGATTCCGGCGACGACCCCAACATGAAAGTTGTGTCTTTTCACATTCCCTATGCCCTGCAAAAGTTTAGTCTCATACCATTTCCAGAGCTCTTTTAAAACCTCAATTACTCCACTTTTAATACATTTTTAACACATTTTATCAATTTTTTCATTTTAACCTTTCACCTACCCTAAACCTAGCCTAACCCTATAAATACACCCCCTACCCTCTACCCTCTCACCCCAAAACTCTGAGCCAGCTCTCTAAAATTCTTAAGAGATCTTGTGTACTTTGAAAATGAGCTCGAAGCGAAGCTACGGTGAAATTCCCGGCGAACTTCCGGCGATCGTTCTAGGAGCTCTCGGCGACGAAGCGACGCACCTGCGATCCCTCTCCTTCCATCTCACTCTCATTATTTTCCAAAATCCGTAAGTCCCATTTTCTGTCTCCTTTCTATTCTCAAAATACGAATTTACAAAACCCGATGGAATCGGAACAAATCCGATTTCCGATTCGGTTTCTTATAAAACTCCACTTCTCACTAATACAATCATACTTAAACTTCCTCATGTTGACTATTAAACACTAATCAAACAAATTGATCAAGTTTCATTATATAAAATGATAGCTATTTCCATTCATCGTATTTTTCACTTAAATACCACATTATTTCAATCCTACATTTAACTCCATCAAACTTGCTATACATTTAAAGTAGATCACGGGGTAACGACCTACCTCCTCACACACTCACATACAACCTAACACGATACCCTCGAGAACTCAGAATACGGAAAACAAACATTTTCATTTAAATACCCTTTACTTAATAAAGTCATTTCTAAAAGATTTAGTATTGATATATCGTTATAAATAAATACCACTCATTATGAAAATAGGATAAGTTGTGGACATCAGTCGTTTATCTAAACCTGATTATGTGGTGTCTAGGCTAGGCAAGTGAGAAAGGTAACTTTAAAAGGCCCGTCTCACGGTGATTCGTGAGCGGATCCCTCTTTTCTTCACTTGTAGTTACCTGACCACAATTGGTGGTGAAGAGGCGATTTGAGGTATCTCACAACTTATCGTTTTGGACCAGTTAGGAATAGTCTAGTTGACTTAGGAGATCTTAGAACATAGAATACGGAAAATTGACATCTTTACAAATAAATACCATTTACTTAATAAAACCATTTTCTTAAGGATTTAGTATTTATACAAATCTTTGCAAAGCGCCGCTACAACCCATTTTGGGGAACCCGTTCAGGATGGTGCGGATTATCGCACATCCTCGGGTTTAGTAGTGCGAGATTCAGACCTCCGCAAGGAGTATTCGGTCTCGAAAGATTTAAAATACGATATCTTAAGAAAATGAGATTTTTAGAATATAAAAAATATATTAAAATTATTTTTGTATAAATATATGTATATTTATCATTTAAAATACATATTTTGTTATGATATAAATATTCCACCTTTTCTAAAAAAATCACAAGAATCAATTTTACACTAAAATACCATGAATTCCATATAAATCAATATTACAAATAAATACCTTTATTTCTGAATTTAGGATATTTTCATTAGAAATATCAAAATATAAAATCCACAATCATTACAACCCTAAAAACGAATAATAAATGCTTGGGGTATATTTTGAAAAAGTATATAAAAAGTATTTTTACATAAAACCCGCTCAAGTTCTATAAATTATCCTAAGGACCCTAGTAAACATAGGTTTAAGCGGAACCAATCTCTTGAGCCTCATGGAGCCGGAGAAGTAGGTGCTTGTCTATCTAAGGTAGACAAATTAATAAAAACAATCAGGACTTCAATTTACTTTGCTGATTATCTGACTCAGTTTGAGTCTCAGTATAATCTGACTTGAATATGATTCAAGTACAATCTACAATCTTCAATATTACAATTCAACATGAATCCATGAATCCAATTATCAATCTATACAACTTGACTGAACCGAACCATGGATATACATCCATTTACATGATTCTTCAGATATTCCATTTACATGATTATACAGTTACATTCGTTTACTGATTCCCGGGCCCACTAGCAAGAGACGCTCGCGCTTTCCGACTCGGAAACCGCTCCCTGTTCGGGCTCACCGACCGGACAGGGAGTGGTTTTGGTCAGTCATCCAACTATACAACCTATTCAATATAATACAACAATACAATCAAAACACTACGGGGTTTAAGAGGTAGATTGGTACGGAAGGTGTTAAAAGTGGCACGAGACGGTAAGATTAAAACACCTAACCTGTATTCTGTTGCTGTTGTACCGTGGCCCAACGGTTTCTTGAGTTCCCGATACCTTAGTCTCCGAGGCAAGTAGGACTCCTCTCGTATACACTGGCATCCTTCTGTACCAAGCTACAACAATAGCGTTAACACTAAATACAACAATATAACAATATAATACAACTTTAAAAGATACCTTCTTATTCTGTCTATTCTACTTTCCTCTTATCTTTGGGACTTACCGAGCGACCTGTTCGCTGACGACATTCCATTTCTTTCTTCTTTAAATGTCGTCAGGTGATTTGGACCCTTCAGAGATCGAGCCAACTGCAGAAGACTTGGATCAGTACAGCGAAAAACCTGAGCTCTAGACATTGTACATTTTCTATTCAGTACCTTTAATTTCCTGCTATGCCATTGTTTAGGCATCGCTTTTATTTCAGTTGTATTTTCTCTTCATGCATTGTACAAAAGAATGTTAATAAATAAAGTTGTTGTTCGGCTTATATATCTTGTCTCTTGTGTATTTACTTTTATATTGCTTAGATACGCTTAGCGTATTTACTTCAGAGTAAATACGTAGCGGACCAGTCGCGTCCCCTTCGCCGTATACCGGGAAGCGGGGCGTGACAGGTTTTGTTGGTGGTCCATGCAGATCAGAACTGTATGAAACTCTATCATGCAGTTCTGTTCTGCTTGAACAAGCTAAGCAATATAACACAAGAACCAGCAACTAAAACATTCTTTACAATCATGTTCCTTGAATCTTACAATTTCATGTTCTTTGAATCATATACCTTGAATCTGTCCTCACCCAAAATTCCCTCACCTTTTTTACAATTTTACCAAAACCTTCGCATTCTTTCATTCCTTCACACATTCTTCACATTTTTAAAACCCTTGCACCACCTTGTTATTTTTCACATACTGTTAGTACACCAGCACCAAACTTTTCTTAGATTTGTTACACTTTCCTTTTACAAATTTCGAGGACGAATTTTTTATAAGGAGGGTAGAATGTAACAACCCTAATTTTCTTATACACTTTTTCCATACAAATTTTTAAATTGTTTTTTTCAAAATCCTTAAAGGGGTATTTATTGCCTGAGCACAAGACTTAAGTAATTAATTAGCAATTTAATTACAAGAAGGAATTTGTAGCTCATTGGAAATACCTTGCACTGCTGAACCAAGCCACCAGAGTTCAAATCCCATCCTCACATTATTTTTAATATTGATTTTTTAAAAACCTTTAGAATACCAAGGGTTTACACGTGCATATCTCACAAAAACCCCGCTACACCCAAAAATGTAACATTGCCAGGGGTTAGATGAACCGTCGGGGGGATCCCGGCCACCTGACTCGGCCGGGAATCGGCCTAATCGGTCTTGACTCGGCCGACTCGGCCGACTCAGTCCTCCGACCGAGTCACGGCCGAGTCACGGCCTAGTCGGTCGATTCCGGCGACGACCCCAACATGAAAGTTGTGTCTTTTCACATTCCCTATGCACCTGCAAAAGTTTAGTCTCAGACCATTTCCAGAGCTCTTTTAAAACCCCAATTACTCCACTTTTAATACATTTTATCACATTTTTCATTTTAACTTTTCACCTACCCTAATCCTAGCCTAACCCTATAAATATACCCCCTACCCTCTACCCTCTCACCCCAAAACTCTAAGCCAACTCTCTAAAATTCTCAAGATATCTTGTGTACTTTGAAAACGAGCTCGAAGCGAAACTACGGCGAAATTCCCGGCGATCGTTCTAGGAGCTCTCGGCGACGAAGCAACGCACCGGTGATCCCTCTCCTTCCATTTCACTCTAATTATTTTCCAAAATCCGTAAGTCCCATTTTCTGTCTCTCCTTTCTATTCTCAAAATACGAATTTACAAAACCCGACGGAATCGGAACAAATCCGATTTCCGATTCGGTTTCCTATAAAACTCCACCTCTCACTAATACAATCATATTTAAACTTTCTCATGTTGACTATTAAACACTAATCAAACAAATCAAGCAAGTTTCATTACATAAAATGATAGCTATTTCCATTCATCATATTTTTCACTTAAATACCACATTGTTTCAATCCTACATTTAACTCCATCAAACTTGCTATACATTTAAAGTAGATCACGAGATAACGACCTACCTCCTCACACACTCACATACAACCTAACACGATACCCTAGAGAACCAAGAATACGGAAAACAAACATTTTCATTTAAATACCCTTTACTTAATAAAGTCATTTCTAAAAGATTTAGTATTGATACATCGTTATAAATAAATACCACTCATTATGAAAATAGGATAAGTTGTGGATATCAGTCGTTTATCTAAACCTGACTTTATGGTGTCTAGGCTAGGCAAGTGAGAAATGTAACTTTAAAAGGCCCGTCTCACGGTGATTCGTGAGCGGATCCCTTCTTTCTTCACTTGTACTTACCTGGCCACAATTGGCGGTGAAGAGACGATTTGAGGTATCTCACAACTTGTCGTTTTGGACCAATTAGGAATAGTCTGGTTGACTTAGGAGACCCTAGAACATAGAATACGGAAAATTGACATCTTTACAAATAAATACCATTTACTTAATAAAACCGTTTTCTTAAGGATTTAGTATTTATACAAATCTTTGTAAAGCGCCGCTACAACCCATTTTAGGGAACTCGTTCGGAATGATGCGGATTATCGCACATCTTTGGGCTTAGTAGTGCGAGATTCAGACCTCCGCAAGGAGCATTCGGTCCCGAAAGATTTAAAATACGACATGTTAAGAAAATGAGATTTTTAGAATATAAAAAATATATTAAAATTATTTTTGTATAAATATATGTATATTTATCATTTAAAATACATATTTTGTTATGATATAAATATTCCACCTTTTCCAAAAAATCACAAGAATCAATTTTACACTAAAATACCATGAATTCCATATAAATCAACATTACAAATAAATGCCTTTATTTCTGAATTCAGGATATTTTCATTAGAAATATCACAATATAAAATCCACATTCATTACAACCCTAAAGACGAATAATAAATGCTTGGGGTATATTTTGAAAAAGTATATAAAAAGTATTTTTACATAAAACCCGCTCAAGTTCTATAAATTATCCTAAGGACCCTAGTAAACATAGGTTTAAGCGGAACCAATCTCTTGAGTCTCAGGGAGCCGGAGAAGTGGGTGCTTGTCTATCTAAGGTAGACAAATTAATAAAAACAATCAGGACTTCAATTTACTTTGCTGATTGTCTGACTCAGTTTGAGTCTCAGTATAATCTGACTTGAATATGATTCAAGTACAATCTACAATTTTCAATATTACAATTCAACATGAATTCATGAATCCAATTATCAATCTATACAACTTGACTGAACCGAACCATGGATATACATCCATTTACATGATTCTTCAGATATTCCATTTACATGATTATACAGTTATATCCGTTTACTGATATCATGGTTTTGGTCAATCATCCAACTATACAACCTATTCAATACAATACAACGATACAATCAAAATACTACGGGGTTTAAGGGGTAGATTGGTACGGAAGGTGTTAAAAGTGGCACGAGACGGTTAGATTAAGACACCTAACCTGTATTCCGTTGCTGTTCTACCGTGGCCCAACGGTTTCTTGAGTTTCTGATACCTTAGTCTCCGAGGCAAGTGGGACTCCTCTCGTATACACTGGCATCCTTCTGTACCAAGCTACAAACAACAGCGTTAACACTAAATACAACAATATAATAATATAATACAACTTTAAAAGATACCTTCTTATTCTGTCTATTCTACTTTTCTCTTATCTTTGGGACTTACCGAGCGACCTGTTTGCTGACGACGTTCTATTTCTTTCTTTTTTGAATGTCGTCAAGTGATTTGGACCCGTCAGAGATTGAGCCAACTGCAGAAGACTTGGATCATTACAGCGAAGATCCTGAGCTCTAGACATTGTACATTTTTTATTCAGTACCTTTAATTTCCTGTGCCATTGTTTAGGCATCGTTTTTATTTCAGTTGTATTTCCTCTTCATGCATTGTACAAAAGAATGTTGATAAATAAAGTTGCTGTTCAGTTTATATATCTTGTCTCTTGTGTATTTACTTTTATATTGTTTAGATATGCTTAGCGTATTTACTTCAGAGTAAATACGTAGCGGACCAGTCGCGTCCCCTTCGCCGTATACCGGGAAGCGGGGCGTGACAAAGCCAGAGAAAGTGAGTGCTTGTTTATTTAAGGTAGACAACTTAACGGTGTTATCAATGGCAATTTTCTTGGAAAAAGACACAAATCCTACCGTCCATGTGCAGCAGTTGCCGATGACTCCCGAACCTAAGAATTCACGAGTTAAATCAGTACAAGCGTCCGACTCAGTCTGAGTCCAAACTCAAATTTGAATCCAAGATCAAACACGAATACCTAATTATGAACTTGAACACTCAAAATCAATATCAAACTCAAACATGTATACTTGACTTGACTTGACTAAACCCTGGTCATAATTTGACATGAACTTAACATGAATATCAGAACATAATGGTTGTTATTGAAACTGACTTGACTCGAACCATGAATACATGAACACTTGACACGAATACTTGATATTAACATGAACTCAATCTTGTCACTTGATGTATTCATTGATTCGAGCAAAACTGGTAATTTTAACTATAACGTAGAATACACTGGGTGCTGGGGTAGTTCATGTGTGAATCCAATGAAATCTTAGGAGTCCCTTAGATCATGAATCCATGTCTACTAACACGAGCAAGTTATCATGAGGGCCCGCGTTTCTTTACTCCTGGATTATAGCCTATTGAGTTTGGAATACTTCAACAATAGGTTGAAGTTCCATTACTAACTCTTGATTCGGGCCCATAGTTTCTTACCTCTGGATTATAGCCTGTTGGGTTTGAGAACACTCTTGAAGTTGATTGACATTCACCCTTGAACTTACGTTATATTAGTTGACCCATGTAAAGACTATTTAGGACACTTACATTCACTTCATGTTCACTATACATATACTACACGGCCATGCTATACTATGCACATGTTATTTTGCCATGATAAAAACAGAATTGCATGTTAAATGACATGTTTAAACAACATCCTAGTCCATTGCTTCATGATATACATTTCTTTATCTTTATACTTTTATACTTTACACCTAGTTCTTGGGGACTTACTGAGTGAAAGTTCGCTGACGAGCATTCCACCCACCTTCTTTCTTGAAATGTTCATCAGATACTGTGGAGATTGAGGAGATTGACACCACAGAGGAGGAGCACGATCAGATCGTGACCCAGGCCTAGACTAGCTTTTTTCCAGTTTAAATATGCCACCTGTTTAGGCATTTCTTTTCTTGTATTTTTTTTCAGTTGAACTCTTGTATTGTAAATGAATCAAATTGAATATAAATAAAGTTTTTGAATTTTAAATCTCATGTTTAATTTCTTGTCATTTTATATTACTCATTTTACGCTTAGCGTATTTATTTCAGAAAACTACCTTCTCGAAATAAATACGTCGCGGGCTTGCCACGTCACCGTTACTGTCTATTGGGAAGCGGGGTGTGACACTGGAAGAGACGAATCCGTGACAATCGCTCACTGTCTCTATGTGGCTTGGGACTTGTTGGGGTCAAAATTTGCATCCCCGGTTGACCGAGTCAAAGTCAAGGTCAACCCCAAGCCAGGTGGGCCCAAGCCCAGGTCAAGCGGGCCCATGCCCAAGTCGAGCCCGCGGCCAGCCTCCTCCATGCCAAAATATAGATCATGTAATAAATAATTTTTATGTAATCTTTTATGCATGAATGCATGCAAAATGGGTATAAAGCCAAATTTTTTGTAAGGCCCATGGTTTATGTGCAAAAAGAAATGGCACATGAGCCATAGGATGGGCAAAATGCCATTTTGTAAAGCCCAAGGGGCTATATGTAAATATGTAAGCCTATATAAGGCAACATGATGATGAATAAAGCATACACATTTCATTCTCTCAAAAACCTAGGATTTGTGCATCTTTCCCCTTTCTGAAGGTTCCAAATCTTCTTCTTTCTTTTGAATTAAATCAAGAGTTTTACTCTTCCATTTCCAAAACTAAATAGTTTTTCACCACAAAACCCACAAAGGGGAACTTGGATCTGTCATTAGATCTCAAAAAGAAGAGATTTTTAAAATCTCACATCTCTTGATCTTCAACATCCGGCCAAACGACAGGAAGAAGAAGGAGACCCATCTCCAGAAAACCCACTTTGGGGAAGAACTAGGGCTCCAGGGGAGAAGCCCCTTCATCAGCTTCAAAACATCCTTAGAGTTTAACTCCTCATACACACACACACACACACACACACACACAAAATAATAAGTGCTCCTTTCTGGGAGTAAAACTCCCATTGCAGGGACCAAGTCCCTTTTTGCGCCCGAGCGCCCACGTGCTGACACGTGGAGCGCTCGCGCCTAAAGCGCTAGCGCCCGAGCGTCCGCGCCCACGTGCTGACACGTGGAGCGCTAGCGTTCAAAGCGCTAGCGCCCGAGCGCCCACGTGCTGACACATGGAGAGCTAGCGCTCTTGCGCTCAGAGTGCTAGGGCCCAAAGCGCTAGCGCCCGAGTGCCCACGTGCTGACACGTGGAGCGCTACCGCTCTCTTGCGCTCAGAGCGCTAGCGCTCAAAGCGCTAGCGTCCGAGCGCCCACGTGCTGACACGTGGAGCGCTAGCGCTCTTGCGCTCAGAGCGCTAGCTCCCAAAGCGCGAGCGCCCAAAGCGCTGGCGCTTTTCCCCATGCATCCTATGGATGCCCTTTCCCTTTTTTTTACATATATGTATATACACACACACACGTACTCCACAAAACTATCCCTCCCAAAAAAAATTTTGGGCCGGGGCGCTGCCCCGCACCCCACAAGGGGGCTGCTAGCCCCCTTGACCCCCAGCCCGCTATCCGGATAGCGGGACCCCCGTAAAAACTCTGCGGGGCCCCCGATATATCCAAAACCCCTCCAAAATGCAACACTGCACATTGAGTTCGCATGACCAGTTTAACCCGTTAATCGGAGGTTCTCTTGCTCCAAAAGGCGAAGGGTAATTAACGGCAGCTTAGTCCGCGGCTGCCGGAGATTCGGATCCCCACAATCAATAAACCCTAGCTTACCCTAGGCAGGGGGAATCTGTAATGCGCCTGACAAGCGTGCGTATTCCCATCTCAATGGGGTGACGAAAAACACCCTACAGATTCTGGCACGCCCGGTGGGACCTATCTCTCCTCCCATATTTCGAGTTAAATGTTCATGCGAACTCAATCAATATACATACCTATATTTATACTAAAATAATACTCTTTCATGCAGGTTTTCAAGCAATCATTTTTTAACAATGTCTCCAAAGATGAACCCAGCTCTCAGCACGGCTCTCGTCTCCTACACGATGAAGATAGACTCCAGGACGGTCCTTCCGGCCAGTCTCGGGCGACAATGGGAAGAGCCGCTGCTACTATTCGGCTCTATTCTGTTCGTCTTAGCTAACGCCATCCCAGCTCCTCAAGCTCCGGTAACAGTCAAACCAGCCCCGAAAGGCAAGAGGCCAAATGTGGTGGTCTCGAGGGCGCCCCGACCCAAACGCAAATCTGTTTCCGAATGACTCTCCATCGCTCCAACTGGGGGCAAGGCCATCAACGTCAACAAGGCAGCGGGGCATCTCAGGCAAGCTCCAGCGGTACCCTCGACAACTGCTCGATCAGGTATCTTCTTCAAGCTCCCTATCAATCGACTCACATTGGCTTCCCAGAAAACGGATGTCTACCAAGCCCTCAAAATCGAGAAGCTAAGGCAGAAAAGGCTCAGATACAGAGCCAACAAAAAGGCTAGGGCTCATGCTAGGCTGAACCTCATGAGGTTCGAGGAACAGGGTTACCCCGCCAAAGATGAGGGGATGGCTGAATGCGTTATCCACACCGTCTACATGGTGGGCACGTGTCCCAGCGACAACCTTCGCAGCAAAAGCAAGGATGGGGCCACCACATCTCAAATCCAACCTGGTGTGAATATAGCTGTCACTTCTCAAGACCAGCATCCTTCGGAGGGTGATGAAAATCCTCCCAGTGAGGCTGATAGGCAGAAAGACCCTTCGGTCCATGAGGAGTCAGGCTCGGAAAGCGAAGATGAGCCAATCTTCCGTCCCAAGAACGCAGAGCAGCAACTTCTCCAAGAGCTCCGAAAACAGCTAAGAAGTAAAGATAGGGAGATGGCCAAACTTTGCTCCAAAATTGACGACTTGACGAATATCGTCTTGCAGCTCACGGCCCGACTTGCTTCTCAGCCGCCCAATCAGGCACAGGGCTCTCATGAACCGGGGAACGGTGTCCTGAAACAGCCGACGCCCATTCCCTCAAATCCAAAAGTGGGCGGACCGCATGAAAGCCGGTCGCATCCTATCTCAGGAAATGTCTTGGCTACCGATGACAGTAGCCCGCTAACTCAAGATCAAATCATGGATTTGGTTACCAACAAAGTTAAAACATTGGTGGCCGAAGCCGAAGCGCAAAAAGATATCAGCAGTAGTGGGAGACCATATCCTGCTCAGTATGATCTGGTAGAATTTCCTAGCGGCTATGTCATCCCCAAATTCGGAAGATTCGATGGGACGGGAAATGCGAATCAGCACATCGCCCACTTTAAAGCCTCATGCGGGAATACTGGGGGCAATGACGTGCTTCTCCTCCGCCAGTTCGTTAATAGCTTGACCGATTGTTTCCTGATTTAAAATCAGGAAAGGTTACGAAGGAGGCATCACGTGCTAGCACGTGACCAGCAGTCATGTGTTGGCACGTGACATTTAAAAGCATCGGCAAGGCAGATTCAGCTTCCCTTGTACATTAAAGAAAAGGGCTTCAGAAAGGGTCACGTGCTCCCACGTGACCTGGGTCACGTGTTATCACGTGACATTTAAAAGCGGCTTCAAAGGCAAACCGGTTCCCTGAACTACATCAAAGAAAAGGGCTTCAGAAAGGGTCACATGCTCCCACGTGACCAGGGTCACGTGTTGGCACGTGACACTCAAAAGCAGCAGACTCAATCAAGAAAAAGGCTCCAGACGAGGGTCACGTGCTCACACGTGACCAGGGGTCACGTGGTGGCACGTGATGGCTAAGCAGCGGCCAGAAGGCAGAGCGCAAAAAGAAGAAGTGGGCTCGTTCCAAGGGGGTCACGTGCCCACACGTGACCAAGGGTCACGTGACCACACGTGACCGGCTCTCAAAACCTAACTGTTAACATAATTAAATTCTGAGAAAAGGGCTCTCAAATCTTTCCAAAGGAACCGGTTGAATTAAAGATTTAAAGATTCTTAAATATCACCTATCTATGGAAAAAGCCTGAACTTGGAAAGATTTCCTCTTAAAATCTAACCGAAATAACAAAGGAGAATCTCTGGATTTAAAATCCAATGGTGAATAAAATTCACCTAATAATCCAAAGGTCCAAAACGAATGGTGAATACAAATCAAATCTCTCAATGAAAGATTCACCAAAACTAATTGATTCGGCTGCTTCTCCTATAAATAGGAGCCAAGAGACACACAGAAAGGAGATATGCAGAAAGGAATCGATACATAAAAAAAGAGGAGAGCCTTGATACTTTGGAGAAATTTGGATCTTCTGCAAAAGAAAACCCTAGGTAAGAAAGGGAAAGCTTTTTGAAAGGAAAAGAGAATTTAATTCTCAACAGAGTTTAACTCTGATATAAAACAGAAGAACATAGTTCTCTCTTTGGTGGAGGATCTGTAAAGTGCACATCTCCTCTTGAGTTGAGAATTTAATTCTCAATGGGTTGAGATCCTGCCATGCAGATCTAAAGCATAGAGAGGGAATGGAAGCTTGAGAATTTAATTCTCACAGAACTATAGGAATTTAATTCCTTTAAAATAAAATTAGGGTTTGACCCTATGTTATGGGAATTTAATTCCTTCAGAATGAACAGAATCAGGGTTTAACCCTATTTAAGAACTTAGTTCTGTTAAAATAACAGGAATTTAATTCCCTTAAGAAAGAAGAAATTAGGGTTTCACCTTATGACAGAATCTCATTCCTCAGAATAATTCTTTAAAAGAGAGTGGGAATTTAATTCCTTAAAGCCTCTAAAATTTAATTCCTTAATTCCTTAAATTTTAGGGGAATTTAATTCCTCTAAAAATTATTGCTAGGGTTCAACCCTACTAGGGATTTAATTCTTGAAAGGGATTAACAGATCTTCTAAAAAAAAACATACATATAGGCAGGGTCACGTGTCACCACGTGACCCCCGAAAAGTCCCACAGAAAAGGCCCTTTGAGGCAGTGCCTCACGTGACCCACGTAACCCTTGGCAGAGCTTTAACATACAAGCATTTAAATGCCCGTCACGTGATGGCACGTGATGCTCTAAAAGATGCAATATTCTCAGCAGAACAAACGAAGGGAGGGCGTCCTCACGTGTTACCACGTGACCCCTCTTGCCTTAGTGTTTAACACTAAAATTGGAACCCCTGAATCCCGTGTTAAAAACACTGTTTGGCCTTAGTGTTCAACACTAATCAAAGAACTTTATTTGCAGTGTTTAACACTGAATTTCTTAGTGTTCAACACTAATTTGAAGCCTCTGCTGCTAGTGTTTGACACTGATTTGCTTTAGTGTTTAACACTAATTTGAACCCCCTGTTGCTGGTGTCTAACACCAACTGTCTTTTAGTGTTAAAACACTAACTTGATCCCAGTGTTCAACACTGTTGAATTAATGGCCAGAGGTAAAGCCTCTTCTTCAATGGACCAACAGGAAGACAATATTCCAAACATGATTGGACTTAGCCCAAGATGGCCATAAGTCCTCAATTCAGACTTAACTGGGCTAATGGGCTCATAACATAATTAATTGGTCTTGATCCCAAATTGGGCCAACGACTATTTAATCCACCCCGGTTCAAGGGTACATCTCTTCACTCCTTTGATACTTGGCGTTGTAATCCCTCAACGTCTTCAAAGAGGTGACGGGTCCCGATGACCACACATTGATACGGACTGTGGGGTCCTTAAACCCATGGACTATGAGGTCCTTAACCTTGACCGAGATGTCTTAAAACTAACCACGGACTGTGGGGTCCTTAAACCCATGGACTATGAGGTCCTTAACCTTGACCGAGATGTCTTAAAACTAACAACGGACTGTGGGGTCCTTAAACCCATGGACTATGACGTCCTTAACCTTGACCGAGATGTCTTAAAACTAACATTGGACCGCAATGTCCTTAAACTACCCATGGACCGCAATGTCCTTAAACTACTTATTGACCGCAATGTCACTAAACTAAACAACAGGGCTCCCTTAATTGCTCTATTGTTGGATCTAAACGATCCCGTTAAGTTGATCTTAGTCTGAAAACTAGACTAACGTATCCTTAACAAACGTTTAAGTCGATCTTAGCCTCGAATGAGGCTAACGTATCCTTAAACCCAAAACCCCCAAACCCAAATCTAAGATAATTTGGATTTGGACTGGTCCACGTCCTATGGGCGACGGCATTACTCAGTCTCCGTATACAATCCACGGGCAACTAAACACAAAACAAACACACACGACACGAAGTGAAATTCTGGAAAAGGAGAAAGTTGTTACCGCGATGCGGTAGCGTAATTAACTGCAGGGGCTTGCGCCTGCAGGGAAGAGCGTCCCCACAATCAAAAACCCCTCAAGTGAGGGGGAATCTGACGAAGTCTGCTACATCGGACGCATCCGTTTAAACCTTCGATACACGGTGCCATAAATCAACTTGGCATCTTCGGAGAGGTGGACGGATAGCACCAAATAGCATCTGCCCCGAATCTCAGGCAAGACGTCCCAGTCGCGCCGTCATTCGGAGGGGAACACCGATGTTGCTTTCGACTGGTACGCGAGCATACCGGATTGCTCCGTTACTACTTTCGTCCAAATGGAATATTTGTTTCGACAAAGGTTCATGAGCGTCAGCGATAAGATCACCATTGCCGAGCTCGTAAGGACCAAGCCCAAGAACAACGAAAGCAGCACGGATTTTATAACCCGATGGCGAAATCTCTCCGTCAAATGCGAACCGCCGATAGAGCAAGACCAATCTGTCAGTCTCCTTGTCGGAAATCTCAATAATTGGATGGCCCCGTTTCTATGCACCGCGGGTCTCAAAACATTCCAAGAGCTGATCAGGAAAGTTCAAATGCTGGAGCGCTCAAAGCAGGAGTCCTCCTCTGACTCCCAAAATAACAATAGGTCCTGGGGACACCGAAAGGACGAAAATCGCAAAGGGGAAAATTCCGACGATACTGAATCTTTCAATGCCTCGGCTAATCGAAATAAGCAAGGGTCAAGCGGGCCCAATGCCAACCAGCTTCGGAAGCCAATGTTCGGAGAGGGAGGAGAATCTCCACTGAAAGAGAAGCTGGACAAGGTCTATTCCTTCAGAAGGGACAAAATCCGTAAAATATTCAAAGACGCCCTGAGGAACGGTCTACAACTGCCAGAGTCAAAAAGACCGCAGGAAGTGAATAGGACCGACGACCCCAAATACTGCCCCTATCACAGAGTGATAGGTCATGCCATTGAGAACTGCTTCGTCTTCAAAAATTGGGTCAAAAAGCAATACCAGGCAGGAGAGATAGAACTGTCTAAAAGCGTGTTAACAAACAGTCCAGCTGCGACCGCCAATTTCATACAAACGGAGACCGAAGTTCTTCGTGAAACTGATTCTCCCAGACATCTGCCTTTCTCTGAAAACAGTCGACTGCCACGTCATTAAACTGGGAACAGTCGACCTCTAAGTCGTTAAACTGGGAATGTAAATATATATATATATATATGTAAATAAACAAAAATGTGTAAATAAAAGAAAAATAAAGAAAAGCCGAAATGATGGGGCAACTCGCAATAAAAATCAGCGAGTAAAATAAAGATGAAAATAAAGCCGAAATGATAGGGCAACCGCGAATAAAAGCCGAAATTATGGGGCAATCGCGACCTTCGCGATAAGAAAAGCTGAAATGATAGAGCAATCGCGGTAAAACAAAAAAAACAAACAAAAAAAAGAAACAGCGAATGATGAGTCGCTCCTGGTACCATATTCCAGTGCAGCGATGCAGACGCCAACCAAATTCCAAATCCCATACCCCAACGGCGAATGATGAGTCGCTCCTGGTACCATATTCCAGTGTAGCGATGCAAACGCCAACCAAATTCCAAACGCAAATCCCAATGACGAATGATGAGTCGCTCCTGGTACCATATTCCAGTGCAGCGATGCAGACGCCAACCAAATTCCAAATCCCATACCCTAACGGCGAATGATGAGTCGCTCCTGGTACCATATTCCAGTGCAGCGATGCAGACGCCGACAAAGTCCCGAAAAATTTCCGGCCCTACGGTCTGGATCATACATCCTGCAAAACCGTATACAATCCACGGGCGTAAAACAATCTCAATCTCTCCTAAGTCCTATCGGTGAGACCACATTCAAAGTCCCACCAAATATAAAGAAAAAATAAAATAAAAAAAATAGGTATGTCCACAAGCAAAATGGGCACGGATGAAAACCCGAAAGGACTCCGTGAGTAAAAACAGCAGGACTGCCGGCGAGTTTGTGAAAACCCGAAAGGGCGCAAACTCGTGAAAAAAGAGATAAAATGCACTCACAAAGTCCTCTCAACTTTGTAAGGAGAAAATTCCCGCGTGAGATCCTTACGACTCACAATGGAGCAACACACTTAGGAGTCCCCACGACTCCTGAGGAGAAAATACACCTTCGGGATCCTTACGACCCGTAGGGAGAAAATGCTTTGTGAGACCCTTATGGCTCACAAAATTGAAAAGTCTTAGGTGATAGGGACCTAAAATCTGTCTCCTAAGCCATCGCTTCCTGATAAACAAACATAAATGATGATTCGCTCCTGGTACCATATTCCAGTGTAGCGATGCTGATGCCAAACAAAAAAAACCAGTTCCCAAGTCCTTCCGGGGCAAATGATGAGTTGCTCCTGGCATTATTCCAGTGCAGCGATGCAGATGCCAAACCAAAACCGAAATCCTCAAATCCACTCATGGCAAATGATGATTCGCTCCTGGTACCATATTCCAGTGAAGCGATGCTGATGTCAACCCAAATCAAATCAAACCAACAGCCTCTACTGCGGAATCATGCTCCGTCCCAGAATTTACCCCGTGTCGAAATCACGCTTCGCCTCGGTGTATCTGCCTTCCCTGTCGGAATTATGTTTCGGCTCGGAATCAACCAATGACCTCATCGTCGGAATTATGCTCCGCCTCGGAATCAAGTCAACCTGCAAGCTCTGCATCGGAATCATGCTTCGTCTCAGAATGTGCACCCCGTGTCGAAATCACGCTTCGCCTCGGTGTATCTGCCTTCTCTGTCGGAATTATGCTTTGGCTCGGAATCAACCAACGACCTCCTCGTCGGAATTATGCTACGCCTCGGAATCAAGTCAACCTGCAAGATCTGCGTGTTAGTGTTTATGCCCTAGAAGGCCATTACTGTATCATACTAGCTTGTATATTACTTAATGGAAGCTTGGGATATTCACATGTATATAACAGTCTTGCTAAACATGGTAGTATGCTACTTGGTTTTTTCTATCTTAATATGTTAGTGTACGTATTGATAGAGCTCTTAGGATCTTGCTTGTCTACCAGCGTTGTGATGGCAGTCACACTAGTGGGGGCTGGGTAGTCTACAAGCACATCCTTATTCAGGTCCCTGGTCGTTGGATTATCGAGACAGAGCATCGATACTCCGGAGTAGACTGGTGTGTACGCTTCTCATCCCAGTTGGGGAGATGGTCTGTCCCACAGCCGTCAGTACGTCGTACTGGAGATAGTATGCAGGTGCTCGTTAGGTTACGGGTACACCGGACAGGACTCACAGGGAACTGTTGGTTGGTTTGATACCAGTCGTCAGTGAACAGTTCCCAGGTGACATGAGTACAGCGTAGTCCGCAGACTTGACACTGCTACTTCGCCTCGAGTGTGTCCCACTGTTCTTAGATTGCTACCCTACCACGGCTCAAAGGAGTCGTGCAAACAGGTAGCAGTTGGGTGCAGTCCCGAGCACTTGGAGGCAGTGGCGGTTAGACAGGATTCGTCCCTCCCGGTATTGGGAGTAGATATCGTGCTGTGTCAGAGAGCCATTACGCAAAGTCCCTGGCCAGGGCAAGCGAGATTTACTGGTAGGTTCCAGTAGTTTCTCAGGGTGTAATGGGCTTCACTCCGACACGACTTATACCGCTATTAGGGGACTGACGCTTGCCGCCCCCCTAGGCCCGATATGCGATAGTCTTGGACGAACGGACCGGACTGTATGGAGATTGTCACATCAGACTCAGTAGGAGTTCGGATGGGTTTACTCATCGGCCTTCTTATCGACAACTACCTGGGGACCGTTACGTACAGCTAGTGCCGCTTGCGGTCTGTGGTTAAACCCACTGCCAGCGTAGTAGTCGAGTCTCTAGAGTCCCACACAGAGAGTTTCCTACTCCAGGCGAAACGATATAGAGGTTGCATGGTTTTGCGACAAAGGGTTCGGACGCATACGTGCGTTTACGCACGTATGACTTTCGGACAGTTTTTACCAGTCGGCTTTGGTTTAAGCCAGTTACTGGTATCCGGTTATTGGATTTTTACAGTCTAAAGTTTTTCCGTATTTTTACGGATCGGGGGGCGTTCTCGTAATTGTACGAGAAGCTTCTAGAAGATGTGACTAAGGAGGTTTCTTTTGGATAAGAAAGTGAGTCATGGTGGTGATTCATTCATTTCATTAATGCACATTTATTGCTTAATGACTCATGCTAATGAATCACCACTAGATATTTCATGAAGCATGCTTATTCATTTCCTTTATTCATTTTTCTTAAAAAGAAATGCTTCATGATATATTATGATACACTCTCTCTCTTCTATCATTATCTCATTCACATTCTCTCTCCTCAAGCTCTCATCTTCAAACCCTAATCCTTACACCTCATGAGTTGAGATCAAAGGATTAGTTAGACTAAACAATCCATAACCATCACTCTTTATCATCCTTTCATCTTTGATTAGCAATCAAAGTTGATTAGTTACCTCAAGTTTGAGGTTTAGCTTGGAGTTTTGCTCTCGGGTGGATCGTCTACTACCTAGAGAAGGCCGAGGAGAACAAGGAGATCGTAAAGACGAAGGACTAGTATCGATAGGTATAATCCTTTAACACTTTAGTTTAGTATAACTATGTGTTCGGTTATTAGTTGTTTAGCTTCGATTTAAGCGGTTAGTCGATGTTCGTTCTTTAAACTTGATCGTTTTAGAAAATTCCGCCTCCCCACAAGTACTGGGGTGTACTACATCGACTTACAGTGGTATCAGAGCCTCGCTAAACACTAAATAACTTAATTGCAAATTTGTACGAATTTCGAACGGAAAAACGAAGCCGAAAAACCCTAATTCTGTCATGTTTCTGTCGAATTTAAAACGATGTCAGAAAATTTTTCAGGTTAGTTCAGAGAGCTTGACATGACACCAGAAGAACACCCAAGAAAAACAGTCGACTGAATCGACCATCTCGCCGCGGAAGCGCGGCCTCAGCCTATTGAGTCGCCGCGCTTCCGCCGCCGAGTTGGCGAGTCAGCGGCCGATTTTTCTTCTGTTGCTTCTATGTGAAATTTGGGGTTTTCTGGAATATTTAATTATTGCTCAGGTTACTGTTTAACAGAGCAGATTTTGGAGCAATATTGATGTTGTTTATTCGATCGAATTGTACAGTATTTGCGTATTGGATTATATCTGTGATTGTTTGATGTGTTCGTAAACCTCCCCCAACTGCTAGTATGTCGGTTGGCAGGGGGTTGCACATTTCTGAAATGGTTATATCTGTTTGTGCATATAAACTGTATTGGACTGTTGTGGTGTATAGCCGGGGTTTACAATGGGTTATTGTTTAATTCATTTGTTGTAAATGTAAATTGTTGTAATATTATTTTTGCGGGGCACTTCCAGGTTGCGGTTGTAGCCACCGATGTATTATTTCATTTTACTGTTTTTGCTCCTAGGACTGACCCAAGGTGGGGTACACAAACTGCCGGGCGGGTAGTTTGCCGTACCCGTAGGGGTCGAGGGTGGGGTAACGGCTATTCATCACAACTGTGTAATCTGTCTTTTCTTGCAGGCTCGAAAGAAATACAGATTGCTTGCAAATCCAATATTGTTTATCTGTGTTCTGGAATGAATATCATTGCGTCAGACGAATGTAAAATATCTATATTTATGTAGCTATTTAGACGTCACTTATGTTTTACACCCGCGCTAGCCCAGCCCCCGCTCTGTCGTTAGTTAAGTAACCTAACGGGTGATGACGGGACCCAGTGGCGAATGCAGATGGCATAAGAGGACGTCATATTTTCGTTGTTTTCTGCAATGATAGGTTAATGATGGGACGCATTATCTATAATGCAAAGAAAAACAAACCAAAGTTTAAATCGTTGGAACAATTTAAAAGAAACCACTCGGTTATTTTTAAAACAGATATTTTTAAATGCGGAGCTTTAACCACTCCTTTTAAAAGCTATCAGGTTCCTTCGGTTATATCAAGTTCACTACGTTCACGGTTTCGCCAAAACCATTCGTAGCCCTCCGTCATTTCATCTGGGTATTCAGTAGTATTCAAGCTATGTATTTTGACCTAACGCCAAGGCATAGTGTTTGGTAGCTACTGGGTATTCATTTGTTGCATAGGTAGATGTAGTTAGTTTGGGACAGTCGTATTATCATTTTGGCCGAACGTCAAGGATATATACGGATGGGTTCAAATTGACAAGATAATGATGGGTAGAACTTGACATGTGACTTATGACATTTTGACCTAACGCCAAGGTCATAAGAGCATGGGGCAGAAATAAATATCGGGAATTTCTAAAGAAACTGAAATTTGCAAAGAGATGCATACCATTTTGAGTTTGATGAATGTTGGTAGCATTCCTACAACATTATCAGACGATGATATTTGGATCCCGATCCTACTGTGAGTATATGCTACTTATCAGGATATTCGTCACTTAACGATCAATGCTATAAACCTAGTAGGTGTCCAGAAAGGTGTCAGCGGGGTTACGCCCCCAGAGAAAAGAGGTTATTTAATTAAGGAACTTCGCGAAAGCGTTGGAAAACCTCCCTCAAAGTATCGACACTGGCCTGGCTGAACGGTTAAGCAAGTATTGTACGGTGAGAATAGTCCTGGCTAATTCTTCTTTTATGGTTTGAGGAAGGATTCGAGAAACAGTGGGAGCCATCCAGTTTAGATAAACTAAAAACCACTCTAAACTTGCAAGAGCATCATGCTAAAGTGTTTTCTTCTCTCTCTCCTAATTGCAGCGACCCTGAAAATGACTGGACTTAAGTTACTTTTAGAAAAGAATATACTGACTGGGCCAAACTATAAAGATTGGCTGCGGAATGTCAAAATGGCCTTGACCTATGACAAACTGGGGTACGTCCTCACCGCTACGGCACCTGCTGTCCTTGGTCCCAAATCCAGCAATGCGGATAAGGAAATCCGCAAAACCTGGGATTTAGATTGCGCGAGAGCCAAGTGCATCGTGCTTGCCTCTATGAACAACGAACATCAGAGGAGGCACGAGGATATGTCTCTAGATGGCATATTTCTCCATACAAAGGAACTTTATGGAGAGCAATCTCGTATTGCTAGATACGAGACCTCGAAGAAATTATTTCGAGCGAGGTTGGCTGTCGGGTCATCGGTAGGTGAACATGTCCTACAGATGATCGGCTATATTGAGGAGCTCGCAGACCTTGGGACGACTTTGGATAATGAGCTCTATACAGACCTTATTCTCCAGTCCCTTCCTCCCACCTACGCCCAGTTTATCCTCAACTTCAACCTTCAAGGAAAAGAAGTTGAACTTGCGGAACTCCTGAACATGTTAAGGAGTGCAGAGGGCACCTTACAGAAGGTAAGGGAAACACCCGCTATGTTTGTTGGCGGTTCATCTTCTTCAGGGTCCAAGGCTAGGGCCAAAGGAAGGAAGAAGAAGGCCGCACCCAAACCTAGAGGAGGTGTTAGTAAGGTGGGAAAGAAGGGAAAGAAAAAGCTTGCAGCACCGGTAGTTGGCCAGGATGAGTGCTTCCACTGTCACAGGAAAGGGCACTGGAAGAAGGATTGCAAGGCGTGGAACGCCAAGAACCAGGAACCGAAGCAAGCTGTGGCTTCGACTTCAGGTGTGTTTGTAATTGAGAATTGTCTGTCAATCAACTCTACTTCCTGGGTATTGGATACCGGATCAGGATCTCATATTTGCAATTCATTGCAGGCACTGAGAAACCGTAGGGTGCTGAAGGAAGGTGATATGATCCTCAGGGTTGCTAACGGAGCTAGCGTGGGAGCTGCGTCCGTCGGGGATTATCACCTAGGATTGACGAGTGGACATATTTTGGTTTTGCATAACTGTTATTTTGTACCAAGCTTAACGTGTAATATCATATCAGTTTCCTTGTTATCAAATAAAGGTTATGATTTCACGTTTGTAAGAGATGTTGTTAACATCCACCTTAATCATGGTTTGATTGGGTCCGGTACTCTAAATAACGGCATATATGTTTTAAACCAACTCCAAATTTTCAATGTCCAGAACACACTAAAAAGAAAGTCTCCAGATTTAAATAAAGCTTTCTTATGGCATTGTAGACTGGGTCACATCAATGAGAGAAGGTTGACTAAGTTGCATAGAGAAGGATATTTAGACACGTTCGAATATCAATCTTATGACACTTGTCAATCCTGTCTCAAAGGAAAGATGACAAAGACTCCATTTACTGGACAAGGAGTAAGAGCGAGCGAGCTCTTAGGACTCATACACAGTGATGTATGCGGTCCAATGTCTACACATGCGAGAGGTGGTTATTCCTATTTCATTACTTTCACGGATGATTACTCAAGATACGGATTCATTTATCTGATGAAACATAAATCCGAGGCTTTTGAGAAATTCCAAGAGTATAAGAATGAAGTAGAAAACCAAACCGGCAAAAGTATTAAGACACTAAGATCTGATCGAGGTGGAGAATACTTAAGTGCCGAGTTCCTAGGTTACCTAAAAGAGAAAGGAATTCTCTCTCAGCTTACTCCTCCATACACTCCACAGCATAACGGTGTATCGGAGAGAAGGAATCGAACCCTATTGGATATGGTACGATCCATGATGAGTAATGCTGAGTTACCGCGATCTTTCTGGGGTTATGCGCTAGAATCAGCGGCATATCTTTTGAACATGGTTCCTACCAAGACTGTGCCTACCACTCCATATCAGATGTGGAGCGGGAAGAAACCCCATCTACAGTATATAAAGATTTGGGGATGTCCAGCTTTTGTTAAAAAGCAGCATGTGGACAAGCTCGAGGCACGATCAGTAAAATGTTTGTTTGTGGGATATCCAAAGCACTCCAGGGGATATCTTTTCTATTACGCAGAGGAACAAAAGGTGTTTGTTTCTCGTAATGCCCATTTTCTAGAACATCAGTTTTTAGAAAAGGAATCAAGTGGGAGCGAAATAGAACTGGAAGAAATTCCAGAACCACAAACTGCTACTGAAAGTTTGGTAGAACCAGAGGTTCAAGAAGAACAGAACATTCCCGCACCCCTCCGCAGGAGTAGTAGGCCATCTCATCCGCCTGAGAGATACTACGGTTTTCTCATAGATGGGGATAGAGAGGATTGCATCATAGATGATGATGAACCTACTGACTTCCGGCAGGCCATCCAGAGCGGCGACTCGGTACGATGGCTAGATGCAATGCGGACCGAGATGGAGTCTATGTACACCAACAAAGTATGGACTTTGGACTTTGCTCCAGATGGGGTAAAACCCATAGGATGCAAATGGATCTTCAAGAAAAAGATTGGTGTAGATGGACAGGTGGAAACCTATAAGGCTAGACTTGTTGCAAAGGGTTTTCGTCAAAGACCTGGTTTGGACTATGACGAAACTTTTTCTCCAGTGGCTATGCTCAAATCCATTCGGGTCCTTCTTGCTATTGCTGCCTTCCATGATTATGAAATCTGGCAGATGGACGTAAAGACGGCTTTTCTGAATGGAAATTTAGAAGAGAGCGTCTATATGGATCAGCCAGAGGGTTTCAATCAGAGTGGGAGCAGCGGGAAAGTATGCAAGCTGCTTAAGTCCATTTATGGACTAAAGCAGGCATCGCGGAGTTGGAACATCTGTTTTGATGAGACAGTCAAAGAGTATGACTTTATCAAAAATCCAGATGAACCGTGCATATATAGTAAAGTTGTGGCCAGAAGTGTCGTATTCCTCGTCTTGTACGTGGATGACATTCTATTGATAGGAAATGACATTCCTATGCTACAATCTGTCAAAGGATTCTTGTCACACAGGTTCTCCATGAAAGACCTGGGTGATACCTCTTACATTCTGGGGATCCGGATCTATCGTGATAGATCCAAGAGGATGTTGGGACTTTCGCAGTCCAGGTATATCGACACTGTACTGAAAAGATTCAGTATGGAAGATTCTAAGCGCGGTAATCTACCGGCTTGTCACGGAATCACCCTCTCCAAAGAGATGTCTCCCAAGACTGATTTGGAAAGGGAACGCATGTCTATTATACCCTACGCTTCTGCGGTAGGCTCTATAATGTATGCGATGTTGTGTACCAGACCAGATGTAGCTTACGCACTGAGCGTGGTAAGCCGGTATCAGTCTGACCCAGGGGAGAAACATTGGATAGCAGTAAAGAACATTCTCAAGTACCTGAGGAGGACTAAGGAGATGTTCTTGGTTTACGGCGGAAAAGACCTCAGGTTGGAGGCCTTTGCTGATTTCGGCTTCCAAAGTGATAAGGACGATTCCAAGTCCATGTCGGGTTATGTCTTTACCCTCAATGGAGGGGCGGTGTGCTGGAAGAGCTCCAAGCAGGACACCGTTGCTGACTCAACGATGGAAGCGGAGTATATTGCTGCTTGCGATGCCGCAAAAGAAGCAGTCTGGATGAAGAAGTTCCTAACAGAACTTCAGGTGGTTCCTACCATAGTTGATCCAATACCTCTGTATTGCGACAACAACGGAGCTATAGCTTTAGCGAAGGAACCAAGGTCCCATCAGAAGTCCAGACACATCTTGAGGCGGTATCACCTGATCAGGGAGATCATTGATCGTCAGGAGATCGAGGTTCGGAGAGTTGCTTCAGAAGAGAACATTGCTGATCCATTCACGAAGGCCCTTCCTCAGATTCAGTTCGAGAGGCTACTCGAGATCATTGGTCTGCGATATGCCAGTACATGGCCCTAGTGCAAGTGGGAGATTGTTAGTGTTTATGCCCTAGAAGGCCATTACTGTATCATACTAGCTTGTATATTACTTAATGGAAGCTTGGGATATTCACATGTATATAACAGTCTTGCTAAACATGGTAGTATGCTACTTGGTTTTTTCTATCTTAATATGTTAGTGTACGTATTGATAGAGCTCTTAGGATCTTGCTTGTCTACCAGCGTTGTGATGGCAGTCACACTAGTGGGGGCTGGGTAGTCTACAAGCACATCCTTATTCAGGTCCCTGGTCGTTGGATTATCGAGACAGAGCATCGATACTCCGGAGTAGACTGGTGTGTACGCTTCTCATCCCAGTTGGGGAGATGGTCTGTCCCACAGCCGTCAGTACGTCGTACTGGAGATAGTATGCAGGTGCTCGTTAGGTTACGGGTACACCGGACAGGACTCACAGGGAACTGTTGGTTGGTTTGATACCAGTCGTCAGTGAACAGTTCCCAGGTGACATGAGTACAGCGTAGTCCGCAGACTTGACACTGCTACTTCGCCTCGAGTGTGTCCCACTGTTCTTAGATTGCTACCCTACCACGGCTCAAAGGAGTCGTGCAAACAGGTAGCAGTTGGGTGCAGTCCCGAGCACTTGGAGGCAGTGGCGGTTAGACAGGATTCGTCCCTCCCGGTATTGGGAGTAGATATCGTGCTGTGTCAGAGAGCCATTACGCAAAGTCCCTGGCCAGGGCAAGCGAGATTTACTGGTAGGTTCCAGTAGTTTCTCAGGGTGTAATGGGCTTCACTCCGACACGACTTATACCGCTATTAGGGGACTGACGCTTGCCGCCCCCCTAGGCCCGATATGCGATAGTCTTGGACGAACGGACCGGACTGTATGGAGATTGTCACATCAGACTCAGTAGGAGTTCGGATGGGTTTACTCATCGGCCTTCTTATCGACAACTACCTGGGGACCGTTACGTACAGCTAGTGCCGCTTGCGGTCTGTGGTTAAACCCACTGCCAGCGTAGTAGTCGAGTCTCTAGAGTCCCACACAGAGAGTTTCCTACTCCAGGCGAAACGATATAGAGGTTGCATGGTTTTGCGACAAAGGGTTCGGACGCATACGTGCGTTTACGCACGTATGACTTTCGGACAGTTTTTACCAGTCGGCTTTGGTTTAAGCCAGTTACTGGTATCCGGTTATTGGATTTTTACAGTCTAAAGTTTTTCCGTATTTTTACGGATCGGGGGGCGTTCTCGTAATTGTACGAGAAGCTTCTAGAAGATGTGACTAAGGAGGTTTCTTTTGGATAAGAAAGTGAGTCATGGTGGTGATTCATTCATTTCATTAATGCACATTTATTGCTTAATGACTCATGCTAATGAATCACCACTAGATATTTCATGAAGCATGCTTATTCATTTCCTTTATTCATTTTTCTTAAAAAGAAATGCTTCATGATATATTATGATACACTCTCTCTCTTCTATCATTATCTCATTCACATTCTCTCTCCTCAAGCTCTCATCTTCAAACCCTAATCCTTACACCTCATGAGTTGAGATCAAAGGATTAGTTAGACTAAACAATCCATAACCATCACTCTTTATCACCCTTTCATCTTTGATTAGCAATCAAAGTTGATTAGTTACCTCAAGTTTGAGGTTTAGCTTGGAGTTTTGCTCTCGGGTGGATCGTCTACTACCTAGAGAAGGCCGAGGAGAACAAGGAGATCGTAAAGACGAAGGACTAGTATCGATAGGTATAATCCTTTAACACTTTAGTTTAGTATAACTATGTGTTCGGTTATTAGTTGTTTAGCTTCGATTTAAGCGGTTAGTCGATGTTCGTTCTTTAAACTTGATCGTTTTAGAAAATTCCGCCTCCCCACAAGTACTGGGGTGTACTACATCGACTTACACTGCGTCGGAATCATGCTTCGTCTCAGAATGTGCACCCCGTGTCGAAATCACGCTTCGCCTCGGTGTATCTGCCTTCCCTGTCGGAATTATGCTTCGGCTCGGAATCAACCAGCGATCTCCTCGTCGGAATTAAGCCCCGCCTCGGAATCAGGTCAACCAGCAAGCTCTGCGTTGGAATCATGCTCCATCTCAGAATGCACCCCGTGTCGAAATCACGCTTCGCCTCGGAATCAACCAGCGACCTCCTCGTCGGAATTAAGCCCCATCTCGGAATCAGGTCAACCAGCAAGCTCTGCGTCAGAATCATGCTCCGTCTCAGAATGTACCCCGTGTCGAAATCATGCTTCGCCTCGGAGTATTTGCCTTCCCTATCGGAATTATGCTTCGCCTGGGAATCAACCTCTGCATCGAAATTATGCTTCGGTCAGAATGTCTGCCGCTCTTCGGAATTATGCTCCGATCCCTGGAATCATACTCCGCTCTTCGGAATGATGCTCCGATCCTCAGAATTATGCTCCGATTTCCGAAATTATGCTCATCAGAATGATGCTCCGATCTCTGGAATCATGCTCCGCCCTTCGGAATGATGCTCTTATCTCTGGAATCATGCTCCGCCCTTCGGAATGATGCTCCGAACTCTGGAATCATGCTCCGCCCTTCGGAATGATGCTCCGATCTCTGGAATCATGCTCCGCCCTTCGGAATGATGCTCCGAATTCTGGAATCATGCTCCGCCCTTCGGAATGATGCTCCGATCACTGGAATTATGCTCCGCCCTTCGGAATGATGCTCCGATCCTTGGAATTATGCTCAGCGCTTCGGAATGATGCTCCGATATGCTCCGATCTTTGGAATCATGCTCCGCTCTTCGGAATGATGCTCCGATCCCCGGAATCATGCTCCGATCCTTGGAATCATGCTCCGCTCTCCGGAATGATGCTCCGATCCTCGGAATCATGCTCCGACCCTTGGGAATCATGCTCCGCTTATCAGAATGATACTCCGACCATGGAATTATGCTCCGCAATTCGGAATGAGGCTCCGATCCCCGGGAATCATGCTCCCCGGGATGATGCTCCGCCCTTCGGAATGATGCTCCGATCACTGGAATCATGCTCCACCCTTCGGAATGATGCTTCGATCCTTGGAATTATGCTCCGCGCTTCGGAATGATGCTCCGATATGCTCCGATCTTTGGAATCATTCTCCGCTCTTCGGAATGATGCTCCGATCCCCGGAATCATGCTCCGATCCTTGGAATCATGCTCCGCTCTCCGGAATGATGCTCCGATCCTCGGAATCATGCTCCGACCCTTAGGAATCATGCTCCGCTTATCAGAATGATACTCCGACCCTTAGGAATCATGCTCCGCTTATCAGAATGATACTCCGACCATGGAATTATGCTCCGCAATTCGGAATGAGGCTCCAATCCCCGGGAATCATGCTCCCCGGGATGATGCTCCGCCGCTGGAATGATGTTCCACCTCGAAATCCAACTTCAAGCTCCATCAATTTCGTGCACACAACTCATGCATGCGGTGTGCATTCATTGATGGGGGGCACTTTGTTGGAGTCAAAATTTGCACCCCCGGTTGACCGAGTCAAAGTCAAGGTCAACCCCAAGCCAGGTGGGCCCAAGCCCAGGTCAAGCGGGCCCATGCCCAAGTCGAGCCCGCGGCCAGCCTCCTCCATACCAAAATATAGATCATGTAATAAATAATTTTTATGTAATTTTTTATGCATGAATGCATGCAAAATGGGTATAAAGCCAAATTTTTTGTAAGGCCCACGACTTATGTGCAAAAAGAAATAGCACATGAGCCATGGGATGGGCAAAATGCCATTTTGTAAAGCCCAAAGGGCTATATGTAAATATGTAAGCCTATATAAGGCAACATGATGATGAATAAAGCATATACTTTTCATTCTCTCAAAAACCTAGGGTTTGTGCCTCTTTCCCCTTTCTGAAGGTTCCAAATCTTCTTCTTTCTTTTGAATTAAATCAAGAGTTTTACTCTTCCTTTTCCAAAACTAAATAGTTTTTCATCACAAAACCCACAAAGGGGAACTTGGATATGTCATTAGATCTCAAAAAGAAGAGATTTTTAAAATCTCACATCTCTTGATCTTCAAGATCCGGCCAAACGACAGGAAGAAGGAGACCCATCTCCAGAAACTCCACTTTGGGAAGAACTAGGGCTCAAGGGGAGAAGCCCCTTCATCAGCTCCAAAACATCCTTGGAGTTTAACTCCACACACACACACACACACACACACACACACACACACACACAAAATAATAAGTGCTCCTTTCTGGGAGTACAATTCCCATTGCAGGGACCAAGTCCCTTTTTGCGCCCGAGCGCCCACGTGCTGACACGTGGAGCACTAGCGCTCAGGGCGCTAGCGCCCAAAGCGCTAGCGCCCGAGAGCCCGCGCCCACGTGCCGACGTGTGGTACGCTAGCTTCAAAGCGCTAGCGCTCTTGCACTCAGAGTGCTAGCGCCCGAGCGCCCACGTGCTGACACGTGGAGCGCTAGCGCTCTTGCGCTCAGAGCGCTAGCGCCCGAGCGCCCACGTGCTGACATGTGGAGCGCTAGCGCTCTTGCGCTCAGAGCGCTAGCGCCCGAGCGCCCACGTGCTGACACGTGGAGCGCTACCGCTCTCTTGCGCTCAGAACGCTAGCGCTCAAAGCGCTAGCGCCCGAGCGTCCACGTGCTGACACGTAGAGTGCTAGCGTCCAAAGCACTGGCGCTTTCCCCCATGCATCCTCTGGATGTCCTTTCTCTTTTTTTTTTACATATATGTATACACACACACACGTACTCCACAACACTATTCCTCCCAAAAAAAATTTGGGCCGGGACGTCCCGCACCCCACAAGGGGCTGCTAGCCCTCTTGACTCCCAGCCCGCTATCCGGGTAGCGGGACCCCCGTAAAAACTCTGCGGGGCCCCCGATATATCCAAAACCCCTCCAAAATGCAACACTACACATTGAGTTCGCATGACCAGTTTAACCCGTTAATCGGAGGTTCTCTCGCTCCAAAAGGCGAGGGGTAATTAACGGCAGCTTAGTCCGCGGCTGCCGGAGATTCGGATCCCCACAATTAATAAACCCCAGCCTACCCTAGGCAGGAGGAATCTGTAATGCGCCTGACAAGCGCGCGCGTATTCCCATCTCAATGGGGTGACGAAAAACACCCTACAGGACTGTACCCATCCAAAACCTGTTTACACGACTCAGTAAAGCCATGGTAGGGTAGTGATCTAAATACAGTGGGAACTCACACGAGACAAATGATGGTCTAAAGACTAACATGTACTCATGTCACCTGAGAACCGCCATCTGACGATAGGTATAATACCATCTAGAGGTTCTCGGCGAGTCCGTCCAGGGTACTCGCTCCGAGTGAGCACATGTATACAATCTTAGGTGATCACACCAATGGCTGTGGAACCAACCACCGTCCCTCGTTGGGGTCTAGAAACGTATACACAAGTATACTCTAAAATATCGATACCTTGTCTCGATACTCCTACGACTTGGGATATTTAAGGATGTGCTTATGGACTACCCAGCCCCCACAAGTATGATCACCATCATAACGCTGGTAGTCAAGCAAAATTCTATAGGCTTTATTAACATGTATCCACCATATGTGATATCGAGTATAACATATGCACATGCTAAGATAAAAACAAACCAAAATAGTATACAACTGTAACGAGTCTTTATCAATATGTATAAGCAATATAAAACAGTGAGAAAAACAAATACACATGTTCAGATAAAGACAACTCAAATAGTATACTACAACCGAGCAAGATTGTTCTGTACATACATATCCCTAGTATCCTATACAATACAAGCCTCTAAGGCATACATATCCAACAATTTGCATTGCCGATAGATAAGTGTTAGCGATTGGGTTGCGAAAAGTATGATAGTGAACCAGTGATTGAAAGTGATATTAATAAGTGGAAGCGTGAATGAAAGTGAAAGCGATACGTACTTATTCACAATCTATCTAATGCCTGAACACATACTATAATCTGGGGAAATGGGAAAATCAAGGTTGAATCAAATTCGTATTTAGCAAAGTACGGTGACTTAGAGGGTGATCATTCGATATTAGCGATATATATATATATATATATATATATATATATATATATATATATATGGTTGTGGGCCTAGCAGTATGGCTGCAGGATTATGTCCCGGACAACAGTGGACCGTAGTCTCGGGCATGCATGGGACCCTTGTTAAACACGAGCATTCTTTTCCACCGATTGATTTCAATTGACTTAGTGACTGATAGGTAAAGACATACACACTGCATGAATTACTGACATAATACATATACCATACTGTTCACATTCACTTGATGTTCCATATTCTTATATTACTGTATTTTGTCGTTCATTTCATGCTTAACATCATTGTACACACACACACAATATATATATATATATATATATATATATATATATATATATATATATATATATTGCTGTAAGAGTCATCCTGACGACATGAGTGTGCATACTCAGAGGACGTAGTGGATCCAGCTCAGGAGCAGGACCTGCCATTCGAGATTATAGAGATTTTGACCGCGACACCAGCGCTATCGCTTTCTACTTGCAATAAGGATATTGTTATTCCTTTTGGTTAGTTGTTTCTTTCAAACAAATAATTGTATCTTAAACTCTGTTGATTAAATGCAATAAAGTAGAGAGCCGTGTTTCCTTTACTTTCGTGTTATGTTAACTGATTACCATGTAATACTAGAAATCGAAATGTGACTACGGCGGGATTATTTCTTGATCATAGGAGCATGGCTGGTCTAGTCACCCCTCGTATTCCGTATTTTGGAAGGCGGGGCATGACAACTGTACACAGTTATTTTCATGCCTATATATATCATATTTCATTTCAAATATTTTTTAATAAAATGAGGACTTACCGAACTTTAGTTCGTTGATGGTATTCCTATTTTCTTGTTTTCTTTTCTTGGAGATATTGTCAGATGGCATTCTGGCAGACGACGAGGCTAGGTACGAGATGATACCAACTGAGGAGAACAGTCAATACATTTCAAATTAGGCCGAACTCTAGTTTCCTTTTTTAGTGAGAATGACTTCTTTTGTTCTCGACTATCTTTCATTCATAGTTCCTTGAATTTTCAAATTTGTGTTCAGTAATTTGCTGTACACAGTTATTCTCATATATATATATATATATATATATGTTATGTTTCATTTCAAATATTTTTTAATAAAATGAGGACTTACCGAACTTTAGTTCATTGACGGTATTTATGTTTTCTTGTTTTCTTTTCTTGGAAATGTCGTCAAACGACATTCAGGCAGGCGACGAGACTAGGTACGAGGTGATACCAACTGAGAAGAACAGTCAATATATTTCAAATTTGGCCGAGCTCTTGTTTCCCTTTTCAATAAGTATGACTTTTTTGGTTCAAGACTATCTTCCATTCATAGTTCCTTGAATTTTCAAATTTATGTTTAGTTATTATTTTTGGGACTGTTATAAATATTGTTGGATATTTTATAAACTTAAAATTCTTGTACTATAATTTTCTAAGCTGCTTATATAGACGATTAGCGTATTCATGTCGAGAAAGAGTGCTTCTCGAGATGAATATGTCACGGGATTGTCGCTCTCGTTTCTCGTTTTTGAGAAGTGGGGTCTGACATATTACATGCAACTTTTTAGATATTACAGACAACCTTTTTAAATATTACAGGCAACTAATATAAGGATGCACTTGGTAGGAGATAATCTAGGTGGTAATTCTATATTACCATGAAATATTCCCACACTTGTTTATGTGTAAAATATATTCCCGGAAATATACGATTACCATGGTAATTAAATGATCATATTTCATGATAATTCTATACCCCAAAACATGTGTCTATCCTAGATTACCACAAAATATTCCCGCATAATATGAAATGAGCCATGACCGTCCGCCCCGGTCTCCCTCGCCATCCGCAGGTTTGCCGCCGTAGTTCGTCGCCGATCGGCTGTAGTTCGTCGCCGGTCGGCCCTGCCGCTAGCCGACCGATCGTTCGTCGCTGGTCTTTCCGCCATCCACCTGCCCTTTTCCGGTCTCACCGCTGATCGACGGTTGCACATAAATATATTACCATGAATGATATTTAAAGTATGATAAGCACGTTAATGCAAGATTTCTTGGAATTAGATGTCCGGTCATCCCATTCTTGGGAATGCGAGGATTCGCGGTAATCTTCCAATTCATGTACCAAGGGGGTTTTAATTGGGCGGGGTTTTTAACAAGTGGAAAAGGCCTGGAGTTTTTACACAAGTTTGAGATGGGCAGGGGACTTTTTGATAATTTACCCTAAAATACATGATGATGAAGAAAAAAGAATTTTTATAAACTCAATGCATGCTAGCCTTTAAATTTTTCACGAAGAGAAAAGTCATTTAAAGCAAACAGTATTCACAATTAGATTGCCACCAATTCTGGACCTAGCGCTGTGCATTAATTGATCCAATATAAACTTGAACAAACTGAGCCGCCATATTTTAACATGTTTTGCTCAAATATTTTTATTTGACTAAACGTGCGTTTCTTTATCAGACCGTAAATAGAGGATCTAGATCTTCTAATTAATTTTACAACCAAGTTGGCCGTGAATAAAGACGATCTAGATCTTCTAATTAAATAGAGGATCTAGATCTAGATCTAGACCTCTCACCGCCGATTCTCCACTCATGTGATTCAAAGAGGTTAATATGGCTATAAAGTTTACAACCAAGTTCGCCGTGAACTATACTTACATTTTACTATTTTGAATCCCATCACAAGTTAAACAGAGGAACCCAAACGGAAAAATTGAGATTTTTTTTAGTCAAAAGCAGCCAGTACCACTTTGACTAGGGCAGACTCAGCAGGAATCTGGACCCTAGAGTGAGATCTGGGATGTACATAGATTATCTTATCCAATCACCATCTGTTCTTTGAAAAACATCAATTGACAATATAAAATAAACACATATTTTAAGATAATATATGATCCTCTGCAGTGGTACCCACTACCTTCCCATTCTTCATCACCTCTCTCGTTGTGGTAAGATCTCCCTTTTCTTTTCTTTCAAGTTCAATTTTATTTTGTCTTTTAATTATATTTGTTGATTTTAGTTTCCATTCTTACCTTAATATATGCAAGTTCTAGGAATTATGCAATGTATCATTAGTTTTTGTTTTTGTTTTTTGTTGATAAAAATGGTGTAGTACACCAGCATTCATTAAAGATCACTAATGAATCGCAAAAGCTATGGTACAAGCTAGCTCTAGTAATGTATCATTAGTTTTCTTGCTAGCATCATTGGTTATCACTCTTCTTAATTAATCTCAGTAGTTGATTTGAGAGTTTGCTTTCTTTATGTTGAGTTGCTGCATTAGTTGTAAGAATTGTTAACAGTGAATGCTTCTCAAAATCAAATCTTGAAGATATCACTTTGTGCTAAAATAGTTGCAATTTTTTCTTCTTCTTTTTCGCCCCCATCGATGTAATTTGAGTATGGCCAAATGCAACACTCTGTAAGTTTCAAATATTTTTTTCAACTATTTAAGCAATTCATCGAAAACCCATGACAAATGAATCCTTTTTCGTGATATCTTTAGTCCGCCTGACGTTGGAGTCATAAACAGACGAAGACGTCCACATAGGTTCCCATCGTAACCCCACATCCATGGGGATTTCAAACAACATAGATTTATGATAATCAATGCATTTTCTGCGATTTCCCTCTCATGATATAATTTCTTGTGATCAGCTTTAATTCCTTTGCAAGTTGTATGTCATTCACATGCCTTGTCTCCTATGGTCCTGATCATTTTGACATTTTCTAAATTAAAAATAAAAATAAAAAATCTTAGAATGTGATGGAAATATCCTTTTTGGATTTCTATTTTAATCCCTGACAATGATACACAAGCCTTATCTCATTCATACATGGTTGCTTTCTTGATTGTTTCTTTGATTTCTATTTCTATCGAGAAATCTTCATATCGATATTTGTCGGTCTGTGTAAAGTAAGTATTATATCATGCATGGCAGTGAAATTATTTTCTATTCTTCAATTAACTTCAGTAGCTAATTTCTAAGTTGCATTTTGCGCTGCAGGTTCGTAGAGTTGTTTGAATATGGACGGATTCCGAAAGCATCTATTGTTTCTTTTGTTCCTAAGTTGCTGTGTTGGAATAGGAGCGGAGTATATGAAGTATAAAGATCCAAAGCAGCCATTGAATGGCCGAGTAAATGATTTATTAAGCAGGATGACTCTTGCGGAAAAGATCGGGCAAATGTCGCAGATCGAACGGAAGAATGCTTCTGCCGATGTTATCGGGGGGTATTTCATAGGTAAGAAAGAACTGGTCTAAATTATGTATCGAGTTACAACTAATGTTAGAGAGAAAAACCAAGTTAATTATTTTTGAAAAGCATGAACTTTTAGTGTTTTACATATTAATTCCTTGAACTTCATGATTCGCAGTAAAATGCCATGAATGCTTCTTTCCCCCAATTTTGATTCTGCGTTTTGTTTCAATTCATCACAGTTGTAACATTTGTTTTATAATCACTAAATCCAAACCCTTATGAGTCTAACAAAACATGGGACAATACTGGTCGTCATTTTTCTGATGAAGATTTTGCAGTAGTAAAACAACCATTTACGCCGTTACACATTAAAATAAAAAAAAAACCAAATCCATTTTTTTTTCATTTTGTGTGGTTTGTGGAATTCATGGCATTATTCTGAAAAACAATGATAAATTATGGTATGTTAGTATAATTTAGTCCCAAAATGGGGGGAAACTCAAGGCACTTTAATTTGCAGGCAGCGTGTTGAGCGGGGGAGGGAGTGTGCCGTCTTATCTGGCTTCGGCTAAGACTTGGGTGGACATGGTGAATGGGATGCAGAAGGTGGCTTTGTCGACTCGGCTTGGGATACCATTAATTTACGGGATTGATGCAGTTCACGGCCACAATACAGTTTACGGAGCTACGGTATTCCCACACAATGTTGGACTTGGAGTAACAAGGCAAGCCTAGTATTTTTAGTGCTGAAGTGTCATTTTTTTCCCCCTTACTAGAAGTATCATAAGTTATTTACTTATAGAGATTAAGTTTATAAAACCACCATTTCATTTAAGTTAAAATAAGCCGCTGTTTCTATGTACAATCCTAAGTAAATTGCGGTTTCAGTAACTTTTAGTGACTGTTTGAAATCGCGTTGTTTGAGGCTGTAAACCAATCGGATTAATTCTATTTTCCCATTGTTAAAACGAAAAAAAATATTTTATTTTTTGTGTAACAGGGATCCTGCACTTGTGAAGAAAATTGGTGCCGCGACCGCTCTGGAAGTTAGAGCAACAGGCATTCCTTATGTTTTCGCTCCTTGTATTGCGGTAATATAAATATAAATACTGAAGTCATACTAATTATGTTTTTTGGTGCAAAATTCAGCATTTCATTGTCTTAAACTTTTTTTTAAAAATTATTGTTCAGGTCTGCAGAGATCCGAGATGGGGCCGATGCTACGAGAGCTACAGCGAGGACCCCAAGATAGTCCAAGCCATGACCGAGATAATTCCAGGTTTACAAGGAGAGATCCCTGCAAATTCTCGAAAAGGAGTTCCTTTCATTGGTGGCCAGTAAGTAACTTATTAGCTACTTCTGAGATTAAAAAAATTATTTACTTGTTGCCATCTATATATCTGTGATGTATCTCAACATATAAGTGTTTGCGCGCGCAATGAATTGACTGTCCTTTTGAATTGTTAGATTTGTTAGTAAACCTAAAATTTTAGCTTTCATGAATTGACTGTCCTTTTGAATTGTTAGATTTGTTAGTAAACCTAAAATTTTAGCTTTCATCGGATCAGGGTGATAATTTCCATTGGATGCATAAATTTACGAATCCGAATCCATATCCAAAAACTGTTTAAACCTCATATTTCAAATTTATGTTTTTTCCTCTAGTTCTAGCTAGTTGTAAAACTTGTTCAATCCAAAATAACCTCATATTTCCTAAATTACACTGAAATACTATCCTTTTTTTCACTAGACTGGCTTAAATTTCTTTAATTGCAATTTGAAGGTATTTTAGTGAAAATTAGTTCTCTTAACACCAAAGTGTGAGGGAGTTTAATGTAATAAAATACTTTAAGGTAGTTTAGTGATAATAACAATAGTTACTGGTATTTTAGTGTAATTTAGCCTTCTGTTTATGAACGTTACTTTGATCTCATCAAAATTTCGACACTAGTAGATATGAGGGCATGAACTCTTACCTTGAATCATGAGCATCATGTCACAAAACAAATAAGAGAAATTCAACATTACACCAATTTATAGTCTATAAAATTTTTGTATGTACACAGGAAGAACGTCGCGGCCTGTGCTAAGCATTACGTAGGCGATGGCGGAACGAACAAGGGCATAAATGAAAACAACACCATCATCAACGCGCACGGACTCCTCAGCATCCACATGCCCCCATACTACCATGCCGTCATCAAAGGGGTCTCCACCGTCATGGTCTCTTTCTCGAGTTGGAACGGTGTCAAAATGCACTCCAACAAATTTCTAATTACCGACTTTCTCAAGAACAAACTCAAGTTCAGAGTGAGTTCTCATCTACTAGTTTGCTGGCACAGGCAACAAAAAACCGTCAATTCGTTTTCAGGATTATTTTTATTTTTATTTCAAGAACATTTTATGTCACGCCCCGCTTCCCAAACATATGGAATACGGAAAGCGATGAAGGCCAGCCGTGCTACCTACGGTAAAGAAAAGTCCTTCCATAGTCACATAAGGCTGTCTAGATTAACCTGTCAAAAATAAAATCCACTACTAAAAGAAATAATACTGATAATCATGCTGCAATGAAACCACAAGAAATCCTAAAATGGGTCCACTAGATAATTGATGCAATTAAAGATCCAAAACAAAAGATTCGGAATAAAATGAGATCCGAAAGAGATACAAAAGTCCTAATGTTCCATAAGGGCGCACATGCTAAAATCTAAGAGTAAAGAAAATAAACCTACGATTACTGATCTTCAGCAAAGTCCTGGTAGCCGCTCTGATCCTGCTCAGCCTGCAGATCTGTCTCTAAACCTGAGATGGCAAATCTCAAGGATGTCAGAATATCCCAGCAAGTACTCAACGTATAAAGTGCGTGTAGCATAAAAACAAGAATATATAAAAGTGAAGCCCGGTGCGCAAGAAAGCATATATATAAGTAATTAAATGCACTAACACTATGAAACATGTATGTAAGGAATCAGGTCATACCCTAACTGGCCACTAAAAGGAAAACTATCCTATCGTAAGCTTGAGTGTGTGCGTCAATCTCTGCAGGAGTATTCCTAACCTAAGAGTGGTGCCCCAGGGGCTAGGAAACACGGGCCCAACTGTGGAATGAACAAGAGACCACTATAGCCCGGTACGAGCTGTAATCATGTGACCGCTATAGCCCGGTACGAGCTGTAATCATGTGACCGCTATAGCCCGGTACGAGCTGCCGGCATGGGACTCCTGAGATCGTGTTGTACAACGCACACTCAAACTACCCCAACACCCACGTATGTATAGTTGCTATGGTAAAAATTAAAATTACTAATTAAGAATGCTGAAAAGACAAGAACTTGTGGTATGGTAATTGTATAGAATTAAAACTTGTAAACAGTATAGATTGTGTCATGACATGTAGTCCAGCATTCTAATTAATGATTTCACCCAAAAAATAAATAATAAGGTTCATGAATAAGCATGTCAAATCAATGTGTTATATACATGTAATCAACATGAGTCTCGAATGTGTACAAAGCATGTAAAAGGATTCTTGTGCATAATATTCATGTCATGGCATTACATAAGGAAAAAAAACAAGCAGCAGTCAGCAATATATATCGGCAAGTGTTCCGATAAGGACAGATGATAAAACTGTGAAAGAAACCTCTTTCTTCTAATATCCAAACTTGTACAGGCTAAGAACTAATTTAGATAATCGCCGATATTGCATCGACAAAAAAAAAATGAAAAGAGCAAGAGTACTTGCCTGAGGATAGCGATCACGGAAAAAGATGTACAAAATGCGGCACGAACTCAGCTAAGGTGCGACTTGGGATCTGAGTTATACGATCCGCCTAGATAAATTTCATCGATTAACTCATAGATATCTACAAAACTATTGTCATACAACCAAACATAATTATAACAACTTAGGGTTTTAATACTAATCTTCCCCTTTCAAATTGTCCACTGCTTTCCTACCCTTTTATTTATTTATTTATTTATTTCCTTTTTTTTTAGAAAAGAAACAGGGATCATAGAAAGCTTACAGAGGATGCTCGTCGTAGTTGCTAGGGTTCAGATCTGACGATGGAAGGACAGGGATGATGTTGCTGTAGGGAGCTATGGAGATCTGGATGATGGGAGCAGCGACGAGGCGAAGACGAGGGCTGCGGCGACGTCGAGGGCTCTGTGCAGGTCGCTGGAGGTTGTGTTGGAGTCGGAGATGGCCGTGCGAAGGGACGAAGGCTACGGTGATGGGACGAGATGAGGAGATCGGGGTTGTGGCCGCGCGCGTGGGATGAAGGCGGCGTCGACGGGAGGAGGACGGAAGCGAGGGCGAAGGCGAAGGAGGGAGGAGAGGGTCGCGGCGTTGATGGAAGCGAGAGGAGGGGTCGGGATCTGCGGCGGCGGCGGTGGCGACGACTAGGGTTAGGGTTTTCGTGGGTGAGGGACGATGAGCAGCGGGGGAAAGAGAGAGAGAGATGCGGGTATGAGAGAGGGAGAGAGATTATGTTGTGTATATATAAAATATATTTATAAATATATTTATAAAGATAGATATCTTTAATTGGTTGCAATTAGAGATTCGGTGCAGATTTTCTTGTTCTCATTTTAACAGTAAACCGATACGCAAAATACTATTTTGCTATCACTAAGAAATTATTATTTATATAATATAAAAACTGAATATTTTCCATATCAAAATTGTTTACAGAGAAAAAATCCAAATTAAAATATTTTAGCGGCCAACTAAAAATTCAAAAATTATGGGAAAAGAATCTTGGTAAACTCTTGAATTATTGCATTCAAATAGGGCTGTTACATCCTACCCACCTTACAGAAAATTTCGTCCTCGAAATTGGAAGGACGACTACAAGATCAAGAAAACAGGTGTGGGTACTTTTGACGAACGTGTCCTCACGCTCCAAAGTAGATTCTCCGCGAGAACGTCCGCCCCAAGATACAAGAACTAAAGGGATGATCTTGTTTCTCAATACCTTCTCCTTACGGTCGACGATGGCTGTAGGTTGCTCTTCATACGAGAGATCAGTGTTCAAGGTTAATTCAGAGTGATCGAGAATATGACTACCGACGCAACTGTGATACATGGAATACATCGTGCACACCAGCCAAAGAAGGTGGTAATGCCAATCTGTAGGCCACTGCTCCAACGCGTTCCACAATCTCGAATGGTCCAATAAATCGGGGACTGAGTTTCCCACGACTACCGAATCTAATCACTCCTCGAGTCGGCGAAATCTTAAGGAAGGCATGATCCCCTACTTCAAACTCAAGAGGTCTTCGACTAGTATCCGTCCAGCTCTTCTGACGATCTTGTGCTGCCTTGATACGGTCCCTGATCAACTGGACCTTCTCAACTGTTTGGGTTACGAGCTCCGATCCCAATAATCTTCGCTCACCCACATCATCCCAGCAAAGTGGAGAACGACATTTACGTCCGTAAAGTGCCTCGAACGGTGCCATCTGGATACTCGCCTGATAGCTGTTATTATACGAGAATTCCACCAAGTGAAGATGATCCTCCCATGATCCCTTGAAATCTAGCATACAGGCTCTCAACATATCTTCTAGTATCTGTATCGTACGTTCAGACTGTCCGTCAATCTGGGGATGGTAAGCTGTGCTGTAACGGAGACGAGTGCCTAAACTCTCTTGTAAGCTTCTCCAGAAATGTGAAAGGAATCTCGTGTCTCGGTCCGATACTATAGTGATAGGCACCCCCATGCTGCCGTACGATCTCTTGCATATACTTCTCTGTCAATGTCTCCGTCGATTGTCCCACTCGAAAGGGTAGAAAATGGGCCGTCTTTGTGAGACGGTCGACGATGACCCAAATAGCATTATTGTCCTTAGGACTCCGTGGTAAAGCCGTCACGAAGTCCATAGTGATGTGTTCCCACTTCCACTGGGGAATGGGAAGTGGTTGCAATAGGCCGGCCACTCGCTGATGTTCGGCCTTCACCTGCTGGCACACTAAGCACTTTGACACATAGCGGGCAATCTCTCTCTTCATGCCATTCCACCAAAAGTGTTGTTTAACATCCCTATACATCTTGGTGCCACCCGGGTGCACCGAATAAGCTGAACTGTGTGCTTCCTTCAACACTTCCTCTCGAACCTCGCCCTTTGGCACGCATAATCGACTGCCGAATCTTAAAGAGCCATCTTCGTGTATCAATAGGTCTGTTCTCAATCCTGCCTCTACTAACCCGCGGAGTTTCTGCAATTGCGGGTCCCCAGCCTGTGCAGCTTTAATACGATCAACTAACGAAGACTGCACCTGTAGTTGCCAATATTGTCCGGGCGTCCCCTGCTCTACCACTTCTAGATTGAGCCTTCGAAATTCATCAATGAGTTCCTTCTGGCCAGTCAACCACATCGCTGTTCGTCTCCGACTGAGAGCATCTGGTACCACATTTACTTTCCCGGGATGATATTTTAAATCAATAGCATAATCAGCCATGAACTCCAACCACCTACGCTGTCTCATATTTAGCTCCTTCTGCGTGAAAACATATTTCAAGCTCTTATGGTCCGTAAAAATTTTCACTCGTTCTCCCAAAAGATAATGCCTCTAAATTTTCAAAGCAAAGATTACAGCGGCCAACTCTAAATCGTGAGTTGGGTAATTCTTCTCGTGCGTTCTCAGTTGACGCGGGGCATAAGCGACAACACTCCCACGTTGCATCAAGACACAGCCTAGCCCCTTTCCGGAAGCGTCGCTATGAATCACCAGTCCTCCTGTCCCATCTGGTACGGTCAATATGGGTGCAGTTGTGAGTTTTTCCTTCAATAATTCGAACGCTCGGTTGCACTCTTCTGACCATACGAATGGTATCCCCTTTCGAGTAAGCCTTGTCAATGGCTCAGCCGCTCGTGCAAAATCTTTAACAAATCTGCGGTGGTAGCCTGCGAGTCCCAGGAAACTTCTAATTTCTGCTACTGACTTCGGTGCTGGCCAATCCTTCACTGCTTCAATCTTCGTCGGATCTACTGATATACCGTCTCCAGAAACGATGTGGCCCAAAAATTGAACTTGTTCAAGCCAAAACTCGCATTTACTAAGCTCGGCGTAAAACTTTTCTTGCCTCAGTGTCTGCAACACGATCCTCAAATGCTCGGCATGCTCCTCCTTGCTTTTAGAGTACACAAGAATGTCGTCGATGAAACTACGACAAACTGATCAAGGTACTGGGAGAAAACTCGGTTTATTAAATTCATGAACACGGCTGGGGCATTAGTAACACCGAATGGCATTACCAAGAATTCATAATGACCGTATCGAGTTCTGAAGGCTGTCTTGCATACATCCTCCGCTTTAACACGAACTTGATGGTACCCCGACCGAAGGTCCAACTTAGAGAACACTCGAGCACCACATAATTGATCGAACAAATCATCGATCCGAGGTATAGGGTACTTGTTTTTAATCGTAACCCGGTTTAACTCTCGGTAGTCGATGCACATGCGTAACGAGCCGTCCTTCTTTACTAGTAAAACTGGAGCGCCCCACGGAGAAGTACTCGGGCGAATGAATCCTTTGCTGAGGAGGTCTTCTATCTACTTCTTCAATTCCGCTAATTCAACTGGTGCCATCCTGTAGGGTGACTTAGAAATTGGTGCCGTTCCTGACAATAATTCTATCGAAAACCCCAAAGCACGAGACAGGGGTAAGCCGGGTAAGTCCTCAGGAAAGACATCCAAAAATTTCCGAACTACGACCGGTGCCGAACTCATATCAACCTCCATTGATGCTAGTATGTCGCACGTCGGCTTTGCTCTAAACTTTATGGGTCCCAGAGATTTGCTCCCTCCAATGAACACAAACTCTGGGTGGTTAGGAATGCGAAAGTTTACAGTTTTGGCCCGACAATCAATATGTGCGTGAAAGGTGCCCAACCAATCCATTCCTAAGACGACATCATAACTACCGGTCCCAATCAACAGGAAATCTGCGAAAAGCTCCCTGCCGCAAATCACAACCGGACAAAGCTTGCACTCTAGGTTGGTGGTAACTACTCCATTTCCAGTGTGAATGTCCCAACCTCTAGTCAGTGTTTTGTGTGCAATAGAATGTGTTGTGGCAAAATCCAAAGACATAAAACAATGCGAAGCTCCGGAATCGAAAAGTGCTCTAGCAGGAACAGAACAAATTAGAACGGTACCTGAAACGACATCCTCCGATGCTTCCGCCTGCTCAGCTGTCAGTGTAAAGGCCCGTCCCTGTCCACGACCTGTGTTTCCTCGCCTCTGATCAAAAAGTTGCTCCTGAGGGATCAGTCCTTTCTGAGGTTGGTTGCGCTCTGCTCTCCTTGGACAACTCCCAATCTGATGGTCACTAGCACCACAAATCAGACATAGACCCTTAGCGCGACGGCAATTTCTTTCGACGTGTCCCGGTATCCGACAGTATCCACAAACCGAAGATTCCCGTTGTGGTGGGGTTGCGGTACGCTTCATCTGAACTCTTCCATGTTGTCTAACTGGAATCCTCCCTGAAGTTTGATTCACGGGCCGTTTGAACCTTCCACTCTGAAGTTTCTTCCTTTTTATCCATAACCGTCTCAATTCTGCGGGCCGCATTCAATACCTCTGAATAAGTTCTCATATCATGTGAAGCTAACTTCTCCTGTATTTCCAGAGTGAGACACTGTAAGAATCTTCTAGCCTTATCATCTTCCTGGGCTACCATTGAAGGAGCAAAACGACTGAGTCGGATAAACTCGGCCGCTACCTCGTCCACTGTGCGATCTCTCTGACGAAGATTGATAAATTGTTGTTCCATCTCGATCCTGGCCGATTTGGGAAAGAATTTCTCAAGGAAAGCCGTAGAGAAATCAGTCCATGCAATCGGTTTCTTCAACCTGCTCTCTTTTGCGAGCCACCAAATTCTAGCAATATCCTGCAGTTGAATCTTGACTATATCCACTCTGTCCTCTTCAGGAACCCGGGCGGCTGACAGCAAATTCCCCATGTCGACAATCCACTGCTCAGCATCCAGTGGTCCGCCTGTGCCAGTGAAAACTGCTGGCTGTAGTCTCCTGAAATCGGCGACGCTGCTCGGGCGTCTATCTTCACGAACCTCAGCCACCTTGTTCAGGGCCGCAGTAGCGATCTGCTGAGAAGCAAGTAGGCCCCCTTGTAGCAATTCGGTCTGCTGCTGTTGACTCTCCAGTATGCCACGTATAACTCCAAGTAGTGCAGTATTGTTGTCACGTTATACTCACAAATTTTCTTCGGTCATGATTCTGAAGTCAAAACGAACGACGAGATTTAGCAACGAAAACGAGATTTAAATTCAAAATATTAAAACTGAGTGAAGCAAAGAGATAAGGAAATAATCAATTCAAAGAATACAGATCAAGTGTAGGACTCTAAGTTACTCATACAGAATACCGTATTGTATCCATGCCGCGGTACATAGGCACAATATCGTAACTCTATATAAGTCGCCCGAATCCTACGGTCAGAGTCAACGGAATCTGCAGCATGACATATTGGGGAAAACCTAGACATGTGTTTCTAACCTAAAAGGTCGGTAGAACCAAGACTAATTTTGAAGTCAGCCTGGGCTCTGATACCAACAAAACCTTGTCACGCCCCGCTTCCCAAAAATATGGAATACGGGAAGCGACGAAGGCCAGCCGTGCTATCTACGGTAAGGAAAAGTCCTTCCATAGTCACATAAGGCTGTAGACAGATTAACCTGTTAAAAATAAAATCCACTACCAAAAGAAATAATACTGATAATCATGCTGCAATGAAACCACAAGAAATCCTAAAATGGGTCCACTAGATAATTAATGCAATTAAAGATCCAAAACAAAAGATTCGGAATAAAATGAGATCCGAAAGAGATACAAAAGTCCTAATGTCCTATAAGGGCGCACATGCTAAAATCTAAGAGTAAAGGAAAATAAACCTACGATTACTGATCTTCAGCAAAGTCCTGGTAGCCGCTCTGATCCTGCTCAGCCTGCAGATCTGTCTCTAAACCTGAGATGGCAAATCTCAGGGATGTCAGAACATCCCGGCAAGTACTCAACGTATAAAGTGCGTGTAGCATAAAAACAAGAATATATAAAAGTGAAGCCCGGTGCGCAAGAAAGCATATATATAAGTAATTAAATGCACTAACACTATGAAACATGTATGTAAGGAATCAGGTCATACCATAACTGGCCACTAAAAGGTAAACTATCCTATCGTAAGCTTGAGTGTGTGCGTCAATCTCTGCAGGAGTATTCCTAACCCAAGAGTGGTGCCCCAGGGGCTAGGAAACACGGGCCCAACTGTGGAATGAACAAGAGACCGCTATAGCCCGGTACGAGCTGCCGGCATGGGACTCCTGAGATCCTGTTGTACAACGCACACTCAAACTACCCCAACACCCACGTATGTATAGTTGCTATGGTAAAGATTAAAATTACTAATTAAGAATGCTGAAAAGACAGGAACTTGTGGTATGGTAATTGTATGGAATTAAAACTTGTAAGCAGTATAGATTGTGTCATGACATGTAGTCCAGCATTCTAATTAATGATTTCACCCAAAAAATAAATAATAAGGTTCATGAATAAACATGTCAAATCAAGGTGTTCTATACATGTAATCAACATGAGTCTCGAATGTGTATAAAGCATGTAAAAGGATTCTTGTGCATAATATTCATGTCATGGCATTACATAAGGAAAAAAAAACAAGCAGCAGTCAGCAATATATATCGGCAAGTGTTTCGATAAGGACAGATGATAAAACTGTGAAAGAAAGCTCTTTCCTCTAATATCCAAACTTGTACATGCTAAGAACTAATTTAGATAATCGCCGATATTGTATCGGAAAAAAAAAATGAAAAGAGCAAGAGTACTTGCCTGAGAATAGCGATCACGGAAAAAGATGTACAAAATGCGGCACGAACTCAGCTAAGGTGCGACTTGGGATCTGAGTTATACGATCCGCCTAGATAAATTTCATCGATTAACTCATAGATATCTACAAAACTATTGTCATACAACCAAACATAATTATAACAACTTAGAATTTTAATACTAATCTTCCCCTTTCAAATTGTCCACTGCTTTCCTACCCTTTTATTTATTTATTTATTTATTTCCTTTTTTTTTTAGAAAAGAAACAGGGATCAGAGAAAGCTTACAGAGGATGCTCGTCGTAGTTGCTAGGGTTCAGATCTGACGATGGAAGGACAGGGATGATGTTGCTGCAGGGAGCTGTGGAGATCTGGGTGACGGGAGCAGCGACGAGGCAAAGACGAGGACTGCGGCGACGTCGAGGGCTCTGTGCAGGTCGCTGGAGGTTGTGTTGGAGTCGGAGATGGCCGTGCGAAGAGACGAAGGCTACGGTGATGGGACGAGATGAGGAGATCAGGGTTGTGGCCGCGCGCGTGGGATGGAGGCGGCGTCGACGGGAGGAGGACGGAAGCGAGGGCGAAGGCGAAGGAGGGAGGAGAGGGTCGCGGCGTTGATGGAGGCGAGAGGAGGGGTCGGGATCTGCGGCGGCGGCGGTGGCGACGACTAGGGTTAGGGTTTTCGTGGGTGAGGGACGATGAGCAGCGGGGGAAAGAGAGAGATGCGGGTATGAGAGAGGGAGAGAGATTATGTTGTGTATATATAAAATATTTTTATAAATATATTTATAAAGATAGATATCTTTAATTGGTTGCAATTAGAGATTCGGTGCAGATTTTCTCGTTCTCATTTTAACAGTAAACCGATACGCAAAATAGTATTTTGCTGTCACTAAGAAATTATTATTTATATAATATAAAAACTGAATATTTTCCATATCAAAATTGTTTACAGAGAAAAAATCCAAATTAAAATATTTTAGCGGCCAACTAAAAATTCAAAAATTATGGGAAAAGAATCTTGGTAAACTCTTGAATTATTGCATTCAAATAGGGCTGTTACATTTTATTTTTATGAATGTGTAGGGATTCGTTATCTCGGACTGGCAAGGCATCGACAGGATCACCACACCAGACAAAGCAAATTACACTTATTCGGTCCAGACAGGAATCCATGCCGGAATTGATATGGTTAGTATTTTGAATCTTATTGTTTGCATCGTTTTCGTTATCTCAAATAAACATAAATGCATTCGGTTTTCAAACGAAGTGCATGTAGACCATTTGGTAATGTTGATCTCTGGTTAAATTTCTTCTTGTGCATGTCTCATGTCGTCGTAGATAATGATCCCATTTGACTACCCTGGATTTGTGGATGACCTATCATACCTAGTCAAGAACAAATTCATCCCCATGACTCGAATCGATGATGCCGTGAAAAGGATTCTCCGTGTCAAGTTCACCTTGGGCCTCTTTGAGAATCCCTATGCCGATCTCAGCTTAGCCGATCAAATAGGAAAGAAGGTAATATAATTCGATAAGTTACACTACATTCTGCATGCTACAACGATGCTGATATGGCAACAACTCGATATCGTTGGATATTATCCATTACTTAATTTGATGTGGAAGCGGATAACTTTGTGTCACATCCGAATAAATAACGGCCGACGCACAACTGGCCTGCATGGTTGTTTTCTCTATTATATTTTTGGGGCGAAAAAATTATAGCCTGTACGGAAAAAACTGAATTTTACTATTATAAAATATATATTAATGCTTAATAGGAGCATAGGGAGCTAGCAAGAGAAGCTGTGAGGAAATCGCTCGTGTTGTTGAAGAATGGAAAGAGTGGCCAGAAACCGTTGTTGCCACTTCCGAAGAAAGCAAAGAAGATTCTTGTTGCCGGAACCCATGCTGACAATTTAGGCTATCAATGTGGTGGATGGACCATCGAGTGGCAAGGCCTCGGCGGGAATAACCTCACGATTGGTAAACTCTCTTGTTGATCTCTGTATTCTACATCATGAGTTACGTGACACGGCATCAAAACTCTGAACTTGTGATAATATTGATTAAGGGATGTATATTTCATGAGAGGACACATTTACCATCATGTAGACAATAATTACAAAGCTTAAAAATTAACTTTCCATACACACACATCTCTTACAACAACACCACACCAAAATTCGAAAGTTGCCAAATAAGATTTGATATAAGGATGTTTTGATTTATTTATTTATTAAACAGGAACCACAATCCTCGATGCAATTAAATCCACAGTCTCCCCATCCGCCGAAGTCGTCTATTCGGAAAACCCCGACACCAACTTCATCAAAACCAACGATTTCGCATACGCCATCGTCGCAGTCGGAGAAGAACCGTATGCCGAAACAGTAGGAGACAGCTTAACTCTAACAATGACCGAACCCGGCCCCAACACAGTCAAGAATGTGTGCACCCAGATAAAATGTGTCGTAATTGTTGTATCGGGCCGACCCGTTGTGATCGAACCGTACGTAGATATGGTTGATGCTCTTGTTGCTGCCTGGCTTCCTGGCACTGAAGGCCAAGGCATTGCAGATGTGTTGTTTGGCGATTTCGGGTTTACGGGTAAACTTGCACGGACTTGGTTTCGTTCGGTGGATCAGTTGCCAATGAATGTCGGGGATACGCATTATGATCCGTTGTATCCATTTGGGTTTGGACTTACGACGGAGCCAGTGAAAGCGAAATAGAGATTTGGTGACGATGAAAATGTAGTTGAATTTGAATGCATTTAGAGTTTTGCCACGAATAAAATCTAATTCTGGAAGTTGTAAGTTCTGCTTCATACTGTGGTGAGTGTTCTTAATTTTTTCAGGCTATTACTAAAAAGGCTGAATTGCAGTAAACTCACTTCACTTTTAGTTAATGGATCTCAAACCTTTTTCCTGCAAGAACAAGAATGGGTAATTGCTATATAATCCCCTGAAGTTTCATCATTTTTTGCATTTTAATACCTAATGAACTTTTCCCTGCTTATAAATACCTTAAAGTATAAATACCAAACCCGCTTTCTATATCCGATCTGACACAATATATTCAGAGATGTTTAATCTAAGCATCGTAATATACGTATTGTGATTTGTTATACGATGTGTAGTTGGAGCAATTTTTAGTGTAAGCTATAAACACAATAACAACAACAGGCTTCACCCCAAAATTTTGGAGTCTTCTATGTAAATTATTCTCCTTCATTCTGATTTGTGAAGGATCTCCTTCATTCTGATTTGTGAAGGATCGGCTTCTCAATTAAATTAACAGCAACGTATCGTTTTTAATTGCATCTATCCAAGTTTGTTTAGGTCTATATATACATATCCCTCATTGCGTCGGTAACTATAATTTTCTGTTTTCACTAGTAAAAACTGTACGCATTAGAGACGTTTATTAGGGACAGTGTAAATATATACCGTCCCTAATAAATTATTAGCGACTGTATATATTATACGGTCTCTAATGAACGGTCGTCAATGTATTGACAACCGTTCTAAATGATTGTCAATAGGCCGATCAGATAAAAGCCATGAAGGCCCTTCTTCCTCCTCATTCCCTAATTTTATCCGGCGAGAGGTAATTCTCCATCTCCTTTTCCTCAAAATTTTCAAAAAAAATCATCCAATTTAACCCAATTTTTTTTTGTAGATGTTATTGTTACAGTTGGTGGTATAAGAGCTTGCAATCGCTTTTTTCTTTTTCAAATCCGGGCCAAAATTAGTGTTTTCTCCTCCTAGCTCTAATATTTTCAAATAGATTATTAAATTTTGAAATTAGGTGATTATAATATGTGATTTGTGTTGGTTTTGATATATTAAATATGGATAATGAGGAATTGAATCGGTTGTAAAATGATGGATTTGAAATTAGGGTTTTAAATTTATCATGATTTTGGGGGTTGATAGGTTATAGTATTAAAATATAATTGAAGAAAATTGTTTTAGATAGGTTTTAGAATTGAAAATGGATGAAAAATTGAAATATAAATTTAGCAAATTAGGATTAGAGTTGAAGATACAAGGATTATAGGTAATCGATGAATTTACTTGTTAGATTAATTTAGGGTAAGATGGATTATAGGATCATGTTAGATTAATTTAGGGTAAGATGGATTATAGGATTATGTCAGATGAATTTAGGGTAAATATTATAGTTAATTGAGGGTGTGTGAGCAAGTGTGCGCGCGCGCATGTGTGTTGGTGAGTATGTGTAAGTGTGTGTCCGCACATAAATATGAGCGAGTGTGTGTGAATAAGTGTATGTATGAGTGTTTGAAAGTGCGCGCGTATGTGTGAGTGTGTGAGAGTGTACATGTGCATGCGCGCGCGCCCACATATGAAATATTTCAAAAATATATTCATCCTAATTTCTAACTTGTATTTTGTATATTTAATGATTCGATATCCTTTATTTTGTAAATTTAATAATTCGATAGCTTGTTGGTTATAATTTATTGATTATATTTTTTAATTGTAGCATAATTTATAAACCAAATCAAAATAAAAATCAAATCTTTTAATACCAGTTAAACTATACCTGTCACGCACCGCTTCCCAGTATAGGCGAAGGGGACGCGACCGGTCCGCTACGTATATACTCAGAAGTACATACGCTAAGCGTATCTAAGCAATATAAAATAAATACACAAGAGACAAGATATAATAAAAACAGCAACTTTTATTTATTAACATTCTTTTGTACAATGCATGAAAAGGAAATACAACTGAAATAAAAACGATGCCTAAACAGTGGCATAAGAGGAAATGAAAAGTACTGAATGGAAAAGTGTACAATGAAACTAAAGTGCTGGATCTTCGGCAAACTGCTCCAAGTCTTCTGCAGATGGCTCGATCTCTGCTGTGTCCAAACAACCTGACGACATTCAAAGAAGAAAGAAACAGAATGTCGTCAGCGAACAGGTCGCTCGGTAAGTCCGAAAGGTAAGAGAAAAGTAGAATAGTCAGAATAAGAAAATATCTTTTAAAGTTGTATAATATTGTTGTAATGTTGTGTTAACGCAGTTGTTTGTAGCTTGGTACAGAACGATGCCAGTGTATACGAGAGGGGTCTCTATATGCTAGAGACCAAAGCAAACGGAATGTACAAGGAACCGTTAAGCCACGGTACAACAACAACGGAATATAGGTTAGGTGTCTTAATCTTACCGGCTCGTGCCACTTTTAACACCTTCCGTACCAATCTATCCCTTAAAACCCCGTAGCGTTTTGATTGCATTGTTTGTACTGTAAATTGAATTGATTGTATAATTGATTGACTGACCGAAACCATGATATCGGTAAACGGATATAACCGTAGAATCATGTAAATGGGATAACTGGAGAACCATGTAAATGGAATATATATATATCCATGGTTCGGTTCAGCCGAATTGTATAGGTTCATAATTGGATTCATGAATTCATGTGCTCGTATTGAATTGGAATATTGTAGATTGTAGATTGTAATTTGACTTGAATCATATTCAAGTCAGATTAATCAAACTCAAACCCGAGTCAGAAAATTAGAGATGTAAATCGAAATCTTGATTATTTCTTAAATCTATAATTGATAAGGTCCTTAGGGTAATTTATAAAACTTGAAAGGGTTTTATGTAAAATTACTTTTATATATTTTTCAAAATACACCTCAAGTATTTATTATTCGTCTTTAGAGTCGTAATGAATGTGGATTTTATATTGTGATATTTCTAGTGAATATATCCTAGTTTTATAAATAAAGGTATTTATTTGTAATATTGATTTATTTGGAATTCATGGTATTTTAGTGTAAAATTTATTCTTGTGATTTTTAGAAAAAGTGGAATATTTATATCATAACAAAATAGGTATTTTAATGATAAATATACATATATTTATACAAAAATAATTTTAATATATTTATTATATTCTAAAAATCTCATTTTCTTAAGATGTCGTACTTTAAATCTTTCGAAACCGAATGCTTCTTGCGGAGGTCTGAATCTCGCACTACTGAGCCCGAGGATGTGCGATAAACCACAATCCCGAACGGGTTTCCCAAAACGGGTTGTAGCGGCGCTTTGCAAAGATTGTAAAGTACTAAATCCTTTAGAAAAACGGTTTTATAAAGTAAATGGTATTTATTGGTAAAAATGTCAATTTTCCGTATTTTAGGTTCTAGGGTTTCCTAAGTCAACTAGACTATTTCTAAATGTTCTAAACAACAAGTTGTTAGATACCTCAAATCGCCTCTTCACCGCCAATTGTGGCTAGATAAGTACAAGTAAAGAAAGAAGGGATCCGCTCACGAATCACCGTAAGACGGGTCTTTTAAAATTACCTTTCTCACTTGCCTAGCCTAGACACCACAAAGTCAGGTTTAGATAAACGACCGATGTCCACAACTTATCGTATTTTCATAATAAGATGTATTTATTTAAAAGTGTATCAACTCTAACTCTTTTAGAAATAGTTTTATTAAGTGTATGGTATTTAAATGTAAATGCTTGTTTTCTCGTATTCTAAGGTTTCAGTGGTATCGTGTTAGGTTGTATGTAAGTGTGTGAGGAGATAGGTCGTTACCTCGTGATCTACTTTAAATGTATAGCAAGTTTGATGGGTTAAATGAAGGATTGAAACAATGTAGTATTTAAGTGAAAAATACGATAATTTGATAAAACTATCATTTCATGTGATGAAACTTGTTCAAATTATTTAATTAGAGTTTAATAATAAACATGAGGAAGTTTAAGAATGATTGTATTAGTGAGAAGTGGAATTTTATAGAAAACCGAATCGGAAATCGGATTTGTTCCAATTCCGTCGGGTTTTGTAATTTCGTATTTTTCTTGAATAGGGAAGAGAGATAGAAAGGGACTTACAGGTTTTCGATTACACTAGAGAGTGAGAGGGAACTAGAGGGATCGCCGATGTTGCGTCGTCGCCGGTAGTTCCTTAGACGTTCGCCGGAAGTTCCGCCGAAATTTCGTTGGAGTTTCGCCTCGAGCTTGTTTTCAAAGTACACGACTCTTGGAAAAATTTTGAGAGAGTGGGCTCAGGATTTTAGGGTGAGAGGGTAGAAAGTAGGGGGTGCATTTATAGGGTAGGCTAGGGATAGGGTAGGTGAAAGGTTTTTAAATAAAAAAATTGTAAAAAGTGTGAAAAATCATTATAAATGGTTTAAATGGGGCATAAATCATTCTCTGGAACCGATCCATTAATTTAGAGTGTGCAGGGGGTTAGAGAAGACGAAGAGACATGTTTTTGGTGTTGGAGACTCGGCTGTCCGGCCGAATCCGGCCGGCGGCGCCGGCCCGAGTCGGGGAGGTGGGGGGTCGCCGGGGTAAGACACTGATATTTTTAGATTTTTAGGTTTAGTTCAACTTTTAGGAGTTATGGTGTGTGGACTGTTGGACTTCCAAAGAATTTAAAACAAAATAATATTAAAAATAATATAGGGCAGGGGATTTGAACTTTGGTGGCTTGGTTCAGCAGTGCAAGGTATTACCAATGAGCTACAAGCTCTTTCTTGTAATTATTGTGGGAAAATAAATACTTAAAGTGGTAACAGTAATATTAAATACCCCAAGTATACTTCAAATTTAAATCAAATTTATGTATACTAAAAATGGAGTTGTTACAGTCTACCCTCCTTACAAAAATTTCGTTCTCGAAATTTACAACTTTTATTTGAGGACTAGTTTACAAAGAGGTGAGGATATCTTGCACGTATTTCATCTTCCCTTTCCCATATGGATTCTCCTGGAGTGTCTTTCCGCCACATTACTCGGACTAAGTTAATTTCCTTGTTCCGAAGTGTCTTCACTTTTCTGTCCAGGATCTCCACAGGCTGTTGCTCACAAGACAAGTCGGGCTGTATAGTGAGCTCGGAATGATCAAGAACATGGCTGGGGTCACTCACATACTTTCTGAGTTGGGATACGTGGAACACATTATGCACTCCTTCCAATGAGGGTGGAAGCGCTAAGCGGTATGCCACTTCACCAACTCGTTCGAGTATGTCGAACGGTCCAATGTATCTCGGACTTAATTTACCCCGTCTTCCAAATCGGATCACTCCGCGGTTCGGAGATATCTTCAAGAATACGTGATCTCCTGGTTGGAACTCCAAGTGTCGTCTTTTCGCATCAGCCCAGTGTTTCTGTCGATCTTGGGCTATGCGCATCCTTTTCCTGATAGTACGAACCACATTAACGGTCGCTACTATCATCTCTGGTCCAAGAAGTTCCCTATCTCCGATGTCGTCCCAATTTAATAGTGATCGACACTTCCTTCCATACAATGCTGCAAAAGGTAACATTCCTATGCTTGCTTGGTAGCTGTTGTTGTACGCGAACTCCACAAGATCCAGGTAATTTTCCCATGATCTTTTGAAGTCTAGCATACACGCTCTGAGCATATCCTCCAAGATCTGAATAGTTCGTTCCGATTGACCATCTATTTATGGATGATAAGCCGTGCTGAAATTCAGACTTGTTCCCAAGCTTGCTTGCAGACTCTGCCAAAATTGCGATCGGAATCTGGTGTCACGATCGGAGACAATACAGACCGGAACTCCATGAAGTCTCACAGCTGTATGAGTTCATGGGTATCAGAGATAGTACATTATGAAGAGTTTAAATCTTTAAGTAGATTATTATCTCCATGTACTTCTTTACTAGTGCCTCAGTTGATTGGCCAACTCGAAATGGGATGAAGTGAGCCGACTTTGTGAGTCGATCCACAATGACCCATATAGCATCGTTACCCTTTGTGCTGCGAGGAAGAGCAGTCACAAAATCCATCATGATGTGTTGCCACTTCCATTCTGGGATTGGTAACGGTTGAAGTAGTCCAGCTGTCCTGTGATGTTCAGCCTTTACTTGCTGACATACCAAGCATTTTGCGACACTTCTGGCTACTTCACGCTTCATTCCATGCCACCAATAATTCTGACGTAGATCTTTGTACATTTTGGTACCTCCAGGGTGTACTGAGTAGGGAGAGCTATGAGCTTCTTTCATTAACTCTTCCCGAACAGGACCTTTTGGTACACACAATCTGCTGCCGTATCTCAAAGATCCGTCTTCATTGATGATGAAGTCTGTTCTGAGTCCATTCTCCACTTGTTCTCTGATCTTTTGCAACTTAGCATCACTTGCTTGAGCTACTTTGATCTGATTGACAATGGTTGATTGAACTTGTAAATTCATCAAACTTGAAGTATTACCTGGCATGACTACTTCAATCTCCATCTGATGCAAGTCTTGTTGAAGCTTCCACTAAGCGGTGAGATTCATTGCTAATGGTTGGCGACGAAGAGCATCAGGTACTACGTTCACCTTCCCTGGGTGATATTGCAAGTTGATGTCAAAGTCCGCCATGAGTTCTAACCATCTTCTCTGCCGCATATTCAACTCCTTCTGAGTAAACACGTACTTCAGACTTTTATGATCTGTGTAGATGTTCACTCATTCACCAAGTAGATAATGGCGCCAAATCTTGAGAGCAAATATTACGGCTGCCTACTCCAGATCATGCGTCGGATAATTGCGCTCATGAGTCTTTAGTTGTCTTGAAGCATAAGCCGCAACCTTACCGTGCTGATGTAGAACACATCCTAATTCCTTACCGGATGCATCACAATGCACTTCGAATCCTCCAGATTGATCCGGTATTACGAGAATGGGTGCTGATGTCAACCTTGACTTGAGTTCTACGAAAGCTTGTTCGCATACTTCTGACCACACAAATTCTTCATCTTTACGTGTGAGCTTGGTCAGGGGTGTTGCTATCTTCGAAAATCCCTCAATGAACCTTCTGTAATATCTAGCTAAACCCAAGAAACTCCGAATGTCCTTCACTGAATTTGGTGTAGGCCATTCGCTAACTGCTGCAACTTTCGCTGGATCCACAGAGATTCCTTCTCCTGATACGATATGTCCAAGAAAACCAACTTACTTTAACCAAAACTCGCACTTGCTGTACTTGGCATAGAGCTTATGTTGTCGAAGAGTTTCCGGGACAATTCTTAGGTGCTCTGCATGTTCCTTCCGACTCTTAGAATACACCAGGATATCATCGATGAAGATGACAACAAACCTGTCTAAGTACTCCCGGAAAACTTGATTCATTAGGTTCATAAATATTGCTGGTGCATTGGTCACTCCAAATGGCATCACTAGAAATTCGTAATGTGCATAGCGAGTTCTGAAAGCTGTTTTGTGAATATCAACTTCCTTGACCTTCACTTGATAATAACCTGAACGAAGATCCAATTTAGAGAAAACACAAGATCCACTTAGCTGATCGAATAAATCATTGATGCGCGGGAGTGGATACTTGTTCTTTATAGTGACTTCGTTCAAGGCTTTATAATTGATGCATATTCTGTATGAACCTTCCTTCTTCTTCACAAGTAGTACAGGTGCTCCCCAACTTGAAGTGCTGGGACGAATCCATCCTTTCGCCAATAATTCGTCCAACTGTGTTCGGACTTCCTTCAAACCTTCCGGACTTAATCTATAAGGTGCTTTGATCACCGGTTGTGCTACTGGTACTAAATCAATACTAAATTCAAGAGCTCGATCGGAAGGCAAACCTGATATATCGTCAGGAAATACATCGTCGCACTCTCGAACTACCTCTGGTCTTACTTCTTCTTCCGCTTGAGCTGCTGCAACTACTGCTTCTCTTGGCTTCGCTTTGTAGGTACTGTTCCCCTCCGAACGGCGGCCGAGACGCGGGGACGTCTATGCCTGAGGTTCGGGGCAGATGCTAATTGGTGCTATCCGTCCACCTCTCCGAAGATGCCAAGTTGATTTATGGCACCATGTATCGAAGGTTTGAACGGATGCGTCCGATGTAGCAGACTTCGTCAGATTCCCCCTCGCTTGAGGGGTTTTTTTGATTGTGGGGACGCTCTTCCCTGTAGGCGCAAGCCCCTGCAGTTAATTACGCTACCACGTTGCGGCAACAACTTTCTCCTTCTCCAGATGGTCACTTCGTGTCGTGTGTGTTTGTTTTATTTGTGGTTGCCCGTGGATTGTATACGGAGACTGAGTTATGTCGTCGCCCGTAGGACGTAGACTAGTCCAAATCCGTATTTATCTTAGATTTGGGTTTGGGGATTTGGTTTGAGGATACGTTAGTCATATTTGAGGCTAAGATCAACTCAAACGTTTGTTAAGGATACGTTAGTCTAACTTGAGACTAAGATCAACTTAACGGGATCGTTTAGATCCGACAAAAGAGCATTTGGGGCTCTATTGTTCCAGTTTAGGGACATAGTGGTCCATTGAATGTATGGCCGTCGGGACCCATCACCTCTCTGACGACGTTGAAGGATTACAACGACAAATGTCAGAGGAGTTCAGAGATGTACCCTTGAGCCAAAGTTGATTGGGGGATCTAGAGTCCAATTTGGGACTGAAGTCTGTTTGAGGGTTTAAGGATACGTTAGCCATATTTGAGGCTAAGATCAACTTAAACGGTTGTTAAGGATACGTTAGTCCAGTTTGGGACTAAGATCGACTTAACGGGATCGTTTAGATCCGACAAAAGAGCGTTTGGGCTCTATTGTTCCAGTTTAGGGACATAGTGGTCCATTACCAGTTTAGGGACATGGTGGTCCAAGTTCCAGTTTAGGGACGTGGTGGTCCAAGTTCCAGTTTAGGGACGTGGTGGTCCATCGCCGGTTTAGGGACATGGTGGTCCATTACATGTATGGTTGTCGGGACCCATCACCTCTCTGAAGACGTTGAAGGATTACAACGACAAATATCAGAGGAGCTCAGAGATGTACCCTTGAACCAATGAGTTGGTTGAAAGAACAGATGTGCTCAGTTCAAGATGATTTGAGGACTTATGGCCAATTTAGGCTAAGTCCAATGGTGTTCGAAATATTGGCTCTCTGTTGGTCCATTGAAGGAGAGGCTTTGCCTCTAGAAACTTAGCCAATTGGGCTAAAACTAGTGTTAAACACTAGAGGTCACCAGTGTTGAACACTGGGAATAAGATTAACAAGTTAGTGTTAAACACTAAAAGATAATCAGAGTTAAACACTAGGAACAGAGTCTCCAAATTAATGTTAAACACTAAGAAAATCAGTGTTAAACACCGAGGACAAAGTCTTCAGATTAGTGTTAAACACTAAGGAGAGAGGGGTCACGTGTGGACACGTGAGAGCGCCCTGATTCCCTTTATTTTATTCTGCAGATCGGTGTTTAACTCTTTTAATTCTGGCGGCCATCACGTGTGAGCACGTGATAAAGGCCCTCGCTCTTGTCTGTTAGAATGCTCATTAGGGGTCACGTGGTGACACGTGAGGGCGCCCTAAATGTGGAGCCAGATCTCCTTTTCTTCGTTCTGTAAATAAGCGTTAAACACTTTTTATGTTTTCTTTGGAGCATCACGTGCCGCCATGTGAGGAGGATTAGTGCTCTGATTGTTAAAGCATCAGCCAAGGGGTCACGTGGGAGCACGTGAGAGCGCCCAAGGCCTTCCTCTTCTCATTTTGGGGGATCTGTTTAGGGGTCACGTGGGGCGCGTGACCCTAGTTCTTTTCATGAACAGAGATCTTTTAAGAATTGAATTCTTTATAGGGTTAAACCCTAATTATGATTTTGGAGGAATTAAATTCCTATCGTGAAAGAATTAAATTCTTATTTAGGATAAAACCCTGATTTCTTTTCAAAGAAATTAAATTCCCAGATATGTAAAAGAATTAAATTCTTGATTAGGGTTAAACCCTAGTTTTGTTTTAGGAGGAATTAAATTCCTGAAAGTTTGGGAGAATTAAATTCTCAAAACTCAATTCCTCCTCTGTGTTTTAGATCTGCATGGCAGGATCTCAACCCAATGAAAATTAAATTCTCAATTCATGGGGAGATGTGCACTTTGCAGATCCTTAACCAGAGAAAGAACTAAGTTCTTTTCTTTATGTAAGAGTTAAACTCTTTTGAGAATTAAATTCTCTTTTGAAGCCTTTTTTTTTCTTACCTAGGGTTTTTCTTTTGCAGAGAATTAAATTCTCCTCTCTCTGTTTTTCTCTCCAAAAAAGTAGATCCCCTCTCTTCTCTTCTTGGCTCCTATTTATAGGAGAAGGAAGAGAATCAATTTGTTTAGCAAATCTCTCATTAAGAGATATGATTTTTATGTTGAGAGATTTGATTTATATTTATCATTAATCTTGGGCCTTTAAATCATTCAATGAATTTTATTCACCGTGGATTTTAAATCCAAAAGATATTCTATTTGTTATCTCGGTTAGATTTAGAGGGAATCTTTCCTTATTTAAGATTTTTCCATAAATTGGTGGTTTTTAATCACCCTTGGATCTTTAATCCAACGGTTCCTATAATTCTTTTTCATTTGGAAAGATTCAGAACTTTTAGAATTTAATTCTATTAAATTATAAGGCTTTTAAAGCCAGTCACGTGCTGGCACGTGACCTTTGGTCACATGTGAGCACGTGACCCCCAATTGGGTTCCTTTCTCAGCCGCTTATTTATGTTTCAGTTTTAACCATCACGTGTCAACACGTGACCATTGGTCACGTGTCAACACGTGATACCTCGTTGAGGTAATTTCTGACCTTTAGAATTAAATGCTATTCATTATTTTAGAGGCTTTAAAAGCCCATCACGTGTCTGCACGTGACCCATGGTCACGTGTGAGCACGTGATGCCCCATTGGGGTCTTTTCCGAGTTTTTATTATATCTTTTAGCTCCTCCAGCGGCTTCTTAAAGGTCCATCACGTGTGGACACGTGATGCCTCATAACTTTTGATCCCGGATGAATTATGAGGCCCATAATATATCAAATCGAAGGGTTTTTCGAGATGCTTCCAATATTATCAGAATTTAATAGTTTCTCTTTCGGGAGTTTATCAAAATACAAGCCGGAAGATACTGGTTCACATTTCCTTAAGCGTATCGCTGCCATTTGATACCTTGGACTCCTTTGTGCAGAAATTTTTGGCGGGAACAAATGCCCCCCACTACTTTGCCCACGTAAGTATTTACGTGGGTGAAGTAGTGCAAAGTAATGCATAGCATATTACCAGTTTCGGGTTGGTATATTACTTTCAGAATCTTGATCTGAGAAGATAACGAGCGGACACAAGCGTCGTCATTTATCATTGACTCAGATCTCGACTCTTAAGAGATATAGTTCCAAACCCTTAACTCCATGAGCCGCACCCCTCTATCTCTTCATATCTTACTCTGGCGTGAAGTAGTTTATATGCTCATGAGTAGCTTTTCCGTTTCAGTGGCATGTAGCTTTGGCGAGTCTGGCTCATAGATGGTCCATCTTGACCTCTTTGCAGGGCGGTGATGGCTTAGGAGACAGGGTTAAGATCCGCCACCTAAAACTTTTCAACTTTATGAGTCGTGAGGGTCTCATAAAGACTTTTCTCCCTACGAGTCGAGAGGATCCCGCAGGTGTATTTTCTCCTTAGGGGTCGTGAGGACTCCTAAGTGTGTTTTCTCTTGAAAGTCGTAAGGATCTCACAAGAGAATTTTCCCGCTTATAAGTCGAGAGGACTCATAAGTGGTTGTTTCCCTCCTTGTCGAAATTCGAATTTGGAGAGTGTGACCCGTGGATAGTATGCAAGAGACCGTTTTGGGCCGATTTGCAGGGTCCCAGTGCTTAGGAAACAGGTTTTTTAATCCCTACTGCCTAAGGCTTTATCTCACGAGTCGAGACGAATCGAGAAGTTCTCGCAAAGACATCAATTTCCTCACGAGTCGAAACGAATCGAGCAGATCTCGCAAGAATATCCTAACGTCACAGTTAACCTCTGCTCTTTACGACAGAAGTCCGTTAGGGTCTGTGGTACTTAGGGTTTTGGCCGTCGTACCGTCGCATGAGCTGATATATTCCTCGATAGGCAATCATGCTGTTCGAGTAGCCCTGCGACTGCCGTGTCTCTGATCCCTTCGGGGGCTGGACAAGACGTCTTCAAGCAATCCTCCTAGGCAGTTTGACCGTCGGAAGAGCAAGCGCTAGGAATTTGCCATGCCGCTTTTTACTTGAGGTTAGGCTCATTTTGGAGAGCCCCGATGAGTCATAACCACTCCGCGCTGGTGTGGGATGATCTCCGATAGTCTTTCAGGCTTTATATGACTTGCCGTTAAGACCCTGAAGCTAGGAATTTGGCCTTTGCTTCGTTTGCTGGTATCGCGTCTGCTGTATCGAGACGAATGTCGCGGTTGTCTCTAGGTTGCTGGTAAACCGTCGAGGTTTGGAACTAGGGATTTTGTCGTGGCTCCTTTCGGTGATGTTGCATCTGCTGTATCGAAACGAACGTCGAGGTGTTGATCACTCCATGTTGGTGTAAGATGATCTCTGATTGTCTTTCCGGTTTTATATGACTTACCGTTAAGACACTGAAGCTAGGAATTTGGCCTTTGCTTCATTTGCTGGCATCGCGTCTTCTGTATCGAAACGAATGTCATGGTTGTCTCTAGGTTGCTGGTGAACCGTCGAGCTCTGGAACCAGGGATTTTGCCCTGACTCCTTTCGGTGATGTTGCGTCTGCTATGTCGAGACGAACGTCGAGGCGGTGATCACTCCATGTTGGTATGAGATGATCTCTGATTGTCTTTCCGGTTTTATATGACTTACCGTTAAGACCCTGGAGCTAGGAATTTGGCCTTCGCTTCGTTTTCTTTGGTGTGTCCGGATCCTGTTGGAGGAAGTACGCTGTAGTGACATTTCGTCTGCTGTATCGAGACGAATGTCGTGGTGGTGACCACTCCATGTTGGTATGAGATGATCTCTGATTGTCTTTCCGGTTTTATATGACTTACCGTTAAGACCCTGGAGCTAGGAATTTGGTCTTCGCTTCGTTTGCTGGTATCGCGTCTGCTGTATCGAGACGAATGTCGCGGTGGTGATCACTCCATGTTGGTGTGAGGACCAGGATCCGCTCTGGACGTTTCCCACGGGGTCGAAGAGTGACGTTATCCGCGTTCTACATGACCAGGAATTTTGCTGATTATATCCGCATTTCACGGAGTGGAGATTTGACTCTCGGTGATCTGTATATCGCCGAGCCATGGAACTGGGAGTTGCCGCTGTTCCTTTTGGTGATGTTGCGTCTACTGTATCGAGACGAACGTCGAGGTGGTGACCACTCCACACTGGTGCGAGATAATCTCCGATTGTCTTTCAGGCTTTATATGACTTGCCGTTAAGACGCATGAAGCTAGGAATTTGGCCTTCGCTTCGTTTGCTGGCATCGCGTCCTCTGTATCGAGACGAATGTCATGGTTGTCTCTAGGTTGCTGGTGAACCGTCGAGGTTTGGAACTAGGGATTTTGTCGTGGCTCCTTTTGGTGATGTTACGTCTGCTGTATCGAGACGAACGTCGAGGTGGTGACCACTCCGCACTGGTGCGAGATAATCTCCGATTGTCTTTCAGGCTTTATATGACTTGCCGTTAAGACCCTGAAGCTAGGAATTTGGCCTTCGCTTCGTTTGCTGGCATTGCGTCCGCTGTATTGAGACGAATGTTGTGGTTGTCTCTAGGTTGCTGGTGAACCGTCGAGGTTTGGAACTAGGGATTTTGCCGTGGCTCCTTTTGGTGATGTTGCGTCTGCTGTATCGAGACGAACGTCGAGGTGGTGACCACTCCGCACTTGTGCGAGATAATCTCCGATTGTCTTTCAGGATTTATATGACTTGCCGTTAAGACCCTGAAGCTAGGAATTTGGCCTTCGCTTCGTTTGCTTGGTGTGTCCTAATCCGTCAAGACGTTGAAGCTAGGAATTTGGCCTTCGCTTCGTTTGCTTTGGCGCGTCCGAATCCTGCTGGGGGAAGAACGCTGGGGTGACATTTCACCTGCTGTATTGAGACGATCGTCGAGGTGGTGACCACTCCGCGCTGGTGCGAGATGATCTCCGATTGTCTTTCCGGTTTTATATGAGTTACCGTCAAGACGTTGAAGCTAGGAATGCGGCCTTTGCTTCGTTTGCTTTGACTGTGTCTACTGTATCGAGACGAATGCTGAGGTGGAGCTAGGATTTTGCCGTCACTCCGCTTTGTTTCGACCATGAGGTCTTTTGTTGATGTTGCTTCTGCATCCTGATGAACCACGAAGGAACGCCATTGTTGACATTGCGTCTGCTGTAACGAGACGAATGCCAAGGTGGAGTTGGGATTTTGACGTCACTCCGCATTGTTTCGACCATGGGGTCTCTTGTTGACGTTGCATCTACATCCTGCTGGACTGCGAAGGAACGCCGTTGTTGACATTGCGTCTGCTGTATCGAGACGAATGCTGAGATGGAACTGGGATTTTGCCATGGCTCCGTTTGATGGTGTAACATCTGTGTCATGCTGGAATGAGGAGGCCTACAGTTGTTGGTCTCCGGGCTGCAGATGTGGCCATTGAGATTTGGAACTAGTGACTTTGCCATGGTTCCATTTCGTTGCGACTCTGAGGTCGATTGTTGACGTCATGTCTGTATCTGGTTGGAATGAGGAGAAACACAGTTGGTGATCTCTAAGTTGTCGATGTTGACGTCGAGACTCTGAAGCTAGGGATTTTCCTTTACTTCATTTGTTGGCATTGTGTCCGCAATATTGCGACAAATGTCGAAATTGTCTCTAGGTTATCTATGAACCGTTGAGATTCGGCTTCGCTTTCTGGTGGAGCCTTTTGGGAAGGTAAGGTTCCCTCTTTATTTGTGCCCCTGGATTGTATACAAGGATCGATGTGATCTCACCTGTAGGGTAAAAAGTTTCATTTTTTCATCATTTTTTTTATTCTTTCCGTGATGCTCTATCATTTCAGCTTTTTATATCGCGAAAATCGCGATTGCCCAATCATTTCGGCTATTTTTCGTGGTGCCCAATCATTTCGGCTATTTATTTTATTTTTACTCGCTGCTTTTTATTGCGAGTTGCCCAATCATTTCGGCTATTTTTCATGCATACATTTTTTTTTACTTGCTGATTTTTATTGCAAATTGCCCCATCATTTCGGCTATTTCGTATGAACGTATGGCTCGCTGCTGTTTTTGTTTTTTTTTTATCGCGAGTGTGGAACTTGGAATCTGGTGCCAATCTCAGCATCAGCATCGCTACAACTGGAATATTGCCAGGAGCGAATCATCATTTGCCATGAACGGACTTGGAATTTGATACCGGTTTAGGCATCAGCATCGCTACAACTGGGACATTGCCAGGAGCGAATCATCATTTGCCTCTGTCGATGTTGAACAAAGGTGGCTTAGTAAACAGGGTTAAGGATCCTGTCGGCTAAGGCTTTTGACTTCATGAGCCGTAAGGGTCTCACAAAGATATTTCTCCCTACAAGTCGTGAGGATCTCGTAGGTGTGTTTTCTCCTTAGGAATCGTGAGGATTCCTAAGTGCATGACTCCTTATAAGTCGTAAGGATCTTACAAGAGAGTTTTCTCCTTATAAGTCGAGAGGACTTACAAGGGTTGTCCACCATATGGACATATCCCTAGTCACGGATGGGACTTGGTTAGGGAAATGTTTATTCGCGCCCGTGGATTGTATACAAGGGTCAGTATTGAGCCGCTTGTAGGACCATATCGGAGGTTGTAGGGGCTGCTTAAGAACAGGTTCAGGTCTTTGTAACTTAAGACTTTCAAATCTTATGAGCCGTGAGGGTCTCATAAGAGAGTTTTCCTTACGAGTCGTGAGGATCTCGCAAGTGTAATTTCTCCTTAGGAATCGTGAGGATCCCTAAGTGTGTTGCTCCCTTGTGAGTCGTAAGGATCTCACGCAGGTGGTTTCTTTTTACAAGGTCGAGAGGACCCTATAAGTGTCTTTTAACGAGATTGCGCCCTTTCGGGTTTTCACAAACACTCGTCGGTAGCCCTGCTGTTTTTACTCACGGAGCCCTTTCGGGTTTTCATCCGTGCCCATTTTGCTTGTGGACATACCGTTTTTTTTTATTCTTCCTTTTTTTTATTCTTCTTTTTTTTTCTTCTTTTTTTTGTGTTTTTTTTTTAAACGGGGTCGCGCCCTTTCGGGTTTTCACGAACACTCACCGGTAGCCCTGCTGTTTTTACTCACGGAGCCCTTTCGGGTTTTCATCCGTGCCCATTTTGCTTGTGGACGTACCCTTTTTTTTTTAACCACGTCAGCTTGAAGATGCTGCGGGTTGGGAGTAGTTTAACGACGTTTCGGTCATTTGCAAGTTTTAGGACATTGCGGTCCGCCGTTAGTTTAAGGACGTTTCGGTCCACCGTCGCCGTATTTGAGACGCATCTCTAGTTTACCGACTTTTCGGTCTCTGGGGCTTTCCCTGAGCATGATGCCCCCGGCATATCCATCTTTCTCGGAGCATGTGGTTGTGGCGGGTTTACCTTCCACTTTTCGGGCAGCGCGAACTTGCCTTGTTGGTATTGGTCTTCAACCCAGTTTTTAAAGACGTAGCAATTTTCGAGTGGGTGACCCATTACTCTGTGGTAGGGACAATAGTTAGGATTGTTAACGTCATCTGGTTGCAATGGACGTTTTGGATCTGGCAGAGTGATGAGCCCGTTGCGCACTGCTAGCTCGAACAATCTCTTTGTTTTATCTTTGGGAAACGAGTAAGAACGTTTCAACTTCTCATTGAGGTATCGCGGCTTGTTGTTTTGACGACAAAACGGTCTCGGGTTACTCGGCTGTTGTTGAGTGTTGGCAACAAAGGCCATTTTTTCCTTTTCCTTTCTCATTTCGTTTGCTCCGTCGTTTGCGGGTCCGAGATTCTTTCCGGGTAGCGTGAGATTGTACGGCTGAACGTTCTCACAACTCTCCAATTCTTTTGTTTTAGAAATGAATTCGTTGAAGAGAGGGTTGAGGGCGGCTTCTTCGTCAGAATCGCTTCCAAAGGTGAGAACTCGTGATCCCCCGGGCTCGTCCCTATGACAATTGCCGGCAACTCTTTTATACTCATCTGTCGTATTCTTTTGCTGTCTACGAGCTTCCCGCTTTATTCTATTGACGTGTTGTCTATGAGCGACATATTCTTGCCACCAACACTTAAAGGAGTTGCAGTCTTCAGTAGGATGTGCGATCCTCTGATGATTTAAGCAGAAGTTGGGGTGTATGTCCGTTTCATCAAAATGTATACCACCAGGAGAATTTTCTCTGAAAGAGGGCGGCCTCATCCCCATTGATATGGCTTTGGCGAATCGTTTCCTTGTCTTAATCCTGCTTTCATTTGCGGCGGATGTACTTTGATCTGATGGGAGTGTTTCGACCCTTTTGCCCAGTCGCCGGCGTTTGGCCTTTTCAAATATGGCCATCTCGCGCTCCCGATCGGCTTTGCTTTTAAGACGGGCTTCGTTCAGGAAGGCATCGATCATCTCGTCTGACGGCCACAGAAGTTCTGGTTCAGGATCTGCCCCCAGCTTCTCTGTGTAAGGAGCTTCTTCATCATTTATTGACGAGTGAGAGATCACATGGCAGCTTGCCACATAATCTTCAGATTCATCCGACGAGTCTTCTCCATTGTCATCATCTCCGTCCTCAAGGACATGGCTGAGAAATTCTTGGAGTGTGACTGGGGTCCGCGCCTTCTGATTATATTCTTCCAACGCGTCAATCTGTTTCTGCAAATCCGTGCGCTTGTCGCCAGGCTTCACGGGCTTCTTGGATTTCTTCTTGTTTTTCTTTGAAGATTTTGACGGCTGGGTGTGAGTGCTGGGGCCTTCACCATCGATCTTTGGAGTTGGGCGCGGCTTCAGCATCCCTTCAGTGATTTGGGGTTCCAGCGGGTTCTTCCACCTGATCGCCGGGCATGTCTGAAGCTCATTCAGCATTCTTTTGGTCTTTGTTGAAAGCACGATTTCCCACGGAGCTTCTTCAATGAAAGAACAAGTTGCCCCCGATGTGTCCGTCTTTATAGGAGTGTGCGGCTGTGGTGGGTTTACCTTCCACTTCTCGGACAGTGCAAACTTGCCTTGTAGGTACTGATCTTCGATCCATTCTTTAAAGACGAAGCAATCCTCGATCGGGTGACTTACCGTTTGGTAGTAAGGGCAATAATTGGGATCGTTGACATCGCCTGGCTGCAACGGACGCTTTGGACTCGGTAGATTGACGAGTCTGTTGCGCACTACCAGCTCGAACAATCTCCTCGTTTTATTCTGAGGAAACGAGTAAGGACGTCCCAGTCTCTCCTCGAGGGACGGGCGTGGTCGCACAATGTTTTGGCGAACAACCGGCTTTAAGTTGCTCGGCCGTTGCTGAGTATTGGCAACGAAGGTTGCTTTCCCTTTGCCCTTTTCATTCCAAGGATCCGTCTTTGAATGAGATGGTGTGTGACTCATCTGATCCATTTGGGCCAACTTATCAATTAAAGCCTGGAACGTGGTCGGTTTGAAGAACATCATGAATTGCGAGATGGTTGCTTGCGGGTCGAGAGTACCCACGAACATGCCCACGGCAGGAGCTTCTTCGATGCGCTGCTCGCACTTTGACCATAGATTACGCCACCGTATCGCATACTGGACCCAAGTTTCTGCAGGCTTCACCCTGGCATTGATCAATGCCGTGATTGGGGTGCGTTCGCTAGCGCTTGCAAAACGCTGGGTGAATAGCAACTCCATCTCTGCGAATGTCTTGACAGAGTCATTTGGGAGTTCATAGTACCACTCGAACGCCGTCTCCGATAAGCTGCCGACGAATTGGCGGAGCAAGAGTTTATCATCGCCGCCAGTGTTGCCGCATAAGGCTCTGAATTGAGCGACGTGCTGATGCGGATTTTCCGTCCCCTTGTATACATGGAACTTAGGGATCGTATATCCCGGCGGGTAACTGATTTGGTCATACCAGCTCGGGTATGGTCGCCCAGTTTTGACGACTTGGCTGGCCACTTCATTCGCCTGATGAGCTCGTATTTTCTGAGCAATATAATCATCAAGCGTAGCTTTTGAGATGGTCTCCTCTTTGGCTGCTGAACAAGCCGGAAAGGGATTTGACGTCTCCGCTCGGTCATCTTCAATAATGATCGGAGGGTCTTCAGCTAGAGGATTCGGCCGTAATATCATCCCGACCATGTCTTGGAAGAGAATCGCCATTCGTTTTATGTTGGCAGCTTGTTCTGCTGCTTCTCTGTCCTTCTTTTCGAGGACTCTGCGTAGGAAGTCAGCGTCAGTTTCCTGTTCGTGACGCTGTTCTGATGATGTTTCCGGGCTTTCTTTTGGCCCAGCGAGTGCGGCCATCGCATTCATCATTTCTTGGAGCTTCTGCTGCTGCTCCTGAACTTTAGTCATCGATCGCGTAAGCGGTCTATGACCCGTAGATGTACGACTGTCCTCTTTCCCGGACGCCATGTAGACTGTATGCACCACCATGCCCCCAGACTTAGGGCGTTTGGGTTCAGTGCCTTTGACTTTTGTCGCCGGCACAGGGATTTTCTCCGGCCTTCTTTTCTCAAGAGCGGTCGAAGTTGAGGGAGCCGTCAAGGTGGGCATGCAGACAGCTTTTCGTGGCTTAGCAGGATGGCTGACTTCCTTTTGGACCTTCAGTTTCTTGTGCTGGCGGGAGAAATTTGGATCGATCACTGACCCTCGGACTTGTCGCCAGATTTTGTAAACTTTGGAAGACAGCCGTTGAGGGGACTGCTTCGGCTTTATTTCCGTGACAGTCTCCACCGGTGGCGGAGATCTTTTTAGTACGGCAGTGGGCGAATTCCTGCGTATTCTGTTCAGCAGCTCAAAACTGTTCCCGGTTGGGACAGCAGTATTAACTTCCACCGCTGGAGCTGGTGGCGTTAGCCCAGAGGGGGAGTTGCCCCCGGCCTTCCTTACTCGGCGCCAGTGGCGACGTCGAGCGTGTCGAGCTGATGGAGTTGGTTCGGTGATGGGCATGGCTTTGTCTTGCCTCCTGTCCAGGTGAGGGGTTACTGCTGGCGTCAGCCTGTTGAATACTGATGTCCTTTGAGAAGCAGTATCCAATCGGTTGAAAACAGTCTTCTGAGCAGGGACAGGAACCGTAGCGGGAGCCGAAACAGTCAATCTTGTAAAGACCGACTCTTTGGCAGTAGAAGCCGCCTTGACGACTCCAAGAGCAGGGATGGCTATCCTCTTCGGAATAACCTTCTCTGGGATTGCAAGCTTCATTGTGGGCCCACAGGAATTTTGGCCCAGTCTAGCGAAGACCGAGGAGTTGGAGTTGGACGACCCGTTGAGAGAGGCCGCAGTAGCTGTAAGCCGATCGAAGACCGACTTCTTAGGAGCTTCACGTGTTGGCACAGGAGCGGTGAAGCTCATTGGCGGGAGCATGGTCCCGAAAAATAACCCTGCGGTGGCTTGAGTGACCTGTTCCACGGGCATCGTGAATAGGGAAGCAGCTTGGGGCCTATAGGCTATGCCCCCAGTTGAGGCAGGACGCGGGTTGCAGTTGCATATGGAACACTTTGAGCAGGTGAACGCCATTGATCCTTTGCTTTCTACACCAAGCAAAACGACAAATCTTAGTACCTCGAAACCCACGGGCAACCATAACAAACCGCGATTCGTTCGCGAACACGACACACGAAGTGTGGAGTGGAAAGAGGAAAAGGTCCCACCGGGCGTGCCAGAATCTGTTCCCCTCCGAACGGCGGCCGAGACGCGGGGACGTCTATGCCTGAGGTTCGGGGCAGATGCTAATTGGTGCTATCCGTCCACCTCTCCGAAGATGCCAAGTTGATTTATGGCACCATGTATCGAAGGTTTGAACGGATGCGTCCGATGTAGCAGACTTCGTCAGATTCCCCCTCGCTTGAGGGGTTTTTTTTATTGTGGGGACGCTCTTCCCTGCAGGCGCAAGCCCCTGCAGTTAATTACGCTACCGCGTTGCGGTAACAACTTTCTCCTTCTCCAGATGGTCACTTCGTGTCGTGTGTGTTTGTTTTATTTGTGGTTGCCCGTGGATTGTATACGGAGACTGAGTTATGTCGTCGCCCGTAGGACGTAGACTAGTCCAAATCCGTATTTATCTTAGATTTGGGTTTGGGGGTTTGGTTTGAGGATACGTTAGCCATATTTGAGGCTAAGATCAACTCAAACGTTTGTTAAGGATACGTTAGTCTAACTTGAGACTAAGATCAACTTAACGGGATCGTTTAGATCCGACAAAAGAGCATTTGGGGCTCTATTGTTCCAGTTTAGGGACATAGTGGTCCATTGAATGTATGGCCGTCGGGACCCATCACCTCTCTGACGACGTTGAAGGATTACAACGACAAATGTCAGAGGAGTTCAGAGATGTACCCTTGAGCCAAAGTTGATTTGGAGATCTAGAGTCCAATTTGGGACTGAAGTCTGTTTGAGGGTTTAAGGATACGTTAGCCATATTTGAGGCTAAGATCAACTTAAACGGTTGTTAAGGATACGTTAGTCCAGTTTGGGACTAAGATCGACTTAACGGGATCGTTTAGATCCGACAAAAGAGCGTTTGGACTCTATTGTTCCAGTTTAGGGACATAGTGGTCCATTACCAGTTTAGGGACATGGTGGTCCAAGTTCCAGTTTAGGGACGTGGTGGTCCAAGTTCCAGTTTAGGGACGTGGTGGTCCAAGTTCCAGTTTAGGGACGTGGTGGTCCAAGTTCCAGTTTAGGGACGTGGTGGTCCATCGCCGGTTTAGGGACATGGTGGTCCATTACATGTATGGTTGTCGGGACCCATCACCTCTCTGAAGACGTTGAAGGATTACAACGACAAATATCAGAGGAGCTCAGAGATGTACCCTTGAACCAATGAGTTGGTTGAAAGAACAGATGTGCTCAGTTCAAGATGATTTGAGGACTTATGGCCAATTTGGGCTAAGTCCTATGGCCAATTTGGGCTAAGTCCAATGGTGTTCGAAATATTGGCTCTCTGTTGGTCCATTGAAGGAGAGGCTTTGCCTCTAGAAACTTAGCCAATTGGGCTAAAGCTAGTGTTAAACACTAGAGGTCACCAGTGTTGAACACTGGGAATAAGATTAACAAGTTAGTGTTAAACACTAAAAGATAATCAGTGTTAAACACTAGGAACAGAGTCTCCAAATTAGTGTTAAACACTAAGAAAATCAGTGTTAAACACCGAGGACAAAGTCTTCAGATTAGTGTTAAACACTAAGGAGAGAGGGGTCACGTGTGGACACGTGAGAGCGCCCTGATTCCCTTTATTTTATTCTGCAGATCGGTGTTTAACTCTTTTAATTCTGGCGGCCATCACGTGTGAGCACGTGATGAAGGCCCTCGCTCTTGTCTGTTAGAATGCTCATTAGGGGTCACGTGGTGACACGTGAGGGCGCCCTAAATGTGAAGCCAGATCTCCTTTTCTTCGTTCTGTAAATAAGCGTTAAACACTTTTTATGTTTTCTTTGGAGCATCACGTGCCGCCATGTGAGGAGGATTAGTGCTCTGATTGTTAAAGCATCAGCCAAGGGGTCACGTGGGAGCACGTGAGAGCGCCCAAAGCCTTCCTCTTCTCATTTTGGGGGATCTGTTTAGGGGTCACGTGGGGCGCGTGACCCTAGTTCTTTTCATGAACAGAGATCTTTTAAGAATTGAATTCTTTGTAGGGTTAAACCCTAATTATGATTTTGGAGGAATTAAATTCCTATCGTGAAAGAATTAAATTCTTATTTAGGATAAAACCCTGATTTCTTTTCAAAGAAATTAAATTCCCAGATATGTAAAAGAATTAAATTCTTGATTAGGGTTAAACCCTAGTTTTGTTTTAGGAGGAATTAAATTCCTGAAAGTTTGGGAGAATTAAATTCTCAAAACTCAATTCCTCCTCTGTGTTTTAGATCTGCATGGCAGGATCTCAACCCAATGAAAATTAAATTCTCAATTCATGGGGAGATGTGCACTTTGCAGATCCTTAACCAGAGAAAGAACTAAGTTCTTTTCTTTATGTAAGAGTTAAACTCTTTTGAGAATTAAATTCTCTTTTGAAGCCTTTTTTTTTCTTACCTAGGGTTTTTCTTTTGCAGAGAATTAAATTCTCCTCTCTCTGTTTTTCTCTCCAAAAAAGTAGATCCCCTCTCTTCTCTTCTTGGCTCCTATTTATAGGAGAAGGAAGAGAATCAATTTGTTTAGCAAATCTCTCATTAAGAGATATGATTTTTATGTTGAGAGATTTGATTTATATTTATCATTAATCTTGGGCCTTTAAATCATTCAGTGAATTTTATTCACCGTGGATTTTAAATCCAAAAGATATTCTATTTGTTATCTCGGTTAGATTTAGGGGGAATCTTTCCTTATTTAAGATTTTTCCATAAATTGGTGGTTTTTAATCACCCTTGGATCTTTAATCCAACGGTTCCTATAATTCTTTTTCATTTGGAAAGATTCAGAACTTTTAGAATTTAATTCTATTAAATTATAAGGCTTTTAAAGCCAGTCACGTGCTGGCACGTGACCTTTGGTCACATGTGAGCACGTGACCCCCAATTGGGTTCCTTTCTCAGCCGCTTATTTATGTTTCAGTTTTAACTATCACGTGTCAACACGTGACCATTGGTCACGTGTAAACACGTGATACCTCGTTGAGGTAATTTCTGACCTTTAGAATTAAATGCTATTCATTATTTTAGAGGCTTTAAAAGCCCATCACGTGTCTGCACGTGACCCATGGTCACGTGTGAGCACGTGATGCCCCATTGGGGTCTTTTCCGAGTTTTTATTATATCTTTTAGCTCCTCAAGCGGGTTCTTAAAGGTCCATCACGTGTGGACACGTGATGCCTCATAACTTTTGATCCCGGATGAATTATGAGGCCCATAATATATCAAATCGAAGGGTTTTTCGAGATGCTTCCAATATTATCAGAATTTAATAGTTTCTCCTTCGGGAGTTTATCAAAATACAAGCCGAAAGATAGAAGACCAGATAGTCTGGAATCTCGAACACTACCCTCCTTTGACGACAGTCGATGGTAGCATAAAAAGTTCCAAGCCAATCCATTCCTAGAACCACATCGAAGTTCGGTATGTCCAGTACTTTAAAATCAGCATAAAACTCTCTGCTGCAGACGATGACTGGACACAAGCTGTATCCCATGGTTGCCTTTAGAACGCCATTTCCTGAACTGACATTCCAGCTGGATACAAGCGGTGAGACTGGAATCACATGGGTTCGGATGAACCGTTGCGACATAAAGCAATGCGATACTCCAGTATCAAACAGTGCTAGTGCAGGTAGTGAGGCTACTAAAATTGTACCTAAGGTATGTGGGATATATTTTAGGTATAGGAAAAGTGTGTAGATAGACAAGACTAAAAGGAAAGTTTGAGAAGAAATGTTTACCGGTGATGACTTGGCCAGTGGCCTCAGCTTCTTCCACGGACATCGTGAAAGCCTAGCGCCTTGGTACATTCCTCCTGGCCTGAGGAGCATTCCTCGGAACATTCCTTTGAGCTTGATGGAACTGACGAGGAGGTGGTGCAGCTTGTGGTCTTCTGGGTGGTGCAGGTAGTGCAGGTCTTGGAGCAGGGGCTTGGATGGCTGGGCGCTGTGGGTAATTGTTTGTTGGCCTGGGTGCAGCAACTGGGTTTTGCCTTTGGGGACAAGACCCAATATCATGAGTAGCTGAGCCGCAGACTAAGCAAAGACGGTTGGCTCGCCGACAGTCTTTCATCATATGTCCGGCTCTCTTGCAGTAGGTACAAAAGGCTGGGCTGGGACGATGGTTCGGTACTCCGGATCGCCTTGGCACAAAAGGTGGCTTGGACGAGGCTCCTCCTGCCATCTGGTTGGTAGGACGCTTGACTCCTGCGGACTGAGGTCTGCCTCTTGCTTTTATCACTGCCTCATAACTGCGGGCAGCTTCCAGAGCATCCTCATAAGTCAAAAATTTCCCTGTGGCTAGTGCAGCATGAATTTCCGTGTCCAAACCTTGTTGAAAGCGACGGGCTCTGATCTCGTCCGTCGGTATCAAGTGTGCCGCGAATCTGTTTAAGAATTGTGTTAGCTGTGTAGTATATGATATTTAAAAATTGGTCTATTGTGATATATCTTTCCGGCTTAGCATGGTGAATTCAGCGTCGTACTCATCTACTGACTTGTCCCACATCGAACCTTGTTGTAGATGAATGAACTGCTGCTCCATGGCAAACCTGGCAGTCACAGGGAAGTACTTCGCGTCGAACTTCTCGCGAAAAGTCTTCCATTCAATAGGCTGTACAAGACGGCTTTCTTTCGCCTTCCACCAGTTGCGAGCATTGTCCGTGAGCTGCAGTTTCGCCACACGGACCCAAGCTATGTCTGGCACTTGTGCTGCCGCCAGATCATCCTCTATGCTTTGTACCCATTCCTCACCTTCAAGAGGACTTCCCTTTCCGGAGAACTGCTTGGGATGTAAAGCCCTAAATTGCTTTACCCCAGGAGCGTCAGTCTCGGGATGGTTCAGGAGTTGTTGCTGTCCCTCAAGAAGACTGCGGATCGCCTCAAGTAGCACTGTTTGCTCGGTGGGTGGCGTAGGAACAGCAGGAACGATTGGTAGTGGGGGTGGAGGTGTGTTGTTAACGTTGGTGCTGGTGTTGTTCGTGGAATCCATAACTTTGAAGAAAAATTTGGGTTAGGACAGATTCAAGTACATGAAATGATAAGATTCAAGGAATATGTAAGATTCAAGGAACATGAATTGTAAAGAATGTTTTAGTTGCTGGTTCTTGTGTTATATTGCTTAGGTTGTTCACGCAGAACAGAACTGCATGATAGGGTTTCATACAGCTCTGACCTGTATGGGCCACCAACAAAACCTGTCAAGCCCTGCTTCCCAGTATACGCGAAGGGGACGCGACCGGTCCGCTACGTATATACTCAGAAGTACATACGCTAAGCGTATCTAAGCAATATAAAATAAATACACAAGAGACAAGATATAATAAAAACAGCAACTTTTATTTATTAACATTCTTTTGTACAATACATGAAAAGGAAATACAACTGAAATAAAAACGATGCCTAAACAGTGGCATAACAGGAAATGAAAAGTACTGAATGGAAAAGTGTACAATGAAACTAAAGTGCTGGATTTTTGGCAAACTGCTCCAAGTCTTCTGCAGATGGCTCGATCTCTGCCGAGTCCAAACCACCTGACGACATTCAAAGAAAAAAGAAATAGAATGTCGTCAGCGAACAGGTCGCTCGGTAAGTCTCAAAGGTAAGAGGAAAGTAGAATAGTCAGAATAAGAAGATATCTTTTAAAGTTGTATAATATTGTTGTAATGTTGTGTTAACGCAGTTGTTTGTAGCTTGGTACAGAAGGATGCCAGTGTATACGAGAGGGGTCTTTATATGCTAGAGACCAGGGCAAACGGAATGTACAAGGAACAGTTAAGCCACGGAACAACAGCAACGGAATATAGGTTAGGTGTCTTAATCTTACGGCCTCGTGCCACTTTTAACACCTTCCGTACCGATCTACCCCTTAAAACCCCGTAGCGTTTTGATTGTAATGTTTGTACTGTAAATTGAATTGATTGTATAATTGATTGATTGACCGAAACCATGATATCGGTAAACGGATATAACCGTAGAATCATGTAAATGGGATAACTGGAGAACCATGTAAATGGAATATATCCATGGTTCGGTTCAGCCGAATTGTATAGGTTGATAATTGGATTCATGAATTCATGTGCTCATATTGAATTGGAATATCGTAGATTGTAGATTGTAGCTTGAATTGAATCATATTCAAGTCAGATTAATCAGACTCAAACCCGAGTCAGACAATTAGAGATGTAAATCGAAGTCTTGATTATTTCTTAAACCTATAATTGCTAGGGTCCTTAGGGTAATTTATAAAACTTGAGGGGTTTTATGTAAAAATACTTTTATATACTTTTCAAAATACACCTCAAATATTTATTATTCGTCTTTAGAGTCGTAATGAATGTGGATTTTATATTGTGATATTTCTAGTGAAAATATCCTAGTTTCATAAATAAAGGTATTTATTTGTAATATTGATTTATTTGGAATTCATGGTATTTTAGTGTAAAATTTATTCTTGTGATTTTTAGAAAAAGTGGAATATTTATATCATAACAAAATAGGTATTTTAATGATAAATATACATATATTTATACAAAAATAATTTTAATATATTTATTATATTCTAAAAATATCATTTTCTTAAGATGTCGTACTTTAAATCTTTCGAGACCGAATGCTCCTTGCGGAGATCTGAATCTCGCACTACTAAGCCCGAGGATGTGCGATAAACCGTACCATCCCGAACGGGTTCCCCAAAATGGGTTGTAACAGCGCTTTGCAAAGATTGTAAAATACTAAATCCTTTAGAAAAACGGTTTTATAAAGTAAATGGTATTTATTGGTAAAAATATCAATTTTCCGTATTTTAGGTTCTTGGGTTTCCTAAGTCAACTAGACTATTTCTAAATGGACTAAACGACAAGTTGTTTGATGCCTCAAATCGCCTCTTCACCGCCAATTGTGGCCAGGTAAATACAAGTGAAGAAAGGAGGGATCCGCTCACGAATCACCGTGAGACGGGCCTTTTAAAGTTACATTTCTCACTTGCCTAGCCTAGACACCAAAAAGTCAGGTTTAAATAAAAGACCGATGTCCACAACTTATCGTATTTTCATAATAAGATATATTTATTTAAAAGTGTATCAACTCTAACTCTTTTAGAAATAGTTTTATTAAGTGTATGGTATTTAAATGTAAGTGCTTGTTTTCTCGTATTTTAAGGTTTCAATGGTATCGTGTTAGGTTGTATATAAGTGTGTGAGGAGGTAGGTCGTTACCTCATGATCTAGTTTAAATGTATAGCAAGTTTGATGGGTTAAATGAAGGATTGAAACAATATGGTATTTAAGTGAAAAATACGATAATTTGAGAAAGTTATCATTTCATGTGATGAAACTTGTTCAAATTGTTTAATTAGTGTTTAATAATCAACATGAGGAAGTTTAAGAATGATTGTATTAGTGAGAAGTGGAATTTTATAGAAAACCGAATCGGAAATCGGATTTGTTCCGATTCCGTCGGGTTTTGTAATTTCGTATTTTTCTTGAATAGGGAAGAGAGATAGAAAGAGACTTACGAGTTTTCGATTACACTAGAGAGTGAGAGGGAACTAGAGAGATCGCCGATGTTGCGTCATCGCCGGTAGTTCCTAAGACGTTCGCCGGAAGTTCCGCCGGAATTTCGTCGGAGTTTCGCCTCGAGCTTGTTTTCAAAGTACACGACTCTTGGAAAAATTTTGAGAGAGTGGGCTCAGGATTTTGGGGTGAGAGGGTAGAGGGTGTATTTATAGGATAGGCTAGGGATAGGGTAGGTGAAGGGTTTTTAAATAAAAAAATTGTAAAAAGTGTGAAAAATCATTAAAAATGGATTAAATGGGGCATAAATCATTGTCTGGAACCGATCCATTAATTTAGAGTGTGCAGAGGGTTAGAGAAGACGAAGAGACACGTTTTTGGTGTTGGGGACTCGGCCGTCCGGCCGAGTCCGGCCGGCGACGCCGGCCCAAGTCGGGGGTCGAGGGGGTGGGGGGGTTGCCGGAGTAAGACACTGGTATTTTTAGATTTTTAGGTTTAGTTCAACTTTTGGGAGTTATGGTGTGTGGACTGTTGGGCTTCCAAAGAATTTAAAACAAAATAATATTAAAAATAATGTAGGGACGAGATTTGAACCCTGGTGGCTTGGTTCAGCAGTGCAAGGTATTACCAATGAGCTACAAGCTCTTTCTTGTAATTATTGTGGGAAAATAAATACTTAAAGTGGTAACAGTAATATTAAATACCCCAAGTATACTTCAAATTTAAATCAAATTTATGTATACTAAAAATGGAGTTGTTACAATACTAGATGCATAAATCAAAAATAAAATCAAACGAATTAAGAAAAATTAACACTAATTAAGAAATCTTAATTAAGACCAGATAATAGTGAACCGAGATCTTGATTAAAAAATGATTAAATAGAAAGTTAAGTGATACCCTAAAATTTTGATTAGAAACTTAACTAGGTTTTGTTTTTTCATTTAATTAGTAAGTTTAATATCGAAAGGTCTTAAACTTGTTTAAAATCGACCTATAGTTTCCCGTCTGACAATTGGTGTATGTTAATCTTTTTTCCGTCGAATTGATAGAATCGCATTATATGTTTGTGAGAGTTGAGCGTTATGTTCAATTTTTCCAAACGTATGTGTAGTATTTGACAAGGAAATTTGACATACAGTAATTGTCGGATTTGTCCAGTTTGGACATGTTGCTAATGCAACAAGACTCACATCTTACATCCATCTATATTTTCGTCCATTTCAAGAAGTTTCGACGGTGCTTTCCACTTGTTCCCCGGGTACAGATTTATGTACAAACATGGGAAACAATGGGAAAGTGCTGCCGAAATTTTCTTGAAATGGACGAAAAACAGGAGGAAGTGAGATGCAAGTGTTGCATTCGTAATGGGAATTAGGACCTTTATCTCTGACAGCCGTGAAACTAATTATTCGTTCCGACCTTTTATCCTAAGTACTCATGCCAATCTTAAATGACTTCAGATACTTTGATGCGTCCACATTATGAAATCTAATTTAAGACCTGAAAATTTATTTAATGATGAGCTTGTAATAAACTCATAAAATATGTTAAACTCATATTATTATCTGTGTGATAACAGATGAGAATTTTTCCGGATAAATTGTTTATGCACATAGGGAAAAAAGATAGGTATAGTTTGAGAGATACCCGATTTAAAGATAAGCTTAAAACCTTTTTAGATTACGTAGAGATGAACCCAAAGCGTAGCCAAGACGGATTCTTGTTCTGTCTTTATAAGAAATGTGAGAATAGAACTCGTTTCGACGTGAAGTGATAGAAAAGTATGTGTTGGTAGAGAGTTTTGAACCGAACTACATATATTGGAAATTACCATGGCGAAGGAATACGTGGAGAGAAAACGAGGATGAATAATGAGACCGCGGCTTCGCAAGCTGAATTGCCAATGGGTGACAGGATAGATGACATACATGCGATATTGGAATATTTATTTGCTGGAGAGAAAATGAATGATGTTGAACCGTCTGAAGACACCAGTGAAGTAGAGGAATTGTAGAAACTTCTGGAGAAAAACGAACAAGATCTATACGAAGACTGTATGGAATTTCATAGGCTACCATTTGTAATAAGGCTCCTCTCCATCTGATGATGATCAGCGAGATGGCTAACGAGCACTTTGACGTGATTTTTGATATTCTACGTAAAATAATTCCTGAAGAAAAGGAAAGCATTCTAGAGAATCATTACCAGGTAAAAAAGATTGTTAAGACACTTGGTTTCTCGTATGAGAAAATCGATGTATGTCCTAACGACTATGTGTTGTATCGTAAGGATTACGCGTTTTTCGATGAGTGTCCCACTTTCAACTAGTCTAGATGGAAAAATATTAAGCGAAATTCAATCACAGAAACGTCCGATGTCTGTAAAAAGAGTAAGAAAATTTCAGCCAAAATCCTTCGTTATTTCCTCTGGCTAAGAGGTTACAAAATTTATATATTTCAAAGGACATGATGAAGCGCATGCGATGGCATTCCGATCGTCGGATCAAAGACGGAAAGCTGAGGCATATGGCTGATGCAGAAGTATGGAAGCAATTAGACAGTGTTGATCATTTTGGGGATGAGCCGAGAAATGTACATCTAGATTTGGCAACCGATAGTTTCATACCTTACGAACTCATGAGCTATATTTGGTCCACGTGGCCGGTATTACTTATGCCTTACAATCTGCCTCTCTGGATGTGTATGAAGCAACCGTATGTGATTCTTTCCTTATTAATTCCCGGAAAATATTCACCTGGTCAAAACATTAACATCTGTATGGAACTTTTAATTGAAGAGCTGATAGAACTCTGGGAATATGGAGTAGAGACATATGATGCATACACTGAGGAGAAGTTCAGAATGCGGATGGCTGTTATTTATACAATCAACGATTTTCCAGCATACGGCATATTATCTAGATGGTCTACCTACGCAAATTATGCATATCCATCATGTGTTCTTGATTACAGTGCCATACAGCTTAAAACAAGTGGAAAGTTTTTGTAACACCCTAGTACGGTTATATGATATTATTTAGTATTTAAAAATTTGTTTTATATTTCTTTTATTTTATTCATTTAGGTTGCGATCAATTCGAATAGTAGAGATAGATATCCGACCCGACCCGCATGTGTGAAACCCACTATGGTACTAGACTAATATTTTGTCTAATAATTATCTGTAAACTAAATCCGTGAAAATCTAGTATAGCATATATACATAATATCTAAATTATAAGCACATATCTTTTGTAACCACAAGTCAAGCATAATTTGTTATTGTTAATTGCCATCATATGGTTAAACATCCCATATCTTATTTTTTTGCTTTTATCTATTACATTTAAATCTCAAGATATCTAATACCAAATATTTATTATATATATTTAAACCCACTATATATATATATATATATATATATATATATATATATATATATATATATATATATATATATATATATTTAAAACCCTTTTAAATCTCAAGTAAAGGCGTATAGGATATTTGAGTTATATCATTTGTATTATGATTTGAAAGATTATGTATAAATACTATTTTTCCAAAATATTTTTTGATGAGATTTTGACGGAGTTTGGTTGTAATTTAATATTATCAATTTACTTTAAAACTATAATTTATATATAACCTAATATATAAAACTTACTATACTCTCTCTCTTTCTCTGCACACACACACTTTTTTTTACGATAAAACTCTCTCTTTCTCTATTCTCTCTCCCTCTCTTTCTCTCGCTCCCCAACTCCTTCGTCTCGTCCCCGAGCCCTAACCCACCGTCAACTCGCTTCCCTCGTCCCCGCCTCGCCGTCATCTCATCATCTCCTCCCTTCGTCATCGCCACGCCCCCCAAAAAGATCCTTCCTCCTCTCCTCGCCGCACAACCTCCGACCCTTGACCCATCACCTTAACCCTTTGTTTTCTCTCTCGTCATCACCGATCTCATCCTTCCATGTCGTTGTCGATCTCAAACCCAAATTTCATCTCCTCCTTCCTCCTCACCATCTCAAAAAACCCATCATCCCTCAACCCAGAATTTTCCAGCCACCTTGTTACTGTTTCCATAGCCTTCGCCGTGACCCTAGCCATTGAACCAAACACCCGGAACCTGAGCCTCTGCAGTTCCCCGACAAACAGCTGACTCCACCACTGTTCCATCACCTCTGTTGGCCAAGTTCAAGCCGAGCACATTGCAAGATCGTACGTTGCGTCGAGTTTTGCGATCGTTTTCGTCGTGCAGGTATTCGTATACGTCGTTGTGGTTTTACCAATCAAGGCAAGTTTTCTAATTTGCAACATGCTATGTTACATATACCAAAACATATATATTTATAATGCACATATATTTATAAATTTTGCAATTATTATCAATATACAATTTTATAGAGATAATCCGTATTTATTATTTAGTAACAATAGTACCTGTAGAGTTACAATTGTTGAGATTGTGCAAATTTACTATATGAACTATTTAGAAGATACAATTTAGTTTATAATAACTAACAAGTGTAAAACGCTATTATAAATTTGTTTAGATGTATCTTTAACAAGTAATGATGCATACATCGATTCCGTTACAGCTAGATAACCACGACAGTTATATGATTGCTTTTATTACGACTGGTTGTGCAAGTAAATATTTAACCTGTTAGTATACAATACCTGACATGCCTGCGATCTACTGCTATTGCTATATTGCTTATACCTGTTACCTGTATTGTTGGTCGATGCCAACAATATTGACTTGTTATCCTAATTGATCTGCCATGTTGTCTTGTTAGACAAGACTTGTTCACGATTGTTCTTGTGTTGGCATTAGGTAGATATTCTATTGATACCTGACTTGAACATGAAACTCGGGGGAAAGAGAAAATCAAGAATGAAACCCGACTTGTAACTCAACAGTTCACTACTTCCAGAGACTGATCAGTCGATACGAGTTTCGAGCTACGGAATGATGATGCTAATATCATTCATCTGTACATGACATTATTTTACTGCCTAGCGGCACGTCACGGATTCAGCCCCGAGAATCATGACCGTGGTCCGGGCACGCACGGGATACTATTGAGTTATGATGAGAATTATAGTAATTGGTTTCAAAGACCTGTAAGATAGTAAACTTAGAAATACAAACTTTAGGACACACGTGACATATTTATAGCTTGCTGATATATCACCTGTGATTGTTCTGTTTATAATTATACCTTATTTTGCACATAACATCCTGTATAGTACATTGCTCAATTATTATTATCATGATATTTATGACGTACTGACGTCTGGGTTTTACATGGTCCAGTTCCTTTAAGCTTGTCGCAGAAAGATTGAGAATATTTTGGCAAGTAAGCTGAGCAGTGATGAGCTTTGCTGATTAGTTTAGTGATGTTTAGTTTATTCTATTTTCTAGTTATGGTTTAACGTTGTGATCTCATAAGGGATGTAGCAAGGATATTATTTCTTGTTAGTTCCTTATTTGTTTTCGTTATTTTCTTATTATTATTTTATTGTGGCAGTTGGATATGTGATAGTTAGATTTTATTTAATGTTCTTGATATCTGATTGACAGCCATAATGTGACTATGGAAGGATTTTTCCTCGGCCTAGGTAGCATGGTTGGTTTTGTCACGTACCGTGTTTACGTGTTCTAGGAAGCAGGGAGTGACAGTTTTGCTACTGCTTTTATCGTAGGTGGCTATCGATGAATCATCCATACATAAAGATGGCAGTGGCGGGAGTTAGTGAGGTACGTATAGTTATTATTTACAGAAATTTGAGCATACAATTAAACCGTGCTGGGTTTTGATATTTAAAATTCATATTGTATATTCGTAGGTTCTTATAAGTTAACGGCGAAAGTATTATGTTTTGGCGGTGGAGGTGGCGGGAGTTAGTGAGGTACACATATATATGTGTTAGTATAGCTAACGTTGTTTAAAAAATTATGACTTGAGTTCATGTGTTTATTTATTTATTTCGATTCATATGGTTGAGTGAGCTGCAATTGTGCATGATTTGGAGATTTTTTCGTACTGTTGAACATATATATAGCGTATGTATTTTGTTGTTTGTATTTAAAACAATTTAGTTTATGTATACTTGTTTATTAAGATTTTAGCTCATATGTGTTCGATTGAGTTGTTGATATTGGTGGATATATCGTGGATAGTATTTATATGTTGGTTTGTATAGGTATGTGTTCGTTTGAGTTGTTGATATTGTTGGATTTATTGTGGATTGTGCACATATATTGATTTGTACGCGAAACGCTATTGTGGCGTAATATATTGTGATTTTGTGTATTATTGTATTGAATATAGGATTTTCCCGTAATTTTTTTCAAAAAAAATAAGTATTAGTGACCGTTCTAGCTGCGGGAATGGTCGCTAATAGCTTATCAACAACCGCCCGCTAATATTAGGAAGAGGTTAAATTCGTTGGGAAGTTCATGTGTCGTCTTATTCGCGACCGGAACGAATGGTCTCTGATACATATAGTAGCGATTGTTTATATTAAAGACCGTTCATGAACGGTCGCTAATATATGGATCAGCAACCGTGTGTTAGCGACCTTTTAAAATATGAACGGTCGTTAATAGATATTAGGGACCGTTTATTATATTTTGGAGACCGTTCCATACGGTCTCTAATATTGATTGTATGTAGTAACCGGCGCATTAATTAATTAATCTCATTGGACATGATCAAACTATCTCAATTGATTCCCTTAATTATAAATATATAATGTAATTCCCTTAGTTTTCTCCAAGTATAGATATATATGTGGGAGGAAAAATCTCAAGGATTATAATTTCATTTTTAAAAAAATAATTTATATCGAGCAACCTTATAAAGCAATCCGCTAGTCTAAAACCCGAAACCCATCTAAATCCATCTGAAACCCGTATTTATGGGTTTTGATATAGCATATTATAAACTCGTCGTGTTCGGATGTTCTGATTTAGGTTTTCAATTTCGGGTTAGATATAAAAATTATCAAAAACGGCTGTCCAATCTATTCCTTTTTCAACCCTTCCTCATTGCAGGGAGTACATCTTTTCCATTTTATAATTAATGCTTTGTTCCGCCTCCAAGCCTCCTTTTTTTGACCTTCTTCAAAGCCTAGGCTTCCCTTTACGTCACATATTCATCAACAAAAATATGGGATGCTACGTGTAGTTACATAGTCGAGGCTTCATGTTTGGGTTAGTTGCTAAATAATAACCCAATGTTTCGTATATTTTGCATTTATATATCTTATGGATTTTTCGCTGCGTTTAAATATCCTAAAATACAAACAGTGATGAATTTTGCTTAAAATATTGATGGACAGTTGAAATGAGAAAAATATTAACGGTTTGTACTTTAAGATATATAGAGATACAACGAAAAATTCAATAAAGTATATAAATGCAAAATAGGTGAAACATAGGGATATTATTTAGCAATTAACCCTCCATGTCTGGAGCACATAACACATCGGCTACCAACTCCCCGAGGCTGTTAGGTCACTTTCTAACAATTGGCTTTTGTCCTTCTTGCAATTTGTAACTCACCCGTATTACTTGTATTGAGGGAAAATTTGTTCAAGTTTCTAGCTTTGAAAAGCAATAGGTTTAGATCCCCGTCCCAAAAAAAAGTTGTAAAAAACTCTCTAAACTTAAAAATTCTTGTGTTTTAATCCCTATAGTACATTTTGTATTGTTTTATGCCAAAATTGTCCTTTCAGGTAAAGTACTATAATTATCTTTCAAAATACTACGTTTATATTACAAATTACCACATTTGTGTTGAAATAGGTCAAATGTAATAGATATAGCAATTTTACTTAAAAATATAACGGTTTCATGTAAAATATGTCAAATGTAATAGATATAGCAATTTTACTTTAAAATATAGCGGTTTCATGTCAAATATAGTACTTTAACACAAATGTAATACTTTATAACATAAATGTTGTATTTTAAAAGATAACTATAGTAGTTTAAGAAGTAAATGTAATAATTTATCTGAAAGGGCAGTGTTGGTATAAAATAATAGTAAATGCACTATAAGAAGTAAAACACAAAAAAAATTTAAGTTTAAGGAGTTTTCACAACTTTTTTTGGATCAGAAACCTAATCCTATTCATTTTCAAAACAAGGGATTTAGATATACTTTTCCCAAGTATTTATCTTGACTTAGATATATTTTGTATGTCTGCATGTTCTTTTTCTAACTAAACCTTGTACAATTTGATAGGACTAGCCTTCTTGGACTTCTTACATATAAATATGTGTAACTCTAATCCATAATTAACAATATCTCATCTTCATTTGGTTAATTATAAAGTTAATTAATATATATACACTTCATATCTGCGTTCGTTGAAACTGTGCAAAGCAAGTAAGTGTTGTTGTAAGTGATAGGTTGCTACGAGCTTTGCTAGTTCTATTCTTCCGTCGGATTTGGTTTCCGCTTCGCACTTACAGGTTTGTAGCTAGTGTTGACGGTCATGGACAAGTTCCGAAAGTCAAACGCTTATTCTACTAGCATCTATTTTCTATGACCCGTTCTCTTTTAAAATAAATAAAAGTGTTCTCATCTTCCATATGAGTCTCATACATCTATCTCATATGTATCAGCATCCATGTTACAATATTTATATCAAATATAAATATTAATAAAGAGAAGAAAATAATGAAGTAAGCATGATATTGGTTAACATATAAATATATCAATATATAAATATACATTTAATTATTAAATCAACACTTGATTTAATAATCCGGTTATATCATATATATACCGGCTAGTATCATTAAACACCCGATTAAAATACGTGTATAGCATACACGTGTTTAATCGAACTCTTACATGTATTTTCATATGTGCCCTATATCATTTCGTCTGTGTTGGGAAAGTCATGTGTGAGACTCTAAAAACTCGACAATACATTGGCAGTAGATTATGATCATAATCATAGCCTACAAATACGTCAGCGGTACCAGCTGCACGTAACGGTTACACAGGTATTGATCGAAAGAAGATCAACGAGTAAGCTCATCTGAATCCCGTAAAGGCTATCGGTGACATCACCGTACAATCCGTTTTCTTCGTCTAAGAGTATCGCATATCATGTCTAGCGATTAGAATCTGTCAGACCACAATAACTCGATAAGTTGTGCGACAGAGGACTCATAACCAATCGGAGATATAACTGATAACACTTATGAGTTTATCTCCACTGCAGTGGCCACCGACTTGTTGTAGTTATGCCATGCACAGCGTGACATCAACTCCATATACCGGGAGAGACGAATCCCCTCGCCTGCTCACTGTCTCTACGTGCTTCGGGGCTATACCCAACAAAAACCTGTTTGCACGACTCCTTTGAGCTATATTAGGGGAGAAGTCTAAGTATAGTGGGAACACACATGAGACATTATGGCGATCTCAGATCTTAAGAACTATCATGTACTCATGTCATCAGAGAACTGCTATCTGACATTGGTATATAACCGACTAGGAGTTTTCGGTGAGTCCGTCCAGTATAGCTCATCCAATGAGCACATGTATACAATTCTTGATGTCAAATACCAATAGTTATGAGATCAGCTATCACCCTCCAACCGGATCCGGAAACGTATACACTAGTCTAAATTTGGATACCGATACTCAGTCTCGATACTCCTATGATTATGGGCATTTAAGGATGTGCTTATCGACTTATTCAGGCCCCACTAGTATGATCTCCATCATTGTCCCGGTAGTCAAGCGAAATCCTAAGGGTTTTATCTCATGTCTAAACGATACGTGATAATAAATAAAACGCATCACATGAAAAATAAAGAAAAAACATATAACATATTATCATCTCGAATAAAATTGTTCTTTCATATATGTTCTCTTTTAAGTACAATAATTGTTTTGAGAACACCTATATCCAACAATACCGTGTACGGTGCTATGGTGTTCCCACGAAATGTCGGACTTGGAGTAACAAGGCAAGCCTGATGCTTTAGTTTGGAGTGTCATCTTTTCATGAATTATCATAACTTGTTTGAGTTTAATATATTGTTGTATTTACTAATTGTAATTAGGTTTTAAAACCACAATTATGTTTCTGTTCAAGAAAGGCAGGGTTTCTACATATACATTTTTTTTCTGTTGAGAAATATTATGAGAGTCGACTTATTTTATTTTTCATTTCATAGGGATCCAGAACTTTTGAATAAATTCAGTGTTGCAACTGCTCTGGAAGTTAGAGCAACCGGCATTCATTCAATACGCTTTCGCCCCAAGTGTTTCGGTAATATAAAACTCGTATTGTGCACTCTGGCTTGGCTTTTTTGATCCTATACATTTTTTGGAAAAATCTTTTCTACAAAGGCCTGTAGAGAAATTTCTCTACAAGCCCCTTGTAAGGGCTGGGGCCTTTTTGATACTATCCATTTTTTGGAAAAATCTTCTCTACAATGGCTTATAGAGAAATTTTTTTGCAAACCTCTTACAAGGCCTTGGATGGGTTTTGCGATTCGTGCAAGAGAAAATAGAGACTATGCAAAAAATATTTGCACGAATCTCAATACCCATCTAAGAACTTAAAAGGGGCTTGTTAATTCTGCACAAGCAACGTCGTGGATGACAATAAATCAATAAGATATGGAAAACCTTTTTTTCATCCAACACAAAGAGGAATAATAACCACCTCGTTTTCCTTTATTTATCTTTTTATTACATCATACAGCCACGTGGCATTATCTAATTATTTTCCCCAGTTGAGAACCCCATCTTGTGGCTAAAATAATAGAGGTAAAAAGAAAAACAAAAGTATTCCTAAAAAGTAGGGTAAATTACACTAAAATACCCTTAACTATATTTTCACCCAAAACCTTTTTAAAACAGTAAAATAACTTAAGCTATGGTTTTCAAGTTATTTTATTTCCCTAAAATATACTCAAAAGCAGCATGCGTGCACTTAAAGGTGATTTACTATAATAAATATTTTTAAGGCATTTTAGTGAAAAACCAAGATAATTTAGAGTATTTTAGTGTAAATTACCCAAAATATTATTATCTAACAGGAATTTTCACACCGCATTAAGCGAATTTAACATTTTATCCTCCAATTTTTGTTTATTCAGGTATGCAGAGATCCGAAATGGGGCCGATGCTACGAGAGCTACAGCGAACGAGTCTTGACAGAGATAATTCCAGGCTTACAAGGAGAAATCCCTGCAAATTATCCAAATGGAGTTCCTTTCATTGGTGGCAAGTAAGTAATTTATTCCTTATATATATATATATTCAAAGAAAAGAGAATAAACTTCATCCTAGCGCATAAAATTACGAATGCAAAAACAGAAACTGTTTGAACCGCTGAGATCGATATAGTCCTAGATAGATGTTAAAACTTATTATATCATTAGATGGAAAAATTCTCAAATGTTCGATCGCGCTAATAAATATATGAACTCTGTAATTTTCATGTTCCCTGAAAAATCATGCCTTCATTATGCATGTGCATAGTAAAATTCGAACATCAGTAATGCATGAATGGTTCTTCACTAATTAACTTCCTTATAACAGCATGAATTTAATTGCTTCATGTCCATCGATCATCGAGTGTAAGGTTTCGTCACGAAACAACTATGAGCAACTTAATTATAGTTGCATTTAAACGTGTACAGGAAAAATGTTTAATTTGGCCTGTGCCAAGCATTAGGTGATGGTGGGACATACATGGGCATGGACGAGAACAGCACCATCATCGACTTGAAAGGCCTTCTCTAGATCCACATGCCGCCATACTACGATGCTATCGCCAAAGGGGTCTCTAGTGTCATGATCTCTCTCGAGCTGGAACGGAGCCAAAATGCACGCCAATAGAAATATAATTACCGATCTCTTCAAAAACACCTTGGAGCATAGGGAGCTGGCAAGAGAAGCCGTGAGGAAATCACTGGTGTTGTTGAAGAATGGGAAGGATGGGCAAGAACCATTGTTACCGCTTCCGAAGAAAGCGAAAAAAATCCTTGTCGCCGGCACATATGCTGATAATTAACTTAGGCTATCAATGTGGTGGGTGGACCATTGAGTGGCGAGGTCTCACCGGAAATAATCTCACAATAGGCAAACTCTCCTGTCCATCTTTGCATTTTACATCATCACTATGCCTTCCCCTATTAAATATTCATATCTCTGCATTGGCATCAAAACTTTAAAGATATGATGAATTAAGGGATATGCTTCTTGAGAGAATACCATTATATCTTAGTACCGGTAATACCTGCCCAGCTAAATTTGGACCAAGTAACCCTAGTACTATATCAAAAAGTGTTTTTTCACTGTACTAAATACTCCAAAGTTTTGGTTTAGTTCTTTATTTCAACAGGAACTACAATCCTCGATGCAATTAAATCCACGGTGTCCCCATCAACCGAAGTGATCTATTCGGAAAATCCCACCATCAACTTCATCAAAACCAACGATTTCTCCTACGCCATCATCGCAATCGGAGAAAACCCATACACTGAATTTGGCGGAGACAACTCAACTCTAACAATGATCGAGCCCGGCAACGACACAATCAAGGATGTGTGCACCTGGATAAAATGTGTTGTTTGGCGATTTCGGGTTTACGGGTAAACTTGCACGGACTTGGTTTCATTCAGTGGATCAGTTGCCGAAGAATGTCGAGGCCGGATGCGCGCTATGATCCGTTGAATCCGTTTGGGTTCGAACTTACCACGGAGCCAGCAAAAGCATATTAGATATTTAATGAGGATGAAAATGTTGTCGAATTTGAATGCATTTCGAGTTTTACCACAAATAAAATCTAATTCTGGAAGTTGTTAAGTTCTGCTTTATACCGTGTTGAGGGTTAATTTTTTAGGCTATTGCTAAAAAGGCTAATTTGAAGGAAACCCCCTTCACCATTAGCTAATTAACAAGCCTCAACGTATCAAATCTGGCCAAACCGCATAAAGGAAACAAATTTTGTCGGATAGATAATCTATGTAAACTCATACAAGAAGAAGATTAAAAAACCACATGTTTAAGATTGAGCTGGAAATAATTTCATCTCACCAAGAAAAATAACAAACCTTTTCTCACCCAAACCCTGCATGCCCTCCTCCCATGATATTAAATTAGGTCAAAATCCCAAAGGCAACAGATTTTCAGCTTTATACACCACTCATCACTGACATAATGGCTGTTTCAATAACTGCCTGAAGTAAAATTTGAATGGCGCCATCGTTGTGACTTCTCATAACCCAAAAAAAAATACAAAAGTTAAATATTTGAAAACAACAGACTGATGTTCATTCTATGGTGATGTTCATTCTACCAGAACCATGCTCTTAGGTCTCTTAACTCACAATGAAGGGATTAACTTAGCTTTACAAAATTTACAAAAATATGATTTTGGCTGTATAAAGCTACATGTATATGAATATTGGCTGCAACCCTTGTTGTTCTTGTACATCTGTGCTATCTCTTTGCATATGAGAGGTAAGGATCCTGTGCAATAGTAAGGACATCTGGTCTTTCAGCTTGATTATATGTCAAACACCGACGAATCAACTCCTGACAAAACCAACAAAGTAATTTTTTTCCACCAAACATCAATATTTAACTGGGAAAACATAAACAGTGCATTTATAATACGAAATCTAATGAAAGCTGAATTATTTCAGTCATAGAAAAGAGTGAACACACAAAAAGCCACTCCAAGAGGCTGTGACTTGGTTTGATGGGTATATTCAGGAAACCGCGGACGCTGATAAATGGGTAAGATGCAAAATTCACTATCCAATATCTATCCAATCTCTCTTAATAAAATAAAATTATAAATAAAGGATAAGAGACTGCAAAAACGATACGGCCTACATTACACTAGTATATAGTGAACTCGCAGCATTATTTTTTCCAGGTATAATAAACTTGTAGATTTAAAAATCAATACAATGAACTTCGTAAATTGCATATAAAACCACAAACTTTCAGCTTTTTTCAATACGATGCCGTGCACAGTTGACATCAAGAGCGTTTAACCTTTTTCCACCTCTTTGTTATTTAAGTGTTATCAGTGTATGACATCAAGTTGAAAAAGTTGAGATCATGTGATACTTATTTGCAATTTTCCTTCACGGTATTTATTACAATTTTTAAAAAACATGATATTATCAAAAAAAAACATTGAATATTCATGTCATCGTAGTAAAATTTAGCCAAATAACAGAGTACATGTAGACCGCCTTCGGATCGGAGTTAAATAGAACATTATTAGCATGAAACAACATGTATAGAGTTCCATAATGAGCATATAAGTATACACGCACCTTTGCCTCGTTTGAGACAGATGGTTTTGATGGAAACTCCACCTTGCGCGCATTTATAATCGTATCCTCACGAAGTATTCTCTCTTGGGTCTGGTCATGTCCAAAGGGCCGTCTACCAAACAGCATTTGATACAACATGACACCAGCCGACCATACATCCACCTGAATGCGAGGTTCAGGTCATAGTAAAACTTCAAGTTTAAACAGCCACTCTATTTTATCCAAAAAATAAAATAAAACTTTCCCTCATAAATCAGCATATCTGAAAAGGGTTGGCTTAAAGTTGGTTATTCTATCTATAAACAAGGTCTGATTATGTAATGTACTAACCTTGGATGAAATGAGCGGAGTTCTGCTGAGCTCGAAACACTCTGGAGGCAAATACCTAAAAGTTTGAGACAATGATCAGAAACAACCTAAATGTTACGGCTTTGAAACAGACCAATGACAGTGAAAAATGATAAATCAAGTGTAGTTATTGTTCTAAGAAATTTAAGTAGTATAATGTTTATAAAACCAAAATCAAGTAGTTTGGAGGTTCACTATCTATGGATTATTTAAATGGTTACAATATGGGTGGATACTATTAACTAGTTAAATCTACATTGTGACCACTCCACTCAAACAGACCACCCATACACCAGTACCACTCCACCCAAAAAATACAAGAAAACTATGTTACATAGAATACTTATGCAACTAATAGAGCTGCAAACATATCCAAACAGATGAAAATTTCCGGTGAGTTTGGATAAATATTAGCCGTCCAATTAAAATCATATGAAATGAGATAAATAGCCAAGTGTTCGTAGTTTTATAATGATATCATAAAGGAAACACATCTAAAATATTAATGGAAAGTTAATTGATAAACTTACCAATATGTTCCAGCTCCTTGGGAAGTGAGTTCCATACCCTGGGATCCAATATCATCTTCAACTATTTTGCTAAGGCCAAAATCTGTGACTTTTGCAACACCAACCTCATCAAAAAGGATATTTCCAGGCTTCAAATCGTAGTGAATAATCTTCTGAGTTCTCTTGTTCATATAAATAAGGCCTTGAAATATCTGAACGATTATAATTCTAGCTTCCCTCTCCGGAAGAATTGGTGTTGCTTTGAGGACTGCATCAAGATCTTTCCCTAAAATAAACAAACGAAAAAGGGTATGCTTAGACTGATAGACTTGGTACCTGACTCTGAATTTTTTTTAAATACTGCAATTAAGAACATTGATTTTTCAGTCCAGGTGATAGAGACATAGGTGTGCCCCTCCCCCACCCACCCACAAAATCCGGAAAAAAAACAAAACAAAAAAACATATCGCATACATTGATTTCCAGTGCCAGCGTGCAAGGGGAAGGAGGAGAGAAGGGGGGGGGGGGGGGGTTCTCTTTGGATTCATTGCAAAAAAGAAAGCATGTAACCAACAGCATAAGATGAAGCCACTACATACACATTTATATGCAGTGAATGTGAAGAAAAAACCTTCAACTACAAACCATTAATTCTTAGATAAATAAGCTAACAAGCTTATAATAAATACTCTAAAACTATACGTAGATCATTTTTATCATTTCAGAATTTAAATTATAAAAAACGAATATACAATGTAAGGGAAGGCACAAACCGCTGCAGTACTCCAACACCGTGCAGAATGTGTTATGGTCGATCTCAAAGATGTCCCATAGTCTCACGATATGAGGATGCACCAATGTCTTATGAATGTTGTATTCACGAATTGCATGATGTATGTAACTTTGTTTCTTCTCTTCACTCCATTGAGCATTCAAACCATGAAGCTTGCATGCAACATACCTATGCTCCACAAAGTCATATGCCTGCTTGAAAGTTTGCACTTCAAATCACTCCAGAAAAAGTTTATGCTGACAAATGCCTATAAAGGCAAAACGAAAAGCTACTATTTGGTATGAAGTCCCTGGAGGGATGTTAGGCTGCATATGGTTGATCTAAGGTTTATTTGTTCACACGGAAACTAACCAAGGATTTACCTTGTACACTTCACTAAAACCTCCCTTTCCAAGAAGGTTCAGCAGTGCGTATCGTTGGTTCAGAATCTGGAAATTGTTGAAGCGTGATCCATCTTCATCACGTATGCGCTTCATTTCACGTATCAATCTTGCTTTCTCCAGTTCATAACGATCCCTCTCTCGCAAACAATTTTCTTCTTCCTATATGAAAACCAAACCATAACTAAATCTGACTAGATATATAATGGGAATAAGATCATTGTCAGGACTCTTCCAGATTGGAAGAAAGCATCAATTGCAGGGAGCTCATCACAACAACCAATCTGGAAGAAACCATCAATTGCAGGGAGCTCATCACAACAACCACAAGGAGAAAGAAATTACCCGTTTGATGCTTGCAAGGCGAGATTTACAAATTTCATCCTGTATAACATAATCTTCTTCAGCTACTCCACTCTCAACCTCACTTCCATCCTTATCTGCAGATAAAAGGAATAATTTAGGCAGATGAAACAAACATAAATTGACAACAAGCTAATGCAACGTTGTGAATACATTCAATGGTATTTATAGTGCTGCAACCATGTTGCAGTTGGTTGATGTAAATTTTGCTTATAAATTCAAGCCTATAATATATATAAAACAAAATAGGAAACAAAAATAGGACAGCACAAAGATCCAGATAATCAGCCAACTACAGCATTAGAAAGAAATTATCCATATCCAAGGGATTCTTTTGCCAAACATCCATATTCAAGTATGCATTATCACAATTTATTTCTAAATCATTAAAGTTGAAATGGCATGCAATCACATCAGCAGAGAGAAATTATCCATACGCAAATATGTTATTAGCCAATTGAGAGTCACAATTTAGTTCTAAATATTGAGCGTGTTTAATAACCGCCAGCATTTATGGATGATTTATTCATGCAAGTTTACAGCTTTAAGAGACCAAGTGGTTCTACGTGTTTATTTTCTCTACAAATGTTTCTCCTTTTTAAAACAGCGCCTCCATGAACAAGGGTAAGTTTTAGTTTTGAAAAAACTTGAATAAAAGCAGTCTGTTATTTAGTAGTCACCTCAAAGATTAGGTCTCATAATTTCAGCATGGCACATCTTTTCAGTTAATCATGTCGCATTTAATATCATAGAAAGTTAAAGAGTAATTTGGGCCAGCAAAGCAAAGAACCTTACCAGATTGTTGCCGCTTTTTTAGTGATTTTCTGTGTCTCTCAATAGCTTCCTTTGTCTCCAACAAAGATTTCTATGAACAAAAATGGCAGGTAAAGAAATTTTTTGGGCCAAACCCAAAAATGAACAACATAGCAAGGAGTATTACAATAAACTTTTTTTGGGTTCTTTTTTTCTTTTTCTTTTTTGGAGGGGGTGGGGGTGGGGGGATCCGCCTAAGTGATTGATATTGTCCACAGTTTTCTTTGTAGACAAGATGCAACAAGTAACTCAAAACAGTCAGCAGACATAACCTGAGAACCCTACAGCTATGTGATTGAGGTGTATGCAGTTTGTTCAAAAAATGTTATCATATCCATCTTTATCATTTCAATGCCTAAATGAGTGATGCAAAGTCATGTAAAACTGAAAATTTGAAACATGGAAATGCTGATGATGAGTGGTCATTTCCTTTCAAATTACACAAGTTGAGAAGATATATAGATAAAATCAATGTGGTTATGGTGGAAAAGATGCCCCGTCTATTACAAGTCTATAGCCCTCCATGCATATCTAAAATTCGTAGTGAAAAAGGTATATATAAGTAGCAGAATTCTTTTATTGTTCAACTCATATTCTGAATTTGTGTACGTTGTTTACATGTTTTTAAAACCAAACTTAAAGAAACCATGCAAGAATAAAACACTAATTCATGATCCATAATTCCTAATTGATGTGAATGGCTATGCCACTTGTGACAAGGTATCCAACCATAAAGTATGAATGGCCTAACCTCCCAAAACATTTAAAGTGATAACTGATAAATATCACTCAATTACAAGTCGGGGGCTTTTGCTAGTGAACTGGCATAAAATATAAACCAGAAAGAAATATATGTATATGATAAAAAGGACTTACAAGATGAGCATTAATATCCTTCAAAGTCTGACCGTCTTCCCATGTCTCGGATATAATGGTTCCAGCTCTGTAAACAAGTTAAGGGAGCAAATCAGAGAAGAGAATAGTAAAATCATCAGAAAAATGCATGCATTCTTTGTGTGTGAACAGGTGCCCGTGTATATGTACACATCAGCATGGCATAGGAATTTGTTGGTATACACTGCCGCTTTATTACCAATTTTAGTTCATATGAAGTCATAAAACATTGAAGGGCAGAAATTCTAGAATGTACTGGAATTTACAAAAGAACTGTAGATAAGAGTGTGCAACAAAATGGAATGGATCTGGCATCTCAAAAGTTAACTTGAAAATCAGCACATAACTCAAAGAAATATTGAAATGCAACATATTTACTCCCAGATTTCTAAATATTATTGAATCATGGCTTGCCCACATAACGGAAGAATCCTTGAGGATCAATAAATAGTTGGTAGCATCAAGCACTTGGATCCACTTGTGCATAGTTTTTCCATAGCCTTATTATTCATAGAAGAGATTTGATTGGTGTGAACTGTGAAGCGAAGCATGTAGATCAATTTTTCTTAGCTCACTACAAACCATCTATCTGAAATGGAAACTAAATTGAATCGTATTGAAATGAAAGCCGCTTTGCAACTAGAGCACGTGACCCCAGAAGATACAATATCAGGGAGGACAACGCAACGGACTAATGGGTGAAGGTCGCACGTCATACAAACTTGCAGTAATTGGTTTTTTAAGTTACATGAAGGGTAAATGTGTGTTGCTCAGGTTTTAAGGGCAGTGTGATAATATTATTTTATGTAGGCCCACACGTTATCCAAAGTTGCAGTAATTGCTTTCTTAAGTCACATGAAGCATAATGGTGTGTTTATCTAGTTTTAAAGGCACTGTGATAATATTATTCTATATAACCATGCTATCAGTGATTACCGACAAGAATCTAGAAAATGCAAGAATTAAGAAAATACCTGAGAACACCAACATTACCAAGCCTCAAAGATTCTTGTCGTACTTTTGCTCTTGCTTCTTGCCTCTCTGCTTTTGAAACAGATATCAATAGATCAGAGAGCACTTTTAATCGCTGCATTTGAGGAACAATACACACCAATTTAAGTTAGCGGTAACAGACAATTGAAATGACCTCAAATAATTGGATAGCAACCTAACATATACCAAAACCAGCCTACTCAAATAAGTAAACTTTAGTTTGTCAAAGTTTCTTTCAATTACTGTAAGATGATTATAGACCAGTTTACAGGACTTACATGGGAATCCTGATGAGATGAATTTTCAAGAAAGAAATAAATATGTAAAAATCGGAATCGAATCGTTTCGGTGATCCTCATCTAGTTAGTTAGTTGGAAGAATTTACAATTGCTATTCCTGATACAGCATTCTGTTGGACATTAATATATTGAGATTATAAAAACCTTGGCTTAATTTGTGCCTTAGAGTTGAACATTGAAACCTATCGTTTCCCTTATATAGACTTCTCCAGTCTTTAGAATTTGCAGGATGCCAACAGTCACTTAAAATTATGTCAATCCCCTCTCTTGTTGATAGCTTCCTTGGTGAGAAATTTAGCACTTTGTAATGGTTAAGAAAGGGCTGATGTCATGTTAAATAATTGTTTGCAAAACTTCCTCAAATCTTTCCCGGAGCTTTGCTTCACATCCAATCCAACTCTGTTTTAATGGGAAAGGATTAGATGATTATGGAAAATGAAGTATTTACTTGTCGGAATTCATGCACATATTGAATGCAAGAGATCGCTGCAAGTATTAGCACTTTAGCAGTACAACAAACAGATAATATCTAATGAAAGTCGACAGCCAATTGGAAGAGTTAACCATAGACAGATGCAATAATGGAAGATATATTCTTCATGCCTGGTTTGGATTTTCTTTCTTCCTTCCTTTCTTTTTCCTTTTTTTGGGGTTGGTTGGGGGGGGGGGGGGGCTTAATTATGGTCGCTTATATATTACAACGATATATTGAAATGACTACCAGTTAATACAGGAAATAAATGTCATATAGCCAATAATGGTATTGCATGGTCTAGATTTCCAACTTCAAAAGGAAAGAAATGTCATCTAGCAAATAGTGATATTGCATGTTTCTAGATTCCCCCCATTAGCAATTTAGCATAACAGGTCTGCTAATAATAATTACGAATCCGGAATAAGAGCCTAATGAGCTGTCTATTAATTAGTGATGTAAAAAGTAAGCATATTTGTAGGTATAACATAACAGTAAAGAATGGCATATACATAAAACGCATCAATGGTTACAGTAACAGGACACATGTTTTATACTGTACTTTATACTCTATACCATTCACTAATTCAGAGCCATTAATGTTTGTTCCACACACATTCAAAACATCAAAGCAAAAGTAGACTATCTGCATAAACTAATAAGTAAATTATGCCTTTACCCTATAACTTCTAGGCGGAGTTTGAAAACACAGTTTCCGAAACCATAGTATCATTAAATGAAAGCGGAACTCAGTTTTAACTTTTAAAATTTAAGGTTTAGCTTTAGTTCATGTGGTATTTGGCAACATAGGCTCAAGCTTAAGTTATTCGCACTTTCATACACTCTAACAATAGTAGAGTTTCCAAAACAAGGTTTCCGAGACAATCCCACATCTCCATTCAAGAAGAGATCTAGAAGGGGGCGGGGGAACCCTTATTCCTCATCCTTCAACTCCATGGAGGGAACTGGATCTACCGACTGTACAGATTGAATTTCTTTTGAATACTACTGAAGGGCTATTGTTAAAAGGTTTTCTTAGCTTGCTGTTTAATTGATTATGGACCAATTGAGCATAGCTCATGCGGGATATCTTTCCTATCCAAAGTGAGAGAGGTCGATGATTCAATTCCCAAAGGGGTTGTATTAAAAAATAAAAAAACTCTTAATTGATTATGGCATCTCCTAGGCAATGATTTAAATGATTTATGGCATGTATTTAGCAAGGTTTAAATATAAGACCGTTTGCCAACTTTTAAAGAAGGTAATGCCAAATACATACAGTTCTTAAATGTCTACAGCTGGAGCGTCTTCCTAGACTCAAACTATGGTAGGCTCACATAGAGATCTTTTTCGTGTAAGACAATATCTACCTTCGTCACTGAATTAGTCTGACGACATTATCAGGAGCAATCCATTGTAACCGCAAACGATTATTCATTGTTTACATATGCATGTATGGCCAGGAAAGGCTTTGGCATCCTTATTATATATGACATTGATCTTAATGTGTAACTATAAATATACATAACTGAATCTGAAACAAAATGTTCTATCAGCAGCTGACATTTTTCTTTCCCAGAAAACCAGTAGCATGGATCTTAATACCCAATGATCAGAGATATAAAAAAGAACTTGAACTGTATGTTTAAGAGAAAACTCAATTTTGCAACCTTGGTCTTCATTTGTTGATCGTGCTCTTTAAGGTCTTTCAACTCCTGAAATGAAGAATCAAAGCAAGTCATGCATAGTTGCAATGCAACTATCAGCCTAGTATTAGCAAAAGCAATTAAAATTAGTTGCTACCTTCTCTACTTGACGGCAGTTTTGCTGATGATCAGCTGTTTCTTGTCGTGATCTATTGAGGTCCTCCTCCAATGTTATAATTTTTCCTCGCAATAATGATATCTCTTCCTACTTTCAGCACATGCAAGATGTTATCAAGAAAATGTAAAGTCCAGAGAGATGCTTGTAAGCCTAAAATTAGTGAATGCAACCCAAAAATGAAATTCAAATCTATATGTCCTCCAGGACCTTCACTAGTGTAATTTATGCATTCTAACTTATATTACAGAACTATGATTAAAATATGCTGTCAATACTACATGAATTTAATATGGATCATCCTCCAATATGTATGAAAAGATGAGAAGAGATATTTTTGATAATCTCCATGGGCAAATTATGTAAATAATTGGTCTGTATGAAAAATCAAGCATTCGCAGCCGTCAACAATTTGTCATTATGGAAGTGGATGATAGCAATAAAGACATTGCAGGATGCTATAGAAAATGATTTATATGTAACTTATAAATTAGATAAATGCATATCGAGTACTTAAACAACATAGCCAGGCTTGTACCTGTAAGGAAGCTCTCTCATCACTACCAAGCTGCTCTTTGGAGTAAATTTCCTATTTAAAAAGGATGACAAAAGTATTACCAACAGAAAGAAACATAAGCTTATGTTCTCTGTTTACAGTACATGCTATTTCAGTTAAAAGACAAGCAGGAGATGGAGAGAAAAATACAAAACATAGGTAGGAAAAACCAAATAGTTTTTAAATAAGAAGAAGAATATTATGTACAAACTATGGTAAAGGTTTGTTTATGAGATGATTAACAAAGTAAATACAGTGTTAAGCATGTGATTCTACGGACATAAGGCAAGGCATAACTTGATTCTTTTCTTTACTTCATTCTAATGATTAACCTCCAAAAGTTATTTCTTTTTCATCCCAACATCTTGCTTAGGGGAATGAAAGGAGTTCAATCATCTGCAACTAATCATATGAAAGAATTGGCAGACAGATATAGAAATTTCATAAAACTAAAGACTGATGGATTAGGTAGTGAGGTGGCTACAAGGGGTGCATGAATTTAAGGAGAATGCATGCATCAGCAGATTAGAGGGAAAAAATGGTATTACAGTCATGAATGTTGTATGGTCTAGAATGTTGGGAAGCAAAGCAGTGCTTAATAAGCAAGATCAGATTAGATTAGATAGCCATCTAAGTCAACATACACAAGAATGGCACCATAGCACAAGTAACCATATTAGAAGATATGAATATACTCTTTAGGGGGAAAAATCTTTCTATTTGAGAATACAACAACCCATAAATGTTTTGGCAAGGCTTTTCCTTTTTGAGAACCAGAGAGGTTAAGTGGTAAAGAAATCCATAAGTTAGAACACGACTTCTAAATAAATGGATACCTTGTGTGATATACTCTCATGGTGGCCATTTAATAATGAACCTGTTGAAGAAGATATGGATGACCGCATTTGATCAGTAGTCTTGGAACCACGCCCCCTACCTGCTCCAGAGCGCCCCCTAACCCGACTTTGTCTCTTCTTATTCGAATCATCCAAACTTGGTCTTAGATAAACAGCATCTGTAACCTTTATCATTCCATCGGCTGCTCCCTGCGGTAGCATATTCATTATTGATAAGCAAATCTCAACAGACGGGGTGAAATTTTGTACAGCAAGCATGCACATAAGCTTCAATAATTAAGAAATAATGCTCAGGGATCTGCTCCTGTTTTGAAGGGAAAAACGTATGTGCATGTTGCTTCAAACATATAGCGGTTTACACATAGAAAGTGTGTTTGAGACTTATTTCAAAATGTCTAGGTTGTTTATCATAAGAAACACCACGTTATAGTCGCCCTTTCTCAAATTTCTTCCTTTCTAGGACATTCTATTATATAACATCCAAAACAGGTATAAAAGAAAGCGGGAAAAAATAATCTAGATTGTATAGACCATGATACCAGTAAATCACATGGGATGTGATCCTGAAGGATTATTAGAATACTGGTAGATAAATGGAACAATTAAGGACAAAGTACAAAAAATGATTTATTTCAGAGGCATAGATTTCCTCTTGGAACTTCTAACATGGGCACTTCCTTCTTGTGATGGTCATTCAAAAGTTCCAAAAGATAAAAGCAACTATAATATCACCGTGCAGCCTGGAGATTAACCAAGTAAAGGGCCCATGAGCCTCAAATTTTTTTCCCTCTGAGACGCTGTGAACTTGAATTTGCTAATTACCCAAAATGCGTGTAAAACAAAATGTAAGACATGACCGGGAAAAGCATTTTACTTAGGGTGAATTCAAGGGTGTTGAAAAAACAAAGGTGATATATACAATGCCATCTAGCTTCCGAATTGTTCCAGAATCCATAGGAAACTTAGCCTTTTGATACAAAAGAAGACTTTTAATTTCAAGGCCCCATGTTAAGCATAGACCCAATAGAGAACTAGAGATTGGTGTGCTGAGAAATTTATAATCTAAACTAAAAAATGAGAAGTAGCATGAACAAACTCAACATGATAAAAAATGGATTTGCATATCATAGGTGAATAATCAGTAAGTACGATGAAATGGGAGCAAAGAATTCATGAATGGGTAAGTGACGGTCCTATGTGCCTCGGTACTGTATAAAGCACACCTCATAGTGTTGGAGCATCACTTGATCATCCTCTTGAACTCTTTGCTTCTTCTGAATATTGTGTTGTATCAAGAAGCCCCTGCCATTCTGAATAGATGTAAAAGACAATCAACATCAGGTGTATATCATATAAGCCTAATAGATGAAATATCTAATCGAAGTAAGGAAAATAAGGCATTGATCAGATCACATCTGAAGCAAACTTAAGTGTGATTAAGAGACAGATGACCCAGAAATCATCATAAAAACTAGCAGAGGCTAGTATTTCATAATATTGCAACATTTAAAGCATAAATTCATGAGCCATTTCAAATAGCAGAATCATCAATTCAACCTGCGTTCTAGACCGAACAGTGTAATTAGTAGACAGTTGCTAAATATCAAGTTTAGAACATCGATTACAAAAGATGTGAACTTCCCAAATAACACCGATATGATCCCAATATCAATAAACCCTTAGTCTCCACAATCTAGAAGCAAACAAACTTATGTGAATTTTTCAAAATGCACGTATCCTTTCTAAACAAATCAATCTTCTGCAAAGCCTAGAAATCAAAAGATGAATAACAAATTAACTATATGTAAGAATGGAGCTCACATCATCTTCGGAATCGCTTGAAGGCAACTCGTCGGACGCGGCAAACTTCACCGGAGGAACTGATTGCCACGCCGACGACTGAATCGCAATACAAGACGAGCTTTTCCCAGTCATTCGAGCCTCCAATTTCGCGAGCTTTGATGGCAGCGAAGGATCTGATGGATTCGACGAGTTCGATGACAAATGCATCACAATATCGTCGGACATGGCTTTGATCGAATCAATAAAACCCAAAACTCTAAAGAAAAGTGATCAGAATAAACCCTAGAAACCCTAATTCAGATCATTTCCAGTAAAAAAAAAAAGAATTTTTTTTTTTTGGATCGCCTCTTTCCATTGAGAATTAAGTTAAGAGGTCGTCGAGGAGAAACCCTAGAAAAGATTGGGGGGCAAAAGGCCTTAACGTGAGCCGGGCCGGCTAGAATCCGCGGCGCCGGCAGTTTGAGGAGAGAGCTGAAGAGGAGCAGGGGCGTTTTGGGAAAATGATGGGTAGAGAGGGGTGTTTTGGGGATGGTGGGTTGAGAATGGGAGGAGATTGCAATAACTTTGAGTGTGGGCTTTTTATTTTTCTTTCTTGATTATTTTTACATAGTGAGGGAAAGAAAGAGAGCTTTTTATTTTCTTTCTCGTTTTCTTCACAAAGTGAGGGGAAGAGAGGAGGGCCGTGTCCTAAAATAATAAATCTAACGGTCGAGATTTGTGTAAAACAGAAAGGTCTGGTGTATTGGTATATTCCAGTGATGAGAATTCCTCTAAAGCAACCCCGTCATGCCCCGCTTCCCGATGTACGGCAAGGGGACGCGGCGAGGCTCGCTACGTATTTATTCAGAAGTAAACACGCTAAGCGTATTTAAGCAATATAAAATAAATGTACACAAGGGACAAGAATATAAACGAATAGCAACTTTATTTATTAAACATTCTTTTACAGATACAACTGGAATGTAAATACATAAATAGAAAGCAGTGCCTAAACAATGGCATAACTGAAATGAAAAGTATGTACAAGTGCCTACAGCTCTGGGTCGATAGCAAACTGCTCCAAGTCCTCGGTACTGGGCTCGGTCTCTAGTGCGTCCAAATCACCTGACAACATTCCAAAGAAAGAAGAAAAGGAATGCCGTCAGCGAACAATAGCTCGGTAAGTCCCAAAGATGAGTAGAGATATAATAGACAGAAAGAGAATATGACTAGTAATGTTTAATTATATTATTAACGCAGTTGTTTGTAGCTTGATACAGAATATGCTAGTATATACGAGAGGAGTCCCACTGTTCCGGAGACTAAGGTATACGGAGTATAAGGAACCGTTCAGTCACGGTACAACGATAATAGATATTCAAGTTAGGTGTATTAAGGTTACAGTCTTGTACCACTTCTAACACATTTCGTACCAATCTACCCCTTTATAAACCATGTAATCTCTTTTGTATTGATTATATTGTTTTGTTATATAAATGGATGATTTGCCAAAACCATGATATCAGTAAACGAAATGGATATAAATGGATAGTCATGTAAACAGAGTATATCCATAGTTCGGTTCGGTTAATATAGATTGATATAGATTGAATAGACGGATTCATGAATTCATGTTGTATTATACTTCATACTTGAATCATATTCAAGCCAGATTGAGACTCAGTCTGAGTCAGACACTTTGAAAAGAAATTGAAGTCCTGAATTAGTTTTGATATTATCGGTAACTGCTACACATGGACGGCAGAATTTGTGTCTTTTTCCAAGACAATTACCTTGTTGAAAACACCGTTTGTTAGATTATCTCCCTTAGATAGGCAGGCACCCACATTCTCCGGCTCCCCAAGGCTCAAGAGAATTGGTCCCGCTTAAACCTATGTTTACTAGGGTCCTTATTGTAAATTAGTATAACTTGAGGGGTTTTTATGTAAAAGTAGTCTGATCTATTTTCAAAATACACCTCTAGTATTTAATTATCGTCTTTATGGTTTTTCATAGATGTATATTTTATAAAAGCGAAATTTCTAGTGAGTAGAACCTAGTTTTCATTGTATATGGTATTTTAATGAAATATTGGAATTTTGCATTGAATGTATATTCCTGTAATGGTGATTCCTTTAATTTAGAAAACTTGGAATATTTGTATAATATATTTAAAATAGATCTTTTGATGATATTCATACATATATCTATATATTTAATAAAAATAAATTTTATTTATTTTCTAGAAATATCATTTTCTTAAAAATAGCATTAAAAATTCTATCGAGATCGAATACTCCTTGCGGAGGTCTGAATATCGCTATACTAGGCCCGAGGACGTGCGATAACTCGCACCATCCCGATCGGGGTTCCCCAAAATGGGTTGTGAGAGACGTAATTGTAAGGAATTAGATAATACTTTTCTTAAACAAAACGATTTTGTAATAGTTTATGGTATTTTATTGTAACTCGTGATATTTCCAAAAAAACACTGCCCAAAAGTAAATCGTGCTATGTCCAATATGTGTGTTGTGATGAGGTAGGCCATTAGCTCGTGAGTTGTCTAAAGGTAATACAAGTATTATGTTGATTTGTGTCAAAACTAAAGTATATGGAATTTTACCGTAAAAATAAGATAAAAGTTGCATAAAAAATTTTTTTGAGATGAAACTTGTTTTAATGTGTTTGTTAATGTTTTTTAAACATTATATGAGAGTATGGTATTAGATGGTTTAAGAAAAGTTATATTTTTTAGTGAAAAAACGAAACGGAAGTCGGATTAGCTCCGCTTTCGTCGAGTTTTAAAAATGAAAGTTTTTAGAATAGAAAAAGAGAGAGGAAAAGGGGACTTACAAGCTACAACGATTGAGGGAAGAAGGGGGAAGCTAGGGAAAGTGTCGGGGCGTCGTTTCGTCGCCGGAATCTCTTCGGAACTTCGCCGGAACTTCACCCTTTTCTAACTCCACTTGCACAACTTGGGACTTGAGAATTTTTTAGGGTTTTTGTAATGAAATTATGAGTGAGGAGAGGTGAAATGGAGTGTGGTATTTATAGGAAAAATTAAGGTTTAGAGGGTTAAATAATACATTAAAAATATGCATTAAAATGGGATCAAAGGTGATTCAGTGTTCTCTGAAAAATGTGCAGAGAAAATAAACAACATGAGAGAAGTGGGGTAGGCCAAGGGGTGCTCGGGTAAAAAGATGGAGAGCATCCCCTACGGGAGGGCCGGCGGTGCCGGTCTCCAAAGCAATCTCGCCGGTCCAATACTGGTGAGGGGTGCTTGGATCTTCGCCACGTGTTGGTGTCGCTTGGTTTTCTTCAGTGCACATGTTTGATTATTCTGTAACTTATCATCTTACGTGTAGTGCACGTGCAAACCCTTGAGATTCTAAAAGATTAAAAGAAAAATTAAATAAAAAGATAATGTGGCTGGGGGGATTCGATCACAAGGGCTGCGTCACAACAGTGCAAGACTTTACCAATGAGCTACAAGTGCTTTCTTGTTGTTCGAAAGTAAAAAAAATACTTATAATATACACATGATTGCAAATACTCCATTTGTACATTAACTTTTAAACAATTTTCTGTACATTGAAATTGGAGTTGTTGCAATGTAACAACCCTATTTTTCTACACCAAAATTTTTCAAATTTTTTTTCAAAAATCCACAAAGTGGTATTTTAGCATGAGCACAAGATTTAGGTAATTATTTTGTTTTTAATTACAAGCTACAAGAATGTAATAACTCCATTTTTAGTGTACAAGAAATTACTTTAAATTTAATGTATACTAGGAGTATTTATTCTTACTGCTATCAGTTTAAGTAATTAAAAACCACAATAATTACAAGAAGGAGCTTGTAGCTCATTGGTAATACCTTGCACTGCTGAACCAAGCCACCAGAGTTCGAATCCCATGCCCTCCATTATTTTTATATTGTTTTGTTTTAATTTTTTTGGAAAGTCAACAGTCAAACAACCATAACCCTCAAAATTTATACTGAACCCAAAAAGTTAAATATACCAAATTTTCCCCCAGGAGATGACCCACCCGATGGTACCCCGACTCGGCCGGCGCCGCCGGCCGGACTCGGCCGGACGGCCGAGTCGTCAACACGGAATTTCTCCGTGTTGACCTGGTCATACCCCCTGCATACTCTAAAATTTTTGATCGGTTACCAGATTCACAATAAACCTCTTTTACTCCCAAATTTAATGATATTTTAATGAATTTTTATATATTTTTATATATTTTTTAATTAAAACCCTAACCCTAGCCTAGCCCTATATAAATACCCCTACCCTATACCATTTCACCCTACATTTCTAAGTCCACTCTCTAAAAATTTCAAGAGAACTCGGTACATTAGAAAAAGAGCGAAAGGCGAAGCGCTGCCGAAATCGACGACGAATTCCGGCGATCATACTAGGACCCTTCGCGACGTTTCGACGCCCGACAACCCACTACCTTTCTAGCACCCTCTACCTTGTCCAAACCCGTAAGTCCCCCTCTTTCTATCTTCCTTTTCTTTTAAGAAAATACGTCTTTTTAAAACCCGACGGAAATCGGAACAAACCGATTTCCGATTCGGTTTTCTATCAGAACTCACTTGTCACAAATTACATAATGCTTAAACATATTCATGTTGACTATTAATCACTTAAAAATCAATTTGGATAAAGTTTTTCACATGAAATGATAACGTTTCTATTTATCGTATTTCTTTCACTTAAATACCACAATGTTTAGTTATCACATTTAACCCTTAACAATTGCTATACCTTAACGTAGATCACGAGGTAATGACCTATCTCCACACACACGCAATTACAAGCCTAATTGATATTATCAAAACTTAAAATACGAAAATACAAGACTTTACATTAAAATACCCTTTTCTTTATAAACCTTTTCTGAAAATTCTAAGTTGTATACAATTTTTTTAAAACAAAATCTTTTAATAGGAAAATACGATATGTCATGGACATCGATCGTTTATCTAAACTGACTTTGTGGTGTCTAGGCTAGGCAAGTGAGCTTGGGTAACTTTAAAAGGCCCGCCTCAATATTCGTGAGCGGATCCCTCCCTCCTCACTTGTACTTATCTGGCCACAATTGGCGGTGAAGAGGCGATTTGAGACTTCTAATGACTTGTCGTTCAGACCTTTAGAAATAGGCTAGTTGGCTTAGAAAACCCTAGAATCTAAAATACGGAAATTTACACCTTTTACAAATAAATACCTTATTTTTATAAAACCGTTTTCTAAATAATTAGTATTTATTCAATCTTTGCAAAGCGCCGCTACAACCCACCTTTGGGGAACTCGTTAGGGATAGTACGGTTTATCGTACACCCTCGAGTTTAGTAGTGCGAGATTCAGACCTCCGCAAGGAGCATTCGGTCTCGAAAGGTTTAAAATACGACATTTAAGAAAAATGAGATTTTTGGAAAATAAAATATTTATATAAAATTATTCTTGTATTAACATATATAAAATTATCATTTAAACACCTATTTTATTATAAGATAAAGTTTCCACCTTTTCCTAAAAAAAAAATTACAAGATTAACAGTTGCATTAAAATACCATGAATTTTCAAATAAATCAATGTTATAATTTAATACTTTTATTAGGATATATTCACTAGAATAACACAAATAAAATTTACACTCATTATAACAATAAAGACGAATAATAAATACTTGGGGTGTATCTTGAAAACTATACAAAAGTATTTTTATATAAAACTCCCTCAAGTTTTATAAATTACAATAAGGACCCTAACAATTATAGAACTTCAAAATTACTTTTCTTTTAGTTTGACTCGGGTTTGAGTCTGACTATTTTTGACTTGAATATGATTCAAGTCAATCTATATTCCTTAATATTCCAACTTAATATAAATACATGAATCCCAGAATCCAGTTAACAATCTATACAACTTGACTGAATCAAACCATGGATATATATCCATTATCCCGTTATACCATTTACCTGATTATGCAGTTACAATCCGTTTACTGATATCATGGTTTTGGTCAGTCATCCAACTTACACAATACAATACTATAATACAATCATAACACTACGGGGTTTAAGGGGTAGACTGGTACGGAATATGTTAAAGGTGGCACGAGGTGGTCACTTAAGACGTAATTACATCTATGCCGTTGTTCCGTGGTATTATCGACGGAGCCTTGTACTACAGGTTACCAAAGTCCCCGGTGTAAGTGGGACTCCCCTCGTATACACTGGCATCTTCTGTACCAGGCTACAAACAACAACGTTAATACAATATTACAATATTATAATACAACATTAAAAGCTCCCCCCCTCTCTCTTTCTCTCTCTTACTTTCTGTCTATTTCTCCCTTATCTTTGGGACTTACCGAGCGACCTGTTCGCTGACGACATTCTATTTCTTTCTTCTTTGATTGTCGTCAGGTGCTTTGGACCCAGCAGAGATCGAGCCCACCGGTGAAGACTTGGAGCAGTTTCACGAAGACCCCGAGCTCTAGATATTGTACCTTGTTCTATTCAGTATTTTCATTTCCTGTTATGCCACTGTTTAGGCATCGCTTTCCATTTCAGTTGTATTTACTTTTCATGCATTGTATAAAAGAATGTTATTAATAAAGTTGCTGTTATTTCTATATCTCTTGTCTCTTGTGTAATTATTTCTATATTGCTTAGCTACGCTTAGCGTATGTACTTCTGAGTACATACGTAGCGGACCTCGTCGCGTCCCCTTCGCCGTACACTGGGAAGCGGGGCGTGGCATGCAACCTACCCTCCTTACAAAAATTTCGTTCTCGAAATTTACAATTATTTTAAAGACTAGTTTACAAACAAATGAGGGTATCTTGCACACATGCTGTCCTCACTCCCATGTCGATTCTCCTGGTGAATTTTTTCACCACAACACTCGAATCAAGTTTACTTACTTGTTCCGAAGTGACTTCACCTTTCTATCTAGCATCTCAACAGGTTGTAGCTCGCAAGATAAGTATGTCTGTACAGTGAGCTCGGAGTGATCAAGAATATGGCTGGGGTCACTCACATACTTTCTGAGTTGGAATATGTGGAACACATTGTGCACTCCTTCTAATGAAAGTGGAAGTGCCAAGCGATATTGTAACATTCAGAAATTTTAGAAACAAATAAAATCAATTAATTAAATAATAAAATATTAAATTAAAAGGTTATTAAAACCAAATAAGGCATTTTCATAAGTAGTATGTAAAATAAATTAAATTAAAATTTTAATATGTAACATAAATAAATTATAAGGGTTTTAATGAGAATTTTAGCTTCATTTTAATTAAAAAGGTATTATATAATAACATAAGTTGTGAAGGGTTCTTATGTAAAGTTTAGGATATTGTGCAAATTGGAAATTTGTTATGAGCGTGAGTGAAAAAAGGGTAAATTAGGGTTATGTTCAGAATATTATCCAAGAGATATTTCATTTTGGAAAAAGAAAATCAATTCCATATCATTCTTGCATGCACACACCCTCACCACACCTCCTGCTTGCATGAAGATGGCATCCTTTAGCCTTTGACACCTCCTCCTCTTCCTTCTCCTTATCCTTCCCTTTTCTCATATATATAGCTTGTGTTCAGATCTGAAACATTTTTAAAATCTAAAAATTTAAAGAAAGAAAAAGAAAACCAAAGCAAACCAAAGGAGAACAAGAGAAAGGAGAAGAAAAGAAATAGGTTTAGGATTTTCCTCACCATCAAGCTAGGACAAGGAGCTTGTGCAGCTTGGAGGGTATTCTTCCAGCAAGTTATTTGTAGGTAAAATCCTTAATCACAATAGGGATTTAATTCTGTAACTAGTTCAAAATCTGAAATCAAAATGTCTAGAATATCGTATTTTTTTGGCAAAATCGAGTCTGTTTGAATCTGCTATACTTTAGAGAAAAGTTAACAAAACTAAACAGGGTCTAAATGATGTATGTTGAACCTAGAGCAAACCATAGGAACACGAACCAGAGGGCTCGGATTTTGGCCGGCGACCCAAAGGGAAATTCCGGCGTCGCCAGATTTGTAGGGGCTTGGGTGTTTTGGTTTGTTGGGTAGGTATCTGTGCAGAATTTTGGTTAATTTGGTATTGTTTAATCAATCCAGTTTAACTGTATATAAAATCTGAAAGCTAATATCGGAAAAGGTATCCAAAAATCTAAAATACGACACGGTTAAAACGTATCGCGATCTGTTCTCTGTCGCGATGCAGGGTTGGGTTAAATTGCAGGAAGGTTAAGTGATAGATCGTTGCAATAGTCGTGCGTAGTATAATTAGCACGTACAAACTTGTGGTTCTTGATTTTTGCCGTATCGGAATGTTGCCGTTTTCTTATACAAGTTATTTAAATGTTAGATTTGAGTGCGGGAACCTTGGAGGCCGCAAGGAAAGGAAAAGGATTGGCGATTCCTGAATAGATACAACGTATTTCCGATGAGTAGACTAAATATCTATCGGGGAATTTTGTAAAAATGGCGTGTTACGCCCGTAGTTTTATTTAAATAAAAGTTTTACTTTTGTATGCTAAGTTAATAACGCGCATTCATATACATATCTATGCATCAATATGACAATAGATGTAGAACACTGCATAATTATCGACGAGTTATGCCGCACGTGCACACCTTTACATGTTACACTACATATCGTCGATATTAACATGTCACTTTTACACTAAATATCCATCTTGTTAAATATGAATCCTATCATACCTTAATTATCAACAATAGTGGTAACTTGCATAAATGACATCATGTTTATCATCCGAGTATTCTAAGTTGATATGAGAAGCTTTTGTATTATTGAGAATTTATGGTTTGGGTTTTCCTGTACTATTACATAAATCCAGTGATTTCATGATTGATGTGACATGTCCACCATGAGATATTTTATGATTTTGTTTTATTCCGGACCGAGCAGGGGAGATATACGGTCGCGGGTTTATACGTTATCCAAACTGAGTGGGAGAGATATACAGTTGGATACATGGTGGACCCAGTCGAGACCGAGGGGCAGGATAGCCGCATTTGAGGCGGGGGGAGCCTAGCGAGGATACTCGATACCGGATATAGTTGTGAAACACGGCGGATATCTAGATGATATCGACAGGTGTTATTGATTACAGGATCGTTCGAGGAATGATGCCTGAGAGACATGGAAGTTTTGTATCGATGATGGACACGGAAAGATGAATTTTATTGGAAACGAATGATGAGATTTCAGTTTGGTTATGTGATTCGTTGTACAGATTCATGCTTTCCATATACTATCATACACTATACTTGTTCTCATTTCAGTTAGTATGATCGTCATATTTACATTATCAGTCGTTATATGTTAGTTTTATTCACTGAGTTGGCAACTCACCCCCGTTGTGCCACAGTTCCTTGCAGGGGTAGAATGGACGGTTAGCAGCTGTGCAGATCCACTTTTGCAGCTTTTATCGCATCTTTTGATAGGTGGGTTACATATGTAGTAACCTTCTCTTTTGGTATTGTATTTTGGATCTAGAAAATCTCCATCAGACCTGTATTTTGACTTAGAGTGAGAGATGGTTATATGTATATTATTTGACAGATGAGATCGTTTAGCTCTATAAATTGTTATTTCTTTTACTGATATATGAAATTCTTATTGATGTCACATGCGCTTGGATATTTATCTCCACAATTGATATTGTTGATCCCAACTAGGGATGCAACCAAACTTAACACTTTATACTTGTTTTTATATCTTAATTTCACAACAACTGTGATTTTTACTTAAAAGCTAAATTTTTATAAAGAATTCCGCAAAAAGGATTTTGATCTTGGTTTTCGGCTTACTTTGTATATATCTATAGATATTATACAATCTAAGTGCCGGTCACATCCAAACTTTGGGTCGTGACAGATATGCCACTTCACCGACTCGTTCGAGTCTATCGAACGGTTCAATATACCTCGGACTAACCTTATCTTCCAAAACGAATCACTCCACGGTTTGGAGATATCTTTAAAAATACATGTTCTCCCGGTTGAAACTCCAAGCGACGACACTTTGCATCAGCCCGGTGTTTCTGTCGATCTTGGGCTATGCGCATTCTTTCCCTGATAGTACGAACCATATCGACAGTTGCTACTATCATCTCAGGTCCAAGGAGTTCTCTATCTCCGATGTCGTCCCAACTTAATGGTGATCGACACTTCCTTCCATATAAAGCTGCAAAAGGTGTCATTCCTATACTTGCTTGGTAGATGTTGTTGTATGAAAACTCCACAAGATGTAGATGGTCTTCCCACGATCCTCCGAAGTCCAGCATACATGCTCTTAGCATATCTTCTAAGATCTGAATTGTTCACTCAGACCGACCATCTGTTTGTGGATGATAAGCTGTGCTGAAGTTCAGACTTGTTCCCAAGCTAGCTTACAGACTTTGCCAAAATTACGATCAGAATCTAGTGTCACGATCGGAGACAATGCTGTAAGTATACGGTAGCGCCCCGGCCGTCTGTCCGAGGCCAAAATGCGGAAACGAAAACTTTTTCTAAACTAGAAACCGGCGCTATCGTATACTTTAAATCCGGATCAAACCATTAACCTATAACTAGCTAACTAGAGAAGGGATAGAAAGGCTATACCGATCGATCCGTATCCTTCGGTCTTTGGCCACTATCCCAAGCTCCTCGCGGCATCTCCGGTCTCGATCTCCTCGTCGAAAAGGGCACCACATCTTCGAGTCTTTTTACGGGCTCCCGCTTCATCCGAAGCAACTCGGGCATGAAGTTCGCTAGCCGACGTGTTTAAGGCGAAGTAGAGAATGTTTGTGACAACTTTGTCTCTTGCATCCATTGCATGGATGAAGGTTTGAAGATGAAGCCATCAATGGAGGTTGTGAGCTAGAGAAAGAAGAAGAAGAGGAACCTTTTTGTTTTGTGTGTTTCTTATGATAAAAAATGAGAGAGAGCTAGCATGAAAAATACAAGAGCTAACCCCATATCATGGCGGCCCCCCTCTCTCTCCTTATCATATCAAGGATCAAATCCATCACAAAATGTGACACATGCACAAAGAAAGAGACCATGAGTCATCACTTATGCATGTGTCACCATTAATGCTCTAAATAATGATTTCTAGCTCACAATTTCCATTTGTAAATATTAACCCAAATGTTTAAAACAATAAAATGATACGGCAATATCTAAAGTAAACTCGTGACGGATCACAAGGATACCCCTCACCTGTATATACATACCTGTATCCGCATTCCGACTGAATGCGAATACGATGAGACTAAAGTAATCCAACAAATCTAATACTAGGATCCGGCTTAAACCAAAGCCCACTAGTATGATCCGTCCGATCATGATCCGTGCACTACTGCACGTATATGATCGAACCCTGCCATATATCATACGGCCTCTACAAAGTTTCGCCCGAAACTTGAAAACTGTCTGTGGGGGACTCTGAAGACTCGTCAATACTTTGGCTGTGGTTTAACCACTGGCACGTCAGAGGTACTAGCTGTACGTAACGGGCTACCAGGTATTGACCAAAAGGGAGGTCGATGAGCGAACTCATCCTAACACCCTACTGAGCCTGTCAGTGACAATATTCGTACAGTCCGGTCCGTTCGTCTATGAGTATCGCATGGCGGGCCTAGGGGGTTGGTAAAAGTCAGACCCCCAAAAGCGGTACAAGTCGTGTCGGAGTGTAGCCCAGAATACCCTGAGATACTACTAGAATACCTACTAGTAAATCTCCTGCCTCGGCCGAGGGTTTTGTGTAATGGCTCTCCAAGACACAGCGCGATCTCACCCCCAATACCGGGAGAGACGAATCCTCTGTCGATCCGCTCACTTGCCTCAATATGGCTCGGGACTGTACCCAACTAAAACCTGTTTGCACGACTCCTTTGAGCCGTGCTAGGGTAGTAATCAAAGCACAGTAGGAACTCACATGAGACAAATGACGACCTTAGGTCGATGAACTAACCTGTACACATGTCACCATGGAACTGCTATCTGACGCTAGGTATATTACCAACTAGCAGATTCCCGGCGAGTCCTGTCCGGTGTACTTATAACCCAATGAGCACCTGTATACATCTTAGGTGAACCAACTGACACCAGTGGCTTGTGAGATCGGCCACCGCCCCTCGTCGGGGTCTCGACTGTATACACTAGTCTACTCCGGAGTATCGATGCCCTGTCTCGAAACTCCCACGACTATGGACCATTTTTAAGGATGCGCTTATGGACTACCCAACTCTCACGTATATAATCGCCATCATACTGTTGGTGGTCAAGCAGGATCCTAAGGGCTCTATCAACGTGTAATAGCGAACATGTCACCTAAAACTGTACACGACTGATAAAGACAAACCATGGTAGCATACTATTCTCTATCAACGTGTAATAGTGAACTACAATGTCACCTAAAGCATGTACACGATGATAAAGACAAACCAGATAGTATACAAATATCTCGAGTAAGACTGTTCTACCGGTATAGGTCCTCCTTCAATCATTACAATCACGTGCCTGCGATCCAATAATCGACTTTGAGGGCACTATATCCAACAAATGCAAACCGGTACTCCATGTAATCTCACGATTTCCTGTATGAGTTCATGGATATCAGAGATGGTACATATTTGAAGAGTTTAAATCTTACTTAGATTCTTACCTCCATATACTTCTTTGCTGGTGTCTCAGTAGATTAGCCAACTCGAAATGGGATGAAGCGAGCCGACTTTGTGAGTCGATCCATAATAACTCATACCGCATCGTTACCTTTCGTGCTGCTGGAAGTGCAGTCATAAAGTCCATTGTGATGTGTTGCCACTTCCATTCTGGGATAGGTAACGGTTGAAGTAAACCAGCAGTCATGTGATATTCAGCTTTTACTTGCTGACACACCAAGCATTTAGCGACGCTTTTGGCTACTTCACGCTTCATTCCATACCACCAGTAATTTTGATGCAGATCTTTGTACATCTTTGTACCTTCAGGGTGTACTAAATAAGGAGAGCCGTGAGCTTCTTTCATCAACTCTTCTTGCACATGACCTTTTGGCACACACAATATACTGCCTTACCTCAAGGATCCGTCTTCATGAATGATGAAGTCTGTTCGAAGTCCACTTTCTACTTGTTCTCCGATCTTTTGCAACTTAGTATCACTTGCTTGAGCTGCTTTGATCTGATTGACAATGGTAGATTGAACATGTAAGTTCATCAAACTTGAAGCATTACCTGGCATGACCACTTCAATCTCCATTTGATGTAAATCTTGTCGAAGCTTTCACTGTACGGTGAGATTCAATACTAATGGTTGGCGACTAAGGGCATCAGCTACTACATTCACCTTTCCTAGATGATATTGTAGGTTGATATCGAAGTCTGCCATAAGTTCTAACCATCTTCTCTACCGCATATTTAACTCTTTCTGAGTAAACACATATTTCAGACTTTCGTGGTCTGTGTATATATCCACTCGTTCACCAAGAAGATAATGGCGTCAAATCTTAAGAGCAAAGATAACGGCCGCCAACTCCAAATCATGCGTCGGAGAGTTGCGCTTATGAATCTTCAGCTGTCTTGAAGCATATGCTACAACTTTACCGTGCTGATGTAGAACACATCATAATCCCTTACCGGATGCATCACAACGCACTTCGAAACCTCCAGATTGGTCCGATATGACAAGAATAAGTGATGATGTTAATCTTGACTTGAGTTCTACGAAAGCTCATTCGCATGCTTCTAACCACACTAATTCTTCATCTTTACGTGTGAGCTTAGTCATGGGCGTTGCAATCTTCGAAAATCCTTCAATAAACCTTCTGTAATATCCCACTAATCCCAAGAAACTTCGAATGTACTTCACTGACTTCGGTGTCAGCCATTTTCTTACTGCTGATACTTTAGCTGGATTTATAGAGATTCCATCGCCTGATACAATATGTCCTGGAAAACCGACTTGATCTAGCAAAAACTCGCACTTGTTGTACTTGGCATAGAGTTGATGCTGTCGTAAAGTCTCCAAGAGAATTCGCAGGTGTTCGGCGTATTCTTTCCGACTCTTAGAATACACTAAAATGTCGTCGATGAAGATGACAACAAACATGTCTAGGTACTCTCGGAAAACTTGATTCGTTAGTTTCATGAATATAGCTAGTGCGTTGGTCACTCCAAATGGCATCACAAGAAATTCGTAATGTCCATGGCGAATTCTGAATGCCTTTTTATGGATATCAGATTCTTTGACCTTCACCTGATGATAACCCGAACGAAGATCTAACTTGGAGAAAATGCAAGATCCACTTAGCTGATCGAACAGATCGTCGATGTGCGGGAGTGGATACTTGTTCTTTATAGTTACATCGTTTAGAACTCTATAATCAATGCGCATTCAATATGAACCTTCCTTCTTCTTCACAAGTAGAACTGGAGATCCCCAACTTGAAGTGCTGGGACGAATCCATCCTTTCGCCAATAATTCGTCCAACTGAGTACGGACTTCCTTCAAACCTTCAGGGCTTAACCGATACAGTGCTTTGATCACCGGTTGTGCTCCAGGTACTAAATCAATGCTGAATTCAAGAGCTCGATCGGGAGGAAAACCCGACATATCTTCAGGAAATATATCTTCGAACTCTCGAACTACCTCTGGCTTCGATCCTTCCTCCGCTTGAAGTGTTGTAATCACTGCCTTCTTCGGTTTTGCCTTGTATGTGCTTGGCTTCAGGATACGGTCTCCGCTTTTAAAATAAAAGACCGGATGGTCTGGAATATCGAACACTACCCTCCTTTGACGACGGTCGATGGTAGCGTAAAAAGTTCCGAGCCAATCCATACCCAAAACGACATCGAAATTCAGTATATCCAGCACCTTGAAGTCAGCATAGAATTCTCTGCTGCAGACGACCACTGGACATAGGTCGTATCCCATTACTGCCTTTAGAACGTCATTTCCTGAACTGACATTCCAGCTAGATACGAGAGGTTTGACTGGAATCACATGAGTTCAGACGAACCGTTGCGACATAAAGCAATGAGATGCTCCAGTATCAAAGAGTGCTAGTGCAGGAAGTGGGGCTACTAAGATTGTACCTAAGTTATGTGGGATAAGTTTTAGGTATAAGGGAAAAGATATATAGGTATGCATATAGACTGAAAGAAAGCTTGAAAGGAAAATGTCACCAGTGATGACTTGGCCGGTGGTTTCAGCTTCTTCCACAGTCATTGTGAAAGCGTATCGCATCGGTACATCCCTCTATATTGGAGGAGCATTCCTCTGCCCGTTCCATTGTACTTGAGGTACGTTCCGTTGAGCTTGATGGAACTGACAAGGAGGAGGTGCAGTCGGTCCACGAGGAAGTGGAGCAGGTACTGCGAGTCGCGGAGTAGGTGCCTGGATGGATGGGCGCTGCTGATAAGTGATTGCTGGATTGGGTGCAGCATTTGGGTTGTGTTTAAGAGGACAAGACCCAATGTCACGAGTAGCTGAGCCACAGACTAAGCAAAGGCGATTTGCACGCCGGCAGTATTTCGCCAAACGTCCATCTCTCCTGCAGTAGATATAAAAGGCTGGGTTGGGCCGGTTGTTTGGTACTCCCGGTCTCCTGGGCATAAATTGTGGCCTTGAAGAGGCTCCTCCTGCCATCTGAGTGGTAGGGTGCTTCATCCCGGCAGAATGGGGTCTGCTTTCATCTTCACCACTACCTCGTATCGGCAGGCAGCTTTCAGGACCATCTCGTGGGTTGGGAAATCTCCTGTAGCTAAGGCAGCTTGGATTTCCGAATCTAACCCTTACTGAAATCTTCTGGATCTGATCTCAGCAGTTGGTATCAAATGTGCCGCGAACCTGTTAAGATCTTGTGTTAGCTTGTAGTATGGGATATTTAAATATCGAACATTGAGACATATCTTACCTACTGAGTATGGTAAACTCAACGTCATATTCATCCACGGATTTTGTCCACATAGAACCCTGTTGTGGGTGAATGCACTGCTGCTCCATGTCAAATCGAGCAGTCTCTGGGAAGTATTTCGCGTCGAACAAGTCGAGAAAAGTCCCCCATTTGATAGGTTGGTCAAGACGGCTTTCTTCCGCCTTCCACCAAACTCGGGCATTGTCAGTGAGCAGCAGCTTCACAACTCGAACCCAAGCGATTTCTGGCACTTGTGCCGGTGCCAGATCATCTTCAATACTCTGAGCCCATTCCTCAGCTTCCAGAGGGCTCTCTTTTCCCGAAAATTGCTTGGGACGCAAAGCCCAGAATTGCTTTATCCCAGGTACTTCCGCATCGGTACGGTTCATAAAAATAGCAGTCTGCTGCTGCTGTCCCTCCAGGAGGCTGCGGATTGCCTCAAGCAATACCGTCTGCTCATTGATCGGAGCAACGTGGGTAGGTGTAAACGGTAGAGGTGGTGGTGTGTTGTTGAAATTGGTACTGGTGTTGTTTGGGGAATCCATAACCTTGAAAGAAATTTTTTTGGTTAGGACATATTCAAAGTATATGAAATTGTAAAATTCAAGAAATATGAAATATAAAGAATGTTCTTAGTTGCCGATTCTTGTGTTATATTGTTTAGGACTTCATGCAGAATTGACCCGAATTTCCATGCAGAATTGGGCCGCCAACATAACCGACCTGCATGGGCCGCCAACAGAACCTGTCACGCCCCGCTTCCCGGTGTACGACAAGAGGACGCGGCGAGGCCCGCTACGTATTTACTCAGAAGTAAACACGCTAAGCGTATCTAAGCAATATAAAGTAGATGTACACAAGAGACAGGAATATAAATGAACAACAACTTTATTTATTAAACATTCTTTTACAGATACAACCGGAATGTAAATATATAAATAGAAAGCAATGCCTAAACAATGGCATGACTGTAATGAAAAGTATGTACAAGTGCCTATAGTTCTGGATCGATAGCAAACTGCTCCAAGTCCTTAGTACTGGGCTCGATCTCTAGTACGTCCAAATCACCTGACAATATTCTAAAGAAAGAAGAAAAGGAATGCCGTCAGCGAACAATCGCTCGGTAAGTCCCAAAGATGAGTAGAGATAGAATAGACAGAAAGAGAATATGGCTAGTAATGTTTGATTATATTGTTAACGCGGTTGTTTATAGTTTGGTACAGAATATGCCAGTGTATACGAGAGGATTCCCACTATTCCGGAGACTAAGGTATACGGAGCACAAGAAACTGTTCAGCCACGGTACAACGGCAATGGATTTTCAGGTTAGATGTATTAAGGTTACAGTCTCATGCCATTTCTAATACATTCCGTACTAATCTACCCTTTTAAAAACCCCGTAATCTCTTTTGTATTGATTGTATTGTTTTTTTTATATAGATGGTGTTGAAGTCGAAAATTGCACCTCGGTTGACCAAGTCAAAGTCAAAGTCAACCCCAAGCCAAGTGGGCCCATGCCCAGGTCGAGTCCGAACATGAAGCGGCCAGCCCTCCCCCATGGCAAAATGAAATCATGTAATAAATAATTTTTATGTAATTTTTTATGCATGAATGTAAACAAAATGGGCATAAAACCAAATTTTTGTAAGCTCGTGGCTTATGTGCAAAAAGAAATAGCACATGAGACATGGGATGGGCAAAATGCCATTTTGTAAAGCCCAAGGGGCTATATGTAAATATGTAAGCCTATATAAGGCAACATGATGATGAATAAAGGATAGACTTTTCATTCCCCGAAAATAGGGCCTGTGCCTCTTTCTCCTTCCTCAAGGTTCTAAAACCTTCTTCTTTCTTTTGAATTAAATCAATAGTTTTACTCTACCTTTTTCAAAACTAAATAGTTTTTCACCACAAAACCCACAAAGAGGAGCTTGGATGTTCCATTAGATCTCAAAAAGGTGAGATTTTTAAATCTCACCCCCTTTCTCCAAGATCCGGCCAAACGACAGGAAGAAGAAGGAGACCCATCTCCAGAAACCCCACTTTGGGGAAGATCCAGGGTTCAAGGGGAGAAGCCCCTTCATCAGACTCAAAATATCCTAGGAGTTTAACTCCTCTGTTTCCTGATTTAAAATCAGGAAAGCTTCTGGGAAAAGCTTCAGAAAGGGGTCACGTGTTGGCACGTGACACCTAAAAAAGCATCATCAAGTCAAGTTCAGTTTCCTGACTACGCTGAAGAAAATGGGCTTCAGAAAGAGTCACGTGTTCCCACGTGACCAGGGTCACGTGGCGACACGTGACATTTAAATGCAAGCGTCAAAGGCACACAAGTTCCCTGATCAATCAAGGAAAAGGCTTCAGAAGAGGTCACGTGCCTCCACGTGACCAGGGTCACGTGTTGGCACGTGACGTTCAAGGCAGCAGACTCGTTCTCCAAAAGAACCGAAGAAAGAGAGTTCAAACAAGGGTCACGTGCTCACACGTGACCAGGGGTCACGTGGTAGAACGTGACGTTTAAGCAGCAATCAGAAGACAAAGCGCAAAAGAAAGGAAAAGGCTCATTCCAAAGGGGGTCACGTGGTCACACGTGACCGGCTTTCAAAGCCCATTTTGTCAACAGAATTAAATTCTGAGAGAAATTCAAATCTTTCCAAAGGAAAGCAACTATCTGGAACCAATCAAATTAAAGATTCAGAGGTGATGAAATATCATCTATCTATGGGAAAATCTCGGGTTTGGAAAGATTTCCCCTTTAAATCTAACCAAAATAACAAAGGAGAATCTCTGGATTTAAAATCCAATGGTGAATAAAATTCACCTAATAATCCAACGGCCCAAAATGAATGATGAATGCAAATCAAATCTTTCATGAAGATTCGTCAAAAACCGATTGATTCGGCTGCTTCTCCTATAAATAGGAGCCAAGAGACATACATACATATACAGGCGCAGAGAAGAAAAAAGAAAAAAGGAGAAGAGCTTTGATACTTTGAAAAGACTCGGATCTTCTGCAAAAAACCCTAGGTAAGAAAGGGAAGGCCTTTTGAAAGAAAGAGAATTTAATTCTCAACAGAGTTTAACTCTGATAATGTAAAAAACAGAAGAACATATTTCTTCTCTCTTTGATAGAGGATCTGCAAAGTGCACATCTCCCCTTAAGGTTGAGAATTTAATTCTCAATGGGTTGAGATCCTGCCATGCAGATCCAAAACATAGAGAAGGAATGCAAGCACGAGAATTTAATTCTCACAGAACTGTAGGAATTTAATTCCTTTAAAATAAAAGTAGGGCTTGACCCTATATCATGGGAATTTAATTCCTCCAGAACAAAAAAGAAACAGGGTTTAACCCTAATTAAAAAAAAAACAGTTCTGTTGAAACATCGGGAATTTAATTCCCTTAATCATAATTTAACAGAGGATGGAAGTTTAAACTCCTTAAAAACTTTTATTAGGGTTTAACCCTATTCAGCCCTTCACATATATGAGGAATTTAATTCCTACAGAAAATTCAGAGTTAAACTCTATTCCAGAAAACAAAGTCTTCGAAAGGAAGTAGGAATTTAATTCCTCTGAAATTTACAGTTCGAGGAATTTAATTTCCTGAAAAAGGGTTAACAAAGCCTCTGAACAAAACACATAGAGACAGGGTCACGTGTCATCACGTGACCCCCCCAAGAGATCTACAGAAAGCCCCTTTGAGGCAGCACCCCACGTGACCCACGTGACCCTCGGCAGGAGCTCTAATACATAGGCATTTGAATGCCCATCACGTGATGGCACGTGATGCTCTGAAAGACACGATAATCTCAGAATAAATGAAGGGAGGGCGCTCTCACGTGCTGCCACGTGACCCCTCTTGTCTTAGTGTTTAACACTAAATTGAAACTCTCGAACTCAGTGTTAAAATACTGTTGGGCTTTAGTGTTCAACACTAATTAAAAAGCTTTATCTGCAGTGTTTAACACTGATTACCTTAGCGTTCAAACACTAATCTGAGATCTTCATTTGCAGTGTTCAACACTGATCTGTTTTTAGTGTTTAACACTAATTCGAAAAGCCTTGTTGCTGGTGTTTAACACCAATTACCTCTTAGTGTTAAACACTAACTTATCAACCTCATTCCCAGTGTTCAACACGGACTGCTCTGTAGTGTTTAACACTAGACGTTTGGCCCAATTGGCCTAAATGGATAGAGGCAAAGCCTCTCCTGATTGGACTTAGCCCAAGATGGCCATAAGTCCTCAATTTGTGATTAACTGGGCCAATGGACTCATAACATAATTAATTCGTCTTGATCCCAAATTGGGCCAAGGACTATTTAATCCACTCCGGTTCTAGGGTACATCTCTTCACTCCTTTGATACCTGGCATTGTAATCCCTCAATGTCTTCAAAGAGGTGACGGGTCCCGACGACCACACATTGATATGGACTGTGGGGTCCTTAAACTCATGTCTAATGCAAATTCCTGGTTACGTGGAACGCGGATAATGTCACTCTTTGACCCCGTGAAAAGCGTCCAGAGCGGAGCCTGGTCCTCGCCAAGCGCGGTAGTGAACCCGTGTGAAGCATCCAGAGCACATACCGGACTGTGGGGTCCTTAAACCCATGGACTACGACGTCCTTAACCTTGACCGAGATGTCTTAAAACTAACAATGGACCGTGGGGTCCTTAAACCCATGGACTACGACGTCCTTAACCTTGACCGAGATGTCTTAAAACTAACAATGGACCGCAATGTCCTTAAACTACCCATGGACCGCAATGTCCTTAAACTACCCATGGACCGCAACGTCCTTAAACTAGAACAATAGAGCCCCGTATGCTCTTTTGTCGGATCTAAACGGTCCCGTTTAAGTTGATCTTAGCCTCAAAAGACAGCTAACGTATCCTTAAACCTTCAAACAGAGTGGACTATGAATCCCCCAATTAACCCTGGCTCGAGGGTACATCTCTGAACTCCTCTGACATCCGTCGTTGTAATCCTTCAACGTCGTCAGAGAGGTGACGGGTCCCGACGGCCATACATTCATGGACCACTATGTCCCTAAACTGGAACATTAGAGTCCAAACGCTCTTTTGTCGGATCTAAACGATCCCGTTAAGTTGATCTTAGTCACAAAGTTAGACTAACGTATCCTTAACAAACGTTTGAGTTGATCTTAGCCTCAAGTATGGCTGACGTATCCTCAAACCAAACCCCCAAACCCAAATCTAAGATAATACGGATTTGGACTAGTCCACGCCCTACGGGCGACGACATAACTCAGTCTCAGTAAACAATCCACGGGCAACAAAATACAAAACAAACACCCACGACACGAAGTGACCATCTGGAGAAGGAGAAAGTTGTTACCGCAACGCGGTAGCGTAATTAACTGCAGGGGCTTGCGCCTGCAGGGAAGAGCGTCCCCACAATCAAAAACCCCTCAAACGAGGGGGAATCTGACGAAGTCTGCTACATCGGACGCATCCGTCTAAACCTTCGATACATGGTGCCATAAATCAACTTGGCATCTTCGGAGAGGTGGACGGATAGCACCAATTAGCATCTGCCCCGAATCTCAGGCAAGACGTCATGTCGCGCCGTCTTTCGGAGGGGAACAGATTCTGGCACGCCCGGTGGGACCTTTTCCTCTTTCCACTCCACACTTCGTGTGTCGTGACTCGCGAACCAAACGCGGTTCGCTAATGGTTGCCCTTGGGTTTCAAGATACTAAGAATGGGCGTCTTGCTTATTGCAGAAAGCAAAGGATCGATGGCTTCTACTTCCGTGAAATTCTCCAACTGCTCAGACTGCAATTGCAACCAACGCTCTGCCTCGCCAGTAGGTATAGCCTACGGACCCCAAGCTGCTTCGCTATTCACAATGCCCGTGGAACAGGTCACTCGCGCCACCACAGGATTGTTCTTTGGGACCATGCTCCCGCCGACAAACTTCACCGCTCCAGTGCTGACAACGGAAGCTCTCAAGAAGTCGGTCTTTGATCGTCTTACCCCTGCCGCGGCTCCTCTCAACGAGTCGCCCAACGTCAACACCTCGGTCTTCTCTAGATTGGGCCAGAAATCCTTCGAACCCATCATGGGACCTACGATCTCAGAGAAGGTTGCTTCTAAGAAAGTGGCCGCTCCTGCCCCAGAAGTCGTTAAGGCAGCTCCTCCAGCCAAAAGGTCGGTCTTTACAAGATTAACGACTTCAGCTCCCGCTCCTACTGCCCAAAGGACATCGGTCTTTGACAGGCTGATACCAACTGCGACCCCCCACCCAGATAGGGGGCAAGACGAAACCATTCTTACCGCTGACCCTACACCGTCCGCTCGACACGCTCGACGTCGCCATTGGCGCCGAGTGAGGAAGGCTGGGGGCAACTCCCCCTCCGGGTTGACTCCATCGGCCCCGGTGGCAGAGGTTAATGCTGCTGTTCCAACTGGGAACAGCTTTGAAATGCTAAATAAGGTGCGAAGGAATTCCCCTACAGCAGTACTGAAGAGGTCTCCTCCCTCATTAAAAAAGGTTGTGGAAATAAAACCCGAACAGCCCCGATCTCCTCAACGGCTGTCTTCCAAAATCTATAAGGTTTGGCGGCAGGCCCGAGACTCGATCATCGATCCAAACTTCTCCCGCCAGCACAAGAAGCTGAAAATCCAACCGGAAGCTGGTCACCAGGCTAAACCCCAAAAGGCTGTCTGGACGCCCACCTCAACGGCCCCCTCAACCTCCATGGCTCATAAAAGGAGGAGGCCAGAGAAGACCCCACAGCATGCAGCGACGGCTAAAAGCACTGAGCCCAGACGCCCTAAGTCTGGGGGCATGGTGGTGCACACTGTTTACATGGCCTCTGGAAAAGAGGAGAGCCGCACTTCTGCGGGCCACCGACCGCTAACCCGATCCGTGACGAAAGCCCAGGAGCAGCAACAAAAGCTTCAAGAAATGATGAATGCTATGGCCGCGCTCACCGGACCAAAAGAAAACCCAGAAACGTCCTCAGACGCGCGCCGGGAGGAAGAAACCGACGCTGAATTCCTTCGCCGGACACTGGAGAAAAGGGACAAAGAGGCTGTTGAACAAGCGGCCAACATACAACGGATGGGCCTTCTCTTCCAAGATGTGATAGGAATGATGATCCAGCAGGACTTACCCGCCGAGGATCCCCCAATCGTTCTTGAAGACGACCGAGGAGAAACGTCAAATCCACCACCAGCCCTCTCAACGGCCAAGGAGGAGGCAATCTCTAAGGCTGACTTGGCTGATTACATAGCCCAGCAAATCCGAGTTCATCACGCTACTGAGGCAGCTGGTCAAGTCGTGAAAACGGGGCGGCCGTATCCGAGCTGGTACGACCAAATCAAATACCCGCAAGGCTATACGATACCAAAATTCCACGTGTATAAGGGGACCGGCAATCCCCATCAACATGTCGCCCAGTTTCGGGCCCTCTGCGGTAACACCGGCGGTGATGATAAATTGTTGCTCCGCCAGTTCGTGGGCAGCTTATCAGAAACAGCGTTCGAATGGTATTCGGAACTCCCGAACGATTCTATCAAAACGTTCGCTGAAATGGAGTTGTTGTTCACTCAGCGATTTGCAAGTGCCAGCGAACGCACTCCAATAACTGCACTTATTAACGCCAGGGTAAAACCGGGCGAAACCTGGGTCCAGTACGCTATACGCTGGCGGAACTTGTGGTCGAGATGTGAGCAACGCATTGAGGAAGCACCTGCGGTGGGCATGTTCGTGGGAACTCTAGACCCTCACGCAACTATCTCCCAGTTTATGATGTTCTTTAAGCCAACCACATTCCAGGCCCTGATCGACAAGTTGGCTCAGATGGACAAGATGGGTCATAGACCACCTACACCGAAGTCGGAACCTCGGAATGACAAGGGTAAAGGAAGAGCAACATTTGTTGCGAATGCCCAAGAGCAACCTAACGCCCCGAAACCGACAGATCAACTGGAGGAAAGACGTCGGTATTATAATGAGAAGATGAAGCGTCCCAACTCGTTCCCACGGGACAAGACGAAACGGCTATTCGAGCTGGCAATACGCAACAGACTTATAAACCTGCCAAATCCAAGGCGACCGCCGCAACCCACCGAGGTGAATAACCCTAACTATTGCCCTTACCATCAGACGGTAGGCCATCCGATTGAAGATTGCTTCGTCTTCAAAGGATGGATTGAAGACCAGTACCTCCAGGGGAAGTTTGTACTGTCCGAAAAGTGGAAGGTGAACCCACCACAGCCGCATGCTCCTAGGAAAGCGGATACACCGGGGGCAACATGTTCTTTTATTGAAGAAGCTCCATGGGAGGTCGTGCTATCAACTAAAACCAAAAGAATGCTGAGAGACCTTCATGCGTGCCCTGCGATCGAATGGAAGGACCCTCTTGAACCTCAAATTATCAAAGGAATGTTGAAGCCCCGCCCAATTACGAAGACTCGCGATAAGAGCCCAAATACTCACGTCCAACCGTCAAAATCTTCGAGGAAAAAGAAGAAGAAACCGAAGAAGCCCGTGAAGCTTGGAAACGAGCACACGAACTTGCAGAAGCAAATCGACGCGCTGGAAGAATACAATCAAAAGGCGCGAACCCCTGTCACACTGCAAGAGTTCCTCAACCACATCTTTCAAGAGGAAGATGATGGAGAGAGCTCGTCGGATGAATCCGAAGGATATGTGGCAAGTTGTAACGTAGTCTCCCACTCGTTTACCGATGATGGGAAAACTCCCAGCACTAAGAAGCCGGAGGCAGAGCCTGTACCAGAGCGTGCATGGCCAACAGACGAAATGATCGACGCTTTTCTAGACGAGATTCGTCTAAAATGTAAAGCGGACCAGGAGAGTGAAATGACCACGTCGGAAAGAGCCAAATGCGGGCGACTGAACGGAAGAGTTGAACTACCTCCGCCAGAGCGAAAGGTATCCGAAGTAGACAAGAAGATATTCAAGACGAGAAAAAGGTTTGCCAAAGCCATGTCAATGGGGATGAAGCTACCGCCCTCGGAAGGAGATACACACGATGGGGCGGAGAGGCACCCTGACTATTGCGCATATCACCGGAAAGTCTCACACCCCACGGAGGAGTGCGACGCCTTTAAGATATGGTGGCAAGGATATGTTACTCGTCGGCAACATGTTGAGCGCATGAAACGCAAGATCCGTCGGGAGCGAAGAAGTACTGTCGATGGGCACAGCAGAACGACTGGCAGCTGTTGCATGGTTAACGCCAGGGGGTCACAAGTTCTCACCTTTGGGAGCGACTCTGATGAAGAAATGGCTCTGGGCCCTCTCTTTAAAGAATCTGTTTTGGGGAAAGAGGAGGAATCGAAGATCTGCGAGAACATTCAGCTGCGCAATCGCACACTCCCAGAAAAGAATCTCGGGCCCGGGAATAGAAAAGATAAGGGAAAGGAAAAAGTCTCTGAAGATATCACTTTAGATGACCAAGTCACAAGAGAGCTGGCTGCCAAAGACCCTCCTAGGAAGAGTAAAGTGGACTATAACATCCTCGCGCACCTAAGGAAGCTACCTTCACAGCTTAGCATTCTCGATGCCCTCCTATTATCGAAAGAAGCGCGAGACTCACTAATTAAGGCGTTACAGGAACTCGAGCAATTCCAAGCCTTCCTCGCCACTGAAAAGATGAAGGATGAACTGGAGGAAGTGCATACGGCCGACATCACTTTCGGCGATGAAGACCTCCTTCTCGGGACGTGCGACCACAACCGGCCCCTATATGTCTCCGGATACTGCCATGATATCAAGATAGGCAAGATCCTGGTGGATAATGGATCCTCCGTCAATCTCCTTAATGTTCGGGTGTTGAAGGAAATCTGCATGAGCGTGCAACACCTCGCTCGTGACAAGATTACTATCTCCGGTTTCGATTCACAATCGTCACGGACTCTCGGATCTGTGATACTAACATTACGCTTTGGACTTCTCGTCACAGACATCAAATTCCATGTCATCGACGCCAAGACCTGCTACAACGCCTTGCTCGGCCGTCCTTGGCTACACGAGTACAATATCATCCCTTCTACACAACATCAGTGTATGAAGTACTTCAAGGATGGTTTCGAGTATACCGTAACAGGTGAGTTAAACCCATTTTCCGTGAACGAAGTCCATAAATACGAAGATGCGAAGTACTTTTTGCCAGATTTCGAGGATACAGAAAGGTGTCGCAAGCCGGAGAACAAAGCCGCCGCCACCATCCCCGTTTTCGGGAGCGATACCGAAGAAGAGGAAGAGATAGTTTATGCAGGGCCATCTCAACGCAACAACCTGAGGACGCCCGCCCCCATGTTAGTCTTCGGAAGTGACTCAGAAGATGAAGTGAACGCTGTGTTCTCCAATCGGCTGTCAATACAAGCACCCCCTAGCGATGACCATAGTTTGCAAATCACCATGGTACCGCGAGAACACTACAAGGATCTCGACGCGCTTCAGGCTCACAATGTACAGGACCTGCAAACATTCTACGTCCCTCCCAGGCGAAGGGGTGAGAAAGTGATCCTATTTTACCGATCCTCAGAGTCGAAAATAGAGAAAGAGATCTGGCATGGCGCAGATACTACATTCGACAGGCTCCAACCCATCCGTCTGCCCAGATACTATACGGATGGATTAAAGAAGCTATTAAAGCGCCAAGGAGTACCCTTAAAACAGGCTGTTCGGCAGGCTCGGTTCTACAACAAGATTTGGGATGTCCCCGGGACTCAACGCAAATTGCCCAACGGGAAGATGGAAACACTCGGGCTTGGATACACAAGAGCTGGAAAACGGGAACGGACTCACAGCAGCTACACTATATATACCTTTGATGAAGAAGAGGACGCCCTGTCAGGAGATGCCAACCCTTCATTAAAACTAGACCCCGCGATTGAAGCACCGAGTCCGTCGTTTGAAGAACGAACGAACAAGCCTATCAGGAAAATGGGTCAGAGAGCTCAGGAAGACCACAACCGCGAGATGGCCATCTACAAGAAGGCCAGGACGCAACGTCTATCTCAACGTACTGGAAAAGACAAAGACGCTTATCCTCGTCAATCCGTTGTACGAAAGGCCCGACACAGAGACGAAAATAAATCAAGAAGCGGCTCGGGTTTGTCCCTCGTGAAGAAGATGAGTCGAGCATATTCCTTCCCCCGAGACAAGACGGAGAGGTTACTCAACCTCGCTATAAAACATCAAATGATCACACTTCCAGAGTCTAGACATCCTGAGCAAGCTAGCAAGGTCTCTCATCCGAGTTATTGCTCTTATCACCAAGCCATAGGACATCCTACCGAAGACTGCTTCACCTTCAAGAACTGGGTCGAGGACCAGTACCGACGGGATAGATTCGCTTTATCCGACGGCTGGAAGGTAACGCCGCCGCGAAAGCATGAGCCCAAGGCCGCAAGAGCAGAACCGGGTCCACCTCAGTCCAGGGAGCGGGTTCGCACTTGTTATACGATTACGATATTAGGAGAAGAGCCCGAGAACGTAGATGACCTTCCCCGGTGCTTTGAGAACGGCAATGATGAGGTGATCTCAGAATTTCCGCCCGCTCCAAAAGAACTGGAAGATGGTATACATACTACTGCAGATAACCTCAAGAAGATTGAGTTGGGATCGGCAGACGACCCGCGACCGACATTTGTCAGCGAGCTGTTATCCGAAGAAAAGGTGGCTGCGTTAAAGAACGTGCTTCTACGGCATAAAGATTGCTTCGCATGGAACTACTCCGAGATGCCAGGATTGGATCCGAAGATTGCTGTGCATAGATTAGCAATATCCCCAGATATTAAGCCAGTCAAGCAGGCGCTAAGGAGGATGCGACTCGAGCTTGAAATGAGCATCAACGCCGAAGTCAAGAAGTTGATCGATTCTGGATTTATCCAAGAAGTCCAATATCCCGACTGGATTGCCAATATCGTCCCGGTAATGAAGAAGAATGGGACGGTACGCATATGCGTGGATTTCAGGGATCTCAATAAAACCTGTCCAAAGGATGATTTCCCAGTACCAGTAACCGAGCTAATGATAGATAACACGTCAACTCACGAGGTTTTCTCCTTTATGGATGGTTCGTCAGGATACAATCAGATAAAGATGCATCCCGAAGACCAGAAGCATACCGCTTTCCGCACCCCTTTGGGTATATTTTGCTACAAGGTTATGCCCTTTGGTCTAAAGAACGCTGGTGCCACCTATCAAAGGGCCATGACAAAGATCTTCGACGACCTCATACATGACATCGTCGAGTGCTATATCGATGACCTCGTAGTAAAGAGCACGTCATACGAAGATCATTTAAAGCATCTGGAGACTGTATTTCAACGCCTTCGGCAATATAATTTGAAAATGAATCCCCTCAAATGCGCGTTTGGAGTCTCCTCGGGCAAATTCCTGGGATTCATCATTCGACACCGAGGTATTGAAATAGATCCGTCAAAGATTAAAGCGATCATGGAAATGCCTCCGCCAAGAACGCTCAAGCAGCTGCGGTCTCTCCAAGGGAAGCTCGCATACATCCGGCGGTTTATCGCTAATCTTTCGGGCAAATGCCGTCCTTACAGCCACCTGATGAAAAAGGGAACCCCATTCGTTTGGGATCACAAATGTCAAGGTGCACTAGACGAGATCAAGCAATACCTGCAGAACCCTCCGGTGTTGGCCGCGCCGGTCAAGGGAAAACCCCTCATTCTTTATACGACCGCCCTCGAAGGTTCTTTAGGCGCATTATGGGCACAAGAGAACGATCAGGGGAAAGAGAGAGCACTCTACTACTTAAGTCGAGTTCTACTGGGGGCAGAAGGCAACTATTCCCCCATTGAAAAGCACTGCTTGGCATTGATCTTCGCAATAACAAAGCTTAGACATTACGCATTAGCACATGAAGTCCGTCTTATTTCGAAGGTGGACCCTCTCAAATATTTGATGTCGAAAGCCATACTGACGGGACGACTTGCTAAGTGGGCCCTGCTCTTGATGGAGTTCTCGATAACGTATCAACCTCTCAAGGCAGTGAAAGGCCAGGCCATTGCCGACTTCCTCGCCGAGCACCCGATACCGGCCAATTCTCCTCTGAACTGTGATTTGCCGGACGAGCATGCATTTGATGCGATTAGCGGCGGAAGCACCCAATGGGAACTCTATTTCGATGGAGCGTCCTCCATAAAGAAACAGAAACAAGATATCCCAATGATCAAATCAGGGATAGGCCTCATCTTTGCAACTCCACAAGGAGGGATAATGCGCTTCGCCTTCTCCTTAACAGAGCCGAGGACAAACAATGAAGCCGAATACGAAGCCCTGATAGCAGGCCTCGAGATCGCCATCGACATGGGAATTGAGGACCTCCTCATATACGGGGATTCTCAGCTGGTCGTCAGTCAAGTAAATGGTGACTACCAAACGTGCAAGCCGGAGTTGGTAAAGTACGGCGAAAGGGTGCAACAACTATTGACCCAAATTCCCTCCTATACTTTGGAGAACATACCGCGCGCGGAAAACAGCAAAGCAGACGCGTTGGCTAAACTTGCTAAAGAACTGGCTGACGAGAACCTCGATGGCGTCAGAATCGTGGTACAAAGCCGTCGAGTACTCGCCCTGGCAGAAATATCTCCGGAATCATGCGGAAAAAAGGGAACGACTGAGCAGATGACTCTACAAATAAAAGACCATGAGAAGGCCGAAGACTGGAGGGAAGTCTTCATAGACTACTTTAAATCCCGCCGAATGCCCGAAGAAGCGTCATTAAGACATCAGCTCATGAAACGAGCTTTATCTTTCGCTTTTGTCAACGACATTCTATACAAGAGATCGTTTGATTCCCTATGGCTGAGATGCTTGGGACCTGACGAAGCAGAAAGAGTCATTCAGGAAGTTCATGACGGACTTTGCGGTTCTCACCAGGCAGGCCCAAAGATGAAGTTAAAAATTAAACGGATGGGTTATTACTGGCCCACGATGATCCAGGACTGCCTCGAGTATGCGAAGCAATGCCACTCATGCCAGATCCATGGAGACTTCATCCACCAACATCCGAATCCACTGCACCCGACGTTGGCTAGTTGGCCATTCGAAATGTGGGGGACTGACATAGTCGGCCCCATTGAGCCAGCATCATCCCGGGGACACCGCTTTATCCTGGCGACAACCGATTACTTCTCCAAATGGGCAGAAGCAGTACCGCTGAAGGAAGTGAAGACGGAGAATATTCTCCACTTCTTCAAGACGCACGTCATCTATCGGTTTGGAACTCCACGGCGGATTATCTCCGATAACGGGCCGGCCTACCGAAGCCATAAGATTAGCCGCTTCGCACAGCAGCACAATATAGACTGGAGATATTCTTCAGTTTACAATCCACGAGCTAACGGTCTGGCCGAGGCCTTCAATAAGACCTTGACGAAGATCATAAAAAAGACCGTTTCCAGGAATAAGAGAGACTGGCACGAAAAGCTGCAAGAAGCCCTTTGGGCTTATCGAACTACATTCAAGACGGCCACAAACACAACGCCGTACGCGTTGGTATTTGGGACAGAAGCAGTGCTCCCCCTCGAGATAGAGTTACCCTCTCTACGAGTAGCAATCCACCACGAGCTGACGAACGAAGAAAATGCTCACCTTCGGCTTGAGGAGCTTGATGCCCTCGATGAAACCCGGCTCATAGCGCAACAACATCTAGAAGCCTACAAAGCAAAGATGACGCGCTCGTACGAAAGATTGACCAGGCCGAGGACATTCCGCCAAGGCGAACTCGTACTAGTGGTCAAAAGACCTATGATCCCCAATCGTGCCAAGCGGGGAAAATTTGAGCCAAACTATGAAGGCCCGTATATCATAGACAAGGTCTACCAGGGTGGAGCCTATCTACTCATGGACATGCACGGTGAAAGGCCTTTCAGGCCAATAAACGGCCGCTACTTAAAGAAGTACTATACTTAATGAGCCATAGCCGGGGTCAATGATAGATGACGACGACTATGTCCGCTCGCTATCTTCCTAGGCTCAGACTTTACAAGTAGCAGCCGGCCTTCCCATATCGACGGACCGAAACGTCCTTAAACTAACGGCGGACCGAAACGTCCTTAAACTAACGGCGGACCGAAACGTCCTTAAACTATCGACGGACCGAAACGTCCTTAAACTATCGACGGACCGAAACGTCCCTAAAACTACTACCGCAGCATCCTTAGGCTGACGAGATGGATAAAAAAAAAGATAAAAAAAAATGATAAAAAAACGGTATGTCCATAAGCAAAATGGGCACGGATGAAAACCCGAAAGGGCTCCGTGAGTAAAAACAGCAGGGCTACCGGCAAGTGTTCGTGAAAACCCGAAAGGGCGCGACCTTGTAAAAAAAAAAAAAAGAAAAAGAATAAAAAAAAAAACAAAAAAAAAACGGTATGTCCATAAGCAAAATGGGCACGGATGAAAACCCGAAAGGGCTCCGTGAGTAAAAAGAGCAGGGCTACCGGCGAGTGTTTGTGAAAACCCGAAAGGGCGCAACCTTGTAAGGAGAAACCACCTGCGTGAGATCCTTATGACTCACAAAGAAGCAACACACTTAGGGATCCTCACGATTCCTAAGGAGAAAATACACTTGCGAGATCCTTACGACTCGTAAGGAGAATTCTCTTGTGGGACCATCACGGCCCATGAGATTTGAAAGTCTTAAGTTACAGAAACCTAAACCTGTTCTTAAGCAAATCCTCCACAACCTCCGATATTGCCCTACAAGAGGCTCAATACTGACCCTTGTATACAATCCACGGGCGCGAATAAACATTTCCCCAGCAAAGTCCAACCCTTGTAGGTCCCCTCGACCCATAAGGAGAAAACCCTCTTGTAGGATCCTTACGACTTACAGAGGAACATACACTTAGGAATCCTCACGATCCCTAAGGAGAAAATACACCTGCAAGAGCCTCACGACTTGTAGGGAGAAATACCTTTGTGAGACCCTTACGGCTCATGAAGTCAAAAGCCTTAGTCGGCAGGACCTTAACCCTGTTTGCTAAGCCACCTTTGTTCAACACCGACAGAGGCAAATGATGATTCGCTCCTGGCAATATTCCAGTTGCAGCGATGCTGACGCCTAAACCGGTATCAAATCACAAATTCTTTCGTGGCAAATGATGATTCGCTCCTAGCAACGTCCCAGTTGCAGCGATGCTGATGCCGAAATCGGCGTCCAAAATCCGAGCTTGTAGCGAAAAAGCTAGCAAGCCACACATGCCTACAAAATAGCCGAAATGATGGGGCAACTTGCAATAAAAATCAGCAAGTAAAAAAAAATGTATGCATAAAAAATAGCCGAAATGATTGGGCAACTCGCAATAAAAAGCAGCGAGTAAAAATAAATAAACAGCCGAAATGATTGGGCACCGCGAAAAATAGCCGAAATGATTGGGCAGTCGCGATTTTCGCGATATAAAAAGCTGAAATGATAGAGCATCGCGGGAAAAGAAATAAAATAAAAATAAAATACATGCCCTACAGGTGACGCTACATCAATCCCTGTACACAATCCAGGGGCGCAAACAAAGAAGGAGTCGCACTCTTCCTCCCCAGGTTTCATTAGAAGAAAGAAGCTAAATCTCGACGGGCCACAAGCGACCTAAAGATCATCCCAATACTCGTCTCGTAACAACGGACACAACTTCAAGCTAAGCGGAACAGCGGCAACTCCCAACTCCGTGGCTCGGTGGTGTACATATCGCCAACAGTCAAACCTTCACCCCGTGAAATGCGGATATATAGTGCAAAATTCCTGGTTACGTGGAACGCGGATAATGTCACTCTTTGACCCCGTGGAAAACGTCCAGAGCGGATCCTGGTCCTCGCAGAGCATGGCAGTGAACCCATGCGAAGCATCCAGAGCGGAGCCTAGTCCTCGCCTAACGCGGCAGTGAACCCGTGTGAAGCATCTAGTGCAAAATTCCTGGTCACGTGGAACGCGGATAATGTCACTCTTTGACCCCGTGGAAAACGTCCAGAGCGGATCCTGGTCCTCGCAGAGCATGGCAGTGAACCCGTGCAAAGCATCCAGAGCGGAGCCTAGTCCTCGCCTAACGCGGCAGTGAACCCGTGTGAAGCATCTAGTGCAAAATTCCTGGTTACGTGGAACGCGGATAATGTCACTCTTTGACCCCGTGGAAAACGTCCAGAGCGGATCCTGGTCCTCGCAGAGCATGGCAGTGAACCCATGCGAAGCATCCAGAGCGGAGCCTAGTCCTCGCCTAACGCGGCAGTGAACCCGTGTGAAGCATCTAGTGCAAAATTCCTGGTTACGTGGAACGCGGATAATGTCACTCTTTGACCCCGTGGAAAACGTCCAGAGCGGATCCTGGTCCTCGCAGAGCATGGTAGTGAACCCGTGCGAAGCATCCAGAGTGGAGCCTAGTCCTCGCCTAAAGCGGCAGTGAACCCGCGTGAAGCATCTAGTGCAAAATTCCTGGTTACGTGGAACGCGGGTGATGTCACTCTTTGACCCCGTGGAAAACTTCCAGAGCGGAGCCTGGTCCTCGCCGAGCACGGCAGTGAACCCGTGTGAAGCATCCAGAGAAAATACCGGACTGTGGAGTCCTTAAAATCCACGGACTATGACGTCCTTAACCTCGACCGTGATGTCTTAAAACTAACGACCAACCACTCCAATTCCCTACGAATTCTACCTTGGTTTAAGGGTACATCTCTCCATTCCTTTGATGCCTGGCGTTGTAATTCCTCAACGTCTTCAAAGAGGTGACGGGTCCCTGCAACCAAACACCGGACTGTGGAGTCCCTAAATCCACGGACTATGAGGTCCTTAACCTTGACCGTGACGTCTTTAAACTACGATATCTTGAGAGATCCCTGACTCCGTGAAACACGGATAAGGGTGATCACATCCGGCACTTGCAGGCCCTCAAGACCTGTAAGGAAGAAAAAACTCTCTTGTGAGATCCTTACGACTCTCAAGGGAAAACCCGTTTAAGGATCCTCACGATCTTTAAGAAGAACTCGCACCTATGGGATCCTCTCGACCTGTAGGGAGAAAAACTCCTCACGAGACCCTCGTGGCTCGTAAGATGCAAAAGTCTTAGGAAGCAGATCTTAACCCTGAATCCTAAGCCGTCGCTGTCCTGCAAGGAAATCAAGATAGAATATCCACGGAATACATTCAGTGAAAAGGAGACACACTATTTAGAAGAAAAATATATCTTTTATTCATAAACCAAAACGGGTACAAAGTACAATTCATGAAAGAAACAAAAAGAAAATACTCTCATCCATGAGTATGTACAAAAAGGAAGGAAAAGATACAAATGTCTCAAGCCGGCGGGCGATTCAGCAGCTTGGTCAGCTCATCCTGCTTTTGCCGAGCCACGGCTTCATGACGCAAGATCTCCAGAAGACGAGCCTCCGCTTGAGCTTGCTGAGCCTGATACGAAGCAAGCCGGGCTTCAAGTTCTTTCTCAGTGGCCTTTTGAGCCTCGACCCTCTCACGAGTAAACGTGGCAGCTTTGTCGAGAACCACCACCTCTTTGATGGACTCCTGAAGCACCCGCCAGAGTTCATACGCTTTGTTGGCCCTGGCTGTGAGATTGGCTTGAAGCTCGCTCAGCGCCTTGGAGGCTAACTCCCTTTCCGAGAACTTGCGACCGAGCCTCTTCTCACATGACGTCATGTTGGCCGCGCACCGTGCTATCAACCCTCGTAACTCCGCCTTTGCAGCCACGGCCTCCGAAGAAAGGCGAGAACACTCGAGAGTGTGCAGGCAAGCCTCCACTCGCCGGCAGAACTCCACCCAGACTCGCACCACCTCTTCGCTGTGGTAGGTGGCAAGAAAAGGAAGAGAACCGTTAGCCTCAGCAGCGAATGCTTCAGCCGTGGTCGTGCTGCCAGCACGAAGCTCCTCGATCAGAGACGACAAGGAGACGAGGCTTAATTGAGCCAAGCGTTCTGAAGCCCGCAAGGCATAAGGGCCGGGTGGCATCACGATACGCGACTCCAACGCCGTGGAGACTGGCAGAGCTGTTCAAATTTAAAAGACGTCAACAAAATGCTCAAGCAAGGAACGAGTGAGAGTGCAATGAAATGTCACTCACCGACAGTCGTGCAAGTAGGAGCTGAAGGCTCCTCTGGCCCTTCGAGAATCTCGACCTCGTCATCGGCTTCCAGAACTGCAGAAAACGTCAATGTCAGTACAAAAAAAATAATAACGACGATGCTATGAGAAGGGATGGACGACACCAACCTTGCCCAGACGAGAGGACAATGCGCTGAGGGGAGATCGCCTGCGGAGCTGCCATCTCCAATAAACGCTGAAATGACTGTCGAGGCGACAGATCCGCGATCGTGGCCGCCAAACCGCGCAATTCTGAGAAAGATAAAAGAGTTCAGACTATGAAGGGGTTGCTAAATTAAAACACGGAGGGATACCTTCAACACTCCTCCCATTCTGAGCCGGGGGGATAGCAGCTTCAACGGTTTCTGCCGTAACCTCAGACTCCAACAAAGGGAGAATAGTCCCGACTACCTCACTCTCAGCCCTTGGGCCGCCCTCAGTAAGAGTCATTGGGGCGGCGGCCTCCAAAGGAGCTTCCCCCAGAGGGGCAGGCACTCCCTGGTCAAGAACCGCCGCTGGAAGTCCCACCGTGAGAGGAGCAGCCTCGTCAGCCCCCTCCACATCCAGCAAGGCTTCATTGGGAGTTTCGGCGGGCTTTAGCTTTAATAGGCCCGTAGGAAGCTCCCCCAGCGTCGAAGATTCTGCATGATTCAAATAAGAATAATGATGTATATGCACAGGCATAAATAATCCGAGAGACTACAAAGGAAGCACAACGTACCTATACGCAAAGAAGCCCTCAATATGGTTTCTTCAAGCCGCTGCTCCTTCTCAAGGAGGTAGGCTCGCCGGGGTTCAAGCGTAGACTCATGGCCGCCGGTCCACAAAGAGAGTGCATCAGCTGCGTCTTCTGAAGCGGCCTGCTTCAAAGCCCTTTCCCCCCATTCCTCCAAAGGGCCGATAAATCGCCGCCGAATCCACGAAGGGTCTTCGTAGAAAATTACAGCGGGATAAGACTTCTTCGGAACCTTGGCGTTATGAGACGCGTCTTTTGAGCGCCGTATGGCCTCGGCCAACTGTGCAGCCTCCTCATCAGCTGAACTCGGGAAGAGAAGTCCCGCGTCTGACCCTTGCAGGGCCAATGGTTCATCTTCAAGGATAGGCTCAGACTCCACCACAGAATCAAGCGGGGCAGTAGCCGCTCTCTTCCGCCGTTTAGACCCGGAGCCGGTCGCTGAGGATGACCGCTTCCTCCCTCGCGAAGCCTTATGGCGGCGCTGGCCCACATCGCCCTCATCCCTTTTACTATCGCTCGGTGCCACAACCGAGGACGACATCGCCATTGTCGACACCACGGGGGGCGGCGCCGCCACCGGCAGGGGTGCTACCACCGGAGCCCGTTTACCCCGTGAGCGAGAACCCAAAGGCATACCAGCTATCGGAGTAAGGTCTACCCCGGACTCCCCTGGAATGAGCGCGGTGCCAATCTCCCTCAAAGGAAAGCGGACTGGAACCCTCGGTCGTAACTCAGCCCCAGGAGCCAGAAGAGGGGCATCGTGGCCAAGAAGCACCCTCCTTTCCTCGAGAATGATTGGGCTGACCCGATGAAGATACCAACCCGTAAACGCGCCCACGCATCGAGGCATGTACTCACCTTCAGGGACCATGAAATAAGAGCCGGTGTTCAGCCTCATAAAATGATGAGCGGCATCGCGAACAGCATCAAGCGAAGGGATCGGGGCGACCATAAAAGCCTCGAAAGGAACACCCTGGTCGTATCCAAGCTGCCGGGCAAATCGATGCGGATTGTACCGCATGAAAAGAGCCGCATTGTCCTGGCGAAACACCAAGTAACCCGGTCTGATTGCATACAAATGCGTAGCCTCCCGGGGCTTCAGAGAAGGTGCGTTGTCTTTCGACTGGTCCCAGAGTTGTTGGACGGGACCCGAAGGAGTAGACAAGACCCGATCAGTAAAAACCAACCCGCCAGCGGTGGCATGAGGAGAAATTAGCACCCGAATAGCCCCGAATTGAGTCGGTTCGGCGGCAGAAGCATCCACTAGCCGCATAAGTCGTGGAAAGGGGTAGGCATCGTAAAATGAGGGCCTCTGATGCATGGCGAAAGCCCCCAATACATGCATTTCAATCCAGGACGTGAAATAATGAAGTGAAAAGTTTACCACGTCCACGCCAGGCGTAGAGGTATTAGCTGCGGTGCCCAATCCATGAGGTGCGCCAAAGCCGGGATGCCGATGGCCAATCGCGTCCCCTCAGTAATACGATGAGCCGGGTAGATGACCGAGGCTCTCATGAAGCGGCGATGCATCGGGATAACAAACCAGCTAAGCCAAACACTGACAAACCCCACAAAGAATGTTTCCTCATCCATACCGGGTGCTGCAACGGACTCGAAAGACATCGGCGACACGATGGGAATATAATATTGTGGCAGGTCCGATTCAGCCGTCGGTAGCTTCTTCGGACCAAACCCAAAGGGATCTCTGATGTTAGCAAACTTCGGAGCAGTCTTCGATATGATATCCTCACGAAGGAAGCAGGAAATGAAGCTCTTGAAAGTGACACCCTGCTCCTCGGACTCGGTGAATAATCGGTCGAAGATGCCTAGGGCCTTAATTAAACTAGGGCGCTTGTGGCGAACGGCGTTCTCAACAGACAAGCCGTCAACCGGTGCAGACTCGGGCTCAAAGACATACTCGTCAGGAGGCAATAACTCCTCATATAGTGCGCCCCTGATTGGCAATCCCGAGATTTCATAAAATTCTGCAAGAGAGATCGAGACCTCACGATCTCCTAGAATGAAAGTGTTGGTGGGAAGATTCCATTGGTTCAAAAACGCCTTAACCCACCAGGCATGCGGGGACTTATAGTGGAATAGTGACGCGTATATGGCCTGATAAAGCCCGACTTTCTGCAACCGCGCACGATGGGCAGAAAGGATGTAGCGAGCCCAGAGAAGATAGCCCGTGGGATGCCGGGGAGTGAGCCCTATCTTATAAATTTGCCCCCACGGGTGGGCCTCACCTTGGCAGATACGCCGCCCCAAGATGTCTATGGCCGGAATCGGATGATTCGGAATACCGGTCGTCGAAGGCTCAAGCCTCCCCGTCGGAGTCCAGTTGGGCATTTCCACAGCAAAAGCTGTCCTTGGAGGATCCATCGGTAAAAAGGGGAAAGTGGGCTCCGTTGGCACCGCGCAGAGAAAACTCCGACGACCCTGAATAATCTGACTATACCAAGACCCCCACTGAAGAAGGTTGGTGCAGTTCGGGTCATGGGTCCGAATCATCGCCATCGCTTCCTCATCAGACGGTGACTGAGGAAAAGCCGCCTCCGAGCGAGAAAAGGGAAAGCGTGGAGCAGAAGCCATCGCACCTGAAATCCAATAAAAGAAAACCGTTAAAAGGAAAGTCAGCGATATATATTCATGCATGGACATGAAGACTAGGGGGAGAAAGCAACAGCAAAGTTTCCTGGGACCATTGGCTACAAAACACATGGGCCCCACAGAATCCGGATGACGGCTCATTAATAATGAGACCAAACAGTTACAATAAAACAAAAGGGAATATCCTCATTTAATAAAAAATGATGGCCATGCACATTCCCCCAACAGGATCTGTCTCGGGCTCTACAGTGGATCCAATAAAATCAAAGGAATTAAATTCACACAAAAAGACATCATTACAAAGCCCCCATTGCATTAATTGCAGGAAGAACAACCTCGGGCCAAGAGACCCCAGGAAGCCTCTGTGTGAAGAAATCGAGTTCTTCGTTGGAATTAAATTCCTTATTAAGAAAAGGGAATTAAATTCCCAGAAACATTTTTGGATGGAATTAAATTCCATTGATCTGAAACGCCATCTCCCCAAGGATCGCCTAAACCCTAAAAGACCTACAGTTTGAAGGTTAAGCGGTTTCATGTTCTTAGGGAAAATATGAAGAAAAAAGGGTAAAAACCCTTGTTTTGGATTTAAAATCCAGAGAAATGTGAAGGTCCATCGTTGTCCAAAGAACATTACCTGAGGAAAAAGGATTCCTTTTGAACAGAGTTAAACTCTGAAGATTGTTGCAAGACAGAGAACTAAGCTCTGAAAGCGAGAATTAAATTCTCAAAGAAGAAGTTCTCAGAAAAAGAAGATGAACAAAGTGAAGGCTCTTATGAAGAGACAGAGGTATTTATAGAAGACAATGAAAACGTTTCGTCTCCCCAGATCCCTAGAGGAATCCAACGGTCACAAGAGGTGACAGCGTTGCACTCACGTGCAGACACGTGAGAACAACGCTGTGGGGGCATTTGTTTCCTGATTTAAAATCAGGAAAGCTTCTGGGAAAAGCTTCAGAAAGGGGTCACGTGTTGGCACGTGACACCTAAAAAAGCATCATCAAGTCAAGTTCAGTTTCCTGACTACGCTGAAGAAAATGGGCTTCAGAAAGAGTCACGTGTTCCCACGTGACCAGGGTCACGTGGCGACACGTGACATTTAAATGCAAGCGTCAAAGGCACACAAGTTCCCTGATCAATCAAGGAAAAGGCTTCAGAAGAGGTCACGTGCCTCCACGTGACCAGGGTCACGTGTTGGCACGTGACGTTCAAGGCAGCAGACTCGTTCTCCAAAAGAACCGAAGAAAGAGAGTTCAAACAAGAGTCACGTGCTCACACGTGACCAGGGGTCACGTGGTAGCACGTGACGTTTAAGCAGCAATCAGAAGACAAAGCGCAAAAGAAAGGAAAAGGCTCATTCCAAAGGGGGTCACGTGGTCACACGTGACCGGCTTTCAAAGCCCATTTTGTCAACAGAATTAAATTCTGAGAGAAATTCAAATCTTTCCAAAGGAAAGCAACTATCTGGAACCAATCAAATTAAAGATTCAGAGGTGATGAAATATCATCTATCTATGGGAAAATCTCGGGTTTGGAAAGATTTCCCCTTTAAATCTAACCAAAATAACAAAGGAGAATCTCTGGATTTAAAATCCAATGGTGAATAAAATTCACCTAATAATCCAACGGCCCAAAATGAATGATGAATGCAAATCAAATCTTTCACGAAGATTCGTCAAAAACTGATTGATTCGGCTGCTTCTCCTATAAATAGGAGCCAAGAGACATACATACATATACAGGCGCAGAGAAGAAAAAAGAAAAAAGGAGAAGAGCTTTGATACTTTGAAAAGACTCGGATCTTCTGCAAAAAACCCTAGGTAAGAAAGGGAAGGCCTTTTGAAAGAAAGAGAATTTAATTCTCAACAGAGTTTAACTCTGATAATGTAAAAAACAGAAGAACATATTTCTTCTCTCTTTGATAGAGGATCTGCAAAGTGCACATCTCCCCTTAAGGTTGAGAATTTAATTCTCAATGGGTTGAGATCCTGCCATGCAGATCCAAAACATAGAGAAGGAATGCAAGCACGAGAATTTAATTCTCACAGAACTGTAGGAATTTAATTCCTTTAAAATAAAAGTAGGGCTTGACCCTATATCATGGGAATTTAATTCCTCCAGAACAAAAAAGAAACAGGGTTTAACCCTAATTAAAAAAAAACAGTTCTGTTGAAACATCGGGAATTTAATTCCCTTAATCATAATTTAACAGAGGATGGAAGTTTAAACTCCTTAAAAACTTTTATTAGGGTTTAACCCTATTCAGCCCTTCACATATATGAGGAATTTAATTCCTACAGAAAATTCAGAGTTAAACTCTATTCCAGAAAACAAAGTCTTCGAAAGGAAGTAGGAATTTAATTCCTCTGAAATTTACAGTTCGAGGAATTTAATTTCCTGAAAAAGGGTTAACAAAGCCTCTGAACAAAACACATAGAGGCAGGGTCACGTGTCATCACGTGACCCCCCCAAGAGATCTACAGAAAGCCCCTTTGAGGCAGCACCCCACGTGACCCACGTGACCCTCGGCAGGAGCTCTAATACATAGGCATTTGAATGCCCATCACGTGATGGCACGTGATGCTCTGAAAGACACGATAATCTCAGAATAAATGAAGGGAGGGCGCTCTCACGTGCTGCCACGTGACCCCTCTTGTCTTAGTGTTTAACACTAAATTGAAACTCTCGAACTCAGTGTTAAAATACTGTTGGGCTTTAGTGTTCAACACTAATTAAAAAGCTTTATCTGCAGTGTTTAACACTGATTACCTTAGCGTTCAAACACTAATCTGAGATCTTCATTTGCAGTGTTCAACACTGATCTGTTTTTAGTGTTTAACACTAATTCGAAAAGCCTTGTTGCTGGTGTTTAACACCAATTACCTCTTAGTGTTAAACACTAACTTATCAACCTCATTCCCAGTGTTCAACACTGACTGCTCTGTAGTGTTTAACACTAGACGTTTGGCCCAATTGGCCTAAATGGATAGAGGCAAAGCCTCTCCTGATTGGACTTAGCCCAAGATGGCCATAAGTCCTCAATTTGTGATTAACTAGGCCAATGGACTCATAACATAATTAATTCGTCTTGATCCCAAATTGGGCCAAGGACTATTTAATCCACTCCGGTTCTAGGGTACATCTCTTCACTCCTTTGATACCTGGCATTGTAATCCCTCAATGTCTTCAAAGAGGTGACGGGTCCCGACGACCACACATTGATATGGACTGTGGGGTCCTTAAACTCATGTCTAATGAAAATTCCTGGTTACGTGGAACGCGGATAATGTCACTCTTTGACCCCGTGGAAAGCGTCCAGAGCGGAGCCTGGTCCTCGCCAAGCGCGGTAGTGAACCCGTGTGAAGCATCCAGAGCACATACCGGACTGTGGGGTCCTTAAACCCATGGACTACGACGTCCTTAACCTTGACCGAGATGTATTAAAACTAACAATGGACCGTGGGGTCCTTAAACCCATGGACTACGACGTCCTTAACCTTGACCGAGATGTCTTAAAACTAACAATGGACCGCAATGTCCTTAAACTACCCATGGACCGCAATGTCCTTAAACTACCCATGGACCGCAACGTCCTTAAACTAGAACAATAGAGCCCCGTATGCTCTTTTGTCGGATCTAAACGGTCCCGTTTAAGTTGATCTTAGCCTCAAAAGACAGCTAACGTATCCTTAAACCTTCAAACAGAGTGGACTATGAATCCCCCAATTAACCCTGGCTCGAGGGTACATCTCTGAACTCCTCTGACATCCGTCGTTGTAATCCTTCAACGTCGTCAGAGAGGTGACGGGTCCCGACGGCCATACATTCATGGACCACTATGTCCCTAAACTGGAACATTAGAGTCCAAACGCTCTTTTGTCGGATCTAAACGATCCCGTTAAGTTGATCTTAGTCACAAAGTTAGACTAACGTATCCTTAACAAACGTTTGAGTTGATCTTAGCCTCAAGTATGGCTGACGTATCCTCAAACCAAACCCCCAAACCCAAATCTAAGATAATACGGATTTGGACTAATCCACGCCCTACGGGCGACGACATAACTCAGTCTCCGTAAACAATCCGCGGGCAACAAAATACAAAACAAACACCCACGACACGAAGTGACCATCTGGAGAAGGAGAAAGTTGTTACCGCAACGCGGTAGCGTAATTAACTGCAGGGGCTTGCGCCTGCAGGGAAGAGCGTCCCCACAATCAAAAACCCCTCAAACGAGGGGGAATCTGACGAAGTCTGCTACATCGGACGCATCCGTCTAAACCTTCGATACATGGTGCCATAAATCAACTTGGCATCTTCGGAGAGGTGGACGGATAGCACCAATTAGCATCTGCCCCGAATCTCAGGCAAGACGTCATGTCGCGCCGTCTTTCGGAGGGGAACATCCTCATATATATACATATATACAAAATAATAAGTGATCCTTTCTGGGAGTACAACTCCCATTGCAGAGACCAAGTCCCTTTTGCCTCCCGAGCGCCCTTGCGCTTAGAGCGCTAGCGCCCAGAGCATCGGCGTGCCTGGCACGTGGGGCGCTGCGCTCAGAGCGCCAGTGCCCGAGCGCCCAAAGCGCTAGCACCCAAAGCGCTGGCGCTTTTTCCCACACATCCTTTGGATACCCTTTCTCTTTTTTTTTGTATATATATGTATATATACATACATACACACATACTCCACACTAAAAACACCTCCCCCGTTAGAAAAAATTTCTAACGGGGCGCTGCCCCGCACCCCGTACCCCGCAAGGGGGGTGCTAGCCCCCTTGACCCCAGCCCGCTATCCGGGTAGTGGGACCCCCGTAAAAACACTGCGGGCCCCCCGATATATCCAAAACCCCTTTTAAAACACAACACACACACACACTACACATTGAGTTCGCATGACCAGTTTAACCCGTTAATCGGAGGTTCTCTCGCTCCAAAGGCGAGGGGTAATTAACGGTAGCTTAGTCCGCGGCTGCCGGAGATTCGGATCCCCACAATCAATAAACCCCTGCCTACCCTAGGCAGGGGGAATCTGTACTGCGCCTAACAAGCGCGTGCGTATTCCCATCTCAATGGGGTGACGAAAAACACCTTACAGATTCTGGCACGTCCGGTGGGACCTATCTCTCCTCCCATATTTCGGGTTAAGCATTCATGCGAACTCAATCAATATACATATCGATATTTATACTAAAATAATGCCCTTTCATGCAGGTTTTCAAGTAATCACTTCTCAACGATGTCTCCAAAGATGAGCTCAGCTCTCAGCACGGCTCCCATCTCCTACACGATGAAGATGGACGCCAGGATGGTCCTCCCGGCCAGTCTCGGGCGACAATGGGAGGAGCCATTGCTACTATTTGGCTCTATTCTATTCGTGCCAGCTAACGCCGCCACTGCTCTTCAATCTCCGGTAACCGACAAACCGGCCTCGAAATACAAAATGCCAAATGTGGTGATCTCGAGGGCACCACTACCCAAGCGCAAGTCGGTGTTTGAATGACTTTCCTTGGCCCCAGCTGGGGGCAAGGCCATCAACACCAACAAAGCTACAACGCATCTCGAGCAAGCTCCGGCGGTGCCCCTAACAACTGCTCGATCGGGTGTCTTCTCTAAGCTCCCTGCTAATCGACTCACAATGGCTTCCCGGATAACGGATGCCCGCCAAGCCTTCTAAATCGAGAAGCTGAGGCAGAAAAGGCTCAGGTATAGAGCCAACAAAAGGGCTAGGGCTCCTGCTAGGCTGAACTTCATGAGGTTCGAGGAACGAGGTCACCCCGCCAAAGATAAAGAGACGGTTGGATATGCGGTCCACACTGTCTACATGGTCGGACATGAAGAAATGAATCCTCCTATGCTTCATAGCCAGGGTGATGATACGGTGGACGCTACCCAACGTCAGCTCGGTCTAAATGACGAAGAGCTCGCTCAGGCCGATAAGCCAAAAGAGCCTGGGGTTCCTGCGGAATTGAGCTCAGGCAATAAGGATGACCCGATTGTCATAACCAGAACTACAGAATAAGCATTATTCCGATGGCTTCAGAGGCAGCTTCAGGACAGGGATGAGAAGTTAGCCAAGGTACAGTCTAAGGTCGACGAATTGGCAAACGTCGCGGCAGATCTCGCGACCCAAGTCGCCCGATTGCAATTACAACAGAATCAAATTTTGTTTCATGAGCCAGGGATTGATACCCGGAGGCAGCCAACTGATACCCCCTTCAACCTAAGAGTGGAGCGCCTTCGCGAAAAACAGCCGCGATCAGCCTCCAGTCCCTCCGATACATACACCGAAGGGGAATCGCCTCTGCAAGAGAAGCTGGATAAGGTTTATTCCTTCAAAAGGGACAAAGTCCACAAGATATTCAAGGACGCCCTAAGAAACGGTCTACAACTGCCAGAATCAAAGAGACCGCGAGAAGCGAATATGACCGACGACCCAAAATATTGCCCCTATCACAGAGTGATAGGTCATGACATTGAGGACTGCTTCGTCTTCAAAGATTGGGTCGAAAGGCAATACAAGACGGGAGAGATAGAACTGTCTAAAGGCGTGTTAGCGAACAGTGAAGCTACGACCGCCGATTTCATACAAATGGAGACCGAAGCCTTTCGGGAACCTAATCCTCCCAGACATGTGCCATTATCTGAAAAGGGCGGACCAAAAACTGATCGGCCTCATGGACCAGCATCAGTAAGGGCACCTACTCTAATGGAGAGAAAGAAGAAGGTGTACTCCTTCAGGAGGAATGGGTCCGCAATATATTCGAGGAAGCCTTGAAAAACGGTCTGCAATTGCCTATTCCGAAGAGGCCATATGAAATGAATATGATCGGCAATCCTGTATGCTGCCCATACCATAGAGTGGTGAGTCATACCATTGAAGACTGCTGTGTTTTCAAAGATTGGGCAGAGGACCAATACAAGCTTGGAAAAACCTCACAATCCTCGGATGTATCGGCAAGCCACAGAGCTACGGTCATCAACACAGCTCCGCCAAGATCAAAATTCAAGGAGCTGGGATAAGCAAAGAGGACCACCATGTCGTTAAACTGGAAACACCAGCTGACCACCACGTCGTTAAACCGGGAATGATAGACCTCTAAGTCTTTAAACCGGGAATAATCGACCACCACGTCATTAAACTGGGAATAGTCAACCTCTAACTCGTTAACTGGGGATGTAAAAGTGTGTAAATAAAAAGAAATATATATGTATATATATATATATACAAATAAAAAGCCGAAATGTTGGGGCAACTCGCAATAAAACCAGCGAGTAAAAATAAAAATGAAAATAAAGCCGAAATGATGGGGCAACCGCGAATAAAAGCCGAAATAAGAAAAGCTGAAATGATAGAGCAATCGCGGTAAAACAAAAAAAATGCAAAAACAAAGAAATAAAAAACGGCGAATGATGAGTCGCTCCTGGTACTATATTCCAGTGCAGCGATGCAGACGCCAACCAAAATCCAATTTTCCAAAATTCCTCCGGCCCTACGGTTGGTCCCCATGTTGACTATCGTATACAATCCACGGGCTCAAATAATTCTCATCATACCCATATCCCACCGCAATCACCAGTTACGCGGCTGGTCTCCACCTTTGGAATTATGTTCCATTGAGAAGACCCACTCATGTGTCCTCACGATACATGAGGAGAACAAACCTTTGTAGGATCCTTACGGCTCACAAAGGAAAAACACACTTAGGAGTCCTCACGACTCCTGAGAAAAAAATACACCTGCGGGATCCTTACGACTCGTAGAGAGAAAATTTATGGGACCCTCACGGCCCATAAAATTGAAAAGCTTTAGGTGATAGGGATCTAAACCTGTCTCCTCAGCCATCGCTTCCCAATAGGCAATGGCAAATGATGAGTCGCTCCTGTAACCATATTCCAGTGCAGCGATGTAGACGCCAGCCAAAATCCAAACCCCCAAGTGGCGAATGATGAGTCGCTCCTGGTACCATATTCCAGTGCAGTGATGCAGACGCCAGCCAAATTCCAAATCCCAACGACGAATGATGAGTCGTTCCTGGTACCATATTCCAGTGCAGCGATTCAAACGCCAACAAAGTCCCGAAATGTTTCCGGCCCTACGGTCTGGATCATATATCCTGCAAAACCGTATACAATCCACCGGCGTAAAACAATCCCAATCTCTCCCAAGTCCTACCGGTGAGACCGCATTCAAAGTCCCACAAAAAATAAAATAAAATAAAATAAAAAAATAAAATAAAAAATGGTATATCCACAAGCAAAATGGGTACGGATGAAAACCCGAAAGGTCTCCGTGAGTAAAAACAGCAGGACTGCTAGCGAGTTTGTGAAAACCCGAAAGGGCTAAACTCGTAAAAAAAGAGATGAAATGCACTCGCAAAGTCCTCTTGACTTTGTGAGGAGAAAATTCCCGCGTGAGATCCTTACGACTCACAAAGTGGCAACACACTTAGGAGTCCCCACGACTCCTAAGGAGAAAATACACCTACGAGATCTTTTCGACTCGTAGGGAGAAAATGCTTTTATGGGACCCTTGCGACCCTTAAAATTGAAAAGTTTTAGGTGATAAGGATCTAAACATGTTCCCTAAGCCACCAATTCCCAAATCCTCCAAGGGCAAATGATGAGTTGCTCCTGGCATTATTCCAGTGCAGCAATGCAGATGCCAAACCAAAACCAAAATCCCCAAATCCTCTCATGACAAATGATGATCCGCTCCTGGTACCATATTCCAGTGTAGCGATGCTGATGTCAACCCAAATCACAATCAACAAGTCAACTTCAACTCCGACACCGCAGAAAGCGGAGCAAGTCAGAATCCAATCTCGACATCGCAAGAAGCGGAGCAAGTCAAGATCACCCCTGACACTGCAAGAAGCAGAGCAAGTCAAATAGGGCGTCGACCGTCCATGTCACAAAAAGAGCAGTGCAGGCTTCCTACAAAGCAGGAACCAGATCACTCCGGGCCAGGGAAACGTCTACCACGGAAACTCTGTCTCGGAGACGCGTCAAGCGTCGACCGTCCATGTCGCAAAAAGGGCAGTGCACTTCCTACAAAGCAGGAACCAGATCACTCCGGGCCAAGGAAACGTCTACCACGAACACTCCGTCTCGGAGACGCGTCAAGCGTCGACCGTCCATGTCGCAAAAAGGGCAGTGCAAGCTTCCCACAAATTGGGAACCAAATCGCTCCGGGCCAGGAAAAAGTCTACCACGTACACTCCGCCTCGGAGACGCGTCAAGCGTCGACCGTCCATGTCGTAAAAAAGGCAGTGCAGGCTTCCCACAAATCGGGAACTAAATCGCTTTGGGTCAGAGCGTCGACCGTCCATGTCGCGAAAAGGGCAGTGTAGGCTTCGCACAAATCGGGAACCAAATCGCTCCGGGTCAGAGCGTCGACCGTCCATGTCGCAAAAAGGGCAGTGCAAACTTCCCACAAATCGGGAACCAAATCGCTCCGGGTCAGAGCGTCGACCGTCCATGTCGCAAAAAGGGCAGTGCAGGCTTCCTACAAAGCAGGAACTAGATCACTCCGGGCCAGGAAAACGTCTGCCACGGACACTCCGTCTCGGAGACGCGTCAAGCGTCGACCGTCCATGTTGCAAAAAGGGCAGTGCAGGCTTCCCACAAATCGGGAACCAAATCGCTCCGGGTCAGAGCGTTGACCGTCCATGTGGCAAAAAGGGCAGTGCAGGCTTCCCACAAATCGGGAACCAAATCGCTCCGGACCAGAGCATCGACCGTCCATGTCGCGAAAAGGGCAGTGCAGGATTCTTACAAAGTGGGAACCAAATCGCTCCAGACCAGAGCGTCGACCGTCCATGTCGCAAAAAGGGCAGTGCAGGCTTCCCACAAATCGGGAACCAAATCGCTCCGGACCAGAGTGTCGACCGTCCATGTCGCAAAAAGGGCAGTGCAGGCTTCCTACAAAGTAGGAACCAGATCACTACGGGCCAGGGAAACGTCTACCACGGACACTCCGTCTCGGAGACGCATCAAGCGTCGACCGTCCATGTCGCAAAAAGGGAAGTGCAGGCTTCCTACAGATCGGGAACCAAATCGCTCCGGACCAGAGCGTCGACCGTCCATGTCGTAAAAAGGGCAGTGTAGGCTTCCCACAAATCGGGAACCAAATCGCTCCGGGTCAGAGCGTCGACCGTCCATGTCGCAAAAAGGGCAGTGCAGGTTTCCCATAAATCGGGAACCAAATCGCTCCGGATCAGAGCGTCGACTGTCCACGTCGCAAAAAGGGCAGTGCAGGCTTCCTACAAAGCGGGAACCAGATTGCTCCGGGCCAGGGAAACGTCTACCACGGACACTCCGTCTCGGAAACGCGTTAAGCGTCGACCGTCCATGTCGTAAAAAGGGTAGTGCATCCCAAAAAGTGGGAAACAAAGAAAGTCACCTCCACGCGAAAGATGATCCATCAATTTCATGCACACGACTCACATATGTGGTGTGCATTTATTGATGGGGGGCGCTTTGTTGAAGTTGAAAATTGCACCCCGGTTGATCAAGTCAAAGTCAAAGCAACCCCAAGCCAAGCGGGCCCATGCCCAGATCGAGTCCGAACATGAAGCGGCCGGCCCTCCCCCATGCCAAAATGAAATCATGTAATAAATAATTTTTATGTAATTTTTTATACATGAATGTAAATAAAATGGGCATAAAGCCAAATTTTTGTAAGCCCATGGCTTATGTGCAAAAAAAAATAGCACATGAGACATGGGATGGGCAAAATGCCATTTTGTAAAGCCCAAGGGGTTATATGTAAATATGTAAGCCTATATAAGGCAACATGATGATGAATAAAGGATAGACTTTTCATTCCACAAAAATAGGGCCTGTGCCTCTTTCTCCTTCCTCAAGATTCTAAAACATTTTTCTTTCTTTTGAATTAAATCAAGAGTTTTACTCTTCCTTTTTCAAATCTAAATAGTTTTTCACCACAAAACCCACAAAGAGGAGCTTGGATCTTCCATTAGATATCAAAAAGGGGAGATTTTAAATCTCACCCCCTTTCTCCAAGATCCGGCCAAACGACAGGAAGAAGAAGGAGACCCATCTCCAGAAATCCCACTTTGGGGAAGACCCAGGGTTCAAGGGGAGAAGCCTCTTCATCAGCCTCAAAATATCCTGGGAGTTTAACTCCTCATATATATACATATATACAAAATAATAAGTGATCCTTTCTGGGAGTACAACTCCCATTGCAGGGACCAAGTCCCTTTTGCCTCCTGAGCGCCCACGTGCTTGGCACGTGAGGCGCTAGCGCTAGCGCTCTTGCGCTCAGAGCGCTAGCTCCCAAAGCGCTAGCGCTCTTGCGCTCAAGGGGCTAGCGCCCAAAGCGCTAGCGCCCGAGCGTCCTTGCGCTCAAGGTGCTAGCGCCCAAAGCGCTAGCGCCCGAGCGTCCTTGCGCTCGAAGCGCTAGCACCCAAAGCGCTGGTGCTTTTTCCCACGCATCCTTTGGATACCCTTTCCCTTTTTCTTTATATATATGTATACACACACACATACTCCACACTAAAAACACCTCCCCCGTTAGAAAAAATTTCTAACAGGGCGCTACCCCGCATCCCGCAAGGGGGCTGCTTGCCCTATAGACCCCCAGCTCGCTATCCGGATAGCGGGACCCCCGTAAAAACTCTGCGGGGCCTCCGATATATCCAAAACCCCTTTTAAAACACAACACACGCACATTGCACATTGAGTTCGCATGACCAGTTTAACCCGTTAATCGGAGGTTCCCTCGCTCCAAAGGCGAGTGGTAATTAACGGCAGCTTAGGTTGTGGCTGCCGGAGATTCAGATCCCCACAATCAATAAATCCCTGCCTACCCTAGACAGGGAGAATCTGTACCGCGCCTGACAAGCGCGCGCGTATTCCCATCTCAATGGGGTAACGAAAAACACCCTACAGATGGATGACTTGTCGAAACCATGACATCAGTAAACAGAATGGATATAAATGGATAATCATGTAAGCAGAGTATATCCATGGTTCAGTTCGGTCAATATAGATTGATATAGATTGAATAGACAGATTCATGTTGTATTGTAGTTCATACTTGAATCATATTCAAGTTATACTGAGACTCAGTCTGAGTCTGACATTTTGAAAAGAAATTAAAGTCCTGAATTAGTTTTGATGTTATCGGTAACTGCTATACATGGACGGCATAATTTGTGTCTTTTTCCAAGATAATTACCGTGTTGATAATACCGTTTGTTAGATTTTCTCTCTTAGACAGGCAAGCACCCACATTCTCTGGCTCCCCGAGGCTCAAGAGAATTGGTCCCGCTTAAACCTATGTTTCTAGGGTCCTTATTGTAAATTAATATAATTTGAGGTTTTTTTTATGTAAAAGTAGTTTGATATATTTTCAAAATACATCTCAAGTATTTAATTATCGTCTTTATGGTTTTTCATAGATGTATATTTTATAAAAGCGAAATTTCTAGTGAGTAGAACCTAGTTTTTATTGTATATGGTATTTTAATGAAATATTGGAATTTTGCATTGAATTGAAATGGTTTTTTCCTGTAATGGTGATTCCTTTGATTTAGAAAACTTGGAATATTTGTATAATATATTTAAAATAGATCTTTTGATAATATTCATACATATAGCTATATATTTAATAAAAATAAATTTTATTTATTTTCTAGAAATCTCATTTTCTTAAAAATAGCATTAAAAATTCCATCGAGATCGAATGCTCCTTGCAGAGGTTTGCATCTCGCTCTATTAGGTCCGAGGACGTGCGATAACCCGCACCATCCCGATCGGGGTTCCCTAAAATGGGTTGTAGAGGGGTAATTGTAAGGAATTAGATAATACTTATCTTAAAGAAAACGGTTCTGTAATAGTTTATGGTATTTTATTGTAACTCGTGATATTCCCAAGAAAACATTGCCCAAAAGTAAATCGTGCTATGTCTAATATGTGTGTTGTGATGAGATAGGTCATTACCTTGTGTGTTGTCTAAAGGTAATATAAGTATTATGTTGATTTGTGTCGAAACTAAAGTACATAATATTTTACCGTAAAAATACGATAAAAGTTGCATAAAAGATTCTTTTGAGATGAAACTCGTTTTAATGTGTTTTTAAATATTTTTTAAACATTATATGAGAGTATGGTATTAGATGGTTTAAGAAAAATTAGAATTTTTAGAGAAAAAACGAAACGGTAGTCGGATTAACTCCGGTTTCGTCGAGTTTTAAAAATGAAAGTTTTTAGAATAAAAAAAGAGAGAGGAAGAGGTGACTTACAAGCTACAGCGATTGAGGGGAGAAGGGGGAAGCTAGGGAAAGTGTCGGGGCGTCGTTTCGTCGCCGGAATCTCTTCGGAACTTCACCGGAACTTCACCCTTTTCTAACTCCACTTGCACAACTTGGGACTTGAGAATTTTTTAGGGTTTTTGTAATGAAATTATGAGTGAGGAGAGGTGAAATGGAGTGTGGTATTTATAGGAAAAATTAGGGTTTAGAGGGTTAAAGAAGACATTAAAAATATGCATTAGATCTTCGCCACGTGTTGGTGTCGCTTGGTTTTCTTCAGTGTACATGTTTGATTATTCTGTAACTTATCATCTTACGTGTGGTGCACATACAAACCCTTGGGTTTCTAAAAGATTAAAAAAAATTAAAAAAAAAAATAATGTGGCTGGAAGGATTCAATCACAGGGGCTATATCACAGCAGTGTAAGGCTTTACCAATGAGCTAAAAGTGCTTTCTTGTTGTTTAAAAGTAAAACAAATACTTATAGCGTACACAGGATTGCAAATACTCCATTTGTACATTAACTTTTAAATAATTTTCTGTACATTAAAATTGGAGTTATTACAAATCCTGTTATTGTTTTTGACACGGCAAGAACTCTTTTCCAAAATAATGAAGGTGAATGGTGAGGGAAGGATAGGTGGCAACTTTTGGGAAGGTTTTTCAAAATAGCTCCATTTTTTTCCAAAAAAAAAAAAAGCAGCAGTGGATCTGTAGAGATTGGATATTTGCAACATACATGTTCTTTTGAAGAGAAAATGGGTAAAATTCAGATGGATATAAATAGATATCATTGACAGATGTCAAACATCATGGATTTGAAGATTTAGCAAAATGCAGTTAATAATGAGGATTGGCAAATGCCAAATGTCATGGATTTGAAGATTTAGCTAAATACAGTTAATAATGTGGATAATGTTAATGGGATTATGGAATTTTAGAAAAATTAAGAAGCATTTACCGGTTTGCCAGCGAAGAGCAGATGAAGTTCATGCACCATTGTATAAATATATTACATAAACGTGTTAATATCGATAATATTGTTATTCTTTTTTCTATCAAATTACTTATATAACAATCCTCCATCCGATCTCCATCTCCCTCCGATCTTCATTGATTATATAAATTCGTGCTATGCGTTTTTTAAATTAAAATAGTAGAGTAGCTATATGTCACTCATTTCCACCGTTTTATTCCTTTTCAAAAACTATGTTTAAGGAACAAGGAGCCTTTCTATTATATATTTAAGATAATTTTCATTGATGTCATAAAAATCCTTGAAGTGGAGAATGAATATTTGGCCAATGTTCATATCAAATCTCGTGAAAAAACTTAGCCATAAAATGATTCAAGTGAAATACAATAGAATAAATAAGCTTTAAATTATCATCAATGAGGCATAGAGAAGGTTTGAGGAAGCTGGTCTTAGACAACCTCCTTAAGAAATATCTTGGGAATTTTGCATACAAAATAAAGGCCCCATCATCGCCCCTCCGCGTGTATGTGTGTATGGGTGTGTGTGTTTAGGGGCTTTTAATAACAGTGCGTCAATAGGGAGAAATAATTTTATCTTTTCTTCATCGTCTATTATGACGAGGGACTAATCAGACAAGTTGACGAATAATAAGTAATTGGAATTATTTTTTTCACTTTAAGGAAAATCCATCTTCTACTCTCATGAGGAACGAAACAACAAATTTTTTTTAGAAGAAAAAATAAAGTTAAATACAGCCCAGAAAAAGCAAAAGAATACGCACCCTTTAAGCTTATAACAGAACAAATAAATTGATAGCTAAATATCAGGGGCAAGAATATAAATAATAAAGATGTTTGGCGATATATGGTAAAACTCATTAGACATCCAGATTCCCAAAACTACCCTCAACAAAGCAAAGGTATCCCATTCAAAACCCTTCAATGCTCGAACCCCCTTCATTCTCAAAAGCCTATCGAAATGTCGATCGCCGATGAGAAAATTCTCAACCCCACTCCCAAAGAAGAGGAAGAGGAAGACGACGACGATCCTCCATCGCTGAGCTTGAGAGCTCTCGAAGCCCTAAGAGAGTTCTTAAGCGAGCAGCAGGGCTCAGCGACAGCAGCCGAAGACGAAGGAGAGGAGGCAGTGAAGCTGGTGGCTGAGGACTGGAGATTGAGCCAGTTCTGGTACGATCGAGAGACAGCGGAGACGATCTCCGATGAGATCCGATATCTATCGCAATCGACGTCTTCTCCCGTTGCTTGCATCGCTTGCCCTACTCTCTACGCTTATCTCAAGGTTTAATCTCTCGAAGTTTACTAAAATTGTCGAAAGTTGATGTTTTTATTTAATCTGATGAAAAAAGAACTTTTTTTCGAGTGCTGATATTCCCTTTTGATCTTGTTTCGTAAAGGGATGATATATGCATGATTTTTTTGTGCATACCCTAGGGTTTATATATAATGATTAGTTGGTTCTATCAATGTATGTGATCTCCTACAACTGTTCTTCCTCATATAAATTTATAATGTCGTATTGCTACAAACAAAACAACCTATAGGAACAGTGATTTTGGGAGATGTATCAACTTAACTATTTTGTTTTCCGTGAAAACAACACTTGAAAGCTGATTTGTGATGAAACGGTGAGGTTGTTTTATAAGAAAGGAAATGATATTCTTTTTGCTGATTGTTGCAAATGCGCATTGGAAATTAGTTCTTCAGCTGTTGATTTTAGCTCATATTTCAGCTGGAATACGGTGATTGAAGAAAATAGATATGGATGGGCTTTGGCCAGTGGAAACTAGTCGAGAAAATGGAAGAGGTGGAGATTGGCATTCATGTGAAGTCTGTGAATCAATTAGTAAATTTGTCCCCTAAACCCCTCCTCATCGTGTTAGATTCATTGACATGCTAGACAGATACAATATGCATTCCAAGCTTGGCGGGGAGTGTTAGAATAGCTTTGTAACAGAGATAAGGGTATATATGTAATCTTGGATATCTTGTATATTGAGTAGAGAAGGAGTGAATGAGGTAATCATAATCAACTATTTCCTGGTTCTTATCTTCTCTCTTCTCTAACTTCTATAACCTAACCCTACAATCACAATCTCATTTATGTTAACCACATCTTTTGACTCTTGAAAAAATATGCATCTCTATTTTCTCAATAGATATGCATAACCAAGTTACTAACCAAACACATAGGATGCTTGATCATCCTTCCTTTTTTACCTATCCATATAACTTGTGCAAGTCATAAGGAAAAGACCGTGGTCTATTACATTGCGATGTTAAATTTAAGAGGGTTTTGCTTTTAGTTATTTGCTTTGAAAGCACTGTGTTTAGTTATAATTTACTACTTGAGAGTAACCTTACCTTCAACACAGACCACATATTCTGTTATTTATGTGCTGACCTATTTCTTTGTATATCTCCCAATTTTCTTGTATATCTCCCAACTTTCTAATGTTTGAATACTGATAATTTTGCTACATTACCTGATTTCTCAAAAAATTTAATTACAGAATAAGGATCCTAGCATCTCAGTGCAATTACTTGAGTATGATAAACGCTTTGAACAATACAAGAGTGATTTTACATTTTATGACTACAATCAACCGGAAGAGTTGTCACCAGCATTAAAGCATGCCTTCCAAGTTGTTGTCGCCGACCCTCCTTACCTGGTAAGCATACACAATTTTAAAATCGAACGAATTGGTAGTCATGCAAAATTCCATATACTAAGGTCTTACCGCATTGTAGTAATAGGGTTGATCTATAACCAATTAACCACTGCTCCATACCCTCTTGACTAAAATGGATATGGATAAAGAGAAATAGAAGGGACAGGAAACATTCGCTTTTTTTTAAGATAAAGATGCGGACGCTCTGACGAATGAGAATATTAAAAAAGAATGGGTACTGAACGAATCATGTTATTAACAAACTAGTCCAAGAAAAAATAATTAAGAAAAGGGACGTGCACGTGTGTGTTCACACATATGTTTACGGCTTACCAAAACAATCTTGAAAATGCATCATCTTATTTATCAAATATGAACCCACTTATACTGCCACCTGATTTGCAGAACGTACAACATAGCAAGCGTGATATATTACGGTGCTTGTTTTATGAGAATATCGAAAGAAAAAAAATTATCTGAAAGAAAATACTCTTAACAAAGAACAATCAACAAAAGTTGCTCCTAAAAACATTCTTTTTCTGCAAAAAATGTAGAAAACATAACTGTTAAACTGTGTTGCAAAGATTATACTCGGTAGGATATATTTCCTTTTCTTTGTGTTATATTTGCAAAAAGATCATCCCCCTCAAGCACAGGAAACAGTTGATGGTATTTTGCTAACTATGTTCGGGGCAACCCATCTACTAGCACTCTTCTAAATAAAACTCTATATTGACATCACTGTGTATTTGTCAGTTTTGCATCAGATTCTGATTTTGTTAATTATATTTATAAAATGACAGATAAACGATGGGACATCTTGATTTCCCCTGCAGAACATGTTTCATATCAGTTGGATAACAATTAAACATACCCACACTCTGCCTCCTTTCCCAGAGTTCTGTATCAGATACAGGTAAAAACTGGGGGGTTTCGGGGCTCTCAAATCTAAATGACAGCTTTATAGAACAGCTTGAAAGGAAAAGTCTATGAGTTATATAAAGATCAAACAAGTCTTGCCTGGATATTAGTAGTTTTTATGGGCCATATCAGATTCTTGCCAATATGTCCAGCTAAATTATTAAGGTTGTTATAACCAGGTTTCATACACATCACTTTCTTGTTGCCAAACTCACAACCTCCATAAAAAATTTGATTCCCTTCATCTCTTATGTGCAGAGCAAGGAGTGCTTGGAAAAAGTTGCCCAGACGATTGCTTTTCTGGCAAATCCACAAAAATCATTCTTGCTATTACTCACAGGTAAAATTGCCCTTGGTTTCTTACATTCACCTTCAATTTCCGTGTGATCCTTGCGTGTTTATCTCAACATATCTTGATTATATTTCCTTACTGTCTTGCTGGAATTCAAAAGTATAAATTATAATATTTGGTGCTGAGACATCTGTCGATATGAAATTGATGCCAAGTTGATCTGAAGGGAATGAGAAACCCTGTTTACTTCAATACCTTTGGCTTGTTCAGATTTTGTTACAATACCTGGAAAACCAGTTTTCCTAAATATGGTAGTAATATGCAAGGTGCCAAAGCACAGATGAAATAAATTTCCATTAGTTCTGTCAATGATTTTTCATCAAAATTGCTAATTCTAATTAATTTGGTTTGACCATTGATGATCCTTGGAATTTCATAATTTGTGAGGTTTAGGATTTGCCCCCGCTACAACATAGACACACGACTCCCTTTGAAGTTCTGGTACTTTCTAAATCATAAGTTCAATGACTGCCACACCAATTAGAGGAGTGTTCAGCTTAGCCTCCTTATTGAATTAAGATAGTGAATAAGAAAAAAATCAAAATGAAAGAAAGGTAATACCAGCTACCTTACTTAATAAGTATGCTTGGTGAAGAATGCCTCACAACTTGGTTAAGTCTATGGCACAAGCCAACCTGGATCTATTTGTTACACAGACTGCGAGAAGCAGAAATGACTTGCATCCTGAACCAATTTGTTTAAGATGGTTGAACTTTGATAAACAATTTCATCTTCTAGCCTTTTGATTTATACATGTGTGTAGATAGTGTGCCGGTTTATTTACCTGGATCTATTTGTTATACATAGACTACAAGAAGCAGAAATGACTTCCATCCTGAACCAATTTGTTTAAGATTGAAGCTGCGAAGCTTGCGAGCGAGTCTGCTTGAGGGACTTATCTTTTGATTTATACAAGTATAGATACTGCCTTGAGAGCCAATTCCATGCTTTAATTGTTGCAGGAGAAGTGCAGAAGGAAAGAGCTGCAGAACTCTTAAACCTCCATCCCTGTGGCTTCAGGCCCCAACACTCCAACAAGCTTGGAAATGAGTTCAGACTCTTCACAAATTATGACCCAGCAGAGAGATTTGGTGGCTGGGATCAATTCTCGTAGTGAATTTTTCAGGAGATTCATATCATAGCTTGTCAATTTTTTTATTAAATATTTTGTTATGTACAAGCTTTCTAGGCGTTAACTAAGGTTCCATCAGGTTTATATCTTATGTATCATTTGAATTTCAGAACCATTTTTTAGTTTTCTTTTTCCTATTTTAAGTTATGCAGACATCAGTTGCTTTTTGTTGTAGGGATTCTGTGAAGCATTCTACAAAAATGCAAATCAATCTGAGCTGATGATGCCTGTATTCTCATTTCATTTTGGTTCTACTGTTATTGGGTGTAAATATGATGTGAATTTGTAATAATTTAGCTCTACCGCATAGAATTCATCTCGATTTTATTTTGGTGTGAAGTTGCCGAGTTCAAATTCCAGACGTGTTTCAATCCGCTCTTTTCTGCATAGAGCATCTTTTTCTGCCTTTTGTGTACTTTGGTTGGTTTAGTTGCATCAAACTTGGGACGACAATATACAGAAAATCTCAAAATTGCCAGAATGCTATGGTGGTCCATTGGTCCATTTAACTTTGTCGTAGCTTATGAATGCTTACAGGTAAGGATTTAACAACTGGGTAAAAAAGTTTTCTCCAAAAATTTAAAGCCCTCCCATTTATATAAATTTTCCAAAATTTCCAATCTGTGCAGGAATGTGGACTACGGTCTGGTAATGCAGAATTTTATAAGGATATGGTTAAATCGAGCAGTTAAGCCCACCGTTGCCGGTCCCAAGTCCGGATAAGAAAGGGTGAGTGTTGTGGTAGGCTTGTGACAGCCAACGTAAAACTTTGTCACATTCTATGACATGAACCATAATAAGAATATCGTTGGGACGTTCCCTACTCAGCGACGCGCTACATTGGATCACGGGGGTAGTGTTAAGTATGTAAGGGGCTTTAGGTCGTCGTCCGGAAACGGCACGCTATATCGAACCTTGGGTGTAGTGATAAATAAGTAAGGGTTTCATAGAATCCGTCTAATTTCTTGAAACATAGATTCCCTTACGGGTAAACTAACAGAATTAGTGGAGGTGATGATTAGCAGGAGAGTTGGTATTATGTGTTTGCAAGAAACTAAGTGGGTAGGTGAAAAGAGTAGAGTTATAGAGCCTTGGGTTATAAGCTTTGGTATACGGGTAGAGATAAAAATCGTAATGGGGTAGGCGTAATCATAAATAGACGGTTGCTTGAGAATGCCGTTGAGATTAGGAGAAAAGGTGATAGAGTTTTACTGTTTAAGCTTATTTTAGGTGGAAAGATTTTTAATATTATTAGTGCTTATGCACCATAGATAGGTCTTGATGACACAAGCAAGCGTCTATTCTGAGAGAATTTAGACGAGATGGTGCAAAAAATACCTAGCGGAGAGAAGTTATTTATTGATGGTGATCTCAATGGACATGTATGTGCTAGTCTTTGATACTATTCATGAAGGTTTTGGTTTTGGACAAAGAAATGAAGCAGGTACCTCGATTCTAGTTTTGCATTGTCTTATGACTTGATCTTAGCAAACACTTGGGTTAGAAAAAGAGAGTCTCACCTTATCATCTTTAGGAACGGATCAAGTGCAAATCAAATAGACTTTTTTCTGACGAGAAGGATAGATAGAGATTGTTGTATCGACTATAAGGCAGTGCCAGGTGAAAGTGTAACTACTCAATATAGACTTTTAGTTCTAAATTTTCGATTTAGAAGAGGACCTGGGAAGATTAGACGTAAGGCAGAGCCTAGAATTAAATGGTGGCGATTAAAAAAAGGTAATCAAAAGGTTTTTATAGATCGTGTAGTTTAAGAGACGGATTGGCGGTCTGAAGATGATTCAGACAGAACATGGAACAAAATGGCTGGTTGTATCAAGAGAGTAGTTAGAGATCTACTTGGTGAGTCGAGAGGTGGTGCTCCACCATTTAAGAACACATCATGGTGGAATGAAGAAGTAAAACCTACTATTAAAATTAAGAGGGATTCTTATAAAGATTTTTAAAAAAACAGAGATGCGGAGAGATTTGAGAAGTATAAAATGACTAAAAAGGAAGTTAAGAAAGCTGTTCGGGAAACTAAAGCTAAGGTCTATAAGGAGGTGTATTAGAAGTTAGACACTAAGGAGGCTGAAAATGATATATACTGGATTGCTCGGATGCGGAAAAGGAAGACCAGAAACTTACGTGCGGTGAAGTGTGTCAAAGATGAAGATCAGAAGGTTTTAGTTCGAAATGAGGATATCAAGAAAACGTGGAGAGATTATTCTGACAAATTGTTCGATAAGAGCTTTACTAAAAATTTGGATGGACCCGTCATTCAATCTCAAGATATAAACCGTGATTTCATGCGTAAAATAAAACCATCTGTGGCTAAAGAAGGTTTGAAGAGAATGAGATCAAGAAAAACGGTTGGTCTAGACGGGATTCCTATAGAGGTTTGGAGATACTTAGAAGAAATAGGCGTTAAATGGCCGACAGATCCGTTTAATAAGATTTGGCAGACCAAAAAAATACCAAATGAATGGAGGAAAAGTACTCTTGTACATATCTACAAGAACAAGGGTAAATTCAAAATTGCTCAAACCAACGTGGAATAAAACTTATGTATCACACTATGAAACTTTGGGAGAGAATGATTGAACACAGGTTAAGAAAGGATGTTAAGATAACATAGAACCAGTTTGGGTTCATGTCTGGACGATCGACGATAGAGGCTATTCACTTGCTTCGTCAACTTGTCGAGCGTTTTCGAGAGAGGAGAAGAGATTTGCATATGATATTTATTGATTTAGAGAAAGCGTACGACAAGATACCTAGAGAGATATTATGGGGGACAGTGATGAAGATGAGGGTCCCCGTCAAGTATATTGACATAATTAAGGACATGTACGATAGAGTAGTGGCAAATGTCAGAACTTGTGGCGGCTTAACGAGTGATTTTCCAATTACAATTGATTTACGTTAAGGATCTGAATTAAGTCCATTCCCGTTTACCATCGTGATGGATGGGCTTACTAGAACTATCTAAGATGAGCTACCTTGGTGTATGCTATTCGCTGATAATATTGTTCTAGTAAATGAGACGAAAACAGAGGTTAATGCCAAATTGAAATTATGTAGGCAAATATTAGAATCTCGGGGGTTCAAATTAAGCAGGTCCAAGACAGCATATGTGCATTGCAAATTTAGCAAACAGAGAAATCAAAACCATATTGGTATAACATTGGAAGGGCAAGAGATATCACCGAGCGATCAGTTTAGATATCAATGTTCCATCATCCAAAAGGATGGGAAGATCGATAGCAATATTAATCAAACGATCCAAGCTGGTTGGTTGAAATGGAGGAGTGCAGTAGGGATTTTGTGTGATTGTAACTTTCCGTTAAAGTTGAAAGGGAGGTTTTATCGGAGTACTATTCGGCCTGCCTTATTATATAATACAAAATGTTGGGCTTCTAAGAAGCATCATACACAGAAGATGCACGTAGTGGAGATGCGTATGCTTCGTTGGATGTGTGATAAGATTAGAAAAGATAATGTGCGAAATGAAGATATTCGTGCAAAAGTCGGCGTAGCACCTGTGGAGGAGAAGACGCTGGAAAACCGGCTAAGATGGTTTGGTCATGTGCCATCCAGACCTATGGAAGCACCGGTTCGACGAATGGATACTCTCGATATAGACAATGTCAAAAGGGCGATAGGAAGACCGAAGAAAATATGGATAGAGGTGATACGAAAAGATATGGTTGCCAAAGGCCTCAATGAAAGTATATTGTTCAATAGGAGTGAGTGGAGGCGGAGGATTCATGTGCTGGACCCGGCGTGATTCTCATGTTGGTTCATGTAGCCTACCCCATATGCTTGGGATAAAAGGCTCGGTTGTTGTTGTTGTTGGTTAAATTGAGCAGTTATTTATTGGAGAATGCTGGGAAGGTAAAGATTTCATGATTAGATATCTGGTAATGTTTTGGCCAGCCATATGTTTTTGTTTATTTAATATCTTTTTTATTCGGTGCTTACAGGATGATTTTTTAAATGATCGAAAAAATTTCAAACAAAAGGTGATCGATAAGTTCCTATTGCTCCGCGGACGTTCTCCTCATGTTGTCGATGTGATGTCATTTTATTCTTGTTTATGTAATTTTTTTGTTATAAACTTTGTGATCTTCTCTTTAGCCTTTAGTTTTCTCTTGGATACTAACTTTTCGTATCATTCATGCAGGCTTTCATCCATTGGTGGAGAAGCGAAGCAGAAAAGGTTTAAGAATCTAATTTTTTGCATGTGTCTCAATATTTATTTCATTTGTTGTGATGAAATGATACTTTTAGGAGGGGTACCTTGAGATAATTACTTGTTTAAAGTAAAGATCATGTTCTTTTTTGTTCATCAGCTAATTTTTTCTCCCTCCCATAAATAGTCAGACCGAAAATGAAGCATTATCTATGCTTAATTATGCAGTCAAGAGGTCCATGAGAACTGCTGAAATATCTAAAGTAATCCTTACATCCTTTATACTTATACTTATTCATGTAGCTTGGCTACTATATAATTGCTGATGTTGCTTAATGTTTACAAGGCTATAGCACAAACAAGATCGGATGTATTGAGAAAAAGCTGAAGCTGGCTGAATGCATTGGTATTATTTGAAGACTGGTATTATTTATCTTCTTGTATTTTATTTTTTGGGGAATGCTGAGAATTCTATTTCTTTCCTTCTTTTCTTTTTCAATATATTGCTTGTGTATAAGAAGCTATCATTTTCTTTTTCTGGATATTGGATTGGATTGCTGGAATTGTTCGACTGCTTAAGGTGTTAATGTTATGTTTTTGCAATTTTCTGAGTCCTGGTAAATAATAAGCGTATCGTATCCCTTTTGATGATATTTTGACAAACCAGTCTAGGATAGAGGGATGTGGTATTCGCATATTGGTCGTGCAAGTTTGTTTGTGATTCCGTATGAAGGAAGTTGCAGATTGAAGGATGTCTTCAGCAACTAAAAAAGGTCCTCAACTAATCCTCTAAAATTAGCGCACGATTTAGTTTCGGGATATTATAGTTAAGAGTAAAAAACTGCAAATTAGCTCAAAGGCACAAATTTTAACTGAATCAAATCTGAAATCCAACCATAAGGTAGTTCCTGTAACATTTTTAAATAAGAAAAATACTTGCCTAGTCATATCCGAGGCCAGTGTCATAAAGAACACATATAAGTCAATCCATCGAAAGAATGGAACACTAAAATGCAATAGACTTCGGAAGAAACCATATACCTATAGTCTGAAACAGAAAATGAATACAGACATAACAAACACACATCACCCGTCCAGCAATTTTGGAGTGCTGGAGAGGGTCTGCACCCAAAATATTAAGAAAAACCTGAAACTCCTTAATAAGATTACAATGGAACATAGTTCGAGCAAGCCCTTACACACAATAAAATAAACAAGACTCCTAGCTAAGCAAACAAAGTCAGCGTCGATCTTCATAAAATACAAGCCAATATAAGGTACTGCCTCCTAGGACTCCATAATAATATTACAATGAAACATTGTTGAAGCAAGCGCTTACACACTAAAATAAGCAAGACTCCTAAGCAAACAAAGTCGGAACCGATCTTCATAAAACACAACCCCATATAAGGTACTGCCTCCTCCTACTCCACAACAACGTTTTCTTTCGCTTGAAGCACCTCCCAGATTCATTTGCATGAATGCCCGGCACTCCCGTCAGTTTAAATATGCCTGCAGGTTTGCAAAGAGGGATAAAGAAATCTCAGTGAAGTAAATTGAAAAGAAAAAAAATGCCCAAGGAAATTCTACCAAATGCAGGTCATGCAATGCACACGTTAGTATGAAAATCTCAAGCAAATCAAATCCTAGAAAGACATATAATTCGTGGCCACCTTATACTTATGATATCATTGCATGCATATGCCATTAATGTACTTCATAGAAGATGTTTTGGGATGATTCGGTATAAAACTTAATTTTTGAAAGCCGGCTGCCAAATCATAGATGATTTTGTCTCACACTCTTGTTTACACTGAACTACTGTTACCCACTTATATAAGAATAAATCACATGCTTTAATTGTGTTTAACTTAGTGATGAATATATCTGCAGGTATTAAAGCGCTAAAGCCCATAGAAAATTATCAACGGTTTCAAAGAAACAATACCTTCCTAGTTTTCCTAGATGTAAATTAGGATAAGCTATATATATATTTTTATTAGGTTGCTAACTATGGGTTCCAGATTTTTGGGATGGGCAATACCTATCCAATTAATTCTCTATCAACTATGTCATCGGTCTGTTTCTCTATAACATTAAGCAGAGATTCAATCAAGATGGTTAGAGAACTTTAGTATTTATAGCGCATACGCTCGTAAGAATTGGCCAGAACATGGGCACTTCTTCATCAACATATATTAGAAAATCCGGTGCATTAGCACCAACAGTTTCCTTCAAAATTTGAATTGCAAATTTAAGAAAAAAAATTAAATTAAAATATATTAACAGTGTAAGAATTAAGTTAATTACGCAATATTAAGGTAGCATTAAATGAAGCTTCTTACCTTCTGATGATTGCTTGGATTATAGTGTTTGTGCATTTTGTTTCTCACAAAACGAACGGATTCTACAAATGTTCCTCATTGGTTCTCTCTTTTACCGATCACTATGCCTTAGAACACTTTCAAGTGATCGCAATGTGGCAAAATTGGAAACCTCGTCCAAAATCATTTTTTCCGGCATTAAATCTATATGCATTGGATGCTTAAGATAGGTCTCTGTAGCTTCTATTCAAAATTTAATAATCGAGTGACAATTAGAATTTATTAAGAAACTTGATCTGTATAAATAAAGTTGAAAGGAAACACTAACATGCCAGACATACACAAATACTGAAGAAAATCATCTACAACTTCTGTCTTCTTTCTTGGCCAACACAAACATCTCGTCTACAATAATTGTCACGTCACGCTTCCCAAAATACGGAATACGAAGAGCAACGAAGGCCAGCCGTGCTATCTACGGTAAGGAAAGATCCTTCCATAGTCACATAAAGACTATCTAGCTAACCTGTCCAAGATAATATCCAATAACAGAAGAGATATCACTGATAATCATGCTGCAACGAAACCACAAGAAATACTAAAAATAGGTCCACTAGATAATCGATGCAAATAAAGATCCAATACAATATGTTCGAAATAAAAACAAAATCCGAAAAGAGAAACATAAGTCCTAATGTCCCGCAAGGACGCACAAACTAAATATTAACTGAAAAAAAATAAACCTACGGCTACTGATCTTTGGTAAAGTCCTAATAATCGCTCCGATCCTGCTCCTGAAAATCCGTCTCTAAACCTGAGATGACAAATCTCAGGGATGTCAGAACATCCCAACAAGTACTCAACGTATAAGATGTGTATGTGGTATGATAACATGAATACATGAATATAGTGAAGCCCATGTGTGCAAGTAGATAAAGATATATACACACACATTAATACTATGAAACAGACATGTAAATAGATTAAGTCATAACCTAACTGGTCACTAAAAAGGTAATCTATCCTATCGTGAGTTCAAGTGTGTGCGTTAACCTAGTATTCCTAACCCAAAAGTAAGGCCCTAGGAGGTAGGAAACATTGGCCCAAATATGGAATGAACATGCGACAGATATAGCCCAGTACGAGCTGTAATAACATGCGACCGATATAGCCCGGTATGAGCTACCGGCATGGGACTCCTGAGATCCTGTTGTATGAACACACACTCAAACTATCCCAACATCTCGCGTATTCGTACCTAATTAAGAATTCTGAAAAGACCGGAACTTGTAATATGATAATTGTATAGAAATAAAACTGGTAAACAGTAGGTTGTGTAATGGCATGTAATTCGGCATTATAATTAGAGATCCTGTTCTTAAGTAAATGGACTGGAGTAAAGAATAATCATGACACGTCAAATGTAATCGTTATCTGGTAATAGTAACCGCATGTAAGTGATGTACAAGCTAGTATAAGTCATAATTGTTATCTTTACCGTTAATTTTAATATGGATATAATAATCATAAGCTGGCTATATATATATTAACAACTTTCGAACTTTATTTGTATTCCTTCCTTTCATTTGGGACTTACCGAGCGCCGGTTCGCTGACGACATTCCTGTCTATTTCTTTTTTTGGAATGTTCGTCAAGATAACAGGACTCTCAGGAGACTGAGCCCAGTCAGGAGTACTTGGATCAGATTGAGGCACATCCAGACTACTAGCTTTATTTGTACTTATCTTTCAGTTTGTATACCACTGTTTAGGCATTGCTTTTATCATTGTACTTTTCTTTTTCAAATCAGTTGTATTGTAAAGATGAATGTTAATAAAAATTGCTGTTCATTTTATACTCTTGTCATTTGTTGTGCATTTTATATATTGTTTAATTACGCTTGACGTATTTATTTCTTAGTAAACACGTCGTGTGCCTGCCACGTCTCCACCTCCGTACACCGGGAAGCGGGGCGTGACAATCAAGAAAACAAATGAGGGTATGAAGAGTCACGGTTTTGGCTCAAGAAATCGACGTATGTAAGGAAATCAAATCAGTGGACACAAATCAAGGGTAGAATTTTAAGCTACTCAAACAGAGTGGCGTATTGTAACCATGTCGCGGTATATGGGTACAATAATGTAATTCTATTTCAGTCGTCCGAATCCTACAATCAAAGTCAACGGAATATGCAACATGACACACTAAGGCAACCTAGACACGATTCTGACTTAAAAGTCGGTAGAACCAAGTCTACCTTCAACGTTAGCCTGGCTCTGATACCAACAAAATCTTGTCACGTCCCGCTTCCTAAAATACGAAATACGGAGAGTAACGAAAACCAGCCGTGCTACCTACAATAAGGAAAGATCCTTCCATAGTCATATAAAAGATGTCTAGCTAACCTGTCCAAGATAATATTCAATAACAGGAGAGATAACACTGATAATTATACTGCAACGAAACCACAAGGAATACTAAAAATAGGTCTACTAGATAATCGATGCAAATAAAGATCAAATAAATAGATTCGAAATAAAAACAAAATCTAAAAAGAGATACATAAGTCCTAATGTCCCGCTAGGGCGCACAAGCTAAATACTAACTGAAAAGAAATAAACCTACGGCTACTGGCCGCTCCGATCCTGCTCAGCCTGAAAATCCGTCTCTAAACCTGAGATGAAAAATCTCAGGGATGTCAGAACATCCCAACAAGTACTCAACGTATAAGGTGTGTGTGTATGGTGTAATAACATGAATATATGAGTGTAGTGAAGCCCGTGTGCGTAAGTAGATACATACACACACATTAATACTGTGAAACAGACATATAAACAGGTCAAATCATAACCTAACTGGTCACTAAAAAGAAAATCAATCCTATCGTGAGTTCGAGTGTATGCGCCAACCTCTGCAGGAGTATTCCTAACTCAAGAGTAGGACCTAAGGGCTAGGAAACACGGGCCCAAATATAGAATGAGCAAGCGACTGATATAGCCCGGTACGAGCTGTAACATGCGACCGATATAGCTTAATATGAGCTGTAATAATATACGAACGATATAGCCCGGTATGAGTCGCCGACATAGGACTTCTGAGATCCTGTTGCACGAACGCACACTCAAACTACCCCAATATCCCGCGTATTCGTATCTAATTAAGAATGCTGAAAAGACTGGAACTTATAATATGATAATTGTATAGAAATAAAACTGGTAAACAGTAGGTTGTGTCATGGCATGTAATTCAGCATTATAATTAGAGATCCCGTTCTTAAGTAAATGGACTAGAGTAAAGAATAATCATGACATGTCAAATGTAATAGTTATCTGGTAATAGTAACCGCATGTAAGCGATGTACAAGCTAGTATAAGTCACAATTGTTATCTTTACCGTTAACCTTAATATGGATATAATAATCACAAGCTGGCTATATATATATATATATATATATATATATATATATATATATATATATATATTAACTACTTTCGAATTTTATTTGTATTCAAATAAATTTCATTACAGATGCACACTTAATCTAATTTTTTATCACTTTACTGCATATGAGTCTATATTTTATAACGATATAAAATAATTGAGTACTAACGCATTTTTATTCGAACGGTGCAGATTAAAGATATATTTGAAGAATCACTGATATTGTATCGACCAAAAATAAAGAGCAAGAATGCTTGCCTCGAGACAAACACGACTATGAAACAATGGAGACACGAACGCTACGCAAGGTGATGATGCTCATAAGTGGGAACTCCCCAGATCATGACACGTGGCAGATGACGTGTCCCGAGGCACACGGAAACAGGGCAAGAACCACACATTGGAGGCGTCCTCCGGGCTATCGTTCCGCTGTCTGGACCCGACCTTCACATTCATGTGCTCGCCATGTAAATAACCATTGGATCGCCAAAACGAGCCCTCCTACACACCGAGCTCCTCGGCCCTCCGCCTTCGAGCTATCATAGAACCGAACTAGCTCGGTCTTCCGCCCTCTTTTAGGCCTCTCACCGAGGTATGTCTCTTCGGTTCTATCGAGCGACCTAGAACGCAGATCATAGGCGCCTCTGCCACGGCTACGCGGATCTCGCCAGATGCGAGATATCCGCCGCCCCACGATCCCGCGTTCCACGTCGTCGCATCCCCCATTAACGAGCGTATCTCGTCATTAATGGGGAATCCCGCCATTCACGTAGGCGTAACGCCAGGGGCGTAACGTCCGGTGAAGATCTCGCGCCAGCTAGCTCATGAGACCGCTATATAAACCCCTCTTTCAGACGACTCAGGTAACGCAATTTTATTCCGATAGGCCGCTACTCTGCTTAAATACCTCGGCTAGCTTGATCGTTGGAGAGTCCACAGTGGCATAAATCAATTTGGTATTTTCGGAGAGGTGGATAGATATGTACAAATAGCATCTGCCTCCAAATTCAGGCTGGACGACCTTCGCGTCTCAGTCCGGTCTTCGGCGGTAAACAAGTCTATCCGACGGTTACCAAATCACGCGCAAAGAATACACTAACAACACAATATTTATCCAGGTTCGGCGCAACTAGCACTTAATCCTGCAAATTGCGACGAAAACTTCCTCTATGAAAAAAATTATAAGAGATTACACCGACTTCTCACCCTCTTTTACGAAGAAATACTCTCTCTTACGAAATCTCTCTCTATTTTACGACCGTGCTTGGCCGCCATCTCCCACTCTAATCAAACCTTATTATTAGAGAATTATGGATACATGGCCGCCGCCTCATGAAGCCCTCTGCCTTTATTCTGTAGATTAATTTCATTAGCCCTTACTTTATAATTAATATACATATATTGGCTAACAAACTTATTAGAGATAAGATTGAAATATTAAAGATAATTCTCAGAGATTAATATATATCTCCATGTATTCCTGGAGATAATTCTATATCTCCATGAGATAATATTAGAGATAAGTTTGGAATTTAAATTAATGATTAATTTAAATTCCCACTACGTGCACTGCATATATTCAATCTTGGCTTTTAGGCTCTGGATCCGAACTCCGAATTTATAATCAATTTCAACAGTTTATACCATATATACGACGAACCCATATTAAAAAGAAAATGTTAACCGTAGTTTGTCAATCTCCTTAATTGAGTAATGTATAGTTTAGTTTAAGGAACTGAATACCTTCCTCTCTTTGCAAATTTGCAGTGCTCGAGCAAGCAGGGTGTTGGAGTTCTGTTCCTGCGCTTTTCTAATGGAATCCACCGTCGATGATGACGAGGCATAAATAGCTGCTATACCCACCCCAAAAAAGGAAAAGTAAGACATTTGCATGATGGCATGCAATAACTCCAGAGCTTTTGCATGATGGCTTTAAAATGGGTTTAAAGTGGTAGTTTATATCTCAGTGATGAAAATTAACTTGTTAAAATATAAAAGGCCAACTCTTGTGAGTGCCACCGTAGCCCAGTGATAAAGCTTCTTCGCAGTAGAACAAGAGCTCTCCAAGGTTCAAATCCTGATTGCATCCGGCCGTGGCCTGTATATATATTATTCTAGAAAAATGAAGGGCCAAATTTCAATTCCATGTACTATCAGTATTTCCATGAGATACCATAAACTTCTGAAATTATAAATGATTACCATGCATAGACTTGGAACATTTGAGGGCAAAGTTCTTCAACAACTTTATGATATTACATTTATAAAAAATGGTGAATTATTTAAAAGAAAATAAATTGTTTAAAAGTTCCCAAGGACTACTTTAGCCAATATAAGTTGCATTTATATAATTTCGGAAGCAAATCTTCCAATCTCATCATAATTTCAGAGTTTTGGTTCAGGAGCACAACAAGAGCAAGCAACCAGGAGATCGGAAGGAATTTTAGTCGCATGGAGCACAACATGTAACAATTAAAGGTTTCGAGTGTACCTGGGCCAGTAGGAAACATGAAGTGCTGAAAAGGCGGTTGGACATGGACAAGGATGAGGCTACCCCTGGGATGCTCCGTCGACTCGTTGGTAACTTCGCCGCCGATACTAGCATAATTACTAAAGAGATGATGATCAAGAACCCAAGCCAAAGCATGCAAGCTCGCTTCACTCTCGTCGATCGCCACCAAAACCTTCATCCTCTTAGTGTCGCCCCCACCCTTATACTCCTCCGGCGGCTTGCTGGGCTCCTCCATTGTTGATGAAGTTAGCTCTCAGATGTTCCTCTGTTTCCGATTTCGTTGATATTCTTGAGGAGTGATTCATGCAAGGGTAGAATCGTCCGGGCAAATGTGGGATACCTCCAAAATGTAACGCATTTGACGTCTATCATGTTCCATGTGATGTGGGGCTTGTGCTAGCAGTTATGTTGGAAATGCTACGTGTCATATTGCATGGCATATTGCTCAAAATGAAGGTGTAGCATCCATGTCTATTTTCTTGTAGCGCTACACTTTAAGCATGTACATTACACGAGAAGAATATCAGAAAGAATAGTTGAAGATAAAGTCATGTTGATTAGAGAGATGAGGATAGACTAGATGAACTTCACATTGGACATGGACATTTTAAAAACTAATTGTTTAACATGCTGGTCTCAATTTTATTTGAAAATATAATTTCGGAATTTGAAAATTTATTTTAGTTCCAAATTATTTCCGCAAGCGACGGATACACAACACAACTAATTGTTTAACATGCTGGTCTCAATTTTATTTGAAAATATAATTTCGGAATTTGAAAATTTATTTTAGTTCCAAATTATTTCCGCAAGACGGATACACAACACAACTTGGGTGCCCATTCTAACCCAAAAGCCCGAGCTGTTAGGTAGAGGTCCAAGTTATATTATATACACATCAACTTCTTTATAAACTCCCGATGTGGTACTAAAGACACGAGTCACAACTCAACAATCCCGAGCTTGACTCGTGTCGTATATATACCCGCTTGCACCGTTGTAGGAGGCATACAACAGCGGCGGTATACAGGGCGCTTCAACACCAAGTGGCGGGCCTTGGTGTTCAAACACAAGCACTCAACCCAACTCCCACATCAATTTTCTTTTTCTCGCTCCACCCCTCCTCCCGAAACCAAACCAGGTTCTGATACCAGTTTGTAGGGGGCGGAGCCCGCAAGCGACGGATACACAACACAACTTGGGTGCCCATTCTAACCAAAAAGCCCGAACTGTTAGGTAGAGGTCCAAGTTATATTATATACATATCAACTTCTTTATAAACTCCCGATGTGGTACTAAAGACACGAGTCACAACTCAACAACTTAACTTTGTTAGTTGAAACTAGTATTTTAGAATGCGGGAATTTGGATTTTAGAATTCATCATTCAATTTATAATAAAGAAATTAACGAAAAAGCAATCAACTTTCAAATCATCATGCACGTCCTGGATTTTCTAAAATGTCATGGTATATATACATAATAAATCAAAATTTAAGTACACCCTCCCACCGGGCACCGGCCGCCGCCACCATTAGCTGGATATTGACCGCCCTCAACACCGTCGCCGGCCAGCCGCAGCTACCGTCGCCGCCGCCCCCCGTCGTTGCCCCCGTTCGTCGCCGCCGATCTCCGACCGTCACCGTCCCTATTCGTCACCGTCACCATTGTCGACGCTGCCGCCTGTCACGGTCCCCGATTGCCGCCGCTGATCGCCGCCTTCCGACCGTCGACAAACCATCCTCGTCGCCAGTCGACTTCGCCGCCGCCAGTCATCCTCCGCCATCGATCGGCATCCGTCGAACAAAGTACCGGCTAACGTCAACTATTAAATGTATTGTTCTAAATTACATATGAATTTTGAAATTAAATGACTAGCATTTTGAATGGAAAAGAATTTTATCAAATGATGGTCATTTTATTTACAAATTTTGGATTCTAAAATTATTTGGACCAACGCGCCCTATTTGAAACTTCTTCCTGTTTCTTATTAGGCTTATCACATGCCCTTATATCAGCATTTTTAGTGATGCGTGCGACTGTGCGTGTGTGCATACGATGTATGTATCTATGTGCGTATGTCTGTATCTTGGTAGGCACGTATTTGTATGTCCGTATTTGATTGTGTGCGTGTATATGTAGGTAGGCTAAATTGTACAAATGCATCTATGAACTTTCAAATTTTTTAGGATTGATATCATGAACTTTAATAATTGTAAATAGATTATATGAACCTTGATTTGCATATGATGTTTTGTTTCTTTCTATTTCTTTTTCTATATTTTTTCTTTTTCAAAATTGAAGGTTAAAAGGTTGAATGAGAAGTCTCATAAGGGGAAAACGGGGAAAACAAGTCAAAAAATTGGTATTAGTTGAAATCGGGATAATAGTTCATGGTATTTGTTTGTAATTAAATTAGTGCATGACCTCAATCGCAGAACACATGAAAGTTCATGGATACATTTATGCAATTTAGCCATGTAGGTATTTGAATATATGTATGTGTTTTTGTGTGTGTGTGTGGGTGGTGGGGTGGGGGGGTGGGTGGGGGGAGGGGATTATGTGTGTGTATGGCAAATACGTGATTGCACCAGTCTTGTCAATTATATACACACAACTATCATACAATGTTTGCTTGCAATACTCTATCCTTCATGCCATCTTGCGTTCAAAGACGACCACGTTAAGAATTTGTTTAGAGGTTTAATTCCATAAACTACCAAATTCTTTATCTCAGCAATGAGAAACTATCAACTTCTTTCAAAATTACGAGAAACTACCATAATTCGGAAAATTTTGATAGATTTTGCAATTATTGTTGCAGTGGTATTTTTTGATAGTTTGTGATAGTTTTATGTAGTTTTTGAAAGTTTGTCGTAGTTGTATATTTAAAATTTCTCGTAATTAGACCAAATATTTGGTAGATTTTTGGAATTAAACCTTGTTTATATGTAGGGAGCTCTCCGTTAATGTGGAGTCTCATTTTATAAAATGAGGCTAGCTTTCCAAACATACAACCCTTCATGTTTTAAACTGTTTCAAACCGGTCATCCCGATCTACATATTTAAGATAGTTTACATATCAAGTTTCACGAGATTTAAATATCTCTCCTAGATCCATTAGGTGGTGTAAAAAATTTAAAGGTCCACAGTATTCATAGTATCCATAGGTAAACTAATTTGCATCAGTCATCTATTCTCGAAAAGACTAAATATAAATATATGGGGAACGGAATCTCTCTTAGATAATGTCCTCCGTCAATCTTGTGGCCAGTGGGGCTGAACGGTTGAGATTTATTGTGGAAGATTAGACGTGTGGATCTCAAGATGTTTTCTGTTGACGTCGAGCTACCTGCAAAGGAAGCTCCGGGATGGGAAACCACCGTAGGACCCTTCGACGATCAAATAAGTACCGAGAAATGATTGACAGAGTAGCGACGTATTGGATTGAGTTCGAATTACCTGAATCGTCTGGAGGAAAGGTTTATATAGGGGTCGCATCGGAGCGAGCCGATGCGAGTTTCTGGCCGTCCGTTACGTCCTTGCGTCACGTTCACGTTGATGGCGGGATACGCTCGTGAATGACGAGATATGCAAGGACGGGACGCGGGACGTAGAGCGTGAGAGATCTCGTCGTGGCGAGATAAACGAAGCCGTTACGGGGGCGCTCGTGCTCCGTGCTCCAAGCCAAACAAAGACGCTGAAGAATATCAGCTATAGGATAGCTTGGAGACGGGCTAGGAAGCTGAGGAATTCCAGGATGGCTCGAAGACGAGACAGGGAGCTGAGGAAGCTCAACTCTATGATTGCTCGGAGATGGGCAATGGCTGATGGTTAGACGGAGAGGGAACATACTCAGGAGAGGTCCCGAAAGGTCGGAGCCTGTTCCGTAGACGGAGTCTCGGAGGTGAGGTACCGAAGAATGCCTCCATTGCATCAGACATATTCCTGCTCCATAACTCTCAGGAATCTAATGGGCTTACGTGGACGACATGTAATCTGCTACGTGTCGTGATATGGGGAATTACCACCCATGAGTAGCATCACTCTTCAAATAAAAGTAATTTAGTTGTGTTGATTGACAATGGTAACAACAAAGCAATAGAGTAAGCTTCGCATACAATAAAGCACTGCTGAGATTTATTAATTGATAGAAACTACACGTACGATAATCCAATACAATTTCCCACTTTTATTTCCTCGCACCCACACACAACTCACATGCATCTTATAGCTTCATCACCAGCAGAATATTATGATTATAATCACAGTATATAATACATGATATCTATTATTTATACTTCTTCATACTTAGGATGCATGAGATTTGGGTGGCTTCACAATAAGAACAGGACAGTTTGCATGATGAGCCACATAATCACTTACACTCCCTAGGAATGCCCTGCAATTCACATTAGAGATACCAAGGTTAATTAGAAATCGTATTAGATTTCATCAATTAAGCGCATACAAACTAATTATACACATCGCGTATTGCATATTATCAACAATAGCCCAACTCACCTCTTTAGTTTGGATAGGCCGCGGCTGCCGACCACAAGAAGATCGGCATGCACTTGCTCCGCAGCTTGGCATATCATATCCTTCGGATCTCCATCCAAGATCATCGTTTTCGCCTCAACCTATATATTACACAGCATATATAATTTCTTTAATACATATTTACAACATAACTTATAACTTATGACGTAAATGTTGGAATTTAACGGGTTGTATAGGTTATGTTCCACCAAGGGAAACCAATTTGGTTGGATTTCATGGAGGAAAATTAGAGGAAAAAGAGACTTTGAGAAAGACTACGGTAGACTAGAAAAATGAGGAGTTTAAATAGCATAAGGTGTTGTGTTTTTTGTAAAAGGATAATAAAGATGCTATTTGAAAATCACACATGAACTGTTTCGAGCATTCGTTTTGGAACCCGGCCGGGTCAAAATCTTACTTTTCAACTTGAAATGGCCCATAACTGATGTGTTTAATGTGCAATTAAATGGCCCAATTCATTTCGAATTTAAATTTAAATTCGATACTATGCTTTACTCTGTGCCTATAAATAAAACCCATACTGCCCGAGCGATTTTACAGACCGGAAGATTATTGCTCTTGTTCCTCCATCTGCATTTCATATTTTTTTGAGAGCTTTGAAGCTGCGCTTCCTGAATAGCTTTCGAAGAGCTAGTTACAAGGGCGCCGTTGGCTAGAGTTGTCTCATCCTGCGAAGACTATTACAGTACTCAGCGCAACCAGGCTGGTAGGGCAGTAGTTTCTTCAAGACCACTGCAATAGAACGCGGTTCAGCTCGTCTTGGTAACGAGTATTGTTTATGTTCGTTTAATTTTAAGAAACTAATTTTAAGAAGCCGATCATGTTCTGTTCCGGTTTGTTATTTTTGCAACAGTAAAACCATCTAAATTACCAGTCTTTCTTTGCAAAGTTGCACTGCTTTAACTAAGACATGAGCTGAATTCTGCTCTTGGGCTTTCTTCACAGATCCTAGAACCGAGGACGTGGCGTAAACAGCTGGTTATACAAGTAACAAGTCAAAAACAGAGGAATGACTGAAGAAAGTGGTCATCACATATAAATAAAAGTACTTGCGAAATAACAACCTTTAGATTAATTAATGCTTACCTTCATGATGTGCATACCCAGATGGCATAATTCAATTTCTTGAATTTTTTTAATGTATGCTATCTTCTCGACCCAATAATTTAGATACAAGTCTTAAAAAAATATACCATCGTCCCTTATGACATATACATACATACATATATATATATATATATATATATATATATATATTTTGATCATTTCCCATTTTTCCAGACTTCATCAATAGTCTGCGACTCTATGAGAGAGAAGAGTCTAGAGAAGTTGTTCGGTTCTAGGATCAGACAACTGAACAACTAGTCATTTAGGATTATAACAAGCCTCTCTTATCAGAAACTAAAGATTTGACGCTTAATCTCCAGCAATTATTAGGAGAGGATTTATTAAAAGAGTTGACACTAGGTCAACCCTTTTTGATCCATAATCGGTCCCATTTAATTCAACAGGAAAACGCTTGAATGATGATGATGAAGTTCTCGTCTTGGAAAAAACATTAATGATGCTGGAACAACTAAATAGTTAACGGCTTGGAGTAGCCTGCCGGGGGACCTGGATCGAGCCAGGTCGCCAATCTAGGAGGGATTGCTAATTTATTCTCCAAAAAAAAAAAACCCTAAATAGTTAGAGGTATTTCATTAAAAAATAATAATTTTGAAATAAAAAAAAGAAACTAATTAAATAGTTAATCAATAGGAAGATGGCGATCGAAGAAGGAAGAAAAATACCCGGGCCCACGGGTTGCATCATGATGTGCACCGGCGGCTGGGCGTGAACGATAACAAGCGTTCCGAGCCGCTCCGCGGTGTCCGGCAACCCCCCGGTGGACGTAAACAGATGGTCCAGGGTCCACCCCAACGCATGCATGCTCACTTCGCTGCCGTCCACCGCCACGACCACCTTCATCTTCAGCTTACTCTCGCGGCCACCAGCCCCAAAAGCACTCTCCTCCGCCATCATCCCCCTTACCTCCGCCTCCGCCTCCTGCTGCTCCTCCATTGTCTCTCTCTCTCTCTCTCTCTCCACTCTCCATCGATGATGATTGATTTGTCTAGTTTTATAGATGATGATGATTTGAGACTGGATGACACGTGCGGGTCACGTGTCGGGTGGTGGTGCAGCTGGTGAGAGGTCACGTGTCGTTTCGGATGAGCGCGGGCTCTCATGACGTGCCTATCGGGCTGGGCCGACTTATCAACTGGGCCCCCAGCTGGGCTGTCACTTTCAACCCTTCTTCTTCTTCCTCCATCGCTACAAATTCGTCGACCCCCGCTGACCCTAACCCTAGCTCCAAAGCTGCTTCGATGTGTATTTCTCACCTCTCTCGCCGATTCAGGTATGAGAATATTGCTTCTAATCGGACTTTATTCTTTTCACTTGATTTTTATCTTGGGATTCGTCGCTTAAATGTTATTCTATTCTCAACGAATCCAGAGTGAAGATCACTGGCTCTCTACGTTTCACAGTTGAATGTGAATTCGTTGCAAATCCAACTGATGCCGAAACCCAAAACCCAATACCTAACCATAATTTGATGAAAGTGGTTTATTAATGAATATGGTTTCTGTAGCCGACTTCATCAGCTCTCTCCTTGAAATGGTTGGTTGATTAGTACTAGTTTCTCAATCGAAACTCAAACTCAAAATTATCCTCAAATTTCAGTACTCTATGAGAATCTCTCCAATTGATTCAGAAATCAACTTGAGAACAAAATACTAAAACACTCATCTTTCTAATCCAAAATTCTCAAATCGGAATCAAGCCCTAACCACTATCAATCAAATTGCTGAATATAAGAATGGAACTTTTGTAGTCGACGCAACAACTATAAACCTAACCATGGATCTGTTATCAGTTATGGATCTTGTTTTGTATCTAGTTTTTTCCCTTAATAAAGAAACACTATGAGAGGGGTCTTGGCTAAGAAGCATCTAAACATGACTAGCTCGGATGTATGCACCCTTACCCCTTCCAGGGGAAATATTTCTGTAACTTGACCTCATGATTGTAGCCAACTCCTTAAAAGTGTCAAACTGTCGATTTAGCTCCCATTTACCCTATATGTGTGTTTGTTCTGACACACACACACACACACACACACACACACTTTTAATTATTATCCTGACGACCGAGCCTTATTAGGACAGTATTCAAATTATAAACACTTGTGAATGGCAGGAACTCTTGGAGATATTGCTTGGTGTCAAGACCACAGGGGATGTTTAACTCACATTAGTCAATTTCTTGTCCAAATCGAAGAGGCGATAAGGTTATCCCATATTCTACTTCAGTTGATACATCTTGGTTACCGGTTCAAAGATTAGTTGTGCATGAACCCGGTGTCGTTCAAAGGTGGCACTCTGATAGATTTAGTACCAATGCACTAATGACTCTGAATACAGATGGTAACGTTGCCAGATTCTCTCTTGCTAAACCAATTGCCATACCTGGAATTCAGAGAAAGGGAGCAGAAAAACCAAAACAAAAGAAGATGTCTAGAAAAGCAAAGTTGAATCAGCTGAAGTGGTACCGCTTGAAGGCAAAGAAGAAGATGAAATCCCCAAATCCAGAAGTTAGAATTAGGTACAAGCTCGAAAAGGTTAGTTGTTGGTTTGCTGGGTTATATTCTTTTAACTCCTTTCAGGCTTCCCAAATCCAATTTATGAAGTTAGTAATTTCTAGCATCAAGTTTTACCTCATATTGACTGGTTCCATAATGTTTAAGCGTAACTCCTTTTGTAACCCTCTTTCACAATCCATTATATTTATTCGCATCAGCATTGTTGCTTTGCGAAATAGACAGGAATGACAAAGCTTTTTCTCGGTTATTTGCTTCTTCTTCTTCTTCTTCTTCTTCTTCTTCTGGACGAAAATAGCAGGGCTCCAAAATGGAAACCTGTCCCATGAAAAATTTTATTAACAAAAAACTAACTATTACAAAGCTAAAAATTACACATTGCTGGCCTTCATCTAAGCCTTCACAAGCAGAAACAAAGAAAATAGAGAATAGTAGAGAAGATAAGAGAGGAACTACACTCTTCCGGGTACAATACAACCCCCAGACGACTATCAACCCAGAAATAAAGGATAAAGGAGAGAGAACAGAGGAAGGAGTATAGAGGATGAAGTAGATGAGCTAAGCATTGTTGTACCAGGATCAGCTTCTTCTTCATAGTTAAAGAATGGCTTGTAAAATCTTGATTTGTGGGGTTTACTGACATAGCAGATGGGGAAAGGATTTCTTCAAAGCCCAGAATTGCATCAGATTTGTTTGTAGCCACCGCCCTTTTGCTTATTGCTAACCCATCCTGTGCAAACTTATTCTGTGTATATCTGCAACCATTTCTCATATTTTGGCCTCCTTATCTTAGGCATCCCCTGTTAAATAGACCCGTTTATAGAAAAGTTATACTGAAAAGATATGCTCTTTCTCGGCTATTTGTTATTGGCTCTGCTATCTTTCTTCACCTATCGTTGTCTTTAAAGGAAAATTTTCGGAGTCACTGTAAGTTCTCATGGCCACATTTTTCATCCATATTGTTCTAGAACTCACAATTATCTTACTTGATCAATATTGAACACGTCTTAGCATTTCTAACATCCAGTTTTCTAAAATAATAATAAAAGAACATGTATAATTTCCAGACCTCCTCGCCTCATGCTATCAATACTATGCTCTGCTGTCTTATTAGCTGAAACTCCAATGTTATTTACCAACACAAGTTATTCTTCCTAGTTACAGAGTAACACATCTTAATGTTCTTTTTCCAAGATTTGAAAGTTGAATATAATTTGTTCATTCTGAAACTTTGGTAGATAACGTGGCCATCTGACTTTACTAATATCCATTTGCCCAACTCAGGCCAAAGGAAAAGAAGTGTGGCTGATTGAAAAACTAAGGAAATTTGAGTTGCCAATAGGTCCAGAGCCAGTATATGATCCTGAAATTCTAACTCAAGAGGAACGGTTAAGAAAAAGAATTATGTCATTGTAGGGAGGCGAGGAGTATTCGGAGGTGTAGTTCTGAACATGCATCTCCATTGGAAGAATCATGAAACCGTGAAAGTTGTTCGTAAGCCTTGTAGACCTGGGCAAGTGCATGAGTATACAGAGGAGATTTCTCGTCTCAGCAAAGGCATCGTTATCGACATAAAGCACAACATTATAGTATTTTACCGAGGGAAGAACTATGTTCGGCCAGAGGTTATGTCACCTCCTGATACTCTTTCCAAGCAAAAGGTTAACTGTTTTTTTTTCCTTCCTTTTTTCATTACAATTATGATTTATGAATGACCATCCTTTAATGCAATTTAGGAGCATCTGACATCTTGTTTCTGCCGATGGCTCTGCTTAGCACTTGACCTTTAATATTATTCTAATAGACGGTTATCTACCTTCCTAGATTAAAACTTAATGTTACCTGTTTCAGCCTTTCACGATATTTGGCCAATAGAAGTCTGGACAAATTTGTAGTTACTTAAATCTTTTTTAAGTTATTTTGTTAGTTTAACAGAATCAATGATAAGAAACTGGATACTTGGAATGTTGAAAAGAATTAGCTATTTACGTAGAACTCCTGAATAGGTATATTGTGTTTTGCATATATGAATACATTTGCGTAAACAGAATAACAGTTAACTTCTTGAAATGACTGTAGAAGTCTATTTATTACATCCAGACCGGAAACTAAAATTTAATTTATTATACCACTTTTCAAAAATAAATTGCGAGGAAACAATTCTGACTTCTCAGTTTAGCCCCTAACTTGTCAATAGACCATATTTTGCATGCAAAAGGCACAAGGTTAAAACTAATTTTATTATTTATTGATCCACATCACTCCAAGAAGTCCTCTCGATTTGTCACAGAACTCAACTGCCAATTAACCTTACAGTTTTACTTCTGCACAGTTTTAGTTCCAGCTATCATAATTTAATTTCTTGATAGCATTTTCAAAACTTTACTAGTTAAAAATGAAAACTCGTACGCTTCCTTTTACATTGCAGTTTGTTTCTTTCAGTGTCTGTGACTGAGCATGATCCTACTCTTTTAGGCTCTGGAAAAGTATAAATTCGAGCAATCACTTGAACATACGAGCCGATATATCGAGAGGCTGGAGAAGGAGCTGGAAGAGTACCATAACCACATCGCTACATATAGAAAGAACAATGAGGAGGTAGCTTCTAACAAGGTTCACAGCTAGCTGCTAATTGCTTATTAGCACGTCAAACTTGGACTCGCGCAGCGATTATGTTCAACTTCTTGAAATCTTGACGACTTGTGATTATAAGAATGTAGCCGGCTGGATTAAAATGTTAAAACGCCTCATATTCTCATTGAGAAAATGCACATATTTCTACCAGGTGCTCATCTGATGCTGACAGGATGTTGTTGATTAAGCTATATGTTTTTTTTCTTCCATTACTAAGGTTGTTTGATTCTTGTACAGTAGTAGAGGAAGAATCCATTCGCCGCTCCTGCACTTGATGATATACTATGGAGCAATGCTTTTATTTATGAAGGTGATAGATATGCCACTTTGCTCTATGTATTCTCTCGACAATGCGAAGCAATCAGCGGCGGAATTAATGCAGCTCGACGAGAAGTGCCAAATAGGAATACGGGTGATCCTTTACGGGGATGAAGATCGAACCAATTAGTTTAGTTTGTATAATTTCCCTCCATCGAAACTATTATTTATGGGATTGTATATACATGAGATTGATTTGATTTGATTTATGTTTTGTCATTGATACTCCATTGGGCTTATTTACATGTTCATGATGTTTGATGGGCAAAATATTGAAGTGAGTTTTTGTTGTATGGTGAAGTGCATTTTAGGTTAGCTGCGTTTTGCTCTTTTGGAAGGAGGCATCACGTGTGGAATGTTATTTGTGTGTTCAACTTTTTGTTTGAGGATGTGTAGAGAGGATGACAACTAAAAGTTTAAATCCAAATTACCATTCCTCCTGCCACAGGATTTTGAGTGATCATTGATTTTTGTTTTCCTTCTTTTTTCTTTTGAAAAGAAAGATGGGATACTTATGTCCATCATGTTCATTTTGAAGAAGTGGTGTTCCGCTGCGCTGGTTGGAGCCCCCGGCCCAACGTCCCGCTCCTCCTGTTTTCCACTGTAGCACGGCGTCAAGTTGTACAGTGCCATTAACCTCTGCATTGAAAAGAGTTTAATGAAACATTAACATAGCCAAGCACAAGCAAAGCTAGACATGTAGCTCTTCCGAACATATTAAATGCATAGCCCTAAAAAAACACACGACATGACTAGCATCTCTCCAGAGTTATGACACATGTAAGTTTTTGAAGCATACTGGATTTAAATAAAAAAAGTATGCTATGTTCTTCTACCCATTTCGATAATTTTATATGTCAGCTTGAAACTCCAATTGTTCACGATGGAACTAGGTCATTTTAGCTCACTTCGGTTTTTTGCATCCCTTGTCTCTTATCATGACAACAATGCCGAGAGTATGCCGGTTGATAATTAAATGTGCATTTTTTTTTGGGGTTGTAGTTTTTGGTTGGAACGGCCATCCCTGGTACCGCAGATACTGTGCTTGTTGATATACTTCACTCCCATGTAACGAAACATCGATTTTTAGTTGTTGTGCACGTGTCCGTAAACTAGGTCACAAGCAAGTCGATGCCCTATTCTGGACCATTACTTGACACGTGTCATCATCCTATTGCAGGTTCACCTCCCCCTTAACAACCTCAGCAGGAAGCCAGGAACACCACAACGATTCTCAGCAACTCTACGGCCCCTCCACAATTCATTTTTTGCACCATATCTTTTTCTCATAGGTCTTGCTCATTTAGCACTCCGCTAGCTCCCGTCGAAATTCCCAAAATACCCCTATACAAAAATAAACACCTCTCGTTCTCTTCTCGCCATTTCTCTCCGCTTCGAGAAAACGACTCCGCCTCGGTTCCGATCCTTCGCCGCCTCGGATCTGCTCCTCCTCCGCCGTCGACGCATCCATGACGATGATGACCCCTCCCCCCATTGAGGTACGCTGTCCATCGCTCGATCCTAAACCCTAATCCGCTGCATATCCATCGATCTGTTTGGTTTTGGATCGATATCTTAGGGTTTGCGTGTTTCTAGGGTTTCGTAACCCTAGTTTAGGCACGATCTGGGGCCATTGCCCTCGGATTTAGTTGTGATGGATCTGAGTTTGGTTCTTCGATGTGGTTGTTTTTTTGCAGCAGGAGGACGATGAGATGCTGGTTCCTCACTCGGAGATACCTATCGAAGGGCCTCAGCCGATGGAAAGTAGGTTGCGTTCTTGATTTTGGTGGATTTTTTTTATCTAGATTTTTTTTTGCCAAGTATCCATTTTTTGTTTTGAGTTCGATTTGATTGTTTCTGGTACTCATTGGCGCCCTATTTGATCGAGCTGAGTTTTAGGGTTTATTTTTTGCTAATTTTTTCTTTCTAATTTCAGTATTGGTTTTTGGATTGAATGATCTTTGTTTCGGTCACAGTTTGTTGCAGTTGTGATTTAGGTTTTTTTTTTGTGTGTGTTTCAAAATCTGGTTTTGGTAGTTGCCCAAACGGAAGCGGACACTGCTACTACTGGCGAGAATCAGCAAGTAGATGATCCCCCGACATCAAGATTCGCATGGACCATTGAGAATTTTTCGAGATTGAACGTGAAGAAGCACTACTCGGATGTTTTTGTTGTGGGTGGCTTCAAATGGTAATAGTGATCTTTTGTGTTCTTTGTTTACCGCAATTGGTGAAGAAAGAAAAGGATTCTAATGTTTTTGTGTTGCACATTGGCAGGCGAGTGCTGATCTTTCCCAAAGGAAACAATGTTGAGAACTTGTCTATGTATTTGGATGTTGCCGATTCGGGGAACTTGCCTTATGGCTGGAGTAGATATGCACAGTTCTGCCTTTCTGTTGTCAATCAAATGAATAGCAAGTACACCATAAGGAAAGGTGCGGTGTTGATATTTCCCATTATTCGATGGAAATTACTAGTTTTTAGTTTGCTCCAAGTGTATATTTTCGGCATTCAAGGATTGTATTATTCGTGCAAGGACATAATTAGCTGTATATTCACTATTCAAAGTCATCATGAGCCCTAAATGGAAACTGTTTTATGTTTTTGGTAAGTGGGAACTTCTATGATAGTGAAAACCGACTACGACCAAACTTCTATTTCTGGGCATTCACGAAGGGTATTAATCATGTAATAACATAATTAAATGATTATCGCTGAATTAAAAGGTCACAAGTGGAGCTTGAGTACTGTTTCTGATATTGCTCAGATATCAGTGGCTAATTATCTGATAGAATAGAAAACATGGACTACTATGCCCCGACTTATATAGCAATCTAAGATATGATATGGCTTTCTCTACATTTTCCTGAAAAGCACCAGACAAGGCATTGGGCATCTTTGAAATGCTTTGATGGTCGTGTAATTGATATTTATTCATTTACTTTCCAGACACGCAACACCAATTCAATGCAAGGGAAAGTGACTGGGGCTTCACGTCATTTATGCCTCTAAGTGAACTTTATGACCCAACTAGAGGATATCTTGTGAATGATACATGTCTTATTGAAGCTGAGGTTACCGTTCGCAAGGTAGTTGATTACTGGACTTATGACTCAAAAAAGGAGACCGGTTATGTTGGTCTGAAGAATCAAGGAGCAACATGTTATATGAACTCTCTCCTCCAATTCTTGTACCATATTCCCTACTTCAGGAAGGCATGAACTTATTCTTGAAGCTTTCTTTGCTTATTGTAGTATGCATGGTATGTTTATGGAAGAAATACCTGGTTGTTGCTTATTTCAGGCTGTCTATCATATGCCTACAACTGAGAATGACATGCCATCTGGAAGCATTCCTTTGGCCTTGCAGAGCCTGTTTTATAAACTTCAGTATAGTGATAGCAGTGTTGCTACCAAAGAGCTGACCAAATCTTTTGGATGGGATACATATGATTCATTCATGCAGCATGATGTTCAGGAACTTAACAGGGTGCTTTGTGAAAAGCTTGAGGATAAGATGAAGGTTAGTATCTGTATAGACTGGTTATGTATCAATGCTTGTTTGTGCAATCCGTTGATTGTATTTCTATCTCAGGGAACTGTCGTCGAGGGCACGATCCAACAGTTATTCGAAGGTCACCATATGAATTACATTGAGTGCATTAATGTTGACTACAAATCCACCAGGAAGGAGTCATTTTATGGTATTCAAATTATAATATGACTTGTTACCTTTATCGTTTCAAGCCCTGTATCATTCTGGTACATGCACTAAATTGCTTGATTATATGGTTATATCTCTGGTAGATCTTCAGCTTGATGTTAAAGGCTGTAAGGATGTTTATGCATCATTTGACAAGTATGTTGAAGTCGAGCGTCTTGAAGCAGACAACAAGTATCAAGCAGAGCAGTATGGTTTACAGGTAAGTTGTCTTGTTATCATGACTTTAATGGAAAATGCAAAAGAGTTCCCTTTTGGAAAGTCGTTAAAATTCTTCCATAAAAATGAGTTAGGTCATCTCATGTAAATTTTAAGTTTTTTTTATCCCTGTGATCATCTATGACCATATGAGTATACATATTCAATTATCTAGTGGGTAGTGCATAGTAAGGTTTAAAATCTCGAGATCGGTATCGGACGGTCACTTTTGTAATCAGAAGCGGCAATCTTGGCGTTATCAGATCGGAATATCTGATTTTATATCGTTTGAGAAAAATATTTTTAAGAATCAAGAGTTTTCATAAAAAAAACATTTAAAGTAACTGGAAGCAATTTGTCAGATTCTTTTGTAATTAATGATGTCAAAAGTCATATTAATGATATCAACAGTCAAACTAACTGTAATAAACTAATAATCTATAATGAATTCATTAAACCATTAATGAACCCATTAACTCATTAGCAAACCCACTAACCATTAATGAACTTTATACGAAAACCCCATTATAAAATGGTAAACACAATATTACTTCGTATCAACCAGTATCGGTCTCGGATTTCGGATGTTCATTTTGGGATCAGAATTAGCCATCTCAGATCGGGATCGGCCGTGATTTCAAACCATGTTTATAGCCTATAACTTTTGGGTGCATAATTGTTGTGTTGCTGTACATCTGTTGTTTTTTTTAATTCTTGAGTGATATTCTCTAATTTTATTGCTTATTTTCCAATCCTACATTACAACTTCAGGATGCTAAGAAAGGCGTTCTGTTTATCGACTTCCCTCCTGTTCTGCAACTTCAGCTGAAGCGTTTTGAATATGAGATTATGCGGGATACAATGGTTAAGGTTGTTTTAAACATGCTTACCCTTAAGTTCCTTTTCTTCTTTGATCTAAAATTGAACTTTTTGATATACATGCATGTATTTTTAATACTTTGGTGCAGATAAATGACCGTTATGAGTTCCCATTGCAACTTGACCTTGACAGAGATGGCGGAAAATATCTGTCACCAGATGCTGACAGATCAGTCCGCAACCTTTATACACTGCACAGGTAATTTCTCTATGGGGGAGCGTTCTTTGGATATCGTCATTGATAAGTTTGCGGTTAGGGCACTTAGACCTGCCCTTTTTTGGCGAGATGATGATTCCTGAACACAACATTGACTGATGAATTGCACTTTTATTTCCACTAGTAATCTGAACGTGTGATGCACGTGTATATAAAAGTTTTAATTAGCATAAACTTCAAATAGTTAAAGGCTAAGTCAAAAGATTTTTCAGAATATTAGCTCCTCCATGCTTTGAAATGAAAAGTTCTGTGGATTTCTGTTGTGACAAGTCATGATGAGAATTGAGAAATTATATTGAGATTTCAATTTAACTCTATATTTTTGAATTAAAATAGTGGAGATGGATGAGCACAAGTTATTAGATATGAAGAATTTAGATGATATATACGATGCTAAAAATCAAGTGAGGTATATAATATTTTCCACTTGACAATGTGTGCAGCCTTTTGGGGGGGGGGGGGGAGCAACCCATATCACATGGAGGAGCATTTACTTTTCAGCCTGTTGATGACGTGGCCATTTAAGGATGCATATAAAGTTTAAGATAATTTTCTCATTTTTCTAAAATTTTCCTTAAAAAGGACAAGGTGGCATGTATCCCTTTTGAGTTCTAGCTATAACAGTATAGATGTAAAGCTTGATTTAGTAATCTGCTATTGGTTCTCAGGTGGAAGGCCTTCTGTATGTTCCATTAGTTTTTGTTGCCACTATGTAGCTTTAAGAGTTGTCGTACATTGTACTCTTTCAAACCTCAATTTTACATATATCAAGCAACATGCATGACTCAGGCTGCACAACTTTCCTCCTGCCATGCACTGATGGGAGGTGTTACTGATTTGGGTCCTGTGACTCTGTGAGTGTTGAAACCTGGACACAGAGTGATCTCTCTTCTACCCTATTTTCCCAATACAAATCAAAACATAAAAGGGAAAACGGAAGCCAAATTTTAGGTTTGTAAAGGGTGGATTTTTTTTGGGGGTGGTGGTGGTGTAAAGGCACTGTTATAAAATGCATTTTATGCAACGCATGCTCCCGCATATGCGGTATGCACCCACATGATACATATAATTGAGCCGGATAGTTCATTATGTAGATGAAAATCATTTTCAAGATTAAAAACGTCTTATCGGATTCGGTGATTCTTTTATGTGATCGAGGTTGAAACTTTGTCTGTATTAATCAAGCACTATATTGGACCTTCTATAAAACCAATTAAACTTGAATGAGCCCTCAATTCATATGACACCTCTCCTCTTTCTTTTTGTTCGCCTCTTCTAAGGTAGACTTATTTTCTTAGAAATGCATATTTTATCTAGGTATCTCAATTTTCATTAGCATACACGATATAATTTTAAGTATTACTTACCATTGCATTAATTTCTATCTCTATACCCTTCTTTTAATTCTTCCCTCCTTTTCGCTTCCAAAAAAGCCACACCACATATGTAGCGGATATGCAATATATGTGGTATGCACCGGTCAACCGCAGGGTGACGCATACCACATTCCATAACTTTTTTGGGGGGAGGGGTGCGGGTTTGGATTTCTTACGTGATTCTTTTCTAATTGTTTCTAACAGAGTTTTTTTTGGGGGGGGGAGGGGGAGAGTTTCATAACAAGATATTGGAAACTTTGACCTCTTGCAGCGCATGTTTATAATTTCTGTATCTGGTTTCAATTTTAACTTTTTAAGACTAGAAAAATGTGCCTTAATTGCAACTTACACAGTAATCATACCTGGGGTTGTGATTGAGAAATAGTGCTCTTGCCTCTTGATCTCAGATGTTCCAGCGAACCATTTTTGTTTGCTTTTGGGTGCATGGTTTATAAGATAAATCCAACTCTTGAATAAGCTTGTAGTTGATTGACCAAGCTATCATCCTTGAAAGGAAGTTTGATGGCGAACTTTGCATGTTATGTCTTGAAATTTTGTACTAACTTGTTATAGATAGTTCATGAGGCCTTAGAGCATTAAGGTCATAGTATTTCATCATTTGTTAACTTCTCTATCCACCATAAATCGCATATTTACTCTTATTTCTTTTGTTTACTCATGCAGTGTTCTTGTTCATAGCGGCGGAGTGCATGGTGGACACTACTATGCGTTCATCCGACCAACTCTCTCAGATCAATGGTAAGGAGCATGCAATTTCACTATTATGCAATGACACCTAAATTTTAATGTTCCATATTTGTTTATAAGATCTGAAATTTTGATATTTCCCAAGTGAACCGATTTAAGTTGGGTTTTGCACTCAACTTCCATTAGTTTCTTATCTGCAAGTTAGAACTTGCTTGAAATAGTCCTAATTTGAGAGAAAGCCACAGAAGTATTTCTGCTATATTTTAGTGAAAAAGCCAGTCAACGGGAAATCTAATGGAAGGCCCCAACTTACACGACTTAAGGTATCGATTTGGGAATATTTAGATTTCCACTTTTAATCGAGATATACAGGTCTCTTGGGTTTGATATGGAAGAAAACATTTTTCATCCTTTAGGATATTCATTTAGGAAATATTCTATTAATCGGGTGAGCTCTAATCAAGCGTTTTTTTATAAATTAGCAAACAAATTTAGCATATGAAGCTGATCAAATTCAAATAATATTGAGATTGCACTATCCTATATGAAAATACCCGACACACGTGCGCACGCACACTGTGCAACTAAAATGGATTGAGTTTTGAACTTCTATTTCATGTTGATGCGCTTTTAAATATTATAGGTAGCAAAAAGAAACCATTATTGCTATGATATTTAAGAGAAAACTAGTCATTCAGTGTGCTTTTAATTGGGTTTTGCAAACGCCTAGTGGGCAGCTATTGGTACAACCCTTTGTTTATTCATGGTACCTGGATTTCGTAACACATTTATGTATGTATAACTTCCTTTTGCTTCAGTTTTGACAACCTGTTGATTGAGGAGGAATCGTGGAATTCCTTTGAAGTATTATCTATTATATCCAAGTGAACTTTTAAATTTGGACTGTATCTGAGCACCCATATATACCAGGTTCAAGTTTGATGATGAGCGAGTAACAAAAGAAGATATGAAGAGAGCACTAGAGGAGCAATATGGTGGTGAGGAAGAGGTGATCTATTTTTGTATGCCGATCTGACCCAAGTATTTGTCTCTAAATTTTTGCTTTAAATTATTAATATTGGCGCTTGACCTCTATTATTCTGTGCTCAACAGTTGCCACAGCCAAATCCTGGGTTCAATAATACTCCATTCAAATTTACCAAGTATTCAAATGCTTACATGCTTGTGTATATTCGTGAGAGTGACAAGGATAAAATAATTTGCAATGTGGATGAGAAGGATATTGCTGAACACCTTAGAGTAAGACACTTATAGAACCAAGTAGTTGTGTGGTTCCGGTACTCCTGAAGTCTTGGACATTAATATTTTAACCTTTAACAGATAAGATTAAAAAAAGAGCAAGAGGAGAAAGAACACAAAAAGAAGGAGAAAGCTGAGGCTCATTTGTATACCATTATAAAGGTTCTCCGCGGGATTTGACCCTTTTGCCTTTTTTTGTTGGGATGTGATTCATGCATGCTCTTGGATCTGATTTTGGCCAACCTTTTTTTTATGCATCTAGGTTGCACAGAATGAAGATTTGGTTGAACAAATAGGACGTGATAAATATTTTGACCTAGTAGACCATGACAAAGTTCGCAGCTTTCGTATTCAGAAGCAGATTCCCTTCAACCAATTCAAGGTAATGCTTTTGTACCGGACCATCTTGAAATTGGGAAAAGAACAAATGGTAGCTGTCGTTTAATCAATTTCTGATAATTGTATATGCATTAGTTCTAATTGTTTTCTTCTGGTTGATATATCGAGGTTGTTCCTTTGAATCTTTGTAACATTTTGACCACTGAAAGTTTTAGCTATTAGATTTGACCTGACTTTGACCCTTGGGCCACAAGATATGTGCATATGTTGTGTGTGCTGCATTGTTTGAGGCGCAATAGTTGTGCACACTGTCGTGCACTGCATGGTTTGTTTTTGGGCCATAAGAATTGTGCTGCAAGGCTTGTATGGGCCATAAGAATTGTATGCATTGTTGTATACTGCATGTGCTGCTTGGTTTGTCTGCTAGATAATTCTGGTGAAATGGTTTCAAGCTATAAGAAACAAAAGATAATGTAATTGGGGAAATATGCTGACTCTGGCCACATGAGGGAATAATGAAATATGTGTAGTTGTGTACATACAGGTAATGCTTCTTAAAGAAGCAGATTATACTCCCTTCAGTAATTGATAATTAATATTAGCTCAAACATTTCATGACTTAGTGTTATTGGCTGTGAAAATAATCTTTGATAATCCATATGAGGCGGTTTACTACTGGCTACTAACAGAAAATAAATGTCCAAGTTATTACCATTCAGGCTATGTCGTGGATGCTGATAAGCACTGGCCATATGAAGGTTCATATATTTTGAATCCTTTGTTTCTTTCCAGCTAGTTTCTGTGCCTTGAGGTTAAAAGACTTGTGTATTGTTCTGTGAATGAATCGAAAAACTTGCAAATATTTGGTAGAGGATTTGGCTCCATGTAGATGGAATTTAGTTGGAAGCAAACCCGTTCTATTCAAATCCAATGTTGAGTGGGGCCATCATTAATTTATTATTATCTTAATCTTCTTCACCCATTTATCTTGATCTACTTCATTCATTCATATTCAATTGCAAATCCACAAGCTGGTCACATTTTGAGGGCTAATAAGTGATTATGTTTTCTTGCCCAGTTGGCACTAAATGGATGCAAACTGGGTTTGGGTTGTTGACTGCTGCTGCTGCTGCTGCTGTATTTAATATTTTAAGCTGTATACCATTTTACCAGATAAAATATTTCTATGTTCTTAAGCTATTTAGCCATAACATTGGGTAAAATGTCGACATATTAAGTTTCCCTGCTGTTGTTTAATGATTGCCTGGTGGACATTTACTCCATTAATTCCATTATAATTATATTAACATTCTGGCTGAGTATCATTTTAAGAGATTGTGTCTTTTCAGTTCGCTTGTGATATTTTCAGTTCAATAACGATAAAACTATTGTTCAGGAGGAGGTTGCCAAAGAATTTGGTATTCCTGTTCAATTTCAGCGTTTTTGGCTGTGGGCCAAGAGACAAAACCATACTTACAGGCCAAATAGGCCATTAACTCCTCCAGAGGAAGCACAATCTGTGAGTAAAATTCTGCTGACGTTATTTTCTTACTGTGCAAGTGAGCTCCATTACTCGGAATCCTCATCAAGCAGACAAATCCGTATCAGATTCGTATCCATATCGGTCCTTCAGATCTTTCGACGATATTTGTGGAATTATTTTTTGGACATCCTAAAATTTATATTTGATCCTAAATATAATGAACATGTATTAGTGTCTGAAACCAACATTCTATGCATCAACACTAATAAGTCTTTATATTCTTGGTTTACATGCTAAAATGATCGTTTTTGAATCTATGTATGTATATTTGAACAGCGTAGAATATCCAACAAATTGTATCCCTGATTTTTTGGAAAATTGCAAATCCACGAATCCGTTTTACTATCATGTCCCGGATCCATATATGAATCCATGCTGCTTAGCAAGTGAGTATCTACAGTAAACATTGCCAAGTAATAAATAAGATCCGATGAGGAGTGGTTTCCTCATGGTTCTTGTGTTTAGATGTTCCTTTGCACAGGGGAGGAAACTGTTGGCTCTGTATATAATACTCCACATGGCTCACGGTCAATGTCGATGTTACCACATCTGTAGCTTTTACTGTACACATGTTTGGTAAGTATAGAGATCTGCATGGTTTAGACATTTACTAATAGTATTCATTTTTATTTAATGGAAGGTATGTTAAGGCAGTTAATTGTTGTGAATGCAACTTTTGTTAGAAGAATATATGTTTTGTTAGATGTAAAACTGTATTTATGTTTTGGATTTAGGACGGCTGTGTTTAATTAATAGCACATTTTTGCACTAGTTTTCTTAGCTCTAATTGTTATTGGGATCACATATGCATAGAATATGAATATATGATGATTTTCTGTTGCCCCTTCTGTTTGGATGTAACTTTACTTTCTATCCTTTTCCTCGAATGTATCTTTATTTTTTATGGGAACCTCAGTTGGACTAACATTTACCATGACTTGGTTTGAGTATCAGCCAGTTTCTGGTTAATTGGCCGGTATGCATTTAAATCCAAATGATCCAGGAGATTGGCAAACTATTAATGTAAAGACTTGTTATTAAGTAGGTTTGACAATGTGATATTTATAGGGTGAGGAGTGGTCTATACTGCTACTGTTCTGTTATGCATAACAAGTGACATGCAGTTCCATAGTTATTCTTTTGTGTATCATATCCTTTTCAATCTGCCAATATGCGTTGATGCCCATGCTAAGCTGGTCGTGAAGAAACATCTTAAGCATACCGGTCAAATGTTTTGCTAGTATTATGTTGGTCTTTCGCTCCATTTTCTATGTTTTCTTTTGGCCTCTAAATAATGTTCTCTATCACACCTAGCATTTGTATATTAGTCAAAATGTGCGCAACCAGAGCCCAGGAAATAAAGTTCAAGCTCAATATGGGGATCTTAGTCATGAAATTACTAACGAAATAATCTTGCGTTGCAATTTTGCCTATTTTTAATTTTTCATGTTATCTCAAACATTCGTATGCAACCCTAGTAAAATTACGCTTTATTGGTTATTTTACATTTTATATGCTGTTTAGTGGGTATGAAGCTTATTGTCTTGGATTATTGCCATCTAGGTTGGACAGTTGAGGGAGGTATCAAACAAGGCACACAATGCAGAACTTAAACTCTTCCTGGAAGTAGAACTTGGACTGGTAAGCATAGTTGTTCATCATGCTTCACTTAAATGCTCCTTTTTTTCTTTTAATCGTAGGAGATGTTCTGTCAGCACTACATCAGCTAGCTGATTAAAAATTTCGATTCCAGGATTTAAGTCTGCTTCCTCCGCCTGATAAAACCAAGGAAGACATACTACTTTTTTTCAAGCTTTATGACCCTGAAAAGGAAGAGCTGCGGTATTTATTTTTTGTGTGTGCTAGCTTTAAGGTTTTCATTAGCTCTTCAGTCTTCGTAGCATCTAACTACTGTTAGTTATGTTTTTTAATTATAGATATGTTGGTAGACTCTTTGTGAAAGCTCTAGGAAAGCCAGCGGAAATTTTAACAAAGATGAATGAGATGGCTGGTTTTCCCTCGGATGAAGAAATCGAACTGTATGAGGTATGTTTTGCAGGATACCTCAAGATTGTGTGGTTTTAGTTAACTCCATGCTTCTGATGCTTTTTGTTTAAAGCTATAGTCACACTTTTTCCTTTTGACAATGCCCAGGAAATAAAGTTTGAACCAAACGTTATGTGTGAGCACATTGACAAAAATCTAACTTTCCGGTCTAGTCAGGTTCGGTAACACGTGTGACCGTTAAAGGCTATTCCTCACAAATCAACCATCGTATCATTTCCTGACTCTTCTATTCCCTTTTCAGCTGGAGGATGGCGACATTATTTGCTATCAGAAGTCCCCTCCCTTAGAGAGTGGTGGCCAATACTGCTATCCAGATGTCCCTTCATTCTTGGAATATGTTCATAATCGACAGGTACATAATTCAAACATCGCTAATACTGTGCTAGCAAAGTTCATCCATGTAATGCTAAAATCTGAATAGATGTGGTTCTTTTTCTAACATAGTTCAAACTTAGAACTCTTTTATTCATGACGTTGTATTTTTTGTTCATGTGATCCTGTAGATGGTCCATTTTCGATCATTGGAGAAGCCAAAGGAGGATGATTTCTGTTTAGAATTGTAAGTATTCAAAATTTTATAAAAAAATTTATCGCGGAATATGTAGAGAGGGTAGACTGGACAGGTTCATGGTCCCTTTTTTCTGTCTTAAAGGTCAAAACTTCATACCTATGATGATGTTGTAGAAAGAGTAGCTAGCCATCTTGGCTTGGATGATCCATCGAAAATTCGGCTTACATCACATAACTGCTATTCTCAGCAGCCTAAACCCCAACCCATCAAGTACAGGGGTGTTGACCATCTTTCGGATATCCTCATTCATTACAACCAGGTTCGTATTCTTTTTGTTGACTGCATTTTGTGTTTTCCTCAAACATGAACTAACAAAAGCATATAACACCCAAAGTATTAGTATGTGTCTGAGTTGTGACTTCTCATGACAGATTTCTGATATATTGTACTATGAAGTTCTTGATATTCCATTGCCGGAGTTGCAAGGTTTAAAAACTCTTAAAATTGCATTTCATCATGCTACAAAGGATGAGGTTGGTCTTTCCTGTGATCGTGATCTCCCATACGTTATTTTGTTTGACTTGGTGTTCTCATAAAAAGCCTTACATGCTGTTTTCAGGTTGTAATTCACAGTATCAGACTACCAAAAAATAGCTCTGTTGGTGATGTTATCAATGATCTGAAAACTAAGGTGATTTTGCAACTGTAAAGCTGCCTGCTCTTCTTTGATAGCTTGTATGTTGTTAATGCCATCACATACAACAGTTCATTTCATCTTACCGCAACAAAAAGAATAGCTTGTTTTTCAATAGATGGAAAATTTTACCTTTCAATTTGCTGCACTCACTGTGCATACCTTTTTGAACTCCCTTTGTTTGAATCAGGTTGATCTTTCTCATCCTGATGCTGAACTTCGATTGCTGGAGGTCTTCTACCATAAGATCTATAAGGTATTTAAGCGGTATTTGAAACCTGTTTCATTTTAATTTTTGTTGCACACACATCTATGCTTGTTTGTTTATTAGATTAATCAGTGGGTCACCAAATTAGACGAAGGTGAAGTCAGTTAGATGCTGCCACTATCCATATTAAATAGCTTGATTATGCTCAGTAACAAAGATGTCTATGATAGTCCAAATGGATCTAAAGTTGACCAAATTGTCAGACCCCCTGCATGTGTCCATCCTGTGTTTTCTTATGGTACAAGCATTAAGTTCTAGGTTAATCATCCAGGGTTTTTTTATTAGTCCTTTTCCCCCTTCACTTATACAACGTTGCCTTTTTCCTTTCAGCTTTTCTTATTTGTTACCTTGTTAGCTTCATGCTATGTTGCATTATATTATGGCTTCGGTAAAAAATTTCCCTTATTTAAATTTTTGTTCCTGAGATCTTCCTTGCGTCTCTTCCTTCCAGATTTTTCCACCTACAGAAAAGATAGAGAATATAAATGATCAATACTGGACATTGCGGGCAGAGGAGGTAAGCCATAACGCTATAACGGGTGATCTTATTGACAGGCTTTTATGACACAGTATTCAAATTTATATGGCATTTAGTGGTATTTATAGCTCTTATTTAAATGTTTGCTTCAGCGGCATAGAAAGCTTGGGATATAGGCTTGTCATTCTTGTTGTACTGCTTCAGTTTTGCTTTATAAATATACACACTTCTGTAAACATAGGTCATACATGATTTATGTATTGAGGACCAAATGCTAACCTCAACTCATTGTCCATTGGTAACAGATTCCAGAGGAAGAGAAAACCCTTGGTCCCCATGATCGGTTGATTCATGTCTACCACTTCATGAAAGATCCAAACCAAAACCAGATGGTAAGTTCACACTACGTCCTGCAAGGTGCCATGTCACACACTATTGAATGTTGCAAATGACAAGTATTTGTCTGCTTTATTATTCTTTGCATTATTTTTCTTTTCTTTTTATCCTAGGGATAAACTTGTTACCGTTTGGGAAAGTTGTACATGTTTTTATCAGATTTATAATGTAGATAATATGTAGGTGATGATTCTTTGTAACTACTGATGATAGTTAAAATAATTTTGGCGGATATCTTTCCAAAGCTCAACATTCTTTTCCTTTTTATTTGAAATCGTTTTGTACCGGTGACAACCCCCCCCCCCCTCTTGCGCACGGAAACAACCCCCCACCCCCCGAATTTTTTCTAAAAAAATCAACCTGAAAGTTATGTAAATAATGCTCTGCATTCTAGACTCTAAAAGTGGGGTTTTACTTTCACAGCAAGTTCAAAATTTTGGAGAACCTTTCTTTTTGATCATTCATGAAGGTGAGACTTTGGCTGAGGTCAAAACACGGATCCAGAAAAAACTTCAGGTTACTGATGAGGAGTTTGCTAAGGTAAAACCTGTATAATATTTTAAATCTCCTCCCATGTTGCCCATGTCTACTAATTGTAAGATTATTCTTCATGGATTATAAATTTGACAAGCTTACCATTCCATGTATATTTCTTCTAAATATGATTCATGCTTCAAATTGTTGATTTTAAGATTGTTGTTGTCTGTGCGCTCATCGTTGTATGCTTAAGTGTCCATATCCTTAGGGGTCCAAAGGTAAAAACTGTTGGCTTCAAATACATGCTAGTACAAATAACGACAGCAAAAATTTTGCACTGTAAACTTTTTTTTCTCTTGCTAATCAAAAACTAGTTTCTTCCATTCTAATAGGTGAAGTTACAATCATGCAATAGCGGAGACAGAACTTGTCTGCTAAAGCAAAATTCACTATAAAAATATCCTGGTTTAAATGGTAGGTTCCATGAGAAATTTGTTCCGTGAAAAGTCCATTCTTCAATTGCTTTGGATAGGCTGTCCATAGCCTCGTAGACTGTCAGCAAAACTTTTTCACTTCGAAGAATACTGGATCTGTAATTTAAAGAAGAAAATAATTGGAGAGAAGATTGGAACCTAACCCCGCCTTAAATTTTACACATGCAAATTAACTTCAACTACCAACTAAACTATTAACTTATTTAATTTCTTATAATAGGAATTTCTCGATTTGTGTAATTATATGCATTTATATATGTTACTGCAATAGCTATGTAGGCTACACAAAAATATCCTTCTATTAGGCCCCGAAGGACTGAAGCAAACTAAACATGCGTTGAAACAAGCTTTTGAAACAACAATGTCTTAAAACACGTTTCCATACTGCAATGCCTACGGCCTATATATGAAGCCTGTTGTACTCTGATGGATCTCCTTTCTTCCTTTTAGGTCTCTTATTGATCCCTTTACTAGCGCGAGATGTTATAATCTTTATATTGATTAAAAGTGCATTCATTTTTTCAGTGGAAATTTGCATTTCTATCACTTGGTCGACCCGAATATCTTCAGGATTCAGATGTTGTTTCTCATCGATTTCAGGTTTGTTTTTATTTTTTGATGTTATTTCGTTTGTTTCCTTCGACTAATATACTTGTTACTTTGATATTATTGTGTATATCTATTTAGAGAAGAGATGTCTATGGAGCATGGGAGCAATATCTTGGATTGGAGCATGCAGACACAGCTCCAAAAAAGGCCTACACAGCCAACCAGGTATCAAGTCTGCCTTCCATTTATTTGAGAACACAAAATTCTCTGTATCGCTATAATGCAAACCCGTAGTTTGTTTTCTTAGATTTCTGTCTTCACATACATATTCATTGAACGAATTTTGGGATAAATGCTTCTTGTTGTTGTTGTGTACACATTAATTAAACACCATGTGATCATTTATTTAGATATAGCATTTCCTACAAAATCATTCTTTTTTATGGACGCCCCCCCACCCCCCCAAAACCCCCAAAAAAATCTATTTATCTTTTCTCTTGTCCTCCAACATTTGTGAAATTACGATAGCAAAAGTTGTGGAAAAAATACTCTTATCGATTTTTTTTGTATTTAAGCCCTTAAAAATAATCGACTTTAATAAAATATATTTAATAAGTTTTATAACAAAAATTATAAATGTCCTAAAAATAGTTCATTCCAATGTTTTTTCCCGCTTGCACATGCAAAGTTCATGCCAGGACACTAGTATTTTTATGGAGGGTGCCTGATCTAGTTCGATTCAATGTATCTAGAGGTTGCATTCACTATTTTTTGCCTCTTTAGCGGCACCCCATGAAATGTGAATATAAGCTCATCAGTTCTTTTGATTGCTTGCTCATGTATAATATCTACTTAAACTTAATCCAGTGTTTTTTAAACATTATGCAGAACCGTCACACGCTTGAGAAGCCTGTGAAAATCTACAACTAGATCTTTAGTATGTTCCCCCACTCCATGGGCATATGCTTCAATCTCAGAACAGAAGCAAGTATGGGGTGGCTTTTAATCGATCTTTTGGGTTTTCCTCATGTTCTTCTCCCATGTTTTTTTGGGTTTATCGAGGTCCCCTTAGAAAAATTAGAGGCCATGCTCATTTATGATGTAATCTAGTACATAAGATTTTGGATTAGAAGATGTATACGAGGGTATAGTTATCAGTTCATGCCATTTTGTTGTTCATTCTCTTGTTCTTTTGAGGTTCTTTTTAGATTGTTGTAAGGCAGAGCGGGGATTTGTATAATGCTGTGATTGTTGTCCATGGATTCAGAATCCATCTCAGGTATTGTAATAGAAACAGCTTTGCTTCTTTGTTTTGAGGTTTGATCTGTAGAGGACTCATCATCCGAATCTATTTGCGAACTGGAAGTTTACGTGAGGGACCTTGTTCACCAATTTGAGTGATATTAACGGGCAGTTTATAGCAGTTAAATGTTGTTACTGTTGGGTTTCCAAGCCCAATTTAATAGCAAGGAGTTTTATCTTTCTGGAGTCAAGCTGGGCATTGTTAACCCAAAGAGAGTCGAGAATTAGGAGAAATTATTCGGTACGTTAGGGGTTAGGGGTGATACATCGCGATAGGAGAGAAAGATATAGAGAATTTCGGGGCAGTTTGATGAGGTTTTTGTTCTTATCTACATATGGTTGGTACATTGTAGAATGATATGCATGTTGATAGTGAATTTTTCCAAGTCATGAATATAACAAATGTAAGTGGTTATACGTTATAATAGTTATAGTTCCATCCAGAGAAATGAGTTATTGTCACGACCCGAAAGTACGGAACATGACCGGCACTTAAATTATGAAACGTCTCGAGGCGTACGTAATCTAAGTAAGCCGAAAACCCAGAAATCCAAACCAAAAAAAGTAGTAGAGTGAAGGAAAAACCATTTTCAAATCAATAGTTTGCAACACAAGCCGAAATATGCATTTTAAAATCAAGTCTTTTCTAAAAATTTCGGCAGAGTTTCCTTTGTAAAAACTGACCCCAAACGGGTACAAAACCTGATAAAGCATATATATGAATAAAGGCATCCCCAAGCAGGAGCTGGCTCTTCGTCAATCGACGGTCACAACCACACAAGCAATATAATATACAATGCCGAAAAGTGGGGATCACAACAGAAAAGCAAGCTCAAACAACATGAAATCCATAGGGATACAACGCGCGACTCTAAGGTCGAAAGAATAAACATCACTGGTCTCTATCTCTGAAATAAATACATATTTGGTTGATGGAACTTCTAGATACAATTGAATAATAATATATACAAGGTATACTGATGGGTACGATACAATAAACCCACCTACTAGCAAATCATCCGGAAATGGAAGTAGTGCCAGCAAAGCCGTAATGAAACCTGTACGGCAAACCTGCAAGAAACTGAGGCACAACGGGGATGAGTTGCCAACTCGTGACTAGAATACATCTACGAACAGAAATCGCATGTATGACGCAATCCTAGGTCATACAATCATAATATATCCTCGAATATATAACCAGCAACCTATAACAATGGCTAGGGTATACCTCTAAATAACGGTAATACCAAGTGCTCGTGTCAGTGCCTCAGGTAGCAATATATCATATGGATGAGATATGAATGCATGAAAAGTATGATGAAGTATTTAAATTGATATCAATACACATATATTAGCATCCCATTCCACTAATATTGGTGTAAGGGCATATGTAACAGCGTCCTCATCCCCTGTTATATATACATATAAAGTATGATTAATGTAATCAAAGTCTGTATGTAATCAATGTCTGTATATATGTGATCCCGTCCACGTGTCACCCAATGACAATAAATATCATGCATGTAAATATGAGGATATAATCAAAATCATGGACAAACGTCATGAAACATGTGCCTGGCATTGACACAAAACATAGTCTCAATCTCAATATCTCAATGTCTCTGTACCTCAATATCTCAAAATCTCAGTATCAATCTCACTATCTAGGGCGCCGTCAATCCAGACCGGCCTTACTATCAATCTCAAGACCACGACGGTATCCTCCGGATATCTGACGTGTCGGGTAATATCACCGGTCGATAGTGCTCCCCTGCCAGGCTTAACGCCGTCATCTGCAATCTTCTTGCCCCGGGGTACCGCACCGGGTCCACCATGTACCCGAAACGGTTCCTCTACTTCTCGAACTCGGGTCTCACATGTCGCTCTCAGCACCGAGAAAACACATGGTGGACGCACTGAAATATCATATCAAGGGTAACCGGGTTTTTAAAACAATTACATAATCTCTTTGAAATACCCACGGTTCCCAAATCCAGAAATATCATAGAAACAACATATCTCAATGCGCATAATCAGAAAGCATGATGTATGTGACATATAAATGAAATGCAAGTATAACAGTATCTCATGCAACATGGAATAATAGTGTGCACATACAAGGGTCATATCCTGATGCGATAATACTACTGTGTAGTGATATGGCAATTACCGATGAAGATGTGTGTGAGCCGGCAAGTAAGTGTGCGTGGAACATACGCATCATCGGTAATGGTGCTGGTGTCCTAACAGCATGATATCAACAATGCAATATGAAATCACAATATAAGTATGCGATGCGGAGCGAACAGCAATAATGAGCGGGAGCTGAATACTAGACACAACGATAGCTAATCTGCATTTAATGTCATATGAGTCATACAGCTACACTAAACTATAGGGCTGAGCTAACAGGCCAACTGAGGGTAAGGCAACAGCCTAACATCTGAGTCGATACATATACATATATATATTAGTCGGTGATTTCGCCTCAATAGTATCACATCCGATATAATATCTATAATCAGGCATCCCAAATCGAGAGTGCGGATCAAACATCAATATATAGCTCGTATGTAAATCCGTCGTACGGCATCCCAAATCTGGGTACGGGTCACTATCACATTCATCACATTATTCATCTGATGTCCTCTTTATCCAAGATCATAATCCGGGTACAGATCTATGTCTAGTACAATACTAATATCATCAATATAATCATGATCTGACTACTGATCGACAGTATCGTACAAACCGATATCATCAGCACATATCATCATAAAGGAGTAAACATCGCCCAATACGGCCCATTATAAACATCCTAGCATATCATATCTCATCTCACGATCACATGTCGACCATTTTATTATATCACTATTCACATGGTATCGTCGTCCAAAGATCCGCTATAATATCATGATGTATCTCAAATACGAATTCTGCCATATCACCGATCTCACAGTCTCAAATCATATCTCATCGACTCACCTCAAATCCCAAGTACTATCCTCAAATCCAGTATATGATCACATAGTTCCATACCCATGTGAACACAGAAATATAATCCCATATACGCACATATGAAAGAAGAATGTATGCAAGTATGGGTGTGTGTGTGTGTGCGGTGCAACCATTACTCTAGGGTTTCGCATCACTAAACCAATCCAAACATACCAAATATCCATCTTTATTATCAATAACACCAAACAATATACAATCAATATATATGCATACGTATACACATCACCACGAAGTGCGGGGATGCTATACGCCATCCACCCGACTTCTCCCCGTAGATATAAATCTACTCACCTTGCTTTATGTGTGCCGATTCCGATGTCGCCATTTGCATCTCCCACGCCTCGACGTCACGTGGGATACCTACAAGGATATCACAACACATGAAATCACATCGGAAACCAAAACGGCACACGCTACGCCTATAGGTAAAAACCTATAGCCTCGCATGCAAACACGACCAATAACCCTTTGCCGTTGACATTCAAACGCTACCCGACAGAAACGAATCATCAAATACCCAAAATCCATGCTAAAACAAGTCGTAAATTATACGCCAACACAAGAAAACTAACCCAGATTTTACCCTAGATGGAATCAGTCAAAATTGCACATACCCAGGGTCAAGTTTACAGGGTAAAAGGCTACAGAACAAAAGCGAAACGGTTCCCTCCTGCTCTGGCCGCAAATTGCGGCCAGAGGGATTAAATCTGCGGCCCAAATAAGGAATTAGGGGCTAGGGCTTTGTGTGGTGGTTTCTATTTGCCTGCACATCTCACTGTCAACTCAATTTTATTTTGGGGGTCTCGGGGTGATAGCAGATTTCTAAATACGATCACAGATTCACAGTTTTCCCCGATATCGTCTCATAAATCCGTATTCTGGGTTCATGTTCCAGGTATTGTCCAATACAACATCACAACAGGGGTTCTAAGGTCACTACAAGCCTCAATTTCACCTTTGATTCAGATCCAACCCTAAACCCTAACTTGAAATTTCAAAAGTCCATCAAACGACACCATATCGTCATGATACTAGTATGGATACACAAGAAATCAAAATACTAAACTAATGGTGCAGAATTTATCTCCTTTGGCAACTCAAGAATTTTCTTGAGTTGCTCAAAGTCCTTAAGATCTACTCTTTCTTAGTCCATCGCATTTCTCTCGGGCTTGTGACCAAGTTTAGTGAAGTGGGATTGGGGTTTTGGGTTTGTTTTCATGGTGTTGTGGGGGATTTGAAGAGGAGGAAGAAGAGAAGAGCAGGAGCAGCAGCAGCTCTCTTGAAGGGGAGAGAGAATGAGAAGGGAAATGATGGGGATGGGTTCAAACAAAAGGGTTGACCTATACATTCTTTCTCTTCATCATCATACTTACGTTTTCTTTTCTTTTCCTATTTCTTTTCTCCCACCATGGTGAACTCTAACCAATCATGCATCCAAAACATGTAACAAGTGTGACAAGTGTGGAAAATGATATGTGCACATTTTTGCACAAAATGCTAAAAACCCGATTAGCGATTTTTAATCGCGATTAACATTAAAATAGCATATAATTAACCATAACAACTTAAATATGGCATAATTCCCCAAAATACCCTATTTTAGAATTTCCATAATTTTTCCGAAATTTCCCCCATTTATCGGTATTTAATTATACCGAAATATTAAAATATTCATTAAAATAATATTAAATTACAAAAATTCCCAAAAAATAATATTTTATTTTTTTTTGAAATGTTACAATCTTACTCCCTTAAAGAAATTCGGTCCCCGAATTTAAATTTAAACCCCCAAATTCTAAAACATTTCAATAAAATGTCCAATTCGTAGGGCTCCGAAATCATCAACACATAAAACGCATCATAGCGCAATGCATGCGCATGAGTAATGAGCAGATAACTCAAAATCAAAACTCCGTCAAGCATCCCGCAATCATTGGAGTCAAGGTAAAGACACGAATGCCAAATCCAAGGCAAAAACAATATGAAATAAATCGGAACTATACATGTAAATACCAAATCTATACATGTAAATATCTGAAGAAAATGCATGCCAAATCTTTTAAAGTCGATGTGCAATGCACATAACACTGCACCGTGGCGGACGTCTATCGTAAGAAAATAACCATATACGTATATATCTTTTATTTAATGTGTACGTTCCATCGTTTTGGAAACAATTTAAAAGGGTTTCCTTGTTTTAAACGTTTCGTATCATATCAGACACGCAGGTAAATACTGAGACTATAGCTCGCTTTTTGGAAATCCCTTCGATAACTATCAGTGCATGCAAAAGATACTCAGGTACTGTCATCTGACTCGTCCTGCTCAGTACGAAAACAATAACAAAACATCACAAAAACGTACTGTTCTATAAGAATCAATCCAAAAACGTGCATATGAATACTATGTGTGTCTGGTGCGCACGGAAATCAAAATCCATATATGTGCCATACATGTGCACAGAAACAACATCTAGGTGCATCAAGTGTGCACAAAACATCTGTCTAGGGCAACAGGTGTGCCTGACAGCCAAAAACAGGTGCATCTGACATACACGAAGAATCTCGATTTAGTGCATCTGGTATGCACCAAAATCGCATCTCATAATATGCGCCCAACATGCGCGAAACCCAAATCAGGTGCATCCATCATGCACGAAATCATAAAATCCAATATCTAGCGCCGAACATGCGCAAAATCCAATCAGGTGCACAAGGTGCACGAAACAAATATCGGACATCACAATCGAAATCGAAGTCCAGTGCATCTAAGTGCACAAAATGCGTATCACTGCACTGCAAGCATATGTGAACTATACCGAGTTGCAAAAACCAAATCGTGTGCGTAAATACGCACGAAATCAACTCAACTGTATGAATCCCATAAAATCATAAATATGAGAAACCAAGCCACGAAAACAATATCAAGTGCAACAACTGTGCAAAAATCGTAAATACTCAGTAGGTGCAACCATGGTGCCTGAAAACAAATATCATGAACTCAATCATCAAAATCAATCATGCGAATAGATCGCCCAAAACATCGAAATCAAGTATGGCGGAATAGTTCCGCTCAAGTACATCCTCCAAGAATCTCTGGCCAACTATCGTGGTCACTCATAACATGTCTCGTCGACGATCCTGAACTCTGGCCTGCTGGTGTGCGTAACATGACCACTCCTGGGTCCAAGTCTTCTCTGGGGATTACCAATCCCACGATCCATCGGCTCATCGGCCCTGTCAGGTGTGCTAACGGGGACGATCCCGTTCTGGCACTCCTCTAGTCATTTCTCGGTCAATCCTCACGGACAATCGTAAAGCAGCATGTCACTGGCGTCGGCCTCTGGCTCTCTGAATGCACGTGGCACATCTGATCCTGGGTGCAAATATCATTGCAGCAGTGTCCTGGAAGGAATCCTGCTCAAGATCTCTTCCAAGTCTCATCTCTGCCGAACTGTCCGGAAGTCATCGTCCTTTACTATATCGGTTTCTTGTTCCGGAATGGCTGCATACTCATCGCGACTCCTTCTGGAAAGTATATCTAAGTACAATGCCTCGACATGCGTATCGCATCTCTGATGTCGGCAGAGTGGAACGTCACCTTATCCAGATCTTGTATGAACCTCTTACTCCACCTTTCTCTCATGTCGACTGCTTCGGACTCGTCTCGTCGTGGCTACATGGACTGAGCTCCAACGGCTATCCTCGTATCTGGAGTCTCCCAAGAAATGCATCTCACCACCTAGCATCCGAATGAAGTCGAACCATCCGACCGATTTGTCAAAACCTCATAATCCCCCAAGAGCTCAACATCTTGAGTACGGTTTAATAGTATCGAGTACGTACCACAGCATCGGTGGTCCGACCGTAGAAGGGCAAACCCAAGTCTCACTAATGGCGTCGTGGAACTGCTGCAAACCCTAAAGTTCAAAGGCTTTCACACGGTTATTAAGTCAAGTTAGGGTTTCATTCTTCTAGAGGGTCCATAGAATTGCCTGCATGTCCTTCCGAATACTTTAAACTTGGAATAATAGGTTTTTGACATTCGATCGTCTCTGTCGACTCTCAACGTCTCCGCGTGAAGTCGTCTCTAGCTGGAATCAATCTATCTGATGACCTCGCATCGTGGTAGCGAACGATCCACATGTCCTAGTCATTCATCCTCGGTGACTAGCGACCTTCTATCATCTCTTAGCACAACTCGTACTGCAATAGCTCCAACATCTGGGCGATATCTCGTCGTTCGCAGCAACAACTGGCTCACTCGTCTGCACGCTGAACAGTGCATCAATCATCATGAGTAAGCAATACATCAACGTTCATCAAAATCTGGTTGGCCTCTATCAGTGGCTCAATCCTCTGGTGCCGATCTGCACGTCCGAGTAACCTCATACAGCGATCCACCAAACGCTCGTGGCACGAAAACACAATAAAAGACACATCTCCGCAGTCGTGTGTTGCCGGAATTTACGCCCTGGTCAGTCCTCGTTCGTAACGAGCTCGTGCTGACCGCAACACTAGCCGTAGCTCTCCCTGCCCGTAATCATGGCAGCAAAACCATAACTGGTACCGATGAGGCTAGATCAAGAATGAATATAATAATGAGCAAAAAAATGTACATCCTAAGGCTTCTTAAGTGGAGTAGCGTATCGTAAATATGCCGCGGAACATACGTACGGTATGTCACTCTACTCAAGCTACCTACTCCATCAACCAAGGGTCATCCTACGCGCCGAAGGTAAAACCTAACGCTTTGATACCAACTTTGTCACGACCCGAAAGTACGGAACATGACCGGCACTTAAATTACGAAACGTCTCGAGGCGTATATAATCTAAGTAAGCCGAAAACCCAGAAATCCAAACCAAGAAAAGTAGTAGAGTGAAGGAAAAACCATTTTCAAATCAATAGTTTGCAACACAAGCCGAAATATGCATTTTAAAATCACAAGTCTTTTCTAAAAATTTCGGCAGAGTTTCCTTTGTAAAAACTGACCCCAAACGGGTACAAAACCTGATAAAGCATATATATGAATAAAGGTATCCCAAAGCGGGAGTTAGCTCTTCGTCAATCGACGGTCATAACCACGCAAGCAATATAATATACAACGCCGAAAGGCGGGGATCACAACAGAAAAGGAAGCTCAAACAACATGAAATCCATAGAGATACAACGCGCGACTCTAAGGTCGAAAGAATAAACATCACTGGTCTCTATCTCTGAAATAAATACATGTTTGGTTGATGGAACTTCTAGATACAACTGAATAATAATATATACAAGGTATACTAATGGGTACGATACAATAAACCCACCTACTAACAAATCACCCGGAAATGGAAGTAGTGCCAGCAAAGCCGTAATGAAACCTGTACGGCAAACCTGCAAGAAACTGGGGCACAACGGGGGTGAGTTGCCAACTCGTGAATAGAATACATTTACGAACAGAAATCGCATGTATGACGCAATCTTAGGTCATACGATCATAATATATTCTCGAATATATAACCAGCAGCCTATAACAATGGCTAGGGTATACCTCTAAACACCGGTAATACCAAGTGCTCGTGTCAGTGCCTCAGGTAGCAATATATCATATGGATGAGATATGAATGCATGAAAAGTATGATGAAGTATTTAAATTGATATCAATACACATATATTAGCATCCCATTCCACTAATATTGGTGTAAGGGCATATATAACAGCGTCCTTATCCCATGTTATATATACATATGAAGTATGATCAATGTAATCAAAGTCTGTATGTAATCAATGTATGTATATATGTGGATCTCGTCCACGTGTCACCCAATGACAATAAGCATCATGCATGTAAATATGAGGATATAATCAAAATCATGGAAAAACATCATGAAACATGTGCCTAGCATCGGCACAAAACATAGTCTCAATCTCAATATCTCAATGTCTCTGTACCTCAATATCTCAAAATCTCAGTATCAATCTCACTATCTAGGGCGCCGTCAATCCAGACCGGCCCTTACCATCAATCTCAAGACCATGACGGTATCCTCCGGATATCCGACGCGTCGGGTAATATCACCGGTCGGTAGTGCTCCCTTGCCAGGCTCAACGCCATCATCTGCGATCTTCTTGCCCCGGGGTACCGCACCGGGTCCACCATGTACCCGAAACGGTTCCTCCACTCCTCGAACTCGGGTCTCACATGTCGCTCTCAGCACCGAGAAAACATATGGTGGACGCACTGAAATATCATATCAAGGGTAACCGGGTTTTTATAACAATTACATAATCTCTTTGAAATACCCACGGTTCCCAAATCCAAAAATATCATAGAAACAACATATCTCAATGCGCATAATCAGAAAGCATGATGTATGTGACATATAAATGAAATGCAAGTATAACAGTATATCATGCAACATGGAAATAATAGTGTGCACATACAAGGGTCATATCCTGATGCGATAATACTACTGTGTAGTGACATGGCAATTACCGATGAATATGTGTGTGAGCCGGCAAGTAAGTGTGCGTGGAACATATGCATCATCGGTAATGGTGCTGGTGTCCTAACAGCATGATATCAATAATGCAATATGAAATCACAATATAAGTATGCGATGCGGAGCGAACAACAATAATGAGCGGGAGCTGAATACTAGACACAACGATAGCTAATCTGCATTTAATGTCATATGAGTCATACAGCTACACTAAACTATAGGGCTGAGCTAACAGGCTAACTGAGGGTAAGGCAACCACCTAACATCTGAGTCGATACATATACATATATATATTAGTCGGTGATTCCGCCTCAATAGTATCACATCTGATACAATATCTATAATCAGGCATCCCAAGTCGAGAGTGCGGATCAAACATCAATATATAGCTCGTATGTAAATCCGTCGTACGGCATCCCAAATCTAAGTACGGGTCACTATCACATTCATCAAATTATTCATCTGATATCCTCTTTATCCAAGATCATAATCCGGGTACAGATCTATGTCTAGTACAATACTAATATCATCAATATAATCATGATCTGACTACTGATCGACAGTCTCGTACAAACCGATATCATCAGCACATATCATCATAAAGGAGTAAACATCGCCCAATACGGCCCATTATAAACATCCTAGCATATCATATCTCATCTCACGATCACATGTCGACCATTTTATTATATCACTATTCACATGGTATCGTCGTCCAAAGATCCGCTATAACATCATGACGTATCTCAAATACGAATTCTGCCATATCAACGATCTCACAGTCTCAAATCATATCTCATCGACTCACCTCAAATCCCAAGTACTATCCTCAAATCCAGTATATGATCACATAGTTCCATACCCATGTGAACACAGAAATATAATCCCATATACGCACATATGAAAGAAAAATGTATGCAAGTATGGGTGTGTGTGTGTGGGGTGCAACCACTACTCTAGGGTTTCGCATCACTAAACCAATCCAAACACACCAAATATCCATCTTTATTATCAATAACATCAAACAATATACAATCAATAAATGTGCATACGTATCCGTATACACATCACCACGAAGTGCGGGGGTGCTATACGCCATCCACCCGACTTCTCCCCGTAGATATAAATCTACTCACCTTGCTTTATGTGTGTCGATGCCGATATCGCCATTTGCATCTCCCACGTCTCGACGTCACGTGGGGTACCTACAAGGATATTACAAACGCTAAAACATATGAAATCACATCGGAAACCAAAACGGCACACGCTATGCCTATAGGTAAAAACCTATAGCCTCGCATGCAAACACGACCAATAACCCTTTGCCGTTGACGTTTAAACGCCACCCGACAGAAACGAATTATCAAATACCCAAAATCCATGCTAAAACAAGTCGTAAATCATGCGCCAACACAAGAAAACTAACCCAGATTTTACCCTAGATGGAATCAGTCAAAATTGCACATGCCCAGGGTCAAGTTTACAGGGTAAAAGGCTACAGAACAAAAACGAGACGGTTCCCTCCTGCTCTGGCCGCAAAGGATTAAATCTGCAGCCCAAACAAGGAATTAGGGGCTAGGGCTTTGTGTGGTGGTTTCTATTTGCCTGCACATCTCACTGTCAACTCAATTTTATTTTGGGGGTCTCGGGGTGATAGCAGATTTCAAAATACGATCACAGATTCACAGTTTTTCCCCGATATCGTCTCATAAATCCGCATTCTGGGTTCATGTTCCAGGTATTGTCCAATACAACATCACAACAGGGGTTCTAAGGTCACTACAAGTCTCAATTTCACCTTTGATTCAGATCCAACTCTAAACCCTAACTTGAAATTTCAAAAGTCCATCAAACGACACCATATCGACATGATACTAGTATGGATACACAAGAAATCAAAATACTAAACTAATGGTGCAGAATTTATCTCCTTTGGCAACTCAAGAATTTTCTTGAGTTGCTCAAAGTCCTCAAGATCCACTCTTTCTTAGTCCATCGCGTTCCATTCGGACTTGTGAACAAGTTTAATGAAGTGGGATTGGGGTTTTGGGTTTGTTTTCATGGTGTTGTGGGGGATTTGAAGAGGAGGAAGAAGAGAAGAGCAGGAGCAGCAGCAGCTCTCTTGAAGGGGAGAGAGAAAATGAGAAGGGAAATGATGGGGATGGGTTCAAACAAAAGGGTTGACCTATACATTCTCTCTTCATCATCATAGTTACTTTTTCTTTTCTTTTCCTATTTCTTTTCTCCCACCATGGTGAACCCTAAGCAACCATGCATCCAAAACATGTAACAAGTATGGAAAATGATATGTGCACATTTTTGCACAAAATGCTAAAAACCCGATTAGCGATTTTTAATCGCGATTAACACTAAAATAGCATATAATTAACCATAATAACTTAAAAATGACATAATTCCCCAAAATACCCTATTTTAGAATTTTCCATAATTTTTCCGAAATTTTCCCCATTTATCGGTATTTAATTATACCGAAATATTAAAATATTCATTAAAATAATATTAAATTACAAAAATTCCCAAAAAATATTTTGTTTTTTTGAAATGTTTCAGTTATCATGCTCTATGAAAATGGAATGGTTTAGTATTGACAGAGATCTGGACTGCATTTATAAAATGACATGCATGTTGATAGTGAAATGTAACGGTAATTAAAATGTGTGCACATATAACTGACTAGTAGAAATATAAAATGACAGTATGTGCCTTATAAAGCACTAGAATTTGCATTAGAATTATGCATGTTTGTATATTTTGAACAACATATATATTTAATGCATTGTAAAAAAATTTATCCTTGACATTATATCAAAATTTTTAAAGATATTAGTTTTTCTAAATTTAAATTAAATTAATGTGGTTAATAGTAATAATAGAATTGAGAAATTTATGAGTTATATAAAATAATAAAGATATAAGGCTTATGTATAAATTTGTAAGGTATATACTTCCTCCGTTTCACAATATAAGTCTTTCCTTTCTCCTTTCTTTTGCATCAAAATAAAAGTTCTTTTACAATACCAATAAGAAACTTTGATTACCAATGCATTTTTAATACTACATTTACTAAACTAACTTTCAATAAAAGCTATCATGATTTCTCTTCTCTTGTGTTAATCCCAAGTCATTTGAAAATACAAAGATAATACAATTCTGGAATTTGAAAATTTATTTTGGTCCAAATTCATTTAAAATTGAAATTTGCTTAATAGTGTTAGTCGAAACTAGCATTTTAGAATGCGGGAATTTGGATTTAGAATTCATCATTCAACTTATAATATAAAAATGAAAAAAACAATCAATTTTCAAATCACCATGTATCTCTGGGTTTTCTAAAATATCATAGTACATATAATAGATCAAAATTTAAATAAACCATTCCATCGAGCATCGTCACCACTGGCTGCCACCACCATTAACTGGATATCGACCGCTGCCGCCATCGTCGTTGGTCGGCCGATATAACAACCATAATTTTCCTATACACTTTTCTATACAATTTTTTTTTAAAATTTTTAAAAATCCATAAAGGAGTATTTTAACCCGAGCACAATATATATATAAGTAATTATTTTGTTTTTAAATAACTCCATTTTTAGTGTACATAAAATTGTTTTAAAATTAAAGTAATACTTGGGGTATTTAGTGTTGCTGTTACCACTTTAAATAGTTATTTTCCCCCAATAATTACAAGAAGGAGCTTGTAGCTCATTGGTAACACCTTACACTGCTGAATCAAGCCACCATAGTTCAAAGCCCATGCCCCACATTATTTTTGTATTTATTTTGTTTTAATTTCTTTTGGAAGTCAACGGTCAAAAGGCCATAACTCCCAAAATATATACTGGACAACAAAAAGTAAATATACCAAATTGTACCCCCGAAGAATTCCCGGCCATTGGAACCCTGACTCGGCCCGACTCGGCGCCGCCGGCCGGCGACTCGGCCGACTCGGTCCGGCGCCGCCGGCCGGACTTGGCCGGACGGCCGAGTCACTAACAGAGAAAAGTTGGCCCTTGACCTGGTCCACCCTCCTGCACACTCTAAATGCTTGGATCGGTTATCATTTGGCCAATAAATCCCTTTTAATCCTAGGTTTAATGATTTATATATATATATATTTTAATTAAAACCCCAACCCTAGCCTAACCCTATATAAACACCCCTACCCTCTACCCTCTCATCCTAAATTCCTAAGTCCACTCTCCCAAAATCCCAAGAGAACTTGGTACGTCGGAAAACGAGCAAAAGGCGAAGCGCTGACGAAATTGACGGTGGAATCCCGGTGATCGTGCTAGGACCTCTCAACGACGATTCGACACACCGGCAAACCCACTACCTTCCTCTCACTCTCTAGCGTTGTCCAAACTCGTAAGTCCCTCTTTTCTACCTTTCTTTTCTTCCATTAAAATATGACTTTTCAAACCCGACGGAAATCGGAACAAACCGATTTCCGATTCGGTTTTCTATCAAAACTCACTTATCACTAATTCCATAATGCTTAAATATATTCATGTTGACTACTAATCACATAACAACTAATTTGGATAAAGTTTCTCACATGAAATGATAACTTTTGCAATATACCGTATTTTTGCACTTAAATACCACCATGGTTAGTTTATCACTTTTAACCCTTTAACTTTGCTATACCTTAAAATGGATCACGAGGTAATGACCTACCTCCACACACACTCATATGCAATCATAACACGCTACCTTGAAAATTTAGAATACGACAAAACAAGATTTTACATTAAAATACCATTTTTCTTAATAAAACATTTTCTAAAATTTCTAAGTTATATACAATTTTAAAACCATATCTTTTAATAGGAAATACGAAAGTTATGGACATCGATCATTTATCTAAACCTGACTTTGTGGTGTCTAGGCAAGTGTGTCTAAGGCGAGTGGTTACTTAATTAGGACCACTATTTGTAGTGGAGAGCCTCCCACTCACCTGGTACTTACCTGGCCGCAATTAGCGGTGAAGAGGCGATTTGAGGCTTCTATGACTTATCGTTTAGACCATTTAGAAATAGGTTAGTTGGCTTAGAAAACCCTAGAATCTAAAATACGGAAATTTACACCCTTTTACAAATAAATACCTTATCTTTATAAAACCATTTTCTAAATGACTAGTATTTATTAAATCTTTGCAAAGCGCCACTACAACCCACCTTTGGGGTACTCGTTAAGGATAGTACGGTTTATCGTGCACCCTCGGGCTTAGTAGTGCGAGATTCAGACCTCCGCAAGGAGCATTCGGTCTCGAAAGGTTTAAAATACGACATTTAAGAAAAATGAGATTTTTGGAAAATAAAATATTTATTAAAAATTATTCTTGTATAAACATATGTATATTTATCATTTAAACACTTATTTTATTATAAGATAAAGTTTCCACCTTTTCCTAAAAATTACAAGATTAAATGTTACATTAAAATACCATGAATTTCAAATAAAACAATATTACAGATAAATACCTTTATTTATGTAATTAGAATATTTTCACAAAAAATAACACTAAATGAAATCACACTCATTATAACTATAAAGACGAATAACAAATACTTGAGGTGTATCTTGAAAACTATACAAAAGTATTTTTACATAAAACCCCCTCAAGTTTTATAAATTACAATAAGGACCCTAACAAATATAGAACTTCGACTTACATTTCTTTTGGTCTGACTCGGATTTGAGTCTGATTATTTCTGACTTGAATATGATTCAAGTCAATCTATATTCTTTAATATTCCAACTCAATATGAACACATGAATCCCAGAATCCAGTTAACAATCTATACAACTTGACTGAACCAAACCATGGATATACATCCATTATTCCGTTATTCTATTTACCTGATTATGCAGTTACACTCTGTTACTGATATTATGGTTTTGGTCAGTCATCCAACTTATACAATGCAATACTACAATACAAACAAAACACTACGGGGTTTAAGGGGTAGATTGGTACGGAAGATGTTAAAAGTGGCACGAGACGGCCAGACTTAAGATACCTAACATGAATCCAATTGCCGTTGTTCCGGGCCTTCTAACGGAGCCTTTACTCTGTATTTCGTTTTCCATGGTCTCTAGCATATAGAGACCCCTCTCGTATACACTGACATTCTTCTGTACCAAGCTACAAACAACAGCGTTAATACTGTTAGTGTATATGCCCTAGAGGCCATTACTGTATCATACTAGTATGTATATTACTTAATGGAAGCTTGGGATATCCATCTTGTATTGACAATCTTGCTCAAAATGGTAGTATGCTACTTGGTTTGTTTCTGCTTTAATGTGTGCATGTGTTTCTTTTAGCATATCGCCTTTACACATTAGTGGAGCCCTTAGGATCTTTGCTTGATTACCAGCATTGTGATGGCTGTCACACTCATGGGGGCTGGGTAATCTATAAGCACATCCTTATGCAGGTCCCTAGTCGCAGGACTATCGAGACAGAGCATCGATACTCCGGAGTAGACTAGCGTATGTGCTTCTTATCCCAGCTTGGGAGACGATATGTCCCACAGCCGTCAGTACGTAGTACTTGAGATAGTATACGGGTGCTCGTTAGGTTACGGGTACATTAGACAGGACTCGTCGGGAACTGTTGGTTGGTATTATACCTATCGTCGGTTATCAGTTCCCAGGTGACATGAGTACAGCTTAGTCCGTTGACTTGACACTGTCACTTCGCCTCGAGTGTGTTCCCACTGTACTTTGATTACTACCCTACCACGGCTCAAAGGAGTCGTGCAAACATGTAGTTTTTGGGTGCAGTCCCGAAGCACTTGGAGGCAGTGACGGTTAGACAGGATTCGTCTCTCCCGGTATTGGGGGTTGATATCGCGCTGTGTTTAGGAGAGCCATTACACAAAATCCCTGGCCAGGGCAAGCGAGATAGACTGGTAGGTTTCCAATTTTATCTCAGGTGTTCTGGGCTACACTCCGGCACGACTTGTACCGCTAGTAGGGGACTGACGTTTACCGCCCCCCTAGGCCCGCCATGCGATGTTCTTAGACGAACAGACCGGACTGTACGGAGACTGTCACATGCAGGCTCAATAGGAGTTCAGATGGGTTTACCTCGTCAGTCTTCTTATCGGCATCTACCTGGGGACCGTTACGTACAGCTAGTGCCGCTTGCGGTCTGTGGTTAAACCCACTGCCAGCGTAGTGTCGAGTCTTTAGAGTCCCACACAGAGGGTTATTCGCCTTTGGGCAAAACAGAGTAGAGGTCGCATGGTTTTGCGACAGGGTTCGTTCTCATCCGCGCACTTGTGCACGTTTGACGTCCGGACAGACATTACTAACGGGCTCTGGTTTGAGCCAGATCCTAGTATATGTTTTGGGGTTAGTTTTATCTCATTGTATTCATGTTCCTCGGAACACGAATGCGGGTGTGTATGCACAGTTGATTGAGGCGGAGGAAAAGGTTTTTCATTAGGGTTTTGGAACGGGTGCGTATGCACAGTTGACAGTCGTCTTTTTCCAAACCCTAATGAATTTGTGATATATCAATAAATAATATTAATTAAATGAAATTGTGTCATGGTTGGGTTTGTTGACTTGTTGACCAAGGTTGACTAGTTGACCATGGGTGAAACATTGACTATCATCATTACACATCAAAGATGCTCTTTGATTCTAGCAAAAACCATTTAATATGAAATGATAATAGTCTTATCAAACCTTCCATCAACTTTTTCATTTTGATTAATTTTATTAATTTGATAATTCACTTATATTGTTATGGTTGTAAAAAACCATCTCATTCTATCATAACCATTCTCTCTCTTCTCTTCTTCTTCCTCCTCCTCTAGTTCAAGGAGATCCATTCTCATAAGTTGAGAAACCTCTCCTTGAGATAAAATACCCTAAACCACTCTCTACTCACTCTAAGGTTGAAGGTCTAGCAAGCCAAAGATCTTAGTTCTCTCAAAGTTCGAGAAAGGAGCTCAAGGAAGAAACCCTCAGGTGGATCCATCTTCGACAAGAGAAGGCAACGAGAAAAGCACCATCCGACCATTACAAAGAGTCCAAGAAGAAGGAGTTCAAGTGAGGTATAACTCCTAACCGAGTAGATAACTCTCTCTTGTTAGTTGCTAGTGTGTAGTTTAGCAAAGATCCGTTTTTGTAATCCATGTTACCTAAGTCTTTAAAATCGTCTTTTACCGTTTCCGCAAGCCCGAAAGAACCGGGAGAGGTAACGTGGACTTACAAATACAACATTACTACAAAACAATACAACATTAAAAGCTACCCTCTCTCTCCTACTCTTTGCCTATTTCTCCCCTATCTTCGGGACTTACCGAGCGACTTGTTCGCTGACGACATTCTATTTCTTTCTTCTTTGAATGTCGTCAGGTGCTTTGGACCCAACAAAGATCGAGTCCACCGGTGAAGACTTGGATCAGTTTCACGAAGACCCCGAGCTCTAGATATTGTAACTTGTTCTATTCAATATTTTTATTTTCTGTTATGTCATTGTTTAGGCATCGCTTTTCATTTCAGCTGTATTTACTTTTCATGCATTGTACAAAAGAATGTTATTAATAAAGTTGTTATTTCTATATCTCTTGTCTTTTGTGATTTACTTTTATATTGCTTAGATACGCTTAGCGTATGTACTTCTAAGTATATACGTAGCAGATCTTGTCGCGTCCCCTTCGCCGTACACTAGGAAGCGGGACGTGACAGGTGACCAGCCCCACCACCGTTGGAGCTGCCCGACCGTCCCCTGCCACCGCCGCCGTCGGCCGTCATTGATCGCCTTCCGTGGCTGTCCCCGTTCGTCGCCACCATGGTTGCCGACGGCGACCATTGCTGTCCCCATTCGTCGCAGTCGCCGTCGACCGCCGCCCGTCGCAGTTGCCGCTGTCGATCGCCGGCCGACGGCCGTCTTCGCCACCACCAGTCATCCTCCACCATAGATCGCGTCCGTCAAATCTCGGTCAATTGAGTCTCGGCTAACGTCCACTGTTAATTGTATTCTCCTAAATTACATATGGCTTTTGAAATAAAATGACTAGCATTTTGAATGGAAAAGAATTTTATAATAAGACGGTCATTTCATTTACAAATTATGGATTCTAAAATTATTTGGGACCGACACTCCTTTATGCTTGTTCAAATATCAATAATGATATAGTTAAAAATGGGAATTTTACTTTTATATAAAAGCATAGATTTTAGAAAATTTAATCATAGATGTGTAAAAACCAAAAAAAATTTGCATTGTGAAACGGATGGAGCATCTTTTTTTTTGTTGTGGTTTTTGAGCGAGAATGCGTAAAGAATGTGAGAGAGAGAAAGAGAATTGTTGAATTTCTTATTTTTTGTAAGGAATGTGAGAGAGAGAATGAGAATTGTTGAATTTCTTATTTTTTGTGGTATCTCCAATTCTCAACTTTGATTGGTTATAGGAATTGTCATTTTTTTCTATTTTGTTGATTAATGACATCATCTAAGAAATTCTAGCTAGGGATGAAACCGGGTCGGCAGGTTTGACGGTTTTTTGACAAATTTTGTACCCAACCCGAAAGTTAAAACCTAAACCCAAAAGTCGTCTGAACCCGTCAAAATGTGTTGAACCTGAAATCGCAACTTCGGGTTTCAGATGGGTGGGGTGGTTGCTGCGGGTTTTCTGGGTTTTACCCATTATAAATTATCAAGAAATTGAAATTATATTATTTGAGGTGAGCTCTACCAAATATATACACACAAAATTTATTTTTTGACAAATTTAATAGATAATAGATTGCACTTTAAGAATTGCACAAATTAGGTATAATATATAACTTATAATATGTATATTATAAAATTTAGAATTAAATGATATGTAATATATCGAATCGATTATAGAAAGCCCGGTTTAGATCAGACCGGGTTTAAGGTTCTGACGGACGGGTATGATGCAATACCCTTATCCAACCCGAAAATTTTCATCTGATCGTCAACCATAACATGTCTAAAAAACCCGGAAAAATCAAGTTGACCCACTTTCAGAGCTACTTCTAGGTATAATCGTAAGATATTAACGAATGAAAAGGTATGGATAAAAAAAAAACCAACATGATTATTTGCCCTTAAAACCAAAATCGCAAGATAAAATTGCGTTTGCCGGGAGTCGAACCCGGGTCTATTGCTTGGAAGGCAATTATCCTAACCGTTGGACTACAAACGCTGTTCCTGTTCGTTTCCTTAATATGTAAATATTTATAGCTAACTATCATTATTTTATTTCCTCACCATCTTCTTCCTCAAATCCATCCAGAGCTCAATACATTTATCCAGTTTCATTTTTCCCGTTATATTTGTACTACTTGCATGGGGAAAAAAGATGGAATTATATTTTTTTAGCAAATGGGGGATGCTAAGCATTGATTTCAAAACTCATTAAATGGACGTTAATTTTAGCACGATCGCCCTGTCCGGTGATTACGGAACCATTTCCTTCAATCTAAAAATGGGGTAGAAGCATCATGCCTATTAAGGCCTGAGTTGGATTGGCGTTTGCACTATGGGATTGGTGGAAGGTGCGGTGCTTTGATTCGACCAGGATGGTGATGCTGTGAAGGGATGAAGAAAAAGGAAGGGCCGATATGAAAAGTTATGACCGTTAGAGGTTGTAGGATCTTGTTTTTGGAACGTTCAGGTAAGATCAAAATATGGGGAAGGCTATTTGAAAGGGAACCATTTTTTATATATATTTAATCATTCATACACCAAATTGAAAATAATTTATGTACTTCTTTTTTTATTCTGTTATATAGGCCCCACATTTAATCATTTGGGCGTTTTAATGGAAGTCTCCTTTTGAATCCAAACGGCCCCGAAATTTGAATTCATCCTCATCACAGCCGTCCATCAAATCAGTTTCCACCGTCCGATCAAATCATTACAAAACTCACGAACTCAAAAAGTGATTCAAAAATTCCACCGCTTTCCCATCACTGCCCTACGCTCACTTTTATCAACCCTAAATTTTCTCTTCTTCACCAAACCCTAGATTTCTCTCTTCTTCCCGGACTTCGCCGGCGTTTTCCCCTTACCGATTCTACGACCTGGATGCGGGCGGTTGGAGAGATGGGGAGCGCCGTGAGAAGTACCGGGGTTAGGTTTCAAGATGTGCCGGCGTCGGATTCAGATTCTGTGGATTCGGCTTCCACCGAATCGAGCGGCGTCGTGAGCGAGGGATTTGAGCTAAAGGAGGATCCTTCGTTTTGGAAGGATCATAACGTTCAGGTATTTGTCTTCCCCTTTTGTTTGATCGTATAATTTTTAGATTAGATTTAAGCATTTTCTTGTCATTTTGAAGTGTCTTGAAAATATGGACTTTTATGAGGGTTGAATTCGTTAGTACTATCTGATCGCGGCTGTTGATTTGTTATTGTCTTCAAAAAAGATATTTTATTATTGTTTAATGGACAATTTTTTATATTAAAATAATATTTTTATTAAAAAACCACTTTCAATACATATTACAAAAACATGCCGTTTTCTGCACCGTAGGCGCCACGTCAGCGTCAGCTCAGCGCTGGCGTCGATATCGATTAATTTTTTTTTAAGGGGCGCGGTTTGAAACTGTGCCCATTACAAATGTATGAAGCACACTTTAAAACTGCGTCCCTTACAATTGTACTGAGCGCAGTTTCAGACTTCGCCCCATACATATGTAATGGGCGGTTTCAAACTATGCCCGATACAATTGTAAGGGACGTAATTTGAAAGCGCACCACATATATTTGTAATGGACACAGTTTCAATGTAGCAAAATAATATGAATCATTTTCATTGTTGGGAATTTTTTTGGGGGGGCACAGTTGCAAACCGTGTCCCAAAAATAAACACTCATTCACGGGTCTGTGTTTTTTTATGACGCAGTTTGCAGGTGTGCCCCAAAAAGAAACACTATCATTCACGGGTAGACTTTGTTTTTTTGGCACAATTGCAAACTGCGTTTCAAAAAGAAACACACTCATTCACGGGTCTGTGTTTTTTATGGCGCGGTTTGCAGGTGCGTCCCAAAAGGAAACACTATCATTCACAGGTATGTATTTTTCTGGGACGCGGTTGGTAACTGCGCCCAAAAATAACATATACCCGTGAATGATTGTGTTCCTTATACGAAGAGTTCAATCTCTTCCTTTCTATTTCGAATCTCACTCTCTGTGCCGAGCTCTCTCACACTCTCTCAGATTTCATTTCCATCACTATCTCTATCTTTCTCCTTCTCAGTTCTCAGTCTCGCTCTCTCTCAATGTCGAGATCTTCATTTGCAGGATTGCCATCAATCGATGAAATTAAGAGGTGCATTCCTTACACCGCCGTAAAATCTGTATACACGATGATAGACTACTCTAGTTACGAAAACATTCTCTATCGATCACGGGAGGTATGAACTTGTCGATGAAGATCGATCGTGAAATCCTGCGGCTCTTGCACGGAGCCGTATTGGATGTGCTCCCGTCTCTTCCTGAAGAGGTAACCCATGACCACCATAAGGAAGCAAATCGTCACCTCCACTTTTTTCATTTTGTGGGTCTTCTTTCTGGTCGCAATATCGAGTACCTCGTAAGCTCTCTCTACCGCATCTTTATGCACCGTCGGACTTTGAACCATCTCGAACTCACTCGAGATTCCGCGATAGATGATGAGACCATTAATGCAATTACAAAGCGGATTAATTCTCTTGCTGCGGAGCTCTGTAACGTAGATGATTTATTTTTGAAATTTTAGTGATGAATTATAGTGTTGTTACTGTTCTTGCTATCTATTTTGTTTGCATCGTTCTCGTGTATGTTGTGGATGTGTGTACCATGTGCAATATATCGTGTATGAACATGTGTTTGTGTGATAGAGAATCAACATTTGAATTAAAATGAATTAAAGTGTTTTTTTTATAAAGAAATAATGTTTGAAAATCGGACAGCATCTCCGTAAATTTTGAATAAAATTCATGTATAAGGATAGTAAAATTACAGTATCCACAGACAACTCAATGCCCAAACGGCGGAGACTCCACGCAAAATATACGATGCCCAAACGGCGAAAACCAATAAGCTGAAAACAATAAATAATGTAAAATAAATAATGAAGTCATCGCTACACAATACAATACAAACACTCCGTGCAATCTAATAAAGTCGTCGCACCATTCCTGGTGTCCTCTTCGCTACAGGACGTCGAGCCTGTGACGGTCCGGCTTCGTCGGTGGCAGTGGCTGAGACGGCTCTAGCTGTGATGGTCCATACCCGTACTCATCGGGATGCTAAGACGGCTCCGGCTTTGCCCGTCTACATCTTGTTCGTGCTATATGATAGGAATGGCAGGTACAGATACAGCTGGTGGAGGCACTGGTGGTGCATGCACGATTGGTGGAGGCACATGTGGTGGAGCATGGCCGGTGGTCGTGTGAATCTGTGCCTCATCATCACACTCCTAATAAGGGACTTGATGTTTATAAAGCAGCTCGCTGAGACCCTGGCGCCACTAATCCCCTCATCAGGTATATTCTCTAACGCGTAAATGGTTTGGATCTATATTGATGGTAAATAAGATAATAAATTTCATAAAAATAAGATTATAGTTTTAAAAGGTTTGATATAAAGTTACCAAATCTTTCTTTATCGGTTCTCGAGGCGTATATGAGTTGGACGTAGGGGCGGCTGTGATGACGAATCTGCAGGTAATCATCCAAAATCAGGTAAGGTACTGGTCTATCGGTATAACTGGCTGCATCTCATCGGCTATGCGGTTTACACGACCGTACTATCGGCTTACCCAAATTTGATAGCCAAGCATCCCCAACTAGTGGTCCATCCTGACACGGTGTCCCGCTCCACCGCGCCTGGTATGTGTTGCCTTAAGTCGAACTTGCGAAGGACAAGGTCTGACACGTGCATCTGAATAATATCGTTGTAGACGATCGGCGTTCGCGCACGTCAGATCCCGACACCTGCCAAGTATAATGGATGCAGAGTGCCCATCAGGTCAGATGTGTACGGTGTTCACGTAACTAATGCCTCCTTCATGATATCGAACTCATTGCGGTAGAAGCGGAGGCTGCGATCCGGTGTCACATCTCATGACCCGGGCACATTCGACCTGTATAGAGATTACACACAAGTTAATAATCTAAAAAAACTTGAAAGTTGAAATATTCGCCAATTACTTACTGGCAACCATATGATCTTTGGCCATTTAAAGCGAACCGTGTCGTAATAGTTGGACGACAATAGAGAGATATGTCCATTACCATATCTGAAATACAATATGAAAGAATTATGTTTTATATTGAATATCAATTTAATTACGCAAAATCAGTATAATGCGGTTTTAAGTATTTTATACCCGAAGAAGCGTCAACCAGCCTCCAAAATTCTTCTACTCCGTCAATACATCCATCCTCAGCTCATTGTAAAGAAATGACAGAGCATCATTCCCCTACGATAAAGTGGTACACTGATCGAGATCAGCTAAAAGAGACAGCCAAGCAAGACTAACTCTGCTCTTACTCTTATCCGGGAATAAGCGAACCACTGTTTGATATAAAATGTAGGCTCGTGCGTGCCGCTCGATCGCCGCAGGGGTACCATCCATGGCAGGCTCAGCACTAAGCGCCTCTCGCAGCCAACTCAAGTAATGCTATTGTCTCTCTTCTGCCCAACAGGAAGAATCCTACCTAATAAGCTGGACACAAATCTGACCAATCGTGGCTGTACTCCACAACAACCACCTCTCCGTTTATAAACAGACCAAGCAGCATATCGACGTCCTAAAAGGCGACTGTCATCTCACCAAGTTTAAAATGAAATGTGAAAGTCTCTGATCTCCATCTATATACCAAAGCCGTAATCAATGCTCTATTCAGACGTATATACTTTAATTTGGATAGAAAATGAAAGCCTGCCCGTTGCAGCTCAGCCTGCACACGGGCATTTCCAGCTGTGATCGTACTGCTCTGAACTGAGTGGTCAACGCATGTAATCACCTGTTCATTCTGTCAATTCCAAAAAGATCACTTGTATCAGTAACGTATAAATAACATATGTAATTAGAGAAAATAATATTATAAAGTTCTACATGTACTTCTGCAACGTTGGCTGACCCGTGGTCGGCCTGCAAGTACAGAACATTCGTACCTATAGATCCAGGCTCCATAGGTATATCTGCACAATGAACAAGTCGAGTTATATTATCTTTGAAAAAATGAGCATGTATAACAAAGAACATATATGTGCGTGTATGTGTGTAGATGTATGTTTTTTATGTTTGGACGTGTGTGTATGTGTGTGTATATGCATGTGTGTATTTCAAAATATAGGCGGTGATTACCAATGGCGACGCGAGGCTGGAGGATTTTTGCATCATGCCTTGTTATGACCATACTCATTGCAGACACTGCATCTATTTTGCCTACGTCATTCTCGTGAATCATTTATGACACCTTTGATACGAGTAGAACGTGGTCGTCCTGCTTGTCACCTACCGATAGGTGGTAATATCATTGGACCGTTGTATGCCTCCCAATATCGGTTATCAGGTACATGATGGAACAATGGGGCATAAGCATCTTTGTATTTGAGGACAGAATACCATTTTGAAGAAATATCGTGATGTGCAATATTCCTCCCACCCTCTGCTCGTATGCATGCTAAAATTACATGTGAACAAGGCAACTTTTGCAATTTAGGAATATTGCGCGTACAATTGCAGTTCCTACCATCGATGATTACGCTGTAATTTTTTCGATCTTTGTCAGTCACCTGCCATTTGGACTAGCTGAACTTCACGATCCAAGCATGCCTAACGTTAGTAGCCCTTTTTTGTTATTAATTGCTCGAACTTAGGACATAACTTTGTCGTCCACTCTTGTCCCTCCTAACGTCGTGCAAAAAAGTATTTGTTCGTCTTATAAAAAGTCTATCCTATTAAAGGCTAAATAGACAAAAAATGAGATCTTTTAAGACCATGTTAAAGTTTTCTGAAGCATTCGTAGTCATCATGCAAAATCGCTTACCACCATCTTTAAAAAAACCCATCTTTTTCTGTTGGGGTCAAAATTTGCACCCCAGCTGACCAAGTCAAAATCAAAGTCAACCCTAAGTAAGCGGGTCTAAGCCCAAGCAAGTGGGCCTATGTCCAAGTCGAGCCCCGCGGCCGGCCTCCCCCATACCGAAATAAAAAATCATGTAATAAATAATTTTGATGTAATTTTTTATGCATGAATGTAAGCAAGCAAAATGGGCATAAAGTCAAATTTTTGTAAGCCCATGGCTTATGTGCAAAAAGAAATAGCACATGAGGCATGGGATGGGCAAAATGCCATTTTGTAAAGCCCAATGGGCTATATGTAAATGTGTAAGCCTATATAAGGCAACTTGATGATGAATAAAAGGGACTTTTCATTCTCTAAAAACTCTAGGGTTTTTGTGCCTTCTTCTCCTTCCTCAAGGTTCTAAACCTTCTTCTTTCTTTTGAATTAAATCAAGTGTTTTACTCTTTCTTTTCCAAAACTAGTTTTTCACCACAAAACCCATAAAGGGGAGCTCAGATCTTCCATTAGATCTCAAAAGGGGAGATTTTTAAATCTCACCCCCTTTCTCTAAGATCCGGTCAACCGACAGGAAGAAGAAGCAGACCCATCTCCAGAAATCCCATCTTGGGAAGATCCATAACCAAAGGGAGAAACAAAGCAGCCCCCTTTGATCATTTCTAAAAAAATCTAAGAGTCTAACCACATTCAAGATCCATTGGAGTTTAACTCCCTAAATTAATCTCTGTCAGGAGTTTAACTCCATAAGTCAAATCGGGAGCACAGCTCTCAGTGCAGGGATCAAGTCCCCTTTGCTCCTGACGCACAACTCCCGCGTGCCAGGCATGTGGGGCCTCACAACGTTCGTGTGCCAGGCACGTGGTGCGCTGGCGCTCTGGCGCACAGCGCCCTCGTGCCAGGCACGCGGGGAGTTGGCGCCTTCCACACATCCTTTGGATACCCTTTTCCTTTTTATATATATATATGGATATATACACACATACACATACTCTACGACACTGTCCCTGTTAGAAAAAAATTTCTATCGGACCTCCGTAAAAACTCTGCGGGGCCCCCGATATATCCAAAACCCCTTCAAAACACAACACTGCACATTGAGTTCGCATGCCATGTTCGGCCCGTCAATCGGAGGTTCTCTCGCTCCAAAAGTGAGGGGTAATTAACGGCAGCTTAGTCCGCGGCTGCCGGAGATTCGGATCCCCACAATCATTAAACCCCCGCTTACCCTAGGCAGGGGGAATCTGTAATGCGCCTGACGAGCGCGCACATATTCCCATCTCAATGGAGTGGTGAAAAACATTCTACAGATTCTGACACGCCCGGTGGGACAAATCTCTCCTTCCATATTTCGGGTTAAACGTTCATGCGAACTCAATCAATATACATATCGATTGCCTGTACTAAAATCATGTTTCTTTGTGCAGGTTAACAGTTTTCAATTGCCATCTTCGAACGCAAGTCGGTATTTGAACGACTTTCCTTGGCCCCAGCTGGGGGCAAGGCCATCAACACCGACAAAGTAATAAGGCATTTCGGGTAAGCTCCAGCGGTATCTCTGACAACTGTTCAATCGGGTATCTTCTCTAAGTTCCCCTTCAGTTGACCACCACGTCGTTAAACTGGGTACAGTCGACCTCTAAGTCGTTAAACTGGGAATGTAAAAAAGTGTGTAAATAAAAAAAATTGTAAATAAAATGAAAAAAATAAAGTCGAAATGATAAGGCAACCGCAAATAAAAGCCGAAACGATAGGGTAATTATGACCTTCGCGATAAGAAAAGCTGAAATGATAGAGCAATCGCGGTATAAAAAAACGGCGAATGATGAGTCGCTCCTGGGACCATATTCCAGTGCAGCGATGCAGACGCCAACCAAATTCCAAATCTTATACCCTAATGGCGAATGATGAGTCGCTCCTGGTACCATATTCCAGTGCAGCGATGCAAACGCCAACCAATTCCAAATCTCATACCCCAATGGAAAATGATGAGTCGCTCCTGGTACCATATTCCAGTGCAGCAATGCAGACGCCAACCAAATTCCAAATTCCCAAATGGCGAATGATGAGTCGCTCCTGATACCATATTCCAGTGTAGCGATGCAGACGCCAACCAAATTCCAAATCACATACCCCAACGGCGGATGATGAGTCGCTCCTGGTTCTATATTCCAGTACAGCGATGCAGACGCCAACAAAGCCCCGAAATTTTTCCGGCCCTACGGTCTGGATCATACATCCTGCAAAACCGTATACAATCCATGAGCGTAAAATGATCCCAATCTCTCCCAAGTCCTACCGTCGAGACCACATTCAAAGTCCCACCGGCGGTGAAGATTCAAAAAAAAGGTATGTCCACAAGCAAAATGGGCACGAATGAAAACCCGAAAGGGCTCTGTGAGTAAAAACAGCAGGACTGCCGGCGAGTTTGTGAAAACCCGAAGTGGCGCAAACTCGTGAAAAGGATATGAAATGCACTCGTAAAGTCCTCTCGACTTTGTGAGGAGAAAATTCCCGTGTGAGATCCTTACGACTCATAAAGGAGCAACACACTTGGGGGTCCTTACGACTCCTAAGAAGAAAATACGCCTACGGGATCCTTACGACCCGTAGGGAGAAAATGCTTTGTGAGACCCTTACGGCTCATAAAACTGAAAAGTCTTAGGGGATAAGGACCTAAAACCTGTCTCCTAAGCCATCGCTTCCTAATAAGCAATGCAAATGATGATTCGCTCCTGGTACCATATTCCAGTGTAGCGATACTGATGCCAAACAAAAACCAAAATCCCCAAATCCTCTCATGATAAATGATGATTCACTTCTGGTACCATATTCCAGTGTAGCGATACTGATATCAATCCAAATCAAATCAAATCAACAACCTCTGCGGCGGAATCATATTTCGTCTCAGAATGTATTCCGTATCGAAATCATGTTTCGCCTCGGAGTATCCACCTACCCTATCAGAATTATGCTTCGCCTGGGAATCGTCTTCTACATCAAAACCAGTGGCACTCCGTGCCGGGAAAACGTCGACCACAGACACTCCGTGCCCGGGACAAGTCAACTAGCGACCTCCTCGTCGGAATTATGCTCCGTTCTGGAATCAAATCAACCAGCGACCTCCCCGTCGGAATTAAGCTCCGCCTCGGAATCAAGTCGACCAACAAGCTCTGCGTCGGAATCATGCTTCGTCTCAGAGTGTACTCCGCGTCGAAATCAAGCTTCGCCTCGGTGTATCTGTCTTCCCTGTCGGAATTATGCTTCGGTTCGGAATCAACCGGCGACATCCTCATCGGAATTAAGCTCCATCTAGGAATCAAGTAAGCCAACAAGCTCTGCGTCAGAATCATGCTTCGTCTCAGAGTGTACCCCGTGTCAAAATCATGCTTCGTCTCGGCGTATCTGCCTTCCCTGTCGAAATTATGCTTTGTCTCGAAATCAAGTCAGCCAACAAGCTCTGCGCCGGAATCATGTTTCGTCTCAGAATGTACCCCGTGTCGAAATCATGCTTCGCATCGCAGTATCTTCCCTGTCGGAATTATGCTTCGCCTGGGAATCAACCTCTGCATCGAAATTAAGCTTCGGTCAGAATGTCTGCCGCCTGTCGGAATTATGCTCCGACCCCTTTGGAATCATGCTCCGCTCGTCGGAATTATGCTCTGACCCTTCGGAATGATGCTTCGATCCTCGGAATTATGCTCCGATCCCCGAAGTTATGCTCATCGGAATCATGCTCCGATCCCTGGAATCATGCTCCGCTCTTCGGAATGATACTCCGATCCTCGGAATAATGCTTCGATCCCCAAAGTTATGCTCATCGGAATCATGCTCCGATCCCGGGAATCATGCTCCGATCCCTGGAATCATTCTCCGCTCTTCGGAATTATGCTCTGCTCTTCGGAATGATGCTCCGATCCCCGAAGTTATGCTCATCTGAATCATGCTCCGATCCCTAGAATCATGCTCCGCTCATCGGAATCATGCTCTAATCCCAGGAATCATGCTCCGCTCTTCGGAATTATGTTCCGATCCCTGGAATCATGCTCCGCTCTTCGGAATTATGCTTCGATCCTTGGAATCATGCTCCGCTCTTCAGGAATGATGCCCGATCCCCGAATTATGCTCCAACCCTCGGAATTATACTTCGATCCCCGAAGTTATGCTCTCGGGACGATGCTCCGCCCCTGAAATGATGTTCCACCTTGAAGTCCAACGTCAAGATCCATCAATTTCAAGCACACAACCCATATACGTGGTGTGCATTCATTGATGGGGGGCACTTTGTTGGGGTCAAAATTTGCACCCCAGTTGACCAAGTCAAAGTCAAGGTCAATCCCAAGTAAGCGGGCCCAAGCCCAAGCAAGTGGACCTATGCCCAAGTCGAGCCCCGCGGCCGGCCTCCCCCCATGCTGAAATAAAAAATCATGTAATAAATAATTTTGATGTAATTTTTTATGCATGAATGTAGGCAAAATGGGCATAAAGTCAAATTTTTGTATGCAAAAAGAAATAGCAAATGAGGCATGAGATGCGCAAAATGCCATTTTGTAAAGCCCAAGGGGCTATATGTAAATGTGTAAGCCTATATAAAGGCAACATGATGATGAATAAAAGAGACTTTTCATTCTTTAAAAATTCTAGGGTTTTTGTGCCTCCTTCTCCTTCCTCAAGATTCTAAACCTTCTTTCTTTTGAATTAAATCAAGAGTTTTACTTTCTTTTCCAAAACTAAATAGTTTTTCACCACAAAACCCACAAAGAGAAGCTCAGATCTTCCATTAGATCTCAAAAGGGGAGATTTTTAAATCTCACCATCTTTCTCTAAGATCCGGCCAACCGACAGGAAGAAGGAGACCCATCTCCAGAAATCCCATCTTGGGAAGATCCAGAAACAAAGCAGCCCCCTTTGATCATTTCTAAAAAATTTTAGGAGTCTAACCCCATTCAAGATCCATTGGAGTTTAACTCCCTAAATTAATCTCTGTCAGGAGTTTAACTCCATAAGTCAAATCGGGAGCACAGCTCCCAGTACAGAGACCAAGTCCCATTTGCTGCTGACGCACAGCGCCCGCGTGCCAGGCACGTGGGGCGCTGGCTCTCTGGCGCACAGCGCCCGCGTGCAAGACATGTGGTGCGCCGGCGCACAGCGCCCAACGTCTTCTCCCACGCATCCTTTGGATGCCCTTTCCCTTATATACATACACACACTCTACGACACTGTCCCTGTTAGAACTCTGCAGGGCCCCCGATATATCCAAAACCCCTTCAAAACACAACACTGCACATTGAGCTCACATGACTTATTCGGCCCGTTAATCGGAGGTTCTCTCGCTCCAAAAACGATAGGTAATTAACGGCAGTTTAGTCCGCGGCTACCGGAGATTTGGATTCCCAAAACCATTAAACCCCCGCCTACCCTAGGCAGGAGGAATCTGTAATGCGCCTGACGAGTGCGTGCGTATTCCCATCTCAATGGGGTGACGAAAAACATCCTACATTTTCTTCATTTTTAAGACTATTTTTAATCTAAGTATCTGCTCTTGGACATATACGTTTAAGTTCATCTCTCAGTTCTGTATATGTCAAGTGATGCCTAATTCCAGCAGTTGAGAAGTTGGTTCTGATATGTCGCATACAATAATGATGACTATGAGGTTCCGGCCATGATTTTCTTGGTGCAATCGGAATCCGTTTCATCCGGTCAGATATGAAACTAATTTGTCTTTCCCGCATGGATGGAATGTAGAGATGAATGCAAGGAATGGACCACTCTCAATTTTTAGTGGTTTCACCTCTAACTACAGCATATACCAAATGATAAAGGCCATCATTTGCATCAGCATCGGTAGTAATGAGTAAAGTCCTTTTGTATTTGCCGTATAAGTGTGTCCCATCAATATTGAGAACGGGACGACAATAAGCAAAACCATCAATGGCGGATCCGAATGCTCAAAATGCACCGGTAAAATATCCCATTCTTTCTGACATTGAAGGGTCGGTTATCTTGAATACAGTCCCAGAATTAGCAGATTTGATGGCTGTAAGGTATCGTAGCAAATGTTCATACAAATCTTCCCAATCTCCATATATTTTAGACAATGTCTTGTTCAACCCATTCCATGCTTTTATATAATTTATTTCAATGAATAATGTATCTTTTATAAGTACTTGAATCGTTTTGGGGGTCAAATTGATATTCGCTTTCTCAAAAGGCAATATACGGTTACATATGAATGTAGAAGCGACCTGTTTATGATTTGATTCATTACAGGATTCATACAAGTATGATTACCCGCATACTTCTTTATCTGCTAATATCCCGTCGGTGATTTCTTCGATATATATGCATGAAGCCTCCACGGGCAGATCATGTCTGTTTTACAAAGGCCGGTGTACTTGGTCGTAGTAGTCTTGATTGATTTAAAAGAAACTCTGTGTTTAATTGATTAAATGCTGACTGTCTGAATTAACTTTTTATTCTCGAACAAATCGCCGACCTTCAACCCACTTTTAATATCGGTTACCGAAAGCGTATCAGCACGGAAGTTAATATTCTCCATTACCGCTGTAGATAATATATGAGTATCTGTCATATTATCGGCAAGTGGATTTTCAAACGCAACGAAATTATTATTAATACATGAATTAGTAATCTTGTTTATCATTCTCATCGTCAAGGACATGTGCAATTTGCATGCTATCTTGTGCTTGAATCTCGTTCTCATCACTAGCATCATCATCATCACTTTTATCTCCATTATGTTTCAACACCATGGGATCCGCAGCAGACACATCGGTTGGATGTACAGAACCAACATTAGGGATTTGTATGGTACTTGATATTTCGGTTTCATACCGACGAAATCCCGACCTATCGTCTGCTAGCCTGTATTGTATCCCGTATTGTATGACTGCATCTTCTCGGTATTTTGGGGCAGAATATTGAAGCCGAAGCTTGGCGCTGGTATGCAATTAAAACCGAAGTTTGGCGGTGACATGCAATTATAACTGATCGGCGGTACATAAGAACTGCATACAAATTTATGAATACTTAGTAACCATAACATATCTCCACTTTCAATAAACAGTTTCCGCTAAATGTACATGCGATATAAAGATATGCAAGGTAATACTTCGTAAACTGCCAATTCACTGCCGTCCGGCTTGATGTACCTCACATACGTAACTTTTATCTTTATATTGTTCATCATTGGTGGGAGACATAAAACCGGTAAAATCAGTATTCATATTGAGCATGCGTGTCATTTCTCCTTGCGAGTAATGCTCGGATGCTCGAAATGAATGATCAAACATTTCAGGATAAGGTTTGGGCAGTTGAGCGGACGTTAATATCTCCTTCACAAACAGCTCGATCGATTTCGATTCCGATGCAAGTATGACTTGTGTATCCTCATCATCGAATACTTCAATGGCGGTATATTCATGCTCTGTCGGCCATTTGCATATTAAGGAGATATTGAACTCTAACGGATTGATTTTGGTAGATTTATACACTACTTGACACAACTCGTTGTATATGCTAGACTTCTTGATTTTAGTCATCTTAGTTTTTCCTCCAACATATCTTGGAATATTTTTTTTCCAATCGATAATTGGCCACCGAAATAAAAAACTAGATGGATATAATTATCCGTCATTTTTTCACCTGTCAGAAATATTGACGCATGTTTTGAGAGTTCTCATCAAACAACCTACTTATTTATCTTCACATTTATACTCACCTAATTACATAAAATTACAATAAAATCTATATTTACAGCATGTAACAAGTTGCAAAAACTTGTATCCTACTCATTGATCCGTCACAAGTAAAATTGGGGCAATCCTAATATGCACCCAATTTGTTCGAATTGTTTTCCCAATACGAAATTTTAACCAATTTTTTTATGAATTATTTTTAAATTAAATTAGGGTTTAGCTAACCTTATTGATGCTCACAGTGGTGACGACGATGGCGAGGATGAAGATGGATGTTCGTCCGTGAATTTCCACCTAAAGCTGCACGAGCGAGAGAATGTGAGATCGAGAGAGCTGGGTGAGATAGAGAGATGAGAGAGAGACAGAGGAAGAGAGATCGCCGATGAGAGAGGGAGAGGTCTCGGGAGGAGGGCGGCGGGAATAGAGGAGGTCTCGGGGGAAGAGAGATGGGGGAGAGAGCAGAGAGAGTATCTGAGAGAGTGAGCAAACGAGAGAGAGATGAGAGAGAATAGTGAGGAATGAGAAAAGTTAATAGATCGTATCTATTTAAATAGGGGAATTGGCGCACTTTGAAAGTGCGCCCCATTATTTTGCACTAAAATATATGGGCGTAGTTTGAAACCGCGTCTATTACAAATGTATGGGGTGCAGTTTGAAAGTGCGCCCCATACATTTGTATCAAACTGCGCCCCTTAAATTTTTTTTTATTGACGCCAGCGCTAAGCTGGCGCTGACGTGGCCTGTTTTGTAATATATTTTGAAAGTGTTTTTTTAAAAATATTATTTTAATGTGGTTTAATGTAAAAAATTGTCCTTGTTTAATTTTTGGGTTTGCTTTAATGCTTTACATTGGTAACCACTTCACTGAAAAATCTAAGTGAGCAATGATCTCACTATTGTTGTATTGTGCAACATTCAACAATATTAATATCCTATTTTTTTTCAGGTGACTTGTGGCATTGTGAATTTAGATATTTTGTTTACTTGCTTTGGTTTCTCTTTTTTGCCTCTCATTATCTACCTATAATTAGGTTGTTATTCGAATTCGCCCCCTAAGCAGTACGGAATTATCCCTTCAAGGGCAGATTAAATGTGTTAGGCAGGACAGCTGCCACGCAGTTACGTGGACCGGACACCCAGAGTCCCGTTTCACTTTCGATCTAGTTGCTGATGAGCATGTCAGCCAGGTAACTTGTTTAGTTTTAGTGATATTTTAAGATGGTGATATGATGTTCATTGATTTAAAAAAATAAATATAATATTTGTATTCCTTTCAACAGGAAAAGCTTTTCAAAGTGGCTGGAGTTCCTATGGTCGAAAATTGTGTGACTGGCTACAATAGCTGCATGTTTGCATATGGTCAAGTGAGTTTTCTGCATCTAGTAAACAAAAGGAAAAGAAAAGAAAACCTATGGTTAGCTCACAGTCTTCCATCCTGAAGGGATATCTGCATGAAATATGATTTGGAACATTTATTATTATTTTTCAAAAATACTGTTTCATATGTAATATACTGATTTGATTACAGTTCAAACCAATTAACATGTATACTACTATTTGTGAGTTTTGATTTAAGACAACCGCATTGAAAGGGAAAATCTTATGATCTGATATATTCTCTTAGACTGGCAGCGGAAAAACACACACGATGTTAGGAGACATCGAAGGAGGATCACGAAGACATAGCATCCATTGTGGCATGACGCCTCGAGTTTTTGAATACATGTTCTCAAGGATACAGAAGGCAAGTTTGCTATCATATTGTGTTGAGCTTTCACTATTTCTATGGACAACACGGCATTTAAAAATTGATGTGTTCTTTATTTTATAGGAAAAGGAAGCCCGAAGAGAAGAAAAGTTAAGATTCACCTGCAAATGCTCATTTCTGGAAATATATAATGAACAGATCTTAGATCTGTTAGACCCTTCCTCTGCTAATCTACAGGTAGTCTAAACAAGTCTTCATATGTGATATCCCTTCTTTAGACTAACATTTACGGCAGTTTTATTTTAAACTATTGTTAGTTTTTACTTTTGCCATTGAAGTAAAATCGGATTCCATAAATATACACTTCTACTCGTGTTTGAAACTTGAGTTTTAAAGGTAATACTTTGTTGATTTCTCACAGATTAGAGAAGATGCAAAGAAAGGGGTGTATGTGGAGAACCTAAGAGAATTTGAAGTTTCAGGTGCCACAGATGTTATGCAACAGCTCATTCAGGTCCTAAATTGTAATAATATGATTAGAATTACACAATTTTGGTACAAAGTGCTGTGGGAGCTAATAAGCAATTATCTATATGACCGTGCAAATTTGTTAGCTGACTAGTTTTAAATTTTATAATCTCTTGAGATCTTGAATTGATCTACGATCCCGTATTAGTTTATTAGTGTAACACTGTAACTCTAGAGGCATGGTAAAATTTCTATAAATGGAGATGGGGTTGTAACATAAGTGACATTCACCCTTTTCCTTCTTTCATTAGAAATGCATTTGATTTTCCTAATTACCATGAATAATGTTATGATTAAATAAGACTATATCTGCAGGGAGCAGCAAATAGGAAGGTGGCTGCCACGAATATGAACCGAGCTAGCAGCCGATCACATAGTGTTTTTACTTGTGTGATCGAAAGTAAGGTGGGTGAGATTTGATGAAATGAACTTGTTATTTTCCAAAAGTTAGGCACTGAAATTTGGTACTTGCAGTTTTACCATGGCTGACATTTATGAAGTAACCTGATGTTTACCATATACTGACATGATTTTATCACATGTTTAGCATGTTATTTTTCCCCCTTAATATGATTATTATTCTTTCAGTGGGAAGCCCAGGGGGTTACTCACCACAGATTTGCTCGGCTCAATCTCGTAGACCTGGCAGGCTCAGAGAGGTACCGTAATGTGGGATAAATGATTAAATTAACTGTCTTAAAGCTTTGATGCATAGTGATCGTGGATATTGTACTCTGACACATGTGATCTGTGGATTTGAACCATAGTGAATGTTGCTTATCTGTCATATGCATATTAGTGGATGTATCTGTTCGTTTCTTCGTAAGTTATATTTGGTCTCTGGGATCTGATCTTACTTTGTCTTTTCGGCTTGTTCTGAGCCGCAGATATGAATGCATATCTTTTAGTCGACACTCTTTCTTAGTCATGAATCATGATTAGACAAGTTTTTATGATAAGTTCTTCACTTATTCATCATTGCCTGCAGTAATTTGGCATCACTGATTCACTCATATTGGGTTGACGTGTGGAGTTCGACTTGTTGCTCCATGGCTGACCCTGTTTTGATCCGAAAATGCTAGTGGATTTTCTTATGGAGAGTTAATAAAGCAACCAATATATGCTACTCTATGATAGGTTTTTGTTGTTACATCTTATGCTTGAACCTCAGGCAGAAGAGCTCGGGTGCTGAAGGTGACCGGCTTAAGGAAGCTACTAACATCAACAAGTCACTTTCTACTTTAGGGTATGTGAATAGTATCCATGTACTGATAGAGCCTTTTTGTCGCTTTGTTGTATTATAACATTTCTAGTTCTGACATTTTCTTTAGCCCATTTTAGCAGATGCTTTATTTAATATAATTTGGGATGTTCAGGCTGGTCATTATGAACCTTGTTGGTAGTTCAAACAAGAAGTCGCTGCATGTTCCTTACCGAGATTCAAAATTGACATTTCTTCTTCAGGTAAAAAGTTTACATGGGGTGAGAAGTTATTTACTCATAATCTGTTAGAATCTCTATTCGATGCAATACGTGAAACCTGCATGACAACTAGTTCGGTCAATTGAAGGTTAAATATAGTAAAATGATAAATTCTTGAAAGAATCTCAGCATAAAACAAATACTTATAGTCCATAGCTAAAACCTGGATACATGTTTTACCAATATAATGATATTTTATTGCATTTCTGCAGTTCGTTAAAGTACTACTTTCTATTGTCTACTTGAATTGCCTTAATAGTTAATACACGTCTATGTACTAAACCTAAACCGGTTGTCAGCTGATACAGTTAGTTACACTTGGTAAATATATATTGAATATAACAGATATTGCTGGAATTATCTAATCTGAAATTCTGAATCATGCTTGATTTGATTACATTCTTCAATAAGTTACTTGGTGAGATTAGATTCTCCTATATGCGCTACATGTTGTGCTGAACCATAAGATTACTATTTTAATTTTAGAGTTTAGATGCGACCCTTATCGAACGGACAGAATCTTTTATCCAAAATAATTAGGGCTGGTCTCTTCTTCCCTTATGTTGTTTGCATGCCTTGAACTACATGATTAGATTATATACCCCTACCAACTCCCCCTCTCCTGTCCACATATATAACAAAAGATCATTAATAAATCCAAAAGTTTATAAAAAGATTTGATTTTGATAAGATGGAAACTAAAGAAATTTACTAGTAAAATGTGGGTTGTCTGCAGTGATGGTGAAAGAGTGTATTGTTTTTATCAAAATGGAAGATTGATATAAAGTTAATACTTAACCCCTTTAACTATAGACATATTATAATTATTTTAACATGGAAGGAACTAAAGAAGCATTGAAAGCTTATTGGTGTTTATTGGCCACTGCATTATCAGCTAGTGATTGTGTGGATATTATTGAAGTGGCTTTGCTGTCCCTTGGCATCTTTATTATAGTGTTACTGACCAAAATCCTTGATGGTCATCCCATCCATGTGCTCATGGTCAAGCATACTCAACTTCAGATGGCCCCTAATAAAACGACTTTTTAACATTAGAACTAATGAATTCACTTAGTGCATTAATGAAATTCTTCATATACAAGATTTTATATTCATCGATGCTCCATGGTGTTAAGTCGTGATCATTGGTGTAGAGCATTGGGAGCCCAATCATGGATCTTTTAAAGCCAAATAATTATTGTAATGAACCCAGGAAATATATTTACCCCCCTTCGGTGTACTTAAACCTTAATTTGACTTTATATTTAGTAACCATAATTTGACTTCCACTTCTTTATTAAAGATTTCTTTATTTGCAGGATTCGCTAGGAGGAAATTCCAAAACTACTATAATTGCCAATATAAGCCCTTCAAATTGGTAATTGGCACTTTCTATTGAAGTTTCTTTTTTTTAGGCCATATTATATGAATTTCTTGGTTCTTATGTGCCTAGGATTGCATCTTTAGTTTCTTTCTAGGCACTAAAGCTTAACAAATTTTCAATCCCTTATCTTCATGTAGTTGTGCATTGGAGACATTAAGCACATTAAAATTTGCACAACGTGCCAAGTTCATCAGGAACAATGTTAGTATTTCAAGCTCCATAGTTTTGGCCCGAATTCTTTTATTTTCATTTGTCACTAGCATTAATGTCATTGTTTTTTCATAAAAAAAAATAGGCAATTGTAAATGAGGATGCTACTGGAGATGTTCTTGCAATGCGTTTGGAAATTCAACAGCTGAAGGTATTATGAGCTGAGTTTCTTATGAAATATTAATATTAATTGAAGCAATTTTAGCCACCTCATTGTGCACTTAATTTTGGAACTAGGGCTTTGATTATATAAAATGATCATGTTGAACACCATAATACATTCTAATTTTATAGTAGATACAATACCTGATCAATGCAATAGGAGTTGAATGTGATTAAACCTCCTTTATATAGTATACAAATTTTACAGATGTAGGTTTAACCATGCCTGAGTGTAGTCAGTCTCATTAGCTCTTAGAGCACATCTTTCTTTTTTCTTTGCATTGTACGCTTACATCAGGGTTCTGCCTATCATTATCCCCTTATGATCTTATGCCCATAATGAATTCAGACAGAGGTGAATCGCTTGCAAGGATTGGCTAATGGGGGAACCGGATGTGACTACTTTAGTGCCTTTGCTCCTGGATCACCAGGAACTTTCAAATGGGATGGAGCACAAGGATCATACAGTCCACTTACATTCAATAAAAGGTTATCACAGGTGTGAAGTAGTTAAGTTTGTGGTACACTTCTTTCAATGCTAAGGAATAACGTGGATGTTACCATTTTTTTTTGTAATCTTCATACCTGTTTCCAATCTTATAGCTATTGTTTCTATTTAAATGTGTACTGTAGGGTAAAGAATGTGAGGCTGCCTTAATTGCAGCTTTTAGAAGAGTTCAAGAAAAAGAATTAGCTTTAAAGGCACTGGCTGCTGGGAAGCAAGCAGCAGAACAGCTGGTATGGAAAACATTAATTTAAGTATCCATATTTAATGTTATGCTGGATATACTTGCATGGCTTTATATGCCTAATGTCTAAGAAATTGTTGGCAAGTACTGTAAGCATGATTTTATACGTTCTTAGCATCGGTAAAGATATACAAATAGATTTTTGTGCTTGTCTTGATAATTTTATATTGTCTCAACTTTTTCACATTGTTCTGTAAGTAGCCTGTCAATTGTCCATAAATATTTAAGTCATTTGTCCTGTGTGTGCAGGCAACTCAGCGATCCGAGGAGATAAGAAGTTTGAAGATGAGACTTCGGTTTCGTGAGGAAAGAATAAAAAGATTGGAGGCTGTTAATTCCGGAAAATTATCAGCTGAAAACCATCTTTTCAAAGAAAGAGAGGAGCTTCTTAAGGAGATAGAGGTCATCAATAACCAGTTTGATCATAACCCAGAAGTAACAAGATTTGCAATGGAGAATTTGCATTTGACGGAAGAACTTAAAAGGTGTGCCTTATATTCCTTGTTCTTTTCTATGGTTTATTTTCTCACTGCCAATGAACCTCTAATCTCATGGTCGTTGCCTTTCTGTTGATCCTCAGATTGCAGGTATTTGTTGAAGAAGGAGAGCGGGAAATGTTGGCTGGACAAATAACTGTATTACAAGATAAGGTGCCAATTGATGTTCCTTCATAACATTTAGAGAATATATTTATTTTTCCCAGTTTTTTCATTAGGCTTGTGTTGCAGTTATTGGAAGCTCTTGAATGGAAACACATGCATGAAAAAAATACAGAGGTAATTCAGGTCAATATAACTTGTTAAGTTTGAAATTGATTCATGCCAATGAATCTTGCGTTTTGTTTTACATTTCTTTGACTGAGTCATATTTTCACCAGTTCATTAAGCAAATTACCATCGAAATTCTTATGTGGTGCAACTCTAGTCATAAATTTGCAGGGATTGAAATGAAACCAATCTGTTGTCTGGTTGCCAAATTGGTTTCATACTATTTATGAATTGTGTTAAGTTCATGGTTGCTTAAATTCAAGGTAGTTGGTCTTGGACACATGGGATGTTCTATATATTCTTTTGAAAATACAAGACTAATATTCAGTGGCATAATTGTGTGTGTATAGGATATATTCTTTTTGTATAAGCAATGATCCAGCAGTAATGGGCCAAAAGGGGCAAATTCAAGCACATTCCATGAATTTACCAAATAATAGGAGGTTTAATTAGTTGATAAGATTTATAAATAATCAATATGAGAACTCTATTAATCATGGAAAAGAACTGAAAATCCGTAGTTTTCTACTTTGCTTTTCAGGACCGATTATCATTAAACTTCGACACTGCTGTCAATGAGGAAAATGAATTCCTTCGCTTGCAGGTCAGTAGTAGTTGAAAAAGTCTGAAATTATGTATCCTTTTATTGAGAAAATGAATTATGTAACTCACATGTGCTATACAACCTTTGTGTGAATGATAGCATAATATTGATTTTGTGCAGGCTATTCAAAACGAGAGAGAAGTGGAAGCACTTCGGAAGAATCTGACTTTCTGCCTCGAGGCCAAAGAAAAGCTAGAGAGGTATAAAGCATACTTTTCGATATATTATATGTGCTCCACCATAGTGCATATTGCTAGAGTGTCAAGGCCTTTCATTTTTGCTATTAAAGCTCTTTTGAAGGATTTTTGTGGTTTGTCCTTAGGTATATATAAGATAATCTCCTATAACTTTTGACTTTCCTTTGAGGTGCCATCACAGGCTTTATACTTGCATGCTGAATTGAAATGTCTTAGTTTGAGTGTTGAACTCATCGTAAGTTGTTGTTCGTTGACAAATAGGTTTTGTGCCAATTTGCTTATGAGGGAAAATCCTTCCGCCCAAGCCAGAATTTAATATATTATTTGTACTGAGCACAACAAAGTAACTAATAGAGAAACTTGTTTGTTAAAAAACTTATTCTCAGGACTACCTAGCTCAAGAAATGTGTGTGACAAGAAACCAACTTTCTTTTTCAGGGCACCTATATATTAAATTTTCTTTTCATTCAGCAAAGAGAAAAGATGTGTTATATATAATATGTATTGTTAAGCAATTTAAATAATTGGGAAACATATAATAAGCCAAGCGATTGTTTCTGTGTTTCGTTCAGTGACTCCTTCTTTATAACTTGTAGACTTTAAGTACACAAAACGAAAATACATATATGAACTTTCATAATTTTCAATGTTTTTTTGGCACTGGCCCATAAGCCGTAACCTATGCATACACACCCACACACACATCACACACAAGCACACATCTCACACTCACACCCAAGGGGCCCATGAATTTGCCGCCACTTCCCCCACCGGGGATCGAATCCCCGGCTCTCCCCAGAGAGAGGGAAGTGCCATACCAACTGAGCTATTGCTCATCGGTATAATTTTCAATGTTGAGTTGCCTTGCTGTGTGCCCTTCTCTCGTTCTCCCTTCTCGTCAATAGATATTCAAAATTTTTAACATGCGTGCGCATGTACACACATCATACGATATGACTAGAAAAACAATTTACTGTTTCCAAATTACTAATTTTAGCAAACAAATCTGCAGGCATGTGGATGAATTAGTTTCACAACTCAAAGAGCAGAGGTCCTCCATTGATGCTCCAAGTGACGAAACTCAGTATCACCAAAACAACGGTCCTATGTTTTATGAGGCAAATGAACCAACTGATAATCAATTGGAGCTCAAAACTATGGTCGAGGCAATTGCAGTTGCTAGTCAGCGAGAAGCAGAAGCCCATGAAACAGCCATCATATTGGCAAAGGAGAATGAACAATTGAGGGAGAAGATAAATGTATTGATCAAGGATAACAATAAGCTTATCGAACTCTATGAGGCTGCTATTGCTAATGGTAATTCTAATCAATCGGACAATTCTCTTAAAATCAGGCATAGTGTAGAACAAGATACCAACTCACATGAGAGCTCAAAGTGTGAGAACTATTGCCAGGAAAGTGGGAATATTGAAAGTTTGCAGCATCAACTTCATGAGATGCACGAGGAGAATGAGAAACTATTAGGGTTGTATGAGAAAGCAATGCATGAGAAGGATGAACTCAAAAAAATAATTTCTGTTTACGATATTCGTAGAACTGGAGCAAAGGAAGAGATCGAATGTGGAGAAAAGCAAGCTCATGTAGATGATGAAAGAGTTATTATACAGCAGGAGAATGAAAAGCTTGAGGAACTGTTAGGTTTTTATGAAAAGGCTGTGCAGGAGAGAAATGAATATAAAACAATTCTTTCTATTTATGAATCAGAAAGTTCAAGAGCCAAAGAAGAGACTGAACATGAAGAAACAAAAGTTCACATGGATGATGAAAAGCTAGAGGAGCTGTTAGGGTTGTATGAGACTGCCGTGCAGGAGAGAAACGAATATAAGACAATACTTTATATTTACGAGTCCAAAGTTGCTGAAGCCAAGGTGGAGATCAGATGTGAAGACGAAATTGTTTGCATGGATGATGAGAGTGTTGTTCCAAAGCAAGAGATGGAAAATTTTGAGAAGCTCGCAGAGGAAAGGCTTTGTTTGGTTAGAACAAAGTTGGATCAGGTGCAAGAGCAGTTAGCATCTGCTGAAAAAGCCGTTGCATATTTTGGATCACTTGAGAAAGCAATCTCTGAAGTAGATGATCTCCGTGCCTCTATTGAAACTGTTGGTCAAAATATTCAGTTAAAACAACAGGAGTTAACTTCTCTCGGGTCCATTTTGCCCAAAGCACTTGAAAGAAGAACTGTTGTAGAGAACAAGTTAATGGCATTGAAAGTAGCACTCCAGAATATTACTTCAAGGGTTCAGTATTGTGATAAAAGAGAAGAACAGGCCAGAGCAAAAGTCAAGTCTTGTTCTGTTACTCTCGAGCAAAAGAAAGAAGAACTCAACCGCCTTAGGATCCATAAGGATGAAACAGATGTTTCAATCACGAAGACTCGAGTATCCGAATCTGAACTAAGAGACAATATCGAGCAGCTGAAATCGAAATTACAAGACGCCGAGGCAAAAAAGAAAGAAAATGAAAAGGTGCTATTTGCAATTGATAATAAACCAAATTTTGGTAAAGCTTCGGATATGCTAAAATCCGAGGAGGATAGATCAAAGATTTCAAATGAGGTTAAGCAGCGTCGTGAACGGTTAGCTGTGATTCAGAAGGAAATTGCAGAGTCGAGAAAGATATCTGAAATGCTTCATGCTATGATTCAAAGCCTTGCAGAAGAGCTTACGCATGGAATGTCCTCTCTCGAGGAGGCTGAACACAAGCTTAAAGACGTTATCGCAGAAAAAGAGATGCTGTACGAGGTGCAAAACGATGGTAGAATTGCTCAGCTGTCTAAAATTCTAATCGAATACCAAGAAAGCATATTTGAGTCGGATTTGAAAGAGGAGGAGGTGAAGCTTTGCGACGAAGCGCTTCAATTGGAGGTGAGAAATCTTGAGGAGTTGAAAGCGAAGCATATGTTGGCAACTCAGAAGCTTAATAATTTGATGCTCTCCAATTTAGACGAGTGTTTGCCGTCCGTTTCTGAGAATTTCGAAGATGTGCGGAGATCGCTGGCCGATGCTAAACAATTATTACTCAGTGACAGGTAGGCTGCTGCTGCTCTGAGGCCATGTCTTTTTGTATATAACCTTTGAACCTTCTGTTTGGGCGGGGTGGGGGTGGGGGTGGGGGTGGGGGGGGGATGAGATTTGTACCCTGTAGACATAAACTTTCGTTTCGGTCAATTGGAACTCAGAATTCAATGGTCTAACCTCATTTGTATGTTATTTTGGATACTCAGGAAATCAAATTCATGGAGTTTGTTTCTTTTTAGGGGAATATATAATTCATGGCTTGTTCATGGCTTTCTTATTCTAATTAATGAATTAGATACATTAATGAGTTAGATATATAATTCATGGCTTGTTCATGGCTCATCTAGTGTTTATATATACTGTACCCTCTGAGCTAATTCCAAGGTTCACTGCGGTCAAAAAGAAAATCAAGGATCCTTCAGGCCTGTTTGGTTTTTCAAGTCTAGTAAAGAATGATAAAATAATGTTTTGAGAAATATGACGTTGGGATCGGCTGCAACACATTCGTTGCGGTCAAGAAACTCAGCACAAATGAAAAACAAAGCAGTTTATCTTAGTTAGATAAATATAAATAATGAACCTAAATCTAGCCCTCGGGATGGGGTTTGCCCCAACTAATCCCAAGGATCCTGTCATGTCATAACCCTTGTGTTCACTGCTTTAGGCTATGATTTATAAAACCTAGGTAAAAGAAAGAAATATTGACCGCGCTAAAATAAGCTGATGATGCTCTATATTGGCGATCTTCCAGATCAGGACACGCGGCAGATGATATGTCCCAGAACTCAGAAGAAAGGACCCACAAGGGCCGACCATGCCACCCTTATACTTGACCTGCAAGCACAAGCTGGCTCTCAGGACCCTTGCAAATTGGCCTCCTCGGCCTCTCAGCTTGCCCCGAGCTGCCACAGGACCAAGACTCCTCGGCCCTCCCGCTCATTCCCGAGCTTCCCTGGCGAGGCCATCTTCCTCGGTCCCTCCGACCGACCAACTCCACCACTCATAGGCGTAACCGCCACTCGCCATGCGCAGATTCTCTGCCGGCAACATCCCACGTTCCATGCCATCACGATCCCCATTAATGGGCGATCCGTTCGTTACGCGGATGTGACGTCGGGAGCGTAACTGCCGGCGAGATTCTCGCGCCTGCTGCTGCGTACTGCCGCCACTATATAAACCCCCATCACATAGGGGTCAAGTAAGCTTTTTTCACCCCACTTAGCCGTTACTCTGCTGAGATCTTGTGCTAACTTGATCATCGGAGGGTCCTTGTCACGCCCCGCTTCCCAAAATACGGAAAACGAGGGATGACTAGGCCAGCCATGCTCCTACGGTCAAGGAATAATCCCGCCGTAGTCACATTTCGGCTTCTAGTATTACATGGTAATCAGTAAACAAAGCACAACAGTAAAGGAATACATCACTAAATTATTACATCAAATTCCATCGTTCACAAATTACAAATAAACAAGAAGAGCTACTAACCAAGTTCGAATACACGATCTCTTTAGGGAAAGCAGAAAAGAAGAAAAAGATACTCCAGACTAGATCTCCGCCAGCTCAAAAGGTAAATCCGACTCCTGCGCTGGTCCTTCCTCGAGGTCTGAGCATACATACTCAGGTCGTCAGAGCGACGCAATAGCAATTTTTGTATTAATGACATGAAACATGCAAATACGATAATAACAGTGAAAGAAAAATATTGATAATCGCTATGTCACTAAATGATGCAAAGTATGATCTGTGTCCCTATCAGTCTCTAGGTCATGTTTGAAATCGTATAGTGGAAAGGAGTATCATGTTTAACAGGAGTCTCGTACATACCCGAGACAACGGCCCACATGCCCGGGACATAACCCTGTCAGCCGGATCGCTAGATCCTATCTAATATATATATCACTGCTCGAATGATCATCCTCTAAAACACGGTCCCGCTACATACGATGCTCTTTCCACTTCGATTTCCCCTTTTTCCCCAGGTTTACACTATTGATGATTATGGTTTAGTCGTGTACAAGTATGCACCAATAGCACGGTTTTGTCACTGTTCACTGTGTTAATCACTGTCACGAATCATTCACTTTTCCATTGGTGTACTTGACACTCCTAAACCAATATCATTCACGCACGATAATGCAATGTCCACTGAATACTAACGCGCACTAACACTATGTATATGCCAATTGGGTAAGGTATGTGTATTTATGCCGTTAACAAGTCATGTGTAATATGAACCAATATGCACGTCATGAGCTTACACAAATTGCAGTAATTCAATGAAACGTTACAAATACGGTAACAAGTACACTCTGTCAGGAGTTCAGCAAAATTTGTTTCAGTACAATCGGGTTTCTGGTATTCAAGTTACAGCCGTTTCAATTTAAGTGCTCGCTGCAGGAAAATTCAGTTTATGAACTGAACATCCGTTTCGCGGCACGATTTTCACCCAGTTGGGCTCAGAATTTAGCGATGCAAATGAAATATAGGGTTTTCAGTAAGGTTTTCAACGCAACAGACGGATCCTCAATCGCGTCTGTACATCAGCAGTTATGCGCTGTTCAACACTAGGGTATCAGTTCAGTTTCTGTTTGGGACTGCTAAACGTCCTGATCTTTTAAATTACAGTTTAAATAGTAAACGACGATAAAATTGGGTGAAATCACTTGCGTTATTTATCTAACAGATTGATCTTCAATAAAATACAGGGTTCCGCAACAAACAAGTTCAGGCAGCAAGGTAGTAAACATTACGGGACAGAAAACAATAACCAGAGCTGCGCTGGACTGCAGTCCAGAGCCGCTCTCCGAACCAATTCTCGTCATCATATCAGTACAGAAACAATTCAGAATTTGCATAGGGTTACAGTTCGTCGAGTCGGCTTCGATTTGAGCCCTCGAACGCCTCATTTCAATATGTACACAATTTAATGTGATTTTAACCATTTTCAGGTGCGGGAAATTCCCAGTTTTTACGGGTGTAATTAGGGGTGATCGTTTAAGTCGTTAACAGTCATATTTTTCAGTGAAATTTCACCACAATGTTCATTATCACATGGGCCAGATTATGCAATCAAGTTCCACCAAATTTAATGAAGGTTTTCATTGGGATCTTGTATCGAACAGTTATGTTATATAAGTTATCGTGAATTGTAAACATGGAATTAATACGATTTTAATTTGTAACGGAAATAAACTAACATGTAGCAAGTAGGGTACTTTCCTGGAGAGGCTTTGGCGATGCACGGCAGCGGCAGCGGCACGGACGCGCGACGAATCGGCACGGTTTGGACTCGCGGCCTCGGCTCGCGTTCGGGGTCGACGTCGGAGTTGTCCAGGGGTGGCCCGTGTTCGCTGGAAGCGGAATGGGTTGCTCTGTCGATCTCCTGGGATGCGCCGGGGTCGACGATGTCGACGGTGGTCGCTCCGGCGATGTGTACAGTGGGGATAGAGAAGTGGGTTAGAGAGAGAGAGCAGTGGGCTCGGCTGTGGGTTTTGGAGGAGGTGGTGGAGATGTAGAGGGTGCAGAGGTCGACGGTGGTTCAGGTGCAGTGGTGGCTCGCCGGCGTCGAGGGCAAGGGTGGCTGTGGTGTTGTGCAGTAAGCTCGGCGTGGGTTGAGAGAGCTTGGTGGTGGAGGAGTGTAGGGAGGCTCTGTTGGTGGAGGAAAGAGAGCGAGGGAGGATGAATGAGGGGGTTGCAGTCGTTGTCCTTGTCGTCGTCGGTGAGGGTGAGCGGCTGCAGTGGGTTCGTGGGAATTTTCGAGAGAGGGAGGAGTGGGTTGGAGAGTGAGAGTGATGAGGGGTGAGGAGTAAGAGGAGACGAGGGGAGCGCGGACGTGGTCGGGGTTGCGGGGACGTGGGGTAACGGCGCGGCGACGTGGGGAGCTCGGGGACGTGGGTTCGCGATAAAGGAAATGGGCGGGAAAATTTTACGTTGAGGGAAGAAGAGGTTACGATGCGGGTCGGGTTTGGGTTGGCGGGCGCGAAGGCTGCTGGGCTTGGAGCTGGGTTAGTTTATTAATCTTTTATTTTTATTTTTTTTGTTTGGGCTGAGTTTTGGGGTGCTGGGCTTTGGGAGCTTGGGCCGAAGGAAAATAGGGGTTTAGTTTTAATAAAAAAAGAAACGGGCTGAGGAGGGGAGTGGGCCGGAGGAAAATTAATGTTAAATTAATTTAATTTGATTTGTGTTGGGCTGGGTTGATTTAAAAGGGAATTTAATTTGTTTTGTTTTGGTTTTAATTTAGGTTTGGTCTTTGATTGGTTTAAAGGTTTTGGAAAAATTTGAATATTGAAACTTAAGCAACCAATCTTCACATAACGTAAGAATACGGGAAAATGGGATGGCATTCGGGGACTAGGAAAAATATAGGAAAAATTCATAGATGGGAACGGGGATTTATAGTCCTCGGTGGTACCAAACCACCCCGGGACTTCCTTGCAGGTACTCGGCGTAAACTTCTCAAATCACCAATCTCCTTAAAACCCATTGAGACCCACACGCGACAGGAGATCACCTCCAAAATCCACCGGGAGATCGACGGAAGACAACATCTGACGGAGACTCGAAAAGGACCTCCATCAGTTGGCGCCGTCTGTGGGAAACTAAACTCTACAAAAAACAAAGTTGGCATTCCGATCTCCATCCACATGGCAAGCGATCACCCTGAAAATCCAGGTACCAGCCGCCGCCTCCCCCTCACCGGAGGCGCGGATGAACCTCCTCCGGCGACCGTCATCAACGCCCTCGTCGACCGAATAGATCGACTACAGTTCCTCGTGGAGGCGTTCGTCCGTGTCCAAACGGCCGGGCCAGGTCCCCAGATCGCCGCTCCTTCGCCTCCAGAAGGCTCTGCCCTCGTCGGCATGACTGACCATCGGCAGGCTACGACCCATGGCCATAGATCTCACGGGCCGATACTCCCTGAGGCCCGCTGGGCGCCCCACAGCTCCTGTCACGACCCGAAAAGTACGGAACATGACCGGCACTTAAATTACGAAACGTCTCGAGGCGTACGTAATCTAAGTAAGCCAAAACCCAGAAATCCAAACCAAGTAAAACAGTAGAGTGAAGGAAAACCATTTTAAAAGCCAGAAGTTTAACAACATAAACCGAAATATGCATTTTTAAAATATCAAGTCTTTTCTAAAAATTTCGGCAGAGTTTCCTTTGTAAAAGCTGACCCCAAACGGGTACAAACCTGATAAAGCATATATAATGAATAAAGGCATCCCCAAGCGGGAGCTAGCTCTTCGTCAATTGACGGTCACAACCACGCAAGCAATATAATATACAACGCCGAAGTGCGAGGATCAAACTCAGGATAAAAATCTAACATCATCAAGAAAACCAGAGGAAACCATATAATACAGCGCACGACTCTAAGGTCGAAAGAATATACACTGGTTTTCTATGTCTATCAAATATACAAGTCTGGTTGATGGAGTTTTACTAGATACAACAGAAATAACAAATATACAATGGTGGTCCTGATGCAAAAGAACCCACTTACCAAAGCAATCACCCGAAAGGGACAGTGTGCCAGCAAAACCACAACGAAACCTGTGCGGCAAAATCTGCAAGAAACTGTGGCACAACGGGGGTGAATTGCCAACTCGTGAGTAGAAAATATCTACGAAAAGAAATTGCATGTATAACGTTATCCTAGGTCATATCAGATAACATCCTCAAATAAATATCCCGGTCCAGCTATGTATAAGTGTAATACTATTTGCTCGTGTCAGTACCTCAGCTAGCAACATATCAGATATATGATGTATGAATACATGACGAATGGAAACAGAATACATCAAGAAATCAACAGAGAAGTCAGTGTCAAGCATCGACACAAAATATAAATATGTGCCCAGCATCGGCACGTAAATCCTCATATATCTCAGGCTCCGTATCATCTGCGGAATCAGCCCGCGGGCTCCGGCAGTACGGATCGGCCTATATCCATCTCATGACTCCGGTCGGTATCCTCCGGATAACCGCCAGGTCCAAATGCTATCACCGGTAGGCAGTCTGCCCCTGCCAGGCTCATCATCCACCATGAAAATCAATCTCGCCCCGGGGTACCATACCGGGTCCACCATGTACCTGAGACGGTTCCTACGTCTCCTCGAATCAGGTCTCGAAATCCAACAGCTACTATGAAAACTCATGGTGGACGACTCATACATCACGAGAAAACTGCAGCTTACATTTTAAAAAGAGAGAGAGAGAGAGAAGTTTATATATTCTTGCGGTTTTCCCCTAAATCCAGAAATCTCATGGAATCCGAAATCCAAGAATCAAGAGTAAGTAAACAGTGAATATCGGCATAAATCTCCGTAATGCTGCATGACCAATGAGTATATATGAATGCAACTGCTATCATGCAATGAATGCGATAGTTAAACTAGCATATGAAGTTATAACACGTTGCAACTATCCGCTAGCAAGTTATGTCAATAAATAGTATTTTGTAAAGTGTACGTGACATGGAAATTACCGATGATGTGTGTGTGAGCCGGCAAGCAGGTGTACGTGGAACATACGCATCATCGGTAATGGTGCCGGTGTCCTGACAGCAGGGTTTCATGATAATTACAGATAACATATGCACAAGCATGCAATGCGATGAAACATCATGAATATACAGAAAGCGATGTAGTAACAGCAACACTGAAAACTATACCTACCCAAAATACGTGTCATACAGTTTGGTATATAAATACCCAAGATTCTCCACTTTTGAAAAAATGTATGACTCGAGCCCAGTCAAAAGGGTAAGGAAATCCACCTAGTCTGAGTCGATCTATATATGTATATATCTAGTAGTCAGTGATCTCGCCTCAATAATATCACGTACGATACAATAAATAATATGACATCCTCGAGTCAAGAATGCGGATCTATCCTCATAACTATCTCTCGTATGGTACATCTATCGTACGACATCCCAAATCTGGGTACGGGTCAAATATAACATTTATCTCATTACTCATTTGATATCCTTATCATCACATATCGTGAATAGGGGGTACTGATCTAAGTCTAGTATAATACTAATATCATGTAACGTTTTGAAAATCGTTTCGGTGAAATTTCGAAAAAACGGTAAAATAAAGGGGTTTTCTGTAAAAAGTCAAAATACAAATATCTTATTATAAAAATTAAATATACATATTCTAGCTATGTAATTGCTACTATTTGGTGTTTATTGAGCCACTGGTGAAATTTCAAATTTTCTGAAAAAAATTATTTTATTATTATTTTAAGCCGTCACTAATACATTTAATTAGGAAAAATTACAAACTGGAATGGGTTGAAACAAATTTTGTGTATCATAACACATTAAACAAAATTTTAATATGCTGTTTTTGAAATAAAATGAAACTGTCAAACGGTGTTAGAAAATATTGAAGAAAAATTGCTTGTTTTGTGAAAATAAATTAGGTATTTGAGGTATGGGGGTATTTTCTTCACTTGGAACTTGCTACACACACACCCACACTCACACCCCCCATTTTTCCTCCCCTCTAGTGCTGAAATTCAGCAGCCCCTCCCCACTCTCCCCTCCAATTAAACAAATCAAATGAAAGAAAAATGATGAAATGGAAAATGAAAACATTAAAGAAATAAGTATGGAACTAGATAATTAGAGTATGGTTTTGTGTTGACTTTGAGACCCCCCATCTCTCTCTCTCCCTCACCAAATTTGGCCGAGCCCCCCTTTTGTGCAGCCCCCCATTTTTCCCCCTCTCATTTCATCACAAAATTCCATCAAAAATCCACAAATTTACTCACAAATTCAAAGCAAACTCCAAATCCAAGCTTTACCCATTATTCTTTAGCCAAATTAGTATGGATCTTGGGGGATGGAAGCAAGTTTGGGAGGCTAAGCTTCATGTTTGATCTCTTGATCATGAGGTATAAAGTTTCATTTGAATTTGTTAATTGTTAATTGTATGTTTGAATCTAGTTGTAATTAGATGTTTTATTATGGAATTAATTAAAATTTAACTTTCAAGAGAAGGGTTTGAAATTCAAGTTAGGTTTTTGTTTTGGAGTTGGGTTGTGATCAATTGTGCATGGTTGTGTGATATGGGCTAGCATCTTAAAACTTGTTAAAACTAATCTAATTGCTAGTTTGCAAATTGTTGGTTTAAAATTGTAATAATTGTACAAATATTGCAAACTAGGTTTTTTAGAATTGATGGAAATGAGTGTTTTTAAAATCTAATTAACATTGGTATGACATAATTAAGATGTTTAATGAACATTATAGCCACTAGAATTGTTAAAATATTTAGATTGGTTAAAACACCAAGTTTTGAACTAAAAAGGTAACTTTTGCTAACTAGATTTTGATTTAATATAATTTAGCAAGATTAAAAATCTAGCAAATGTTTATGTGGCCTAATTAAGATAATTAGTGAGTATTGTGACCACTAGTTTGCTAAAACATCAAGACTTGTAGTAAAACGGTTAACGACCCCTTTACTAGGCTTTTTGGAAATAAACCGATTTGATCAATTTATTGGTTTTGATGATTTGCATCCTATTTCATATATTTTTAGTGACTTATAAAACAACGATTGGTAAGTTTGGTGTTTTTCTCGATCAATCGGCGTGTGTACACCGATGTCGAGGGTTTTGGGGTTGATTTGAGAAAGCAACCATAGGTTTTGACATATGTGGGATTCGTGAGTAGTTTTGGTCATGAGTCGGATTTTAATGCGATACGGTGCGTTATGATATGTAGGTACCCCATGTGGACTTCGAGACGACAAGCAAGCGCGAGGCGACGTCGGCACCGGCGAGCGAGGACCAGGTGAGTAGATTTATATCTACGGGGAGAAGTCGGGTGGATGGCGTATAGCACCCCCGCAGTTCGTGGTGATGTATACGAATACGTATACACACATATATATATTGTTTATATATTGTTTGAGTGCATTGATGATAATATGGATATTTGGTGTTCTTGGATATTTAGTGTCGCGAACCCCTAGAGTAGTGGTCGCACCACGTATGCACACACCCACCCATACTTGCATACTTTCTTCTTTCATTTGTGCTTATTCAGGAATACATAGTTATGTGTTCACATGGGTATGGGACTATGTGTTCACATACGGATTTGAGGATGATACTTGGGTTTGAGATGAGTCGATGAGAATTGTATTGAGGTTGTGAATTCGGTGATATGGCAGCATTCGTATTTGAGATACGACATGACGTTGTAGCGGGTCCTTTGACGTAGTGTTTCACACACGTGCATGCATACTGTTGGGGTAAAAATTTACACCCCGGTTGACCAAGTCAAAATCAAAGTCAACCCCAAGCCAAGTGGGCCCAAGCCCAGATCCAGTGGGCCCATGCCCGGGTCGAGCCCGAACATGAAGCGGCCGGCCTCCCCCCGTGCCAAGATAAAAATTTTGTGATAAATAATTTTGTTGCATTTTCTTTTATTTTATTTTATGGATAAATGTAAGAAAATGGGCATAAAGCCAAATTTTTGTAAAGCCCATGGCTTATGTGCAAAAAGAAATGGCACATGAGCCATGAGATAGGCAAAATGCCATTTTATGAAGCTCAAGGGGCTATGTGTAAAGTGTATAGCCTATAAAGGCAAAGATAATGGAAATATCTAACAACTTTTCTCTCTCTAAAAAAGTTTCCAGATCTGAGATCTATTCTTCTTCTTCAAGGTTCCAAAACCTTCTTCTTTCTCTTGAATTAAATCAAGAGTTTTACTCTTCTTTTTATAAAACAAATTAGTTTTTTACCACAAAACCCACAAAGGGGAACTTGGATCTGTCATCAGATCTTAAAAAGGAGAGATTTTGAGATTTCACATCTCTTGATCTTCAAGATCCAGCAAGCAACAGGAGGAAGAAGAAGAACCACTTCCATTAAACTCAAAACACATTCAGGAGCCCGACTCCTCTCTGATTTCTCTTTTGAGAAATCTTTTTTTCAGGCTAAAAGCCTCTTATCCTCTCCAGCGCGCAGCGCAAGTGCGCAAAGCGCCCACGTGCCGACACGTGGCGCGCGCTTGCGCACCTGCACGCTTGCGCTCGTGCGCAAAGCGCCCGCGTGCCGACACGTGGCGCGCGCGCTTGCGCTCCTGCGCGCAGCACACTTGCACAAAGCGCCCGCGTGCCGACACGTGGCGCGCGCGCGCTTGCGCTCCAACGCGCATTGCGCAAAGCGCCCACGTGCCGACACGTGGCGCGCGCGCTTGCGCACCTGCGCGCAACGCGCATTGCGCAAAGCGCCCACGTGCCGACACGTGGCGCGCGCGCGCGCTTGCTCACCTGCGCGCAGCGCTCATGCGCAAAGCGCCCACGTGCCGACACGTCGCGCGCGCTTGCGCACCTGCGCGCAGCGCTCATGCGCAAAGCGCCCACGTGCCGACACGTGGCGCGCTTGCGCCTGAGCGCACAGCGCTCAAGGCGCTGGCTCCACGCATCCCTTGGATGCATTTCCCCCTCTTTTTGTGCACATACATACGTATATACATATGTATACAAATTTATACACACACGTACTCCACGACACAAGGGGGCTGCTAGCCTCAGTCGACAATAGGAGGGACCGCCCTTGACCCCCAGCCCGCTATCCGGGTAGCGGGACCCCTGTAAAAACTCTGCGTGGCTCCCGATATATCCAAAACCCTCCCTTTTCAAAACAAAACACATGTACACTGCACATTGAGTTCGCATGACCAGTTTAACCCGATAATCGGAGGTTCCCTCGCCCCAAAGGCGAGGGGTAATTAACGGCAGCTTAGTCCGTGGCTGCCGGAGATTCGGATCCCCACAATCATTAAACCCCGGCCTACCCTAGGCAGGGGGAATCTGTAGTACGCCTGACAAGCGTGCGCGTCTTCCCATCTTAATGGGGTGACGAAAAACACCCTACAGATTCTGGCACGCCCGGTGGGACCCTCTCTCCTCCCATATTTCGGGTTAAACGTTCATGCGAACTCAATCAATATACATACCTGTATTTATACTAAAAATAATGCTTTTTTATGCAGATTTTCAAGCAATCAACCTTCGACGACAATGTCTCCCCAGACGAATTCAGCTTCCAACATGACCCCGATTCCGTACGTGGTCAAGATCAACGCTCGCGTGGTTCTCCCCGCGAGCCTCAGTCGACAATGGGAGGGACCGCCCCGCCAGTTTGGCTCTGTCATCATCTACCCTGCCGGAAGCGCTCATCTGGCAGAGATCCCAGCGGAACAGGTGGCCAAGCCGGTCCCAAGGGGCAAGAGACCGAATGTTGTGATTGCTAAGGCACCACAACCGAAACTTAAGATGGTGTCTGAACGACTCCCTGGCGCTCTAGCTCTAGCTGGGGGCAAGACTTCCGGTGCGAAGGGCAACATCAAATGTCATGGACGAGCTCAGATGACGACTCCAACATATGCACAATCGAGCGTATCTCCAAGGCCCTCCATCGCCCGGTCTGCGGCGTCTTCCCAAAGAGCTGAAGTCTGCCAGGTGCTTAGAACAGAAAAGTTAAGGCAGAAGCGGCTCAGGTATCGAGCCAACAAGAGGGCCAAGGCTTCGGCCAAATGGAATCATGTGAAGTTCCAAGTGCAGGGTTGCCCCGCGACGACGGCTGAGTCGGACGTAAGAATCAGCAATTCCTTCGAGCCTCTGAAGTGGGTTCAGAAAAATGCCATGACCGCCAGAATCAAGAAGACAGCGGTCCGAATGATTCTACAAAGAGACGTGTCCCGGCCCCAACATAAAAAGTATGACACTGTCTCTTCAAGGGTCTATCAGGCGCTCTGTGCCGCACGAAAGCAGCGGGGCAAATCCAGAAAAGAAGCGCCAGCACCATTAAAGAACCTGGTTAGGCCAGCCGCCTTCAATCGATTACCAGCTACCGAAGCAAGGGGGTCAAGACAGCGATCCGTGAAATCAGCTTCCAATGATAGAAAGACGGCCGGATACATCATCCATACGATCTATATGGCGGGCGGACGCCCCAGCGACAACCTTCGCAGCAAAAGCAAGGATGGGGCCACTACATCCCAAGCCTAATCTAGCCTGAATGTGGCCGCCGCCGCTCAAGAACAGCCGCCCCCGCTGGATGAAGAAAACCCTCTCGATGAGGATGATAGGCAGAAAGATCCCTCGGTCCATGAAGAGTCAAGCTCGGACAGCGAGGAGGAGCCGACTTTCCGCCCCAGGACTGCGGAGCAAGAGCTGCTTCAAGAGCTTCGAAAACAGCTCAGGAGCAAAGATAAAGAGATGGCCAAGCTCTATTCGAAGATTGACGACTTAACGAACGTGGTGATGCAGCTTACGGCTCAAATCGCTCGAGCGCCTCCCAACCAAGAACAAGCCACTACTAATCAGCCGGGTGATGACAATCCGAGGCAGCCAATGCCTGTTCCTTCGGGTCCAAGACTGGTCGAGCCACATGAGAGCCGTCCACACTCTGCTTCTGGGGGTGCCTTGGCCCCAGATAGCACTTTCCCGCTAACACAGGATCGGATAATGGATTTGGTCACCAGCAAGGTTAAAACATTGGTGGCCGAAGCTGAAGCTCAGAAAGAAATCGGCAGTAGTGGGCGGCCATATCCCGCGCAGTACGATCTGATTGAGTTCCCAAGCGGCTACGTCATTCCTAAATTCGGAAGATTTGATGGAACGGGGAATGCAAATCAGCACGTTGCCCACTTCAAAGCATCGTGCGGAAATACAGGGGGCAATGACGCGCTCCTTCTTCGTCAGTTTGTCAACAGCCTGACCGGCGTCGCCTTCGACTGGTATGCGAGTATACCGGACGGGTCCGTCATTACCTTTGCCCAAATGGAGTCCCTGTTCCGGCAAAGGTTCATGAGTGTCAGTGATAAAATCTCCATTGCCTACCTTGTGAGGACTAAGCCGGGGAAGAATGAAAGCAACACCGACTTTATCGCCCGATGGCGTAATCTCACAGTCAAGTGCGAACCGCCGCTGGAGCAGGACCAGTCCGTCAGCCTTCTCATTGGGAACCTCAGCAATTGGATGGTCCCATTCTTGTGTACAGCGGGCCTCAAGACATTTCAGGAGCTAACCAAGAAAGTTCAAATGCTGGAACGCTCGAAGCAAGAGTCCCCGCCGGACTCTCAGAGAGAAAAAACCTGGAAAAGCAAGCGGGACGACAACCGTAGAAGCGGGAGTTCCAGCAGTACCAATGTCTTCAATGCGTCCGACAATGAAGAAAAGCGAAGGGCGGCCGAATCCAAAACTAACCGGTCTCGAAAGCCATTGCTGGGAGGAGATGGGCCTTCCCTAGAGGAGAAAAAGAACAAGGTTTACTCTTTCAGAAGGGACAAGGTCCGCAAGATATTTAAAGATGCCTTGAACAACGGCCTACAATTGCCGGAATCGAAAAGACCCCAAGAAGCAAAAATGACCGACAATCCCCTGTATTGCCCGTACCACCGAGTAGTGAGCCATGCGATCGAGGATTGCTATATCTTCAAAGACTGGGTCGAGAAGCAGTACAAGGCTGGAGAGATCGAGCTGTCCAAAAGTGTGTTGGTGAACAATCAAGTCGCAACCACCAACTTTATACAGACAGAAGCTGAAGCCTTCTGGGAGCAAACAGACGAACCCGCTGCCCTGAGAAATGAGACGGACTCATCGCGGTCTCCGTGGAGTACGCACATATCTAACAAGACGAAGAAGATGATAAAGCTACTTCGGAAAGATCCCAGGACAGAATGGGAAGGGCAGAAGAAGCCTACCACTCCAGCTCCCAATGCGGCTCCATCACGCTCAAAATCCAAGAAACTCAAGAAGAAGAAAAGTGCGGCTCGACGCGAAAAGGAGTCTGCAGGGAGATCGACCATTCAAAAATATATCGATTCCCTCAAAGAATATGAACAGAAGGAAAGAACCTTGGTTCAATTGAAAGAGTTCTTCCCTGTACAAGCGGCTGAAATTCTGGAGGAGTTAGAAGAAGACTCCAATGAAGAGATCCCAGCAGTGACCTGCTACGCCATCCATCTTGGCAGCGACTCGGAAGAGGATCTCTGTTTTCCCGAAGAGGACGAGGAGCTCACCACAAAGGCCAATCAAATCCAGCTCAGGAGCGGCAGGGCTCTGCCGCCAAATCAGGGCAACGCCCCAAAAGGGAAAGAAAAACATGTCGCTAATGAAGAAGATGGCAGAGAACCGACTGATGAAAACATAAGTCCTTCCTCGGTGGACTATAATGTCTTGGCGCATCTCCGGAAGCTTCCGTCTCTCCTGAGCATCTACGACGCCTTGGTCCTATCTAAGGAGCTTAGAAATGTTCTCATTCACGCTCTGCAAAACCCCGAGCGGTATCAGGCTCACTTTGCGGAAATTAATATGAAAGAAGCCCAGCACGCTCTGCATGCCGCCGCAGTCACATTTAAGGATGAAGACTTGCTACTAGGAACGGCTGAGCACAATCGGCCGCTTTACGTGACCGGGTACAGCGACGGAGATCGAATTAATCGCATATTGATTGATCCAGGGTCCTCAGTGAACATCATGAACTTGCGAACTCTGAAGAGTTTGTCAATGGACGTCCGACACCTGTCAAAGGAAAGGATCGTCATTCAAGGCTTCAACCAAAATTGCCAGCAAGTTCTGGGGTCTATAGCTCTGCCAATCAAATTCGGGGATCTGCAAACTGAAGCTAAGATATACGTGATCGATGCCGACACGTCTTATAAGATTCTCTTGGGGCGGCCATGGCTCCACGATTATGGCATCATTCCGTCAACTCTCCATCAATGCATGAAGTATACCAAAAATGGCGAAGAAAGACGCATTGACGGAGACATCCAGCCGTTCGGTGTGCATGAAGTCCGCTATGAAGATTCTCGGTACTTTATGAACCACCAAAATGCTAAGCCACAACTGACTGAGGATAGACCGGCCCCAAGACCCAAAAGCAAATCTGCGCCGGTTATCACTTTCAAAAGTAAAAACGCCCAAGTGCGCCCACATTTCGGTAGCGACACTGATGAGTCTGACGCTGGAAGTCCGTCTTTCCATAAAACTCGCCCTCATTTCGGTAGCGATACGGACGAATCTGACGCTGAAGGCCCATCTAGCAGCAAAGTCCGCCCTCATCTTGGCAGTGACACTGAAGAGTCAGAAGAAGAGGACCTGCCGTGCAACAGCTGTGCAGATTGGCCCCCCATGCAGCAAGCGAAACTACGAGAGACCTTCGAAGTCGCAGAAGGGTCCCTGGCCATCACAAGGGTACCAGAGCAGATGTGCAAAGAGCTCGACGCATTGTCAGTCTCTACCGTGGACCAGCTGAAAACTTTCTACGTGCCCGGGAGAAAAAATGGACAGAAGGGCATCCTGTTTTACAGGTCAAACCCCGTTGTGCACCCAGACGACCTTTCTGTCGCATGCCTTCCCAATGAGAGAGGCATAAGAGCCGTCCTCAATCCCAGATACTATGCGCCCGAGATGTGGGAATACTTTAAGAAGTGCGGATGCCGGTTATATCAAACGGAGTCCGAAGCAAAGTTTTACGAAGGGCTATGGCATCCTCCCCAGGTCCGAGCACTCGTCGATGGACGAATTCCAGATAGACGGGGCATAGGCTACATTCAACCTGATTCCAAAGCGTGCTACATGATCCATGTTGGTGAGCCCAGCGAAAGATCAAATGACGACGACGAGATAGCCGAGCCAGAAGAGGCTCCTCAAGAACTCGAAGATGGCGGACATGCAACCTTTGATGAGCTAACCGAGATTGACTTAGGAACACCCGATAATCCAAGGCCAACCTACATCAGCTCACTCTTGTCGGAGGAAATGAAAGAGCAGATAATTGCCCTGCTGCGCGAGTTCGTCGACTGCTTCGCATGGACGTATAAAGAAATGCCTGGCCTTTCCCCTGAGGTAGCCGTGCATAAGCTGGCTATATCTCCTGATGCTAAGCCAGTCAAACAAGCTCCTCGAAGAATGAGAAGGGAGTTGGAAGAAAAGGTCATCGAGGAAACCAAGAAACTCATCGATGCCGGCTTCATCAGGGAAGAGAAATATGCAGACTGGATCGCATGCATGGTCCCAGTGAAGAAGAAAAATGGGCAGATCCGAGTTTGTGTCGATTTCAGGGACCTCAACAAGGCATGTCCTAAAGACGACTTCCCGCTACCGGTCATGGAAATGATGGTCGATGACACCTCAAATTACGAACTGTTCACCTTTATGGACGGCTCGTCTGGATATAATCAAATCAAGATGTCGCCTGAAGATGAGAAACACACAGCATTTCGAACCCCGATCGGAATATATTGCTACAAGGTAATGCCATTCGGACTGAAGAACGCAGGTGCTACATATCAAAGGGCGATGACTAATATCTTTGATGACCTAATCCATAAAGTCGTCGAATGTTATGTTGATGATCTGGTCGTCAAAACTAAAGCCAAGGCCGATCATATCCAAGATCTCAGGACCGTTCTCACCAGACTGAGGGAATACGATCTGAAGATGAATCCTCTGAAGTGCGCTTTTGGCGTGTCATCGGGAAAATTCCTGGGCTTCATAGTCCGACATCGAGGGATCGAAGTTGACCCATCAAAGATAAAGGCCATCATGGCGATGCCCCCTCCGAAGAGTCTGACGCAGCTAAGATCTTTTCAAGGCAAGCTTGCTTATATACGGAGGTTTATCTCAAATTTATCGGGGAGATGTAGGCCCTTCTCAAAGCTCATGAAGAAAGGAGCTCCTTTCATCTGGGATGCCGAATGTCAAGCAGCGTTCGAAAGCATCAAACAATACTTATTGCACCCTCCAGTGCTGGCTGCTCCCATTCCAAATAAACCATTGATTCTCTACACTGCCGCGCTAGATGAGTCACTCGGTGCGCTCCTTGCCCAGAATAACGAGGAGGGAAAGGAAAATGCCCTCTACTACCTCAGTCGAACTCTAGTCGGGGCGGAACACAACTATTCCCCAATCGAAAAGCAATGCCTGGCTCTGATATTTGCTGTGAAGAAGCTGAGGCACTATCTGCCGGCTCATCGGGTTATGCTGATCTCCAAGGTCGACCCGCTCAAAAACTTGATGACCAAAGCAAGCCTAGCCGGCAGAATGGCGAGATGGGCTGTCATGTTACTTGAGTTTGACATAGTTTATACTCTTCAGAAAGCAGTGAAAGGGCAAGCTCTTGCAGACTTCCTCGCCGCTCATCCTATACCAGAAGGGTCGCCGCTAAATTGTGAGTTACCCGACGAACAAGTGCTGCACCTCGAGGGAGATGAGCCATGTTGGGAGCTCTACTTCGATGGGGCCTCATCGATAAGGACCTCCAGTAAATCAAGCGTCCCGGAGATAAAGGCAGGGATAGGATTGGTGTTCATCACACCATCAATGGGAACCCTACGGCGTTCTTTCGCTCTCACCGAGCCTCGGACAAACAATGAAGCTGAGTACGAAGCTCTGATAGCTGGTTTGGAGCTCGCCATAGAAATGGAAATCCTTCGGCTACGGGTTTACGGTGACTCCCAGCTTGTCGTCAACCAAGTAAGCGGCGACTATAAGATATACAAACCCGAGTTAGCTCGGTACAGAGGTCGAGTGGTGGAACTCATGAAACGGTTCACTCATATTGAACTAACGAGAGTCCCTAGAGCGTTGAACGGAAAGGCTGATGTACTCGCTCGCTTGGCCAAGGAGCTGGCTGATCCTGACATGGACGAAATTCTGATCACAGTCAGGAGCCGGCAAATTCTACCCCCAGTCTCTCTACGAGAAGAGGAAAGCGCGGAACAGAAGGGCAGTCCTGCGGAAGAAGCTTCGATCATCCAAGACGAGCCCGATTGGAGAGAACCCTTCATAGAGTACCTCCGATACGACAAGCTGCCCGAAGAAAAATCTGCGAGGATTCAACTGAAGAAAAGAGCTCTCCGATACGTGTTTGTAAATGACACGTTATACCGCAGGTCATATGACCAACTCTGGCTCAGGTGTCTGTCATTGGCCGAAGCCCAAAAGGTCATGAAAGATGTCCACTCGGGCGTTTGCGGTGCTCACCAATCTGGCCCCAAGATGCGACTTCAAATCAAACGGCTTGGGTATTACTGGCCCACCATGATACGAGATTGCGGAGAGCATGCAAAGAAATGTTATATCTGCCAAATTCACGGTGATTTTATTCACAAGCATCCCAATCCATTGCATCCTACGGTGGCATCGTGGCCCTTCGAAGTTTGGGGCACCGACATTGTTGGCCCAATTGATCCTCCGTCATCTAAAGGCCACCGGTTTATACTGGCCGCGACAGACTACTTCTCCAGATGGGCTGAAGCTGTCCCGCTAAAAGAAGTTAAGACAAAGGATATTCTGACATTCTTCCAGCATAATATTCTATACCGCTTCGGTACACCAAGAAGAATCATTTCTGACAACGGGCCTTCTTTCAAGAGCTTCAATGTCTCAAGGTTCGCTACTCAGCACAAGATAGACTGGAGATATTCCTCCATCTATAATCCAAGAGCCAATGGGCTAGCAAAAGCCTTCAATAAGACTCTATGCAAGCTCCTGAGGAAAAATGCTTCAGCCAACAAGAGAGACTGGAATCTCAAACTTCACGAGGCGTTGTGGGCATATTGTACCACGCACCGTACTCCAACTCAGTCCACTCCATATTCATTGCTCTTCGGAGTGGAGGCGGTCCTCCCCCTCGAAGTCGAAGTTCCAAGCTTAAGAATGGCCGTTCAACACGAGTTGACGGAGGAGGAAAACGTGCTCCTTCGACTTGAAGAACTCGATGCCCTCGAAGAAAAGAGGCTCGCGGTGCAGCAAAATCTGGAGCTATACCGAGCCCAAATGTCACGGGCCTATGACAAGATAACCCGTCTCCGCGCTTTCAAGAAAGGTGAATTGGTGTTGGTCCTCAAAAGACCGATCATCCCCAATCGACATGCCAAGGGAAAATTCGAGCCGAACTGGGAAGGACCATACGTCATCGAGAAAGTGTTCGACGGAGGATCCTACCAACTAATAAGTGCCGAGGGAGAAAGGCCCATGCCACCCATCAATGGCCGATATCTCAAGAAATACTACACATGAATGCTCCAAGTCGCAGGCGAATTGAGCACATCAGCCCTACGGTCTGGATCAGACATCCTGCAAAACCGTATACAATCTACGGGCGTAAATGACCCCTATTTCTCCCAAATCCTGCCGGTGAGACTACTTTTAAAGTCCCACCAGCGGCAAAAAAAAAAAAGGGGAAAAAAATAATAAAAGAAATAAAAATAATAATAAACGGTATGTCCACAAGCAAAACGGGCACGGATGAAAACCTGAAAGGGCTCCGTGAGTAAAAACAGCAGGACTACCGGCGAGTCTGTGAAAACCCGAAAGGGCGCAAACTCGTGAAAGGAGATGAAATAAACCCGCAAAGTCCTCTCGACCTTGTGAGGAGAAAACCCTGCGTGAGATCCTTACGACTCACAAAGGAGCAACACACTTAGGAATCCTCATGATTCCTAAGGAGAAAATACACCTGCGGGATCCTTACGACTCGCAGGGAGAAAATGCTTTTATGGGACCCTCACGGCTTATAAAAATTGAAAAGCCTTAGGTGATAGGGACCCAAACCTGTCTCCTAAGCCATCGTTCCCCAACGGGCAACGGCAAATGATGAGTCGCTCCTGGCATTTCGCTTCAGTGTTAGCGGTGCTGATGCCGACCAAAAACCCAAATCCCAAGTCCTCCCAAGGCAAATGATGTGTTGCTCCTGGCATTATTCCAGTGCAGCAATGCTGATGCCAAACAAGATCCAAATTCCAAGCCCCCGACCCCAAAGTGGCGAATGATGAGTCGCTCCTGGTACCATATTCCAGTGTAGCGATGCAGACGCCAACCAAATCACAAATCCCATACCCCAACGGCGAATGATGAGTCGCTCCTGGTACCACATTCCAGTCCAGCGATGCAGACGCCAACAAAGCCCTGAAATTTTTCCGGCCCTACGGTCTGGATCATACATCCTGCAAAACCGTATACAATCCACGGGCGTAAAACAATTCCAACCTCTCCCAAGTCCTACCGGTGAGACCACATTCAAATTCCCAAAAAAAAAATCTCAAATCCTCCCGGGGCAAATGATGAGTTGCTCCTGGCATTATTCCAGTGCAGCAATGCAAATGCCAAACAAAAACCAAAATCCCAAAATCCCCTAAATGACAGATGATGATTCGCTCCTGGTGCCATATTCCAGTATAGCGATGCTGATGTCAACCTAAATCAAAATCAACAAGTCAACTTTCACTCCGACACCGCAAAAATCGGAGCAAGTCAGAATCTAATCTCGACACCGCAAGAAGCGGAGCAAATCAAAGTCTACCCCTGACACTGCAAGAAGCAGAGCAAGTCAAATCAAGAACCGACCGTCCAAGTCGCAAAAAGGGCAGTACCGACCGTCCACGTCGCTAAAAAGGCAGCACCGACCGTCCAAGTCGCAAAAAGGGCAGAACCGACCGTCCAAGTCGCTAAAAGGGCAGCATCGACCGTCCAAGTCGCAAAAAGGGCAGAACCGACCGTCCACGTCGCTAAAAGGGCAGCACCGACCGTCCAAATCGCAAAAAGGGCAGAACCGACCGTCCAAGTCGCAAAAAGGGCAGAACCGACCGTCCAAGTCGCAAAAAGGGCAGAACCGACCGTCCAAGTCGCAAAAAGGGCAGAACCGGGCAGAACCGACCGTCCAAGTCGCAAAAAGGGCAGAACCGACCGTCCAAGTCGCCAAAAGGGCAGCACCGACCGTCCAAGTCTCCAAAAGGGCAGCACCGACCGTCCAAGTCGCAAAAAGGGCAGAACCGACCATCCACGTCGCTAAAAGGGCAGAACCGACCGTCCAAGTCGCTAAAAGGGCAGCACCGACCGTCCACGTCGCTAAAAGGGCAGCATCGACCGTCCAAGTCGCAAAAAGGGCAGAACCGACCGTCTACGTCGCTAAAAGGGCAACATCGACCGTCCAAGTCGCAAAAAGGGCCGCATCGACCGTCCATGTCGTAAAAAGGGCAGTGCCAGCTTCCCAAAAGGTGGGAACCGAATCAAGTCGCCCCCACGTGAAAGAAGATCCATCAATTTCATGCACACGACCCACATATGTGGTGTGCATTTATTGATGGGGGGCAATTTGTTGGGGTAAAAATTTACACCCCGGTTGACCAAGTCAAAATCAAAGTCAACCCCAAGCCAAGTGGGCCCAAGTCCAGATCCAGTGGGCCCATGCCCGGGTCGAGCCCGAACATGAAGCGGCCGGCCTCCCCCCGTGCCAAGATAAAAATTTTGTGATAAATAATTTTGTTGCATTTTCTTTTATTTTATTTTATGGATAAATGTAAGAAAATGGGCATAAAGCCAAATTTTTGTAAAACCCATGGCTTATGTGCAAAAAGAAATGGCACATGAGCCATGGGATAGGCAAAATGCCATTTTGTGAAGCCCAAGGGGCTATGTGTAAAGTGTATAGCCTATAAAGGCAAAGATAATGGAAATATCTAACAACTTTTCTCTCTCTAAAAAAGTTTCCAGATCTGAGATCTATTCTTCTTCTTCAAGGTTCCAAAACCTTCTTCTTTCTCTTGAATTAAATCAAGAGTTTTACTCTTCTTTTTATAAAACAAATTAGTTTTTTACCACAAAACCCACAAAGGGGAACTTGGATCTGTCATCAGATCTTAAAAAGGAGAGATTTTGAGATTTCACATCTCTTGATCTTCAAGATCCAGCAAGCAACAGGAGGAAGAAGAAGAACCACTTCCATTAAACCCAAAACACATTCAGGAGCCCGACTCCTCTCTGATTTCTCTTTTGAGAAATCTTTTTTTTCAGGCTAAAACCCTCTTATCCTCTCCAGCGCGCAGCGCAAGTGCGCAAAGCGCCCGCGTGCCGACACGTGGCGCGCGCGCTTGCGCACCTGCGCACTTGCGCTCGTGCGCAAAGCGCCCGCGTGCCGACACGTGGCGCGCGCGCGCTTGCGCACCTGCGCGCTTGCGCTCGTGCGCAAAGCGCCCGCGTGCCGACACGTGGCGCGCGCGCGCGCTTGCGCTTCTGCACGCAGCACACTTGCGCAAAGCGCCCGCGTGCCGACACGTGGCGCGCGCGCGCGCTTGCGCACCTGCGCGCAACGCGCATTGCGCAAAGCGCCCGCGTGCCGACACGTGGCGCGCGCGTGCGCTTGCGCACCTGCGCGCAGCGCTCTTACGCAAAGCGCCCGCGTGCCGACACGTGGCGCGCGCGCTTGCGCACCTGCGCGCAGCGCTCATGCGCAAAGCGCCCACGTGCCGACACGTGGCGCGCTTGCGCCTGAGCGCACAGCACCTAAGCGCACAGCGCTCAAGGCGCTGGCCCCACGCATCCCTTGGATGCATTTTCCCCCTCTTTTTGTGCATATACATACGTATATACATATGTATACAAATTTATACACACACGTACTCCACGACACTGTCTCTGTTAGAAAAAAATTTCTAACGGGGCGCTGCCCCGCACCCCGCAAGGGGGCTGCTAGCCCCCTTGACCCCCGTAAAAACTCTGCGTGGCTCCCGATATATCCAAAACCCCCATTTTCAAAACAAAACACATGTACACTGCACATTGAGTTCGCATGACCAGTTTAACCCGTTAATCGGAGGTTCCCTCGCCCCAAAGGCGAGGGGTAATTAACGGCAGCTTAGTCCGCGGCTGCCGGAGATTCGGATCCCCACAATCATTAAACCCCGGCCTACCCTAGGCAGGGGGAATCTGTAGTACGCCTGACAAGCGTGCGCGTATTCCCATCTCAATGGGGTGACGAAAAACACCCTACACATACGTAGGTGGTATCAGTATTGTACTAGACATAGATCCGTACCCGGATTATGATCTTTGATAAAGGGGATACCAGATGAATAGTGTGATGAATGTGATATTGACCTGTACCCAGATGTGGGGATGCCGTACGACGGATTTACGTACGAGCTATATATTGATGATAGATCCGCACTCTTGACTTGGGAATATCTGATTATAGATATGGTATCGGATGTGATATTATCGAGGCGGGATCACCGACTAATATATATATATATATATGTTTATATATATATCGACTCAGATGTTAGGCGGTTTCCTTACCTGTTAGTTCAGCCGTATAGTTTAGTGTAGTTGTTAGACTAGATTAGACTCCTACCTATTTCAAAACTAACGAATCGTGGGTATTTTAAAAGACAGGTCAAGAGATTCTACGGATATTTCAAAAGACGTGTCTTTTCTTAAAAACACCGTAGCCCTTATTTTCAAAACACCGCGATTCGTGTTATTTCAAAAGGCGCTATTGTAGGACTTATATTAGGGTAATGCAGTTTAGTTACCGTTGTGTCTAATATTCAGCTCCTGCATATTATTGTTGTTGCTCCGCATCACATACTTATTGTAATTCATATTTCATTATTGATATCATGCTGTTAGGACACCAGCACCATTACCGATGACGCGTATGTACCACGTACACTTACTTGCCGGCTCACACACATCTTCATCGGTAATTGCCATGTCACGAACACTTTAGAAAATACTATTTCATTTGACATAGCTTGTTAGCTAATAGTTTAGACATGATATTAGTGTACTTGCCTTATATGCTAGTTAGACATTGTAGTTATTGCCTACTACTTCATGCATGTTATTATTCACTGTTGTGTCGCATTCATGGATTCTCATGCCTATATTCACTGTTTACATGCTATTGATGACTTGGATTCGGATTTCATGAGATTTCTTGGATTTGGAGGAAAACCGCAAAAACATAAATAAACCTTTTTTCTTTTTTAAAATAAAAAGTGCGGTTTTCCATTGATGTATGAGTCGTCCACCATGAGTTTGCTGATGGATTTCGAGACCCGATTCGAGGAGTGGAGGAACCGTTTCGGGTACATGGTGGGCCCGGTGCGGTACCCCGGGGCAAGAGGAATGTGTTGTTGATGTTGAGACCGGCAGGGGAGCACTACCGACCGGTGATATTACCCGACGCGTCGGATATCCGGAGGATACCGTCGTGGTCTTGAGATGGATGGTAGGGGCCGGTCTGGATTGACGGTGCCCTAGATATTGTGATTTGAGATATTGAGATACAGCGATTGTGATACAGAGATATCGAGATATTTGGACACTTGTTTTGTGTCGATGCTGGGCACTGTTTTATGCTGATTTCATTTATGGTACCTCACTTTTAAAATACAGAAATCTCACTGATTTATGAAAGCAGTTTTCGTCAGTACATGCATTCTGTTCCATGCATTCATACCTCATTCATATGATATATTGCTACCTGAGGCACTGACACGGGCACATGAGATCACACTCGGGTTAGATATTACCCTAGCCATTGTTATAGGCTGCATGTCATATATATATAATTGAGGATATATTATGATCATTGACCTAGGTTGCGTTATTTATGCGATTTCTGTGCGTAGATGTTTTTCTACTCATGAGTTGGCAACTCACCCCCGTTGTGCCACAGTTCTTGCAGGTTTCGCCGTACAGGTTTCATTACGGCTAGCTGTCACTCTTTCCATTTCCGGGTGACTTGCTAGTAGGTGGGTTTATTTGTATCGCACCCATCATTATATCTTGTATATCATTATTCTGTTGTATCTAGATGTTCCATCAACCAAACATGTATTTATTTTGAGATAGAGACCAGTAATGTTATTCCTTCGACCTTAGAGTCGCGCGTTATATTTCTGCGGATTTCTTGTGGTTTTGAGTTTCCTTTTGAGTTTTTGATCCTCGCCGTTGACGTTGTATATTATATTGCTTGTGTGGTTGTGACCGTCGTTTGACGAAGAGCTAGCTCCCGCTTGGGGATGCCTTTTTATTGATTTCGTATACTATTCATGTTGTATCCCGTTTGGGTGCCAGTTTTTACAAAGGAGACTCTGCCGAAATTTTCAGGAAATTTTTGATGTTTTTTAAAAACCGCATAATTTAGGCTTATGCTATTGAAACTACTTGCTTTAAGTTGGTTTTTCCTGCACTCTACATCTTTTCTTGGTTTGGATTTCTGGGTTTTCGGTTTACTTAGATTACGTACGCCTCGAGACGTTCTAAGTTTAAGTGCCGGTCATGTTCCGTACTTCGGGTCGTGACATATCATCAACATAATCATGATCTGGCTACTGATTTACAGCCTCATACAATCCGATGTCATCAACACTTATCGTCATATAGGAGTATACATCGCCCAAGCGATCCATTATAAATATCTTAACATATCTTATCTCATATCTCGATCACATGTCAACTATCATAAATATATCATCAACATAGTATCGTCGTCCAACGACCCGCTATAACATCATGACATATCTCGGTCGCGCATTAAATATCTCACGGCATCATGCCCGATCAGATCGACTCATTTCCAAGTATCATATAACATTCTCGTCATCCAAGCATATGAATACAAATATAAATATGTCCCCCATACGCACAAGGAAGTCAAAGTATGCGAGTATGTGTATGTGCATGTATGCAAATCTTTACCCTAGGGTTTCGGGACTAAGAAATCGACTACAGTCCTTTCATCCATACTCACTAACACTAAACCCTAATCTCCTAAAACTTTCTTGCTAAGGTTTATATCACACCCTAACATATAAAAGTACATATATCATATCCCATTCTTTTCTCACAACTTTGCGGGGGTGCTATACGTCATCCACCCGACTTCCCCCGTAGATATAAATCTACTCACCTTACTTCTTGTGTGCCGATGCCAATGTTGCCATCTTCATCTTCAACGTCTCGACATCACGTGGGGTACCTACACATATAATCCAATCGCAAATGCGTATTAAAATCATATCGGAAAACCAAAACGACATGCTAAAAGGCCTATAGGTTAGAACCTATCGACCACGCCTTCAAAACCACCACCAACCCTCGATATCGTCGTATAAACGTCAAGTGATCGAGATAAAACACAGATACAAAATCCAGAATTCAAAGTACGCAAAACAAAACCCCGAAATAAAGCAGCAACTCATGAAACTAGTCCCAGATTTTACCCTAGACCAAATTATCCAATTTTGCATATGTGGAGGGTTTAGATTACAGATACTGGAGCCACAGACGAAGCACGAACAAAAATGGTGGTACCCAGGCCGCAAATTGCGGCCTCCTGGGTTAAATCTGCAGCCAGGTTGGGGAGGTAGGGGCTAGGGTTTCAGTAGGGGGTCCCAGGTTGCTTGCATGCATCACTGTCCTTGCTAAATAATTTTTTAGGTCCCCGAGTGTTAGCAGATTTCCAAATACCATCAAAATTTCACAGTTTTTCCGATGTCGGGGTTTCTAAATTCGTATTCCGGGTTTATTCTATGGTTTCAGTCCAAGATAAAATCCCTACAGGGGTCATAAGGTCTCTACTAACCTCAATTACACTTCACAATTCAACATTTCTCAAAACCCTCTCTAGGAATTTTCTAAGTTCACTAAACATCGATATATCGGTTCTAACTCACAATAGAGGCTAAGGTGAATGAAAAACAATAACAATGGTGCAGAAATTATCTCAATTGGCAACTCAAGAATTTTTTTGAGTTGCCCAAAGTCCTCAAAATTCGATTTTTCTTGGTCCAATGTGCTTCCCTTGAGTTTGTGCATGCTTTTTGTGAAATAGAGATGGGGTTTTGGGTTTGTTTTGGGGGTGTTTTGAGGGTTTGTAATAGAGGGGAGGGAGGAGGTGTTGCCATGAGAGAATGAAGGAGAAGAAAGATGAAGATAATGAATGATGAATGGAAATGAAATGAGAGCCATGCTTGGTTAACCCCTCACCCTCTCTCTCTCATGCCCATCCCTCTTGCAATCATTGTGTCCCCTTTTGACTTTTTATTTTATTTTTTGTTCTCTTTTCTATTTACAAAGCTATGCATGATAAACATAAGGGAAAAAAAGACACGATAAAAAAATGTAACAAGTGTGAAAAATGTGACATGTGCATGTCATGTACACAAAACACGCTTAATACGCGATTAGCGATATCTAATCGCGATTAGCGTTAAAAGTGCATATAAATAATCAAAAAAATTCATAATTTGCATAAATCACATAAAACATGCTCTTTTCAGTAATTTCCATAATTTTCCAAATTTTTCCCAATTTATCGGTATTTAATTATACCGCGTTATTAAAATATTCAATATTTTATTATTTAATTATAAAAATTCCCAAAAATAATATTTTATTTTTCTGAAATGTTACAGCTCCACACCAAGATCCGCCGCCAGAGCGCCTTGCCTCGAGCCTCCTCGCGACCCTTACCCCCCTGAGGAGATGTCGGTCACCTCGCTTGCCCCCAGGCATGATCGATACCCTTTCCCTCGACGGGGTCGCACAGAAGGGGCTCGCCACGACGGCTCGAGGGCCACCTCGTCCGGGGATCTGAGGAACCTCATCGAGAGGAACCGGGGCCGCGCCCATACGAAGATCTCCCACAGTAGAGGCCAGAGATCACAAGGCGTCGAATCCTCGGGGTACCATGGCCGACTCAACGCCCTCGAAAAGAAGATCGAGGGCATGCGCCGGGAAGGTCACCTCTCGGGCGACGGGGCTAAGTACGCCGCCGACTCACTCACCAAGCCGTTTACCGAGGGAATGCTCGCGGTCCACGTCTCCTCGCGCAACAAGCCCCCGAAGGTCTCTCTGTTCGACGGGAAAACCGACCCGAAAGACCATTTGGATGCTTTCACCGCGGGGATGAGCTTCCAGGACCATTCCGACGCCGCCCAGTGCAGGGCCTTCCCAGCCACCCTCATCCGCTCTGGTCGGGACTAGTTCCGAGGACTCGAGCCTCGCTCAATCTCGACCTTTGACGAGCTGGCTACTCAGTTCCTCGGCCACTTCGTCAGGAACCGTTGGCAGAAGCGTACGGTCGTCTACCTCTTCACAATTAAGAGCGGGGACAAGGAGACGTTCAAAGCTTACGTCGCCCGCTTCTACAACGCCCTCCTCGGGGTCCCCGAGCACCGGGACGATACTGTCATCACGGCGCTCAGATCTGGTCTTAGGCATACGGAGTGGTTGCGCTCCTTTGCGTTGGCGCAGCCTAAGACCTTGGCCGAGGTCAAGGCGTAGACCGAGCGTGAGATCCAGCTCGAGTCCGAGGTGAACGTGAACCTCCCTCGAGCAGAACGATCCGACCAGAAGAAGAGGGCTCGGGAAGAGAAGCTAGAGCATCAGCAGCCCTATCATCCGAAGTTCCAGAAGTACACCCCGCTCAACGTTTCCCTCGCAGTGTTACTAGAGGAGGCCCAGGGCGAGGGGTTCTTCAAGTTCCCTCCAATCTCGCGTCAGGCCTCGAAGCGAACCTGGGTCCCTTACTGCGCCTTCCACCGGACGCTGGGCTACGCCACGGAGGATTGTAAGCAACTCCGGGACTACATCGAGGAGCTCATCCGATCGGGGTACCTTGCCGCCTACTTGAGAGATAAGCGGCAGGGCGACAGCGAGCAGGAGCAGCGTCCCCCTCCCGCCAAGCTGACCATCGGCCAGATCATGCTCGTTTCGACAGATGACCAGTCCGGAGCCCAGGGAGCCCCGTACCCGGTGCCGAGCACGGAGACCAACAAGCCTCCGGGGAGCTCGGGCCATGCTAATAAGGTCATCTATTAGCATGTATTTTTTTAGGGCAATGTAAACTCTTCCTAGGGTCTGTTGTAAATTTAATAAAGATCAATGGAACATTACGAAAAGGAAGGAAATGTCTCATTTATTCAAAAAGGTATTATGGGCTCCTCAGTCATACATACAAAAAGAAAAAGAAAATTACAGCAGCGGGGGAAGGGGGTGCAGAGAGCACTGCTCATGATACTCAGTAAAGATCTCCGCCAGCCGAGGCCTCGCGAGATCCAACCTCAGCCCTCGATTCCCCCCACGCGCGTTGACCTCGAGCCTCAGTTTGTAGCACTCACGGACAAGCGCTACCGAGCGAGCCAGCCGACTCGCAGAGATCAAGATGAAGCGCCTCAGAGACCGTAGCTTGCCCACGGCCTCGTCGTAGAGCTGTTCGGACAAGGGGTTGTAAAGCCTCGGCGACGCCCTCTAGATGGAGTACATCAGCAGCTGCAGCAGGGGGGAGCGCCGGGGGAGCAGCCGGTCGAAGTGGTCTTCGATGCCCCCATAGACCAACTGCACCGTGTCCTCGGTGCAGTTCTGGTCATAGAGGTATACGTCTTCGAAGTGGATAATATCGGAGATGGTAAAGGGAAAGTCTTCCATTCTCAACGATCTGTTTACGAAGAAAGGAAGGACCAGTGCTCCCTGAGCCTTATATAGCCCACTGCGCCCCAACGGAAGCCAATAGTCGCCCGTTTTCGCCCATAAAGTCGCTACCACGCGGCAATCATTGAGCCTTCTCTGGCAGAATCGAAACGGCGCGACTCTGGCACTTCACCTCCCTACACATTCAATGCGCATGCTATGCGCACGTTCGCCGCGATCGTTCCTGTTCCCCATACCTGCCACGGGATGGTTAGGCGAAACCTCATGAAGAATCGGCCAAGCATCTACTATGCTCGGCTATCCCTAGCCGGTAGCTTCCTTACACGCAACGTCGGGGATCAAAGCCCTCGCCGAGAGGCAACCGCGCAGCTTCACTGTCCGATTATCCTTAGCAGGCCTCCTACGGCCTCTCCAACACTAAGGATCAAAGTCCTCCTTAGAGGCAGCTCAGCAGCTACTGTAACACCCGAGCCCAATGCTACTGTTTTTCAGTTACTGTTTGAGCATTAATGTGGTACTCATTTCATTTAGCCTGCTTGATTGTCACTTACTGTAAAATTTTACCTGGCAAAGTCATTTCTGCACAAAACAAATTTTAGCATCTAAAATAAAATTAAAAATATCCATCTTGGCCTACTCGACACCCCTAACCCTGTGGTAGCATCCATGCATCGTGTTCTCGTCCCGTTCGGTGAAACGGGCGAGTTTGGACGGCTACGCGCGCGTACAGGTGTCCGTTTTGGGGGTATGCTTTTTAATCATAAAACACTTAATTTTAAAATTTGGAACCCTCTTAAAATCCTATTATTTAAATTTCAAATTTTTGGACCCAACCCGGGCGCGATTTGAAAATGTTTTATTTGGCTCCAAAATCCCAAAATTTAATAATCTTTAAACCTTAATATATTCTGCAACTTATATATTTTCACTATTGTTAACTAAATCCTTTAAATATTTTTTTAAACCTCCAAATCATTCCTTCAGCTAATCACGGGGATGTTAATCCCCATGGGCCCCATCACAAATCTCTCTCTCTCTAACCTTTTTCCTCTCTCCCTCTCCTCTATATTACCTTTTCTCCCTCCTCTTCTTTCGTTCAAAAAACGCAGAAACCCAACGAGCCCTCAACGCAAGCCCTAGCCGCCGCAGTCTCAACGCCGGCGCCAGCGTCACCAGCACCCTCGCCTCCTCTGCCTCGCCTCGCCCACACCTTCTTTCATCCACCCCCGCGCACCCTGCACAGCCGCGACCGCCTGCAGTCTTCCCTGCACACCTCTGCGTCGCCTGAAACCTCGCCGGTGACTTGCCGTTGTCACCCTCGTCTCCTCCTCGCATCCCTCTCCACATCCCGGCCTCCCAAACCGCTTCTACCTCCCTCTACAGACCCCCTCAACCGCGGCTGCACACCATAACCCACTGCCTTCGCCGGAGTATCACCACGCCGGCAACCTTCTTCGCCATCGTCCTGTGCCGGCTCCCCTGAAATCTCAGAAACCCTACCAGTAAGACCTTCTTCTCCCCTTCTTCTTTGTTTCCTTCTTTTTCTTGATTGCAATTCTTGATTTTTACTGTTTGCTTGCTCGGCCATGCCGGCGACGTGTCCCGACGATCCAGCAGAGTACTCTGACCCGTGTGGTTTCTTGGTTCGTTGTTTGGGTTCAATCCGTGAACCGTGCGTCCGTCGCGAGTTTCCCCGCCGACGTTACGTTCCTTTTTTCCCGGTTCGCGACCCGTTGGGGCAAGTACCCCTTACTACATGCTATACAATATTTACATATATGTATTGACACCCTAAACCTGTAAAATTTAACTTGGTACAATCGTTTCCCATTTTTGGTTACAATACTGCATTATATCATTTTACTGTTAAACATGGAACTTACAGTTTGCAAATTGAACCTAATAATTAAATCTACCTGTTCAATCCCATTTTACTGTTAAAATAGCTGGTAGCATTTATCCCTGTAGTTCTGTTACATTCGGACACTCGTATGCATTTAACCTGAAATAACTGTATTGAACCGTTAACATGACTAAACGGCTATATCGTCTTACTGCACTCTTGTAATTTGAATGAAACTGCTTATTATGTAATTCATTGCTTATCTCATGTTGTTAATACCCATGGTTGATTGTATATCTGATTGTGAGCACACCCACGATATTGTTTACATCTTGACCTGACATTGCTACACATGTATATATTGATATACCTGACATGGTACCATATACTGTTAACTTGACCTGATGTACCATGACTCGACCCGTTACCTGATCTTGTGTCTAATGCCAACAAACCTGACATGTAGTCCTCATGGACCGTTCCTGTTGTCTATCCAGACAAACCTGCTTTTACCTGATCCTGTGTTGGCATTAGTTCTTGATTACTGAATACCTGACTTGACATACATAACTTGGGGGTATGGGGAAATCAAAGGTGAAACCGACTTGTAACTCAACAGTTCGATACCTGTTCTGATCAGTCTTACGGGCTAGGCCAGCCCCGGAGTGATGATGCTGACATCACTCGCCCATCCTGCTACTTGTTACTGCCTAACGGCACGTCTCGGATTCAGCCCCGAGAATCTTGACCGTGGTCCCGGGCACGCACGGGATACTATTGAGTTACATCGACGATTCATCAATTGATTTCAAAGACTTTAGAATAGAAAACCTGATAGAACAATTTAGTTACCCACTGCACACTACCCTGCACTGCTTGATTATTGCTACTCTCGTTTTATTCATGTTTATTTTGCATTGCCTGTTACATTGTTCATATTATATTAGTTGTTGACATGACGCGCTGACGTCTGGGTTTTGCATGGCCCAGATTCCGTACCGCTGTCGTAGTCTGAGCAGGAGTACTTCAGCCAGCAGGCTGAGCTGTGAGTGCAGTAGTAGTTAGTTTTATTTCCTGCATTTATTCCTGATGTGAGCCCGCATTATGGGACACACTTTTCAGTTATTTGTATTGGATCATTTGCTTCCGCATTTATTTATTATTGACTCTTGTTATTCTGGATTATGGACATGTTTTAGATAGTTTTATCTAGTTCTTGATATCTCTACAGCCGTAATGTGACTGTGGATGGATACTTCCTACCCACAGGTAGCATGGTTGGCTATGTTACATGCCCAATTTAGCGTACTCTGGGAAGCGGGGCGTGACATGGTTCTTTTGGTATCAGAGCCATAGGATAGTCGGGTTGATTCTTTTGTAGTTGGGTATTGTACCCAATACACGAATCAGAATACCCGTGTTTAGGAAACATGTCCTGCCACCTTGACCGTTTTAGCATTCTTGAATCACATTCTTCCTGATTATATCTTTTACGATGTGCAAACTTCCTTTGCATATCAATTCGAAAACCTGATTCCTTGTTATCTCTAGGACTTAGGCGACTTGGATGGAGTTATGTAATTATGGCTATGATACCGCGGCATAGTTACAATGCGGTACTCTATTTAAGTATCTTGGAGTTCTAGCCTTGATCTATATTCAAAATCTATCATCATGCTAATGTTGGGTATTTTGAGTTCAGGATTATGGCCGGTAAGAAATTGAAGACATACCAGAGGCGTGTGGACGAAGCCGCCATGCTTGGAGTGATAAGAGGAATGCTGGAGAATCAAAGAAACAGACCGAGCTGATCCAGCAGCAAGCGGACTCGTTTCGGGAAGGTTTGCAGATCGTTCAGCAGTCTGTGAACAATGTTGGAGCTAGACCAGTTGACCGAGTAGGGACTGTAGCAGATTTCAGGCGGTTGGGTCCGTCTACATTTACTGGTTTAAAGGAGCCGTTGCCAGTGGAGCAGTGGCTAGTTGACACAGAGAACTTGCTTTTTGCGGCACAGATTCCAGATGACAAAAAAGTTGTTGTGGTACGCATTCAGCTAGTAGACTACGCCCGAGAATGGTGGCTTGTTGAGGAGACCCGCTTGCCCAAGCCGATCAAGTGGGCGGATTTTTCTAAGAGTTTCCTGGAGAAGTTCTTCCCGCGGACTGCACGGGAGGAAATGGAAGAGAAGTTCATTGGACTAAAGCAGAAGGGAGCACCCGTAGATGTGCATGTAGCAGAATGGACGAGACTCAGTAGTTTCGCTGGACCTTTAGTTGCCAACGATGCAGACAGGGCACGGAGGTTCATGCGCAGACTGGACGTGGACATTCAAAGGCAGATTGTCTCCCTGGGTTTGACCACTTTCTCACAAATACTTGCAGCAGCCAAGAGCAGCAGAGTTTATCTGGGATGAAAGGGAGTTTGCAGCAGACAGCAGTTGCGTTAAGGAAGCAGTTCGGTCGGGCCGGTCGAGTTTAGGGCTAGGCCGACAAAAAATATTCTTGCATCAATGGAAGTGATGAAAGTAAAGAGCCGGCTGTTGTTCGTGATTCTATGGACGTGTTTGAAGATATATCGGGTTTACCGCCGAGGAGAGATGTGGAGTTTGCAATTGATCTTATTCCTGGTGCAGCGCCAGTATCTAAAGCGTATTATCCAATGGCGCCAGTAGAGTTGGAAGAAGTAAAGAAATAGGTTGCTGAATTGTTTGAAAAGGGTTGGATTCGAAGCAGTAACTAGCCTTGGGGAGCTCCAGTTCTTCTAGTAAAGAAGAAGGATGGCACAAGAAGGATGTGCATCGACTATCGAGAATTAAACCGGGTGGCTATCAAGAACAAGTACCCGATCCCTCGCATTGGAGAACTTTTTGAGCAGCTTAGTGGCGCGAGGGTATTCTCGAAGTTGGATTTACGATCCGGATATTATCAGGTCCGAGTGAAAACAGAAGATATTTGCAAGACGGCGTTCCGAACTCGGTATGGACATTACGAGTACTTAGTGATACCCTTCGGAGTAACGAATGCACCGGCAGTATTCATGGACTTGATGAACCGAATCTTTTCACCGTTCTTGGATCAGTTCATTGTGGTATTCATTGACGATATTCTGGTTTACTCGAAGAGTTTTGAAGAGCATGCTGAGCATTTGAAGATCGCACTGCAGACGTTGAGACAGGAGAAATTGTATGCGAAGATGAGTAAGTGCGAGTTTTGGCTGGAGGAAGTAAGGTTTTTGGGGCATGTTGTGTCTGGCGATGGCATTGCCGTCGATCCAGAAAAGATTGCAGCAGTTCGAGATTGGCCTATTCCAAAGAATGTTGCTGAGATAAGAAGTTTCCTTGGATTAGCCGGATACTACAGGAGATTTGTGGAGAACTTTGCTCGTCTGGCAGAGCCGTTGACCAAGCTTATGCGCAAGGAGGTACCTTTTGTATGGGCAGATAAGTGTGCGTTAGCTTTCGAGACGTTGAAGCAGAAGTTGATAACCGCCCCTATTCTGACCGTGCCAGACAATTCCGGAGGATTGGTGATTCACAGCGACGCATCTGGGAAAGGATTGGGATGTATTTTGATATAGCATGGGAAGGTTGTAGAATAAGCATCAAGACAGTTGAAGACCCATGAGAAGAATTATCCAACTCATGACTTGGAGCTTGCGGCTGTGATTTTTGCTTTGAAGATTTGGAAACACTAACTTTTGGGCGAAAGAGTCAAAGTTTTTACAGATCATAAGAGCTTGAAGTATGTGTTCACACAGAAGGAGCTTAACATAAGGCAGCGTAGATGGTTGGAGCTGATGGCTGACTACGATCTTGATCTTAAGTACCATCCGGAGAAGGTTAATGTTGTTGTTCCCCTCCGAAAGACGGCTCACAAGACTGCGATGTCTTGGCACTGAGATTCGGGGCAGATGCTAATTGGTGCTATCCGTCCACCTCTCCGAAGATGCCAAGTTGATTTATGGCACCATGTATCGAAGGTCTGAACGGATGCGTCCGATGTAGCAGACTTCGTCAGATTCCCCCTCGCTTGAGGGGTTTTTGATTGTGGGGACGCTCTTCCCTGCAGGCGCAAGCCCCTGCAGTTAATTACGCTACCGCGTCGCGGTAACAACTTTCTCCTTCTCCAGATGGTCACTTCGTGTCGTGTGTGTCTATTTTATGTTTTGTTGCCCGTGGATTGTTTACGGAGACCGAGTTATGTCGTCGCCCGTAGGGCGTGGACTAGTCCAAATCCGTATTATCTTAGATTTGGGTTTGGGGGTTTGGTTTGAGGATACGTTAGCCATATTTGAGGCCAAAATCAACTCAAACGTTTGTTAAGGATACGTTAGTCTAACCTGAGACTAAGATCAACTTAACGGGATCGTTTAGATCCGACAAAAGAGCATTTGGGCTCCATTGTTCCAGTTTAGGGACATAGTGGTCCATTTAATGTATGGCCGTCGGGACCCGTGACCTCTCTAACGACGTTGAAGGATTACAACGACAGATATCAGAGGCGTTTAGAGATGTACCCTTGAACCAAAGTTGATTGGGGGATTTATAGTCCAGTTTGGGACTAAAGTCTGTTTGAAAGGTTTAAGGATACGTTAGCCATATTTAAGGCTAAGATCAACTTAAACGGGATCGTTTAGATCCAACGAAAGAGCGTTTGGGCTTTATCGTTCCAGTTTAGGGACATAGTGGTCCATCGCTAGTTTAAGGACATTGCGGTCCATGGGTAGTTTAAGGACATTGCGGTCCATTGTTAGTTTTAAGACATCTCGGTCAAGGTTAAGGACGTCGTAGTCTATGGGTTTAAGGACCCCACAGTCCATTGTTAGTTTTAAGACATCTCGGTCGAGGTTAAGGACGTCGTAGTCCATGGGTTTAAGGACCCCACAGTCCATTGTTAGTTTTAAGACATCTCGGTCAAGGTTAAGGACGTCGTAGTCCATGGGTTTAAGGACCCCACAGTCCATTGTTAGTTTTAAGACATCTCGGTCAAGGTTAAGGACGTCGTAATCCATGGGTTTAAGGACCCCACAGTCCATATCAATGTGTGGTCATCGGGACCCGTCACCTCTTTGAAGACGTTGAGGGATTACAACGCCAAGTATCAAAGGAATGAAGAGATGTACCCTGGAACCGGAGTGAATTAAATAGTCTTTGGCCCAATTTGGGATCAAGACCAATTAATTATGTTATGAGCCCATTAGCCCAGTTAATTACGAATTGAGGACTTATGGCCAGCTTGGGCTAAGTCCCATCATGTCTGGGACATCGGCCCTCCTGTTGGTCCCTTGAAGGAGAGGCTTTGCCTCTGGCCATTTAGCCAATTGGGCCAATGCCTAGTGTTAAACACTAAAGACCAATCAGTGTTGAACACTGAGAATGAGATTGATAAGTCAGTGTTTAACACTAGAAGATAGTTGGTGTCAAACACCAGCAACAAGGCCTTCAAATTAGTGTTAAACACTAAAACAGACCAGTGTTAAACACTGGCAACAGAAATCCCAAATTAGTGTTAAACACTAAGGTAATCAGTGTTGAACACTGCAAATAAAGTTCTTTGCTTAATGTTGAACACTAAGGCCAAACAACGTTTTAACACTAAATTCAGGGGTTCCAATTTAGCGTTAGACGCTGAGGCAAGAGGGGTCACGTGGTAGCACGTGAGGGCGCCCTCCCTTCTTTTATTCTGCTGAGAAGATCGCATCTTTTGGAGCATCACGTGTCATCACGTGACGGGTGTTTGAATGGAGTATGTTAAAGCCTCTGCCAAGGGTCACGTGGGTCACGTGAGGCACTGCCTCAAAGGGCTTTCTGTAGATCTTTTGGGGGGGTCACGTGGTGACACGTGACCCTGCTTTTCTGTAGTTGTTTAGAAGATCTGTTAATCCCTTTCAGGAATTAAATTCCTCGTAGGGTTGAACCCTGACAATAATTTCAGAGGAATTACATTCCTAGTTCCTTTTGAAGAGTTGAACTCTGAATTTCCTGTAGGAATTAAATTCCTCATATATGTGAAGAACTGAATAGGGTTAAACCCTAATAAAAGTTTTAAGGAATTAAACCCCCACTCTCTGTTAGAGAATTATTCTGGGGAATAAGATTAAGCGAATTAAATTCTTGTTGTTTTAACAGAACTAAGTTCTTAACTAGGGTTAAACCCTGATTCTTTTCATTCTGAAGGAATTAAATTCCCATAACACAGGGTCAAACCCTAATTTTATTTTGAAGGAATTAAATTTCTATAGTTCTATGAGAATTAAATTCTCGTGCTTTCATTCCCTCTCTATGCTTTGGATCTGCATGGCAGGATCTCAACCCATTGAGAATTAAATTCTCAACTCAAGGGGAGATGTGCACTTTACAGATCCTCCATCAAAGAGAGAAGAAATATGTTCTTCTGTTTTATATCAGAGTTAAACTCTGTTGAGAATTAAATTTTCTTTTCTTTCAATGAAACCTTCCCTTTCTTACCTAGGGTTTTCTTTTGCAGAAGATCCAAATTCCTCTAAAGTATCAAGGCTCTCTCTCTTTTCTTCCCTCTGCATATATATCTCTTTTTGTGGGTCTCTTGGCTCCTATTTATAGGAGAAGCAGCCGAGTCAATTAGTTTTTGATGAATCTTTCATTGAGAGATTTGATTGGTATCCATCATTCGTTTTGGACCTTTGGATTATTAGGTGAATTTTATTCACCATTGGATTTTAAATCCAGAGATTCTCCTTTGTTATTTCGGTTAGATTTTACGGGGAAATCTTCCCAAATTCGAGATTTTCCCATAGATAGATGATATTTAATCACCTTTAAATCTTTAATTCAATCGGTTGCTTTTGGAAAGATTTGAGAGGTCTTTTCTCAGAATTTAATTCTGTTAACAAATGGGCTTTGAAGTCGGTCACGTGTGGCCACGTGACCCCCCTTGGAACGAGCCCTCTTCTTTCTTTTTGCGCTCTGCTTTCTGGCCGCTGCTTAACCGTCACGTGGCACCACGTGACCCCTGGTCACGTGTGAGCACGTGACCCTCGTCTGGAGCCTTTTTCTTGGTTTAACCGGAGAACAAATCTGCTGCTTTTGATTATCACGTGCCAACACGTGACCCTGGTCACGTGGGAGCACGTGACCTCTTCTGAAGCCTTTTCCTTGATTTGATCAGGAACCGGTTTGCCTTTGAAGCCGTTTTTAATTGTCACGTGCCAACACGTGACCCAGGTCACGTGGGAGCATGTGTCCCTTTCTGAAGCCCTTTTCTTTGATGTAGTCGGGAAGCTGAATTTGCCTTGCCGATGCTTTTAGATGTCACGTGCCAACACGTGACTGCTGGTCACATGTAAGCACGTGACCCTTTTCTGAAGCCTTTTCCATAAGCTTTTCTGATTCTAAATCAGGAAACAAATGCCCCCACAGCGTTGTTCTCACGTGTCCGCTCGTGAGTGCAACGCTGTCACCTTTTGTGACCGTTGGATTCCTCTAGGGATTTGGGGAGATGAAACGTTTCCATCACCTCCTATAAATGTTCATGTCCCTTCCGAAGAGCCTTCACTTTGCTCATCTCCTTCCTTTGAGAACTTTTTTCTGAGAATTTAATTCTCTTCTTCCAGAGCTTAGTTCTCTGCCTTGAAACATTTTCAGAGTTTAACTCTGTTTAAAAGGACTCTTCCTCCTCAGGTAATGTTCTTGGACAAACAGCGAACTTCCACATTCCTTTGGATTTTAAATCCAAAACAAGGGTTTTTACTCTTTTTTAACAAGGAACCCATTTTTCTTCAAGTTTTTCCATAAGAATAGGAAACCACCTAACCTTCGAATTGTAGATCTCTTAGGGTTTAGATGATCTTTGGGGAGATGATGATGGCGTTTCAACTCCATGAAATTTAATTCCATCCAAAAATGTTTCTGGGAATTTAATTCCCTTCTCTTAATAAGGAATTTAATTCCTATGAAGATCTCAGTTTCTTCACACGGAGGCTTCTTGGGGTCTCTTGACCCGAGGTTGTCCTTCTGTAATTAATGAAACAGGAGCTTTGTAATGATTCTCATGACCTTTATTTCAGGTATCATGGATGCCCATCTGTATGGTCTTGACGAGATTATTTCCTATGGGAATATTCGTACACTGGGCCGCAGTCAGAACCAGGAGTTCACCGATGCTCAGTGTGCCGAGATCATGAGCTGCTTTGACGAGTACAACCATCGGCTACTCCCACGTCGCTCTTCTCTTCTGAGGCTGATCGTGCTGGCGATCCGGGAGGCACTTCCTCTCTTTTGCACCGGCATACCGCTCAGGGCCTTGGACACTGCTGAAGATAAGGTACATTCGGTGTACCTGATGGGCTTGATCTCAAAGAGGAGGCGAGATCACCTTATTGATCTCTTGCACCAAGCCTTTCAGCAGTCAGCCATACTTGCCGCCTATCGGAGGGTGGAGGATATTCGTGAGGACCCCGACGCTTGCGATCGCGAGAGGAAGCATACTCGGGAGGTTCGAAATGCTTAGAGAATCTTGGACAAAGTTAATCTTGAGTTTCTCAACCCATGCCCCGCGTCTGAAGTCTTACCATTGTAAACGTGTCCTCTTTATTTTGTATGAACTTCTTGAAGTATGAGTGACAAGTTTTATTATGTCTTTCCCTGCTTGCATGCCTTTCTCTGGGATTTTATCATTTTGCTACTGTTGTTGTTGATGCTTTTAATATGCAGGGTGCTACTCCATTTTTTAGTGCACGTCAAGTTTGGGGCTCACGTGTTCTGCACGTGGGGTCCTTTGATGGGGCTGTTCAAAATTTTTCCATACCATATTTTTTTTAGCGCACAATATCAGATGCAGAAAAGGAGCCTTGGAAATAGTTCCATCTCCCTGATTTTCGATGCCTTTCCTCTTTTTTTTGGCCTTGGAAATAGCTTCATCATGCAAGATTTTCCGCGCTCAATACTTAATGCACCTCTTTATATCTGAGGCCATAGCCTTCTTTTCCCTTCACAGAGAGATTTATTTTTCCATTTTGGTGTGATTTGTCTTGAGAAACAACCGAACGCCATGGCCTGCAATCGCCCTCATGCTCGTCGACAGCCATGGGAAGTTCCTTTCGAGGAGATGATCCCCCGCTTTGCTGCCCGATTGGTGGATCCACTCCTTACCGATGACGAATGCGACTCGGCAACGTACGAACTCTCGATCCGTAGGGGGTCCCCCCTCCCGATGGGGTCCCTCTGGCTCCGGATGATTCTCACGGCCGTGCTTGCCGACATCCCTCCTCACCCAGCGGAGATGACCCTGGCGATGCTTGACGCGGCTGAAGAGAAGCTTGAGGGTTTTCACGAGGCCTGTTTGATTACTCAGGCTTTGAAAGATCGCTCAGTTCATCTTTTGAGCGAAATAAGAGCCCGACGAGCTGTTATGTCTGCTTTTGCAGATGAACATGGCGCCAATCGATGGGGAGCGACTCCTCGCGAGAACCGTCGCTTTGATATGCTGGAGAGAGCGGAGAGAGAGATGGAGAATTTTGTTTTTTGCTTTGTTAACCCTTGTGCCACTGATCCTGTGTTTGGTGACCTTTTCCCGCTAGCGTAGTATATTAGTCTTTTTATTGTATGCTTTATGCTGAACTTCCATATAGGCTCGGTACTCGTATGTGTGTTTTCGCTTGTATAAATAAACTTTGTGTTCTTCTTATGAAAACTTTCTTCAATAATCAACACTATCATCATGTCGCACGCACATTAAAACTTCGAATATTAGTTCTTTATCGGACGTTCATATAATCGCGAACACATACTTGATAGGACAAACGTCGAAAATTTTCTCGTTGCTTTTCATACCGGGTGACGTGAGCGCGTTTTAGATCGATTGTTGCTGTCGAATGGAAGCCTATTTATACGGTCTTGGGCGTGTATGTCCTGTTTCCAAGGTCGTGGTCGCGAAAGTGAGCTTACGCGGCCTGATAGGGCGATACGTGGCGAACATATTGTTGTGCGAGAAAAGGGCTCGTCGTAAATTCTCGGAGAGGGAGTTGGCTTCCAAGGCGCTGGGCGAGCTTCAAGCTAATCTTACCGCCAAGGCCGACAAAGCATACGAACTCTGGTGGGTGCTTCAGGAGTCCATAAAAGAGGTGGTGGCTCTCGATAAAGCTGCCACGTTCACTCGTGAGAGGGTCGAGGCTCATAAAGCCACCGAGAAAGAACTCGAAGCTCGGCTTGCTTCGTATCAGGCTCAGCAAGCTCAGGCGGAGGCTCGTCTTCTGGAGATCTTGCGTCATGAAGCCGTGGCTCAGCAACAGAACGATGAGCTGGTAAAATTACTGCACCGCCCGCCGGCTTGAGGACTTATATCTTTTCCCCTTTTTTGTACGTACTCATGGATGAGAGTATCTTTCTTTTTTGTTTCTTTCATGAATTGTACTTTGTATCCATTTTGGTTTATGAATAAAACATACATTTTTCTTCTCAATGGTGTGTCCCCTTTTTATTGAATGTATTCTGCGGATATTCTATCTTGATCTCCTTGCAGGACAGTGATGGCTTAGGATTCAGGGTTAAGATCTGCTTCCTAAGACTTTTGCATTTTATGAGCCACGAGGGTCTCATAAAGAGTTTTTCTCCCTACAGGTCGAGAGGATCCCATAGGTGTAAGTCCTTCTTAAGAATCGTGAAGATTCTTAAGCGGGTTTTCCCTTGAGAATCGTAAGGATCTCACAAGAGAGTTTTCCTCTTCCTTACAGGTCGTGAGGGCCTGTAAGTGCTGGATGTGGTCCCCCTTGCCCGTGTTTCACGGGGCCAGGGGCTGCTCCAGGTATTGTAGTTTAAAGACGTCGCGGTCAAGGTTAAGGACCTCATAGTCCGTGGATTTAAGGACTCCACAGTCCGATGTTAGTTTTAAGACATCACGGTCAAGGTTAAGGACCTCATAGTCCGTGGATTTAGGGACTCCACAGTCCGATGTTAGTTTTAAGACATCACGGTCAAGGTTAAGGACCTCATAGTCCATGGATTTAGGGACTCCACAGTCCGATGTTTGGTTGCAGGGACCCGTCACCTCTTTGAAGACGTTGAGGAATTACAACGCCAGGTATCAAAGGAGTGAAGAGATGTACCCTTAAACCAAGGCAGAATCCGTAGGGAATCGGGGTAGTTGATCGTTAGTTTTAAGACATCGCGGTCGAGGTTAAGGACATCATAGTCCGTGGATTTTAAGGACTCCACAGTCCGGTATTTGCTCTGGATGCTTCACACGGGTTCACCGCCGTGCTTGGCGAGGACCAGGCTCCGCTCTGGGCGTTTTCCGCGGGGTCAAAGAGTGACGTTATCCGCGTTCCACGTAACCAGGAATTTTGCACTAGATGCTTCACACGGGTTCACTGCCGTGCTCGGCGAGGACTAGGCTCCGCTCTGGATGCTTCATACGGGTTCACTGCCGTGCTCTGCGAGGACCAGGATCCGCTCTGGACGTTTTCCACGGGGTCAAAGAGTGACGTTATCCGCGTTCCACGTAACCAGGAATTTTGCACAAGATGCTTCACACGGGTTCACTGCCATGCTTGGCGAGGACTAGGCTCCATACTGGATGCTTCATACGGGTTCACTGCCGTGCTCTGCGAGGACCAGGATCCGCTCTGGACGTTTTCTACGGGGTCAAAGAGTGACGTTATCCGCGTTCCACGTAACCAGGAATTTTGCACTAGATGCTTCATACGGGTTCACTGTCGTGCTCGGCGAGGACTAGGCTCCGCTCTGGATGCTTCACACGGGTTCACTGCCGTGCTCTGCGAGGACCAGGATCCGCTCTGGACGTTTTCCATGGGGTCAAAGAGTGACGTTATCCGCGTTCCACGTAACCAGGAATTTTGCACTAGATGCTTCACACGGGTTCACTGCCGTGCTCGGTGAGGACTAGGCTCCGCTCTGGATGCTTCACATGGGTTCACTGCCATGCTCTGCGAGGACCAGGATCCGCTCTGGACGTTTTCCACGGGGTCAAAGAGTGACGTTATCCGCGTTCCACGTAACCAGGAATTTTGCACTAGATGCTTCACACGGGTTCACTGCCGTGCTCGGCGAGGACTAGGCTCCGCTCTGGATGCTTCACACGGGTTCACTGCCGTGCTCTGCGAGGACCAGGATCCGCTCTGGATGCTTCACACGGGTTCACTGCCGTGCTCTGTGAGGACCAGGAACAGCTCTGGACGTTTTCCACGGGGTCAAAGAGTGACGTTATCCGCGTTCCACGTAACCAAGAATTTTGCTGATTATATCCGCATTTCACGGGATGGAGGTTTGACTGTTGGCGATACGTATACCACCGAGCCATGGAACTGGGAGTTGCCGCTGTTCCGCTTAGCTTGAAGTTGTGTCCGTCGTTACGAGACGAGTGTTGGGATGATCTCTAGGTCGCTTGTGACCCGTCGAGATTTAGCTTCTTTCTTTGGTGAAACCTGGGGGGGAGGTATGTTCCCTTTTGTTTACGCCCTTGGATTGTGTACAGGGTGTGATGGAACATCACCTGTAGGGCATAAATTTTATTTTTATTTTATTTCTTTTTCCGCGATGCTATATCGTTTCAGCTTTTATATCGCGAAGGTCGTGATTGCCCCATCATTTCGGCTATTTTTCGCGGTGCCCAATCATTTCGGCTATTTATTTATTTTCTACTCGCTGCTTTTTATTGCGAGTTGCCCCATCATTTCGGCTATTTTTCATGCATACATTTTTACTTGCTGCTTTTTATTGCAAGTTGCCCCATCATTTCGGCTATTTCGTATGCATGCGTGGCTTGCTAGCTTTCTCGCCGCAAGCTTGGATTTTAGACACCGATTTCAGCATCAGCACCGCTACAACTGGGATGTTGCCAGGAGCGAATCATCATTTGCCTCTGTGGATATTGAACAAAGGTGTCTTAGCAAACAGGGTTAAGGGTCCTGTCGACCAAGGCTTTTGACTTCATGAGCCGTAAGGGTCTCACCAAGGTATTTCTCCCTACAAGTCGTGAGGATCTCGTAGGTGTATTTTCTTCCTGGGAATCGTGAGGATCCCTAAGTGTATGTTTTTCTGTAAGTCGTAAGGATCCTACAAGAGGGTTTTTTCCTTATGGGTCGAGAGGACCTACAAGGGTTGCTCATTATATGGACATATCCCTAGTCACGGGTGTGACTTTGCTGGGGAAATGTTTATTCGCGCCCGTGGATTGTATACAAGGGCCAATATTGAGCCTCTTATAGGGCAGTATCGAAGGTTGTGGGGGATTTGCTTAAGAACATGTTTCGGTTTCTGTAACTTAAGACTTTCAAATCTCATGAGCCGTGAGGGTCCCATAAGAGAATTCTCCTTACGAGTCGTAAGGATCTCGCAAGTGTATTTTCTCCTTAAGAATCGTAAGGGTCCCTAAGTGTGTTGCTCCTTTGTGAGTCGTAAGGATCTCACGCGGGTGGTTTCTCCTCACAAGGTCGAGAGGACCCTGTAAGTGTCCTTTAACGAGGTTGCGCCCTTTCGGGTTTTCACAAACACTCGCCGGTAGCCCTGCTGTTTTTACTCACGGAGCCCTTTCGGGTTTTCATCCGTGCCCTTTTTGCCTGTGGACATACCGTTTTTTTTTTAATTCTTTCTCTCTCTCTTTCTTTTTTTTTTTACAAGGTCGCGCCCTTTCGGGTTTTCACGAACACTCGCCGGTAGCCCTGCTGTTTTTACTCACGGAGCCCTTTCGGGTTTTCATCCGTGCCCTTTTTGCTTATGGACATACCGTTTTTATTTTTATTTTATTTTTGTTAGTACGTCAGCCTGAAGATGCTGTGGGTTGGGAGTAGTTTAACGACGTTTCGGTCATTTTCCAAGTTTTAGGACATTGTGGTCCGCCGTTAGTTTAAGGACGTTTCGGTCCACTATTAGTTTAAGGACATTTCGGTCCGTCGTTAGTTTAAGGACATTTCGGTCCGTCGTGGAGAGAGCCGGCTACTACTTATAGAGCTTTGAGCTTTAGGAAGATAGCGAGCGGATATAGTCGTCGTCATCTATCATTGACCTAGGCTGTGGCTCCTTAAGCGTAGTATTTCTTTAGGAAGCGGCCGTTTATTAGCCTGAAAGGCCTTTCACCATGCATGTCCATGAGTAGATAGGCCCCACCCTGGTAGACCTTATCTATGATGTACGGGCCTTCATAGTTTGGCTCGAATTTTCCCCGCTTGACGCGATTGGGGATCATCGGTCTTTTGACCACTAGCACGAGTTCGCCTTGGCGGAATGTTCTCGGCCTGGTCAATCTTTCATACGAGCGCATCATCTTTGCTTTATAGGCCTCCAGATTTTGTTGCGCTATGAGCCGGGTTTCATCGAGGGCATCAAGCTCCTCAAACCGAAGGTGAGCATTTTCTTCGTTTGTCAATCCGTGGTGGACTACCACTCGTAGAGAAGGCAGCTCTATCTCGAGGGGCAGTACTGCTTCCGTACAGAATACCGGTGCGTATGGCGTCGTGTTCGTGGCCGTCTTGCACGTAGTTCGATATGCCCAAAGAGCCTCTTGCAGTCTCTCATGCCAGTCCTTCTTATTTCGGGACACCGTCTTTTTTATGATCTTTGTCAAGGTCTTATTGAAGGACTTGGCCAGACCGTTAGCTCGCGGGTTGTAAACTGAAGAATATCTCCAGTCTATATTGTGCTGCTGCGCGAAGCGGCTAATCTTATGGCTTCTGTAGGCTGGCCTGTTATCGGAGATAATCCGCCGTGGGGTTCCAAACCGATAGATGACGTGCGTCTTGAAGAAGTGGAGGATATTCTCCGTCTTCACTTCCCTCAGCGGTACTGCTTCTGCCCATTTGGAGAAGTAGTCAGTTGTCGCCAGGATGAAACGATGTCCCCGGGACGATGCTGGCTCGATGGGGCCGACTATGTCGGTCCCCCACATTTCGAATGGCCAGCTAGCCACCGTTGGGTGTAGTGGATTCGGATGTTGGTGGATAAAGTCTCTATGAATCTGGCACGAGTGGCATTGCTTCACATACTCGAGGCAGTCCTAGACCATCGTGGGCCAATAATAACCCATTCGTTTGATCTTCAATTTCATCTTCGGGCCTGCTTGGTGAGAACCGCAGAGTCCGTCGTGAACTTCCTGAACGACTCTTTCTGCTTCGTCAGGTCCTAAGCATCTCAGCCACAGAGAATCAAACGACCTCTTCTACCGAGTATCATTGACGAAAGCGAAAGATAGAGCTCGTTTCATGAGCTGATGTCTTGAGGACGCTCCTTCGGGCATTCGGTGGGACTTAAAGTAGTCTATGAAGACTTCCCTCCAGTCCTCAGCCTTCTTACGGTCTTTTATTTGTAGGATTGTCTGCTCAGTCGCTCCCTTTTCTTCGCATGATTCCGGAGATATTTCTGCCGGGGCGAGCACTCGACGGCTTTATACCACGATTCTGACGTCATCGAGGTTCTCGTCAGCCAGTTCAGCGAGCTTAGCTAACGCGTCTGCTTTGCTATTTTCCGCACGTGGTATACTTTCCAAAGTGTAGGAGGGAATTTGGGTCAATAGTTGTTGCACCTTTTCGCCGTATTTCACCAACTCCGGTTTGCACGTTTGGTAGTCACCATTTACTTGACTAACAACCAATTGAGAATCCCCGTATATAGAGAGGTCTTCAATTCCCATGTTAATGGCGATCTCGAGGCCCGCTATCAAAGCTTCATATTCGACTTCATTATTCGTCCTCGATTCCGTTAAGGAGAAAGCAAAGCGCATTATCCCTCCTTGTGGGGTTACGAAGATGAGGCCTACTCCCGATTTGATTATGGGGGTACATTGTTTGCGCTTCTTCATGGAAGATGCCCCGTCAAAATAGAGTTCCCATCGGGTATCACCGCCGCCGATCGCGTCGAATGCATGTTCGTCCGGCAAATCGCAGTTCAGAGGAGAACCGGCAGGTACTGGATGCTCAGCGAGGAAGTCGGCAATGGCCTGGCCTTTCACTGCCTTAAGAGGTCGATATGTTATTGAGAACTCCATCAGGAGTAGAGCCCATTTAGCGAGTCGACCCGTCAATATAGCCTTTGACATCAGATATTTAAGAGGGTCCACCTTCGAGATGAGACGGACTTCGTGCACCAACGCATAGTGCCTGAGTTTTGTTATCGCAAAGATTAACGCCAAGCAGTGTTTTTCAATGGGAGAGTAGTTGTTTTCTGCCCCCAGCAGAACTCGACTTAAGTAGTAGAGTGCTCTCTCTTTCCCTTGATCGTTCTCTTGTGCCCATAATGCGCCTAAGGAACCTTCGAGGGCGGTTGTATAAAGAATGAGGGGTTTTCCCTTGACCGGCGCAGCCAACACCGGAGGGTTCTGTAGGTACTGCTTGATCTCGTCTAGTGCACATTGGCATTTGTGATCCCAAACGAATGGAGTTCCCTTCTTCATCAGGTGGCTGTAAGGACGGCATTTGCCTGAAAGATTGGCGATAAATCGCCGGATGTATGCGAGCTTCCCTTGGAGAGACCGCAACTGTTTGAGGGTTCTTGGCGGAGGCATTTCCATGATCGCCTTGATCTTAGATGGATCTATTTCGATACCTCGATGTCGGATGATGAATCCCAGGAATTTACCCGAGGAGACTCCAGACGCGCATTTGAGGGGATTCATCTTCAAATTATATTACCGAAGGCGTTGAAATACAGTCTCCAGATGCTTTAAATGCTCTTCGTATGACATGCTCTTTACTACAAGGTCATCGATATAGCACTCGACGATGTCATGTATGAGGTCGTCGAAGATTTTTGCCATGGCCCTTTGATAGGTAGCGCCGGCGTTCTTTAGACCAAAGGGCATAACCCTGTAGCAGAATATACCCAAAGGGGTCCGGAAAGCGGTATGCTTCTGGTCTTCGGGATGCATCTTTATCTGATTGTATCCTGACGAACCGTCCATAAAGGAGAAAACCTCGTGAGTGGACGTGTTATCTATCATTAGCTCGGTTACTGGTACTGGGAAATCGTCCTTTGGACAGGCTTTATTGAGATCCCTGAAATCCACGCATATGCGTACCGTCCCATTCTTCTTCATTATCGGGACGATATTGGCGATCCAGTCGGGATGCTGGACTTCTTGGATAAATCCAGAATCGATCAGCTTCTTGACTTCGGCGTTGATGCTCATTTCAAGCTCGAGTCGCATCCTTCTTGGCGCCTGCTTGACTGGCTTGATATCTGGGGATATTGCTAATTTATGCACAGCAATCTCCGGATCCAATCCTGGCATTTCGGAATAGTTCCACGCGAAGCAGTCTTTATGCCGTTGAAGCACGTTCTTTAACGCAGCCACCCTTTCTTCAGATAGCAGCTCGCTGACAAATGTCGGTCGCGGGTCATCTGCCGATCCCAACTCAATCTTCTTGAGGTTATCTGCAGTAGTATGTATGCCGTCTTCCAGTTCTTTTGGAGCTGGCGGAAATTCTGAGATCACCTCATCATCGCTGTTCTCAAAGCACCAGGGAAGGTCATCCATGTTCTCGGGCTCTTCTTTTAATATCGTAACCGTGTAGCAGGTGCGAATCCGCTTCCAGGGCTGAGGTGGATCTGGTTCTGCTTTTGCGGCTTTGGGTTCATGCTTTCGTGGCGGCGTTACCCTCCAGCCGTCGGATAAAGCGAATCTGCCCTGTTGGTACTGGTCCTCGACCCAGTTCTTGAAGGTGAAGCAGTCTTCGGTAGGATGTCCTATGGCTCGGTGATAAGAGCAATAGCTCAGATGAGAAGCCTTGTTAGCTTGCTCAGGGTGTCTAGACTCTGGAAGCGCGATCATTTGATGTTTTATAGCGAGCTTGAGTAACATCTCCGTCTTGTCTCGGGGGAAGGAGTACGCTCGACTCATCTTCTTCATGAGGGACAAATCCGAGCCGCGTAATACCCGCTCACGTAACTCTCTAATCCTGCATCGTTGTTGTCGGCTCCTCTTTCCGCTTCTTGATTTATTTCCGTCTCTGCGTCGGGCTTTTTGTACAACGGGTTGACAAGGATGAGTATCTTTGTCTTTTGCAGCCTGTTGAAATAGACGTTGCGTCCTGGCCTTCTCGTAGATGGCCATCTCGCGGTTGTGGTCTTCCCGAGCTTTTTGACCCACTTTCCTGATAAGCTTGTCCATTCGTTCTTCAAACGACGGACTCGGCACTTCAATCGCGGGATCTAGTTTTGATGAGGGGTTGGCATTTCCTGACAGGGCGTCCTCTTCTTCATCAAAGGTATATATAGCGTAGCTACTGTGGGCCCGTTCCCGTTTTCCGGCTCTCATGTATCCAAGCCCAAGTGTTTCCATTTTCCCGTTGGGCAATTTGCGTTGAGTCCCAGGAACATCCCAAATCCTGTTGTAGAACCGAGCTTGTCGAACAGTCTGTTTTAAGGGTATTCCTTGGCGCTTCAATAGCCTCTTTAGTCCATTTGTGTAGTATCTGGGCAAACGGATAGGTTGGAGCCTGTCGAGTGTAACATCCGTGCCATGCCAGATCTCTTTCTCTATTTTCGACTCTGAGGATCGGTAGAATAGGATTAACTTCTCACCCCTTTGCCTGGGAGGGACATAAAACGTTTGCAGGTCCTGCACATTGTAAGCTTGAAGTGTGTCGAGATCCTTGTAGTGTTCTCGCGGCACCATGGTGATTTGCAAACTCTGATCATCGCTAGGGGGTGCTTGTATTGACAGCCGATTGGAGAACACGGCATTAACCTCATCTTCCGAGTCACTTCCGAAGACCAACATGGGGGCGGACGTCCCCGGGTTGTTGCGTTGAGATGGCCCGGCATAAACTATCTCTTCTTCTTCTTCGGTATCGCTCCCGAAAACAGGGATGGTGGCGGCGGCTTTGTTCTCCGGGTTGCGACACCTTTCTGTATCCTCGAAATCTGGCAAAAAGTACTTCGCATCTTCGTATTTGCGGACTTCGTTCATGGAAAATAGGTTCAACTCACCTGTTACGGTATACTCGAAACCATCCTTAAAGTACTTCATACACTGATGTTGTGTAGAAGGGATGATGTTGTACTCGTGTAGCCAAGGACGACCGAGCAAGGCGTTGTAGCAGGTCTTGGCGTCAATGGCATAGAATTTGATGTCTGTGACGAGGAGTCCAAAGCGTAGTGTTAGTATTACAGATCCGAGAGTCCGTGACGATTGTGAATCGAAACCGGAGATGGTAATTTTGTCACGAGCGAGGTGTTGCACACTCATGCAAATTTCCTTTAACACCCGAACGTTAAGGAGATTGACGGAGGATCCATTATCCACCAGGATCTTGCCTATCTTGATATCATGGCAGTATCCAGAGACATATAGGGGACGGTTGTGGTCGCACGTCCCGAGAAGGAAGTCTTCGTCACCGAAAGTGATGTCGGCCGTATGCACTTCCTCCAATTCATCCTTCATCCTTTCAGTGGCGAGGAAGGCTTAGAATTGCTCAGGTTCTTGTAACGCCTTAATTAGTGAGTCTCGCGCTTCTTTTGATAATAGGAGGGCATCGAGAATGCTAAGCTGAGAAGGTAGCTTCCTTAGGTGCGCTAGGATGTTATAGTCCACCTTACCCTTCCTAGGAGGGTCTTTGGCAGCCAGCTCTTTCATGACTTGGTCATCTAATGTGATATCTTCAGTGGCCTTTTCCTTTCCCTTATCTTTTCTACTCGCGGGCCCGAGATTCTTTTCTGGGAGTGTGAGATTGCGCAGCTGAATGTTCTCGCAGGCCCCCGATTTCTCCTCTTTCCCTAAAACGGATTCTTTAAAGAGAGGGCCCAGAGCCATTTCTTTATCGGAGTCGCTCCCAAAGGTGAGAACTTGTGACCCTCTGGCGTTGACCATGTAACAGCTGCCAATAGTTCTGTTGTGCCCGTCGGCAGTACTCCTTCGTTCCCGACGAGTCTTGCGTTTCATGCGCTTAAAATGTTGCCGATGAGCAACATATCCTTGCCACCATATCTTAAAGGCATCGCACTCCTCCGTGGGGTGTGAACTTTTCCGATGATATGCGCAATAATCAGGGTGCCTCTCCACCCCATTGAGCTTGTTTTCTTCCGAGGGTGGTAGCTTCATTCCTATCGACATGGCTTTGGCAAACCGTTTTCTCGTCTTGAATATCTTCTTGTCTGCCTCGGATGCCTTTCGATCTGGCGGGAGTACTTCAACTCTTTCATTTAGTCGCCTGCGTTCGGCTCCTTCCGATGCGGCCATCTCACGCTCCTGATCTTCTTTACTCTTTAGACGAATCTCGTCTAGAAAGGCGTCGATCATTTTATCTGTTGGCCACACACGCTCTGGTTCAGGCTTTGTCCCCAGTTTCTTAGTGCCAGGGGTTTTTTCATCGTCGGCAAACGAGTGGGAGATTACGTTACAACTCGCCACGTATCCCTCGGATTCATCCGACGAGCTTTTTCCATCATCTTCCTCTTGAAAGATGTGGTTGAGGAACTCTTGCAGCGTGACAGGAGTTCGCGCCTTTTGATTGTACTCTTCCATCGCGTCGATTTGCTTCTGCAAATTCGTGCGCTTGTCTCCAGGCTTCACGGGCTTCTTGGATTTCTTCTTCTTTTTCTTCGAAGATTTTGACGGTTGGGCGTGAGTATTTGGGCCATCACCACCGCTTTTTGTAGTTGGGCGCGGCCTCAGCATTCCTTCAATAATCTGAGGTTCAAGAGGGCCCTTCCATTCGATCGCAGGGCACGCATGAAGGTCCCTCAGCATTCTTTTGGTTTTAGTTGATAGCACGATTTCCCATGGAGCTTCTTCAATAAAGGAACAAGTCGCCCCCGGTGCGTCCGTCTTCTTAGGAGTATGTGGCTGTGGCGGGTTCACCTTCCACTTTTCGGACAGCGCAAACTTTCCCTGGAGGTATTGATCTTCAATCCATCCTTTGAAGACGAAGCAATCCTCAATCGGATGGCTTACCGTTTGATGGTAAGGGCAATAGTTGGGGTTGTTCACCTCAGTGGGTTGTGGCGGTCGCCTTGGATTTGGCAGGTTTATAAGTCTGTTGCGTACTGCCAGCTCGAATAGCCGTTTCGTCTTGTCCCGTGGGAACGAGTAGGGACGCTTCATCTTCTCATTATAATACCGGCGTCTTTCTTCCAGTTGATCCGTCAGCTTTGGGGCATTGGGTTGCTGCTGGGCATTCGCGACGAAGGTGGCATTTCCTTTACCCTTGTCATTCCGAGGTTCTGGCTTCGGGGGAGACGGTCTATGACCCATTTGGTCCATCTGAGCCAACTTGTCGATTAAAGCCTGGAATGTGGTTGGCTTAAAGAACATCATAAACTGGGAGATAGTTGCGTGAGGGTCTAGGGTTCCCACGAACATGCCCACCGCGGGCGCTTCCTCAATGCGTTGCTCGCATTTCGACCACAAATTCCGCCATCGTATAGCATACTGGACCCAAGTTTCGCCTGGTTTTACCCTGGCGTTAATCAGTGCCGTTATTGGAGTGCGTTCGCTGGCGCTTACGAATCGCTGAGTGAATAGAAACTCCATTTCAGCGAACGTCTTGATAGAATCGTTCGGGAGTTCCGAATACCATTCGAACGCTGTTTCTGATAAGCTACCCACGAACTGGCGAAGCAACAGTTTATCATCTCCGCCGGTGTTACCGCAAAGGGCCCTGAACTGGGCGACATGTTGGTGGGGATTGCCGGTCCTCTTGTAAACATGGAACTTGGGAATTGTGTAACCAGGCGGGTACTTGATTTGGTCGTACCAGCTTGGATATGGCCGCCCCGTTTTTACGACTTGACCAGCTGCCTCAGTCGCATGATGAACCCGGATTTGCTGGGCTATATAGTCGACCAAGTCAGCCTTAGAGATTGTCTCCTCCTTGGCCGTTGAGAGGGCCGGTGGTGGATTTGACGTTTCTCCCCTGTCGTCTTCAAGGACGATCGGGGGATCCTCAGCGGGTGGATCCTGTTGGATCATCATTCCTATCATATCTTGGAAGAGGAGGTCCATACGCTGTATGTTGACTGCTTGTTCAGCAGCCTCTTTGTCCTTCTTCTCCAATATTCGGCGAAGGAATTCGGCGTCGGTTTCTTCCTCCTGGCGTTCGTCCGAAGACGTTTCTGGGTTTTCTTTTGGCCCGGTAAGTGCGGCCATAGCATTCATCATTTCCTGGAGCTTTTGCTGTTGCTCCTGAGCTTTGGTCACCGACCGTGTGAGCGGTCTATGACCTGTAGACGCACGGCTGTCTTCTTTTCCTGGACCTATGTATACGGTGTGGACCATCATGCCCCCAGACTTAGGGCGTCTGGGCTCAGTGCTTTTAGCTGTCGTTGCAGGCTGGGGGATCTTCTCTAGCTTCCTCCTTTTATGAGCAGTGGAGGTTGAGGGGGTCGTTGAGGTGGGCGTCCAGACGGCCTTTCGTGGTTTAGCCTGGTGACCGGCTTCCGATTGGATTTTCAGCTTCTTGCGCTGGCGGGAGAAGTTTGGATCGATCATCGAATCTCGGGCCTGCCGCCAAACCTTATAGATTTTGGAAGACAGCCGTTGAGGGGATCAGGGCTGTTCTGACTTTATTTCCACAACCTATTTTAGTGGGGGAGGAGACCTCTTTAGCACCGCAGTAGGAGAATTCCTTCGCACCTTATTTAGCATCTCGAAGCTGTTCCCCGTTGGAACAGCAGCATTAACTTCTGCCATCGGGGCTGATGGAGTTAGCCCAGAGGGAGAGTTGCCCCCAGCCTTCCTTACTCGGCGCCAGTGGCGACGTCGAGCGTGTCGAGCGGACGACGTTGGTTCAGCGGTGAGAATAGCTTCGTCTTGCCCCCTGTGTAGGTGGGGGTCGTTGCTGGTGTTAGCCTGTCAAAGACCGACGTCCTTTGGATAGCAGGAGCGGGAGCTGGAGCCGTCAATCTTGTAAAGACCGACTTTGTGGCAGGGGAAGCCGCCCTGGCGATTTCAGGAGCAGGACCGGTCACTTTCTTAGAAGCAGCCTTCTCTGGGATTATAGGCCTCATTGTGGGTCCACAGGAGTCTTGGCCCAATCTAGAGAAGACCGAGGCGCTGGTGTTGGGCGACCCGTTGAGAGGGGCCGCGGCTGGGGTAAGACGATCAAAGACCGACTTCTTGGGAGCTTCCTCTGTCAGCACCGGCGCGGTGAAGCTTGTCGGTGGGAGCATGATCCCAAAAAACAATCCTGTGGTGGCTCGAGTCACCTGGTCCACCGATATTATGAATAACGAAGCAGCTTGGGGTCCGTAGGCTATACCTCCTGGCGAGGCAGAGCGTTGGTCGCAATTGCAGTCCGAGCAGTTGGAGCATTTCGCAGAAGTAGAAGCCATCGATCCTTTGCTTTCTGCAATGAGCAAGACGCCAAGTCTTAGTATCTCGAAACCCAAGGGCAACCATTAGCGAACCGCGATTGGTTCGCGAATCACGACACACGAAGTGTGGAGTGGAAAGAGGAAAAGGTCCCACCGGGCATGCCAGAATCTGTTCCCCTCCGAAAGACGGCGCACAAGACTGCGATGTCTTGGCACTGAGATTCGGGGTAGATGCTAATTGGTGCTATCCGTCCACCTCTCCGAAGATGCCAAGTTGATTTATGGCACCATGTATCGAAGGTCTGAACGGATGCGTCCGATGTAGCAGACTTCGTCAGATTCCCCCTCTCTTGAGGGGTTTTTGATTGTGGGGACGCTCTTCCCTGCAGGCGCAAGCCCCTGCAGTTAATTACGCTACCGCGCCGCGGTAACAACTTTCTCCTTCTCCAGATGGTCACTTCGTGTCGTGTGTGTCTATTTTATGTTTTGTTGCCCGTGGATTGTTTACGGAGACCGAGTTATGTTGTCGCCCGTAGGGCGTGGACTAGTCCAAATCCGTATTATCTTAGATTTGGGTTTGGGGGTTTGGTTTGAGGATACGTTAGCCATATTTGAGGCCAAGATCAACTCAAACATTTGTTAAGGATACGTTAGTCTAACCTGAGACTAAGATCAACTTAACGGGATCGTTTAGATCCGACAAAAGAGCATTTGGGCTCCATTGTTCCAGTTTAGGGACATAGTGGTCCATTTAATGTATGGCCGTCGGGACCCGTCACCTCTCTGACGACGTTGAAGGATTACAACGACAGATGTCAGAGGAGTTCAGAGATGTACCCTTGAACCAAAGTTGATTGGGGGATTTATAGTCCAGTTTGGGACTAAAGTCTGTTTGAAAGGTTTAAGGATACGTTAGCCATATTTAAGGCTAAGATCAACTTAAACGGGATCGTTTAGATCCAACGAAAGAGCGTTTGGGCTCTATCGTTCCAGTTTAGGGACATAGTGGTCCATCGCTAGTTTAAGGACATTGCGGTCCATGGGTAGTTTAAGGACATTGCGGTCCATTGTTAGTTTTAAGACATCTCGGTCAAGGTTAAGGACGTCGTAGTCCATGGGTTTAAGGACCCCACAGTCCATTGTTAGTTTTAAAACATCTCGGTCAAGGTTAAGGACGTCGTAGTCCATGGGTTTAAGGACCCCACAGTCCATTGTTAGTTTTAAGACATCTCGGTCAAGGTTAAGGACGTCGTAATCCATGGGTTTAAGGACCCCACAGTCCATATCAATGTGTGGTCATCGGGACCCGTCACCTCTTTGAAGACGTTGAGGGATTACAACGCCAAGTATCAAAGGAATGAAGAGATGTACCCTGGAGCCGGAGTGAATTAAATAGTCTTTGGCCCAATTTGGGATCAAGACCAATTAATTATGTTATGAGCCCATTAGCCCAGTTAATTACGAATTGAGGACTTATGGCCAGCTTGGGCTAAATCCCATCATGTCTGGGACATCGGCCCTCCTGTTGGTCCCTTGAAGGAGAGGCTTTGCCTCTGGCCATTTAGCCAATTAGGCCAATGCCTAGTGTTAAACACTAAAGACCAATCAGTGTTGAACACTGAGAATGAGATTGATAAGTCAGTGTTTAACACTAGAAGATAGTTGGTGTCAAACACCAGCAACAAGGCCTTCAAATTAGTGTTAAACACTAAAACAGACCAGTGTTAAACACTGGCAACAGAAATCCCAAATTAGTGTTGAACACTAAGGTAATCAGTGTTGAACACTGCAAATAAAGTTCTTTGCTTAATGTTGAACACTAAGGCCAAACAACGTTTTAACACTGAATTCAGGGGTTCCAATTTAGCGTTAGACGCTGAGGCAAGAGGGGTCACGTGGTAGCACGTGAGGGCGCCCTCCCTTCTTTTGTTCTGCTGAGAAGATCGCATCTTTTGGAGCATCACGTGTCATCACGTGACGGGTGTTTGAATGGAGTATGTTAAAGCCTCTGCCAAAGGTCACGTGAGGCACTGCCTCAAAGGGCTTTCTGTAGATCTTTTGGGGGGGTCACGTGGTGACACGTGACCCTACTTTTCTGTAGTTGTTTAGAAGATCTGTTAATCCCTTTCAGGAATTAAATTTCTCGTAGGGTTGAACCCTGACAATAATTTCAGAGGAATTACATTCCTAGTTCCTTTTGAAGAGTTGAACTCTGAATTTCCTGTAGGAATTAAATTCCTCATATATGTGAAGAACTGAATAGGGTTAAACCCTAATAAAAGCTTTAAGGAATTAAACCCCCACTCTCTGTTAGAGAATTATTCTGGGGAATAAGATTAAGGGAATTAAATTCTTGTTGTTTTAATAGAACTAAGTTCTTAACTAGGGTTAAACCCTGATTCTTTTCATTCTGAAGGAATTAAATTCCCATAACACAGGGTCAAACCCTAATTTTATTTTGAAGGAATTAAATTCCTATAGTTCTGTGAGAATTAAATTCTCGTGCTTCCATTCCCTCTCTATGCTTTGGATCTGCATGGCAGGATCTCAACCCATTGAGAATTAAATTCTCAACTCAAGGGGAGATGTGCACTTTACAGATCCTCCATCAAAGAGAGAAGAAATATGTCCTTCTGTTTTATATCAGAGTTAAACTCTGTTGAGAATTAAATTCTCTTTTCTTTCAATGAAACCTTCCCTTTCTTACCTAGGGTTTTCTTTTGCAGAAGATCCAAATTCCTCTAAAGTATCAAGGCTCTCTCTTTTTTCTTCCCTCTGCATATATATCTCTTTTTGTGTGTCTCTTGGCTCCTATTTATAGGAGAAGCAGCCGAGTCAATTAGTTTTTGATGAATCTTTCATTGAGAGATTTGATTGGTATCCATCATTCGTTTTGGACCTTTGGATTATTAGGTGAATTTTATTCACCATTGGATTTTAAATCCAGAGATTCTCCTTTGTTATTTCGATTAGATTTTACGGGGAAATCTTCCCAAATTCGAGATTTTCCCATAGATAGATGATATTTAATCACCTTTAAATCTTTAATTCAATCGATTGCTTTTGGAAAGATTTGAGAGGTCTTTTCTCAGAATTTAATTCTGTTAACAAATGGGATTTGAAGTCGGTCACGTGTGGCCACGTGACCCCCTTGGAACGAGCCCTCTTCTTTCTTTTTGCGCTCTGCTTTCTGGCCGCTGCTTAACCGTCACGTGCCACCACGTGACCCCTGGTCACGTGTGAGCACGTGACCCTCGTCTGGAGCCTTTTTCTTGGTTTAACCGGAGAACAAATCTGCTGCTTTTGATTATCACGTGCCAACACGTGACCCTGGTCACGTGGGAGCACGTGACCTCTTCTGAAGCCTTTTCCTTGATTTGATCAGGAACCGGTTTGCCTTTGAAGCCGTTTTTAATTGTCACGTGCCAACACGTGACCCAGGTCACGTGGGAGCACGTGACCCTTTCTGAAGCCCTTTTCTTTGATGTAGTCGGGAAGCTGAATTTGCCTTGCCGATACTTTTATATGTCACGTGCCAACACGTGACTGCTGGTCACGTGTAAGCACGTGACCCTTTTCTGAAGCTTTTTCCATAAGCTTTTCTGATTCTAAATCAGGAAACAGTTGTGCCGGATGCGCTTAGTCGGTTACCAGTAATTCAGGTGTTAACTACGCAGAAGGAGATCGTCGCAGATTTTCGAAGATTTGACTTGGAGGTTGTGCTGCCGCGTTCTACGGGACAGTTGTTGCAGTTGCAAGTACATTCGTCTTTGATCGAGAATATTAAAGCAGCTCAATCGCAGGATCCTAGACTGCAAAAGTTTCGAGAGCAGGTTGAAGCCGGCTACGAACAGATTTATTGATCCACGAAGATGGTTCGTTGAGGTATGGTAGCCGTTTGTGTGTGCCAAAGGGTGATGTTCGTGAAGAGCTTATGAAGGAGGCACACAGTTCAGCTTATTCTGTACATCCAGGAGGCACAAAGATGTACCGAGTTATTCGACAGCATTTCTGGTGGGAGGGCATGAAGCGGGAGATTGCTCGCTTTGTGGCGAAGTGCTTGGTGTGTCAGCAAGTTAAGGCTGAACATCAAAGGGTTGCTGGTTTATTGCAACCACTTCCGATTCCTCAGTGGAAGTGGGAACATATAACCATGGATTTCGTGACGGCTTTACCGCGGAGTCCAAAAGGCAACAATGCAGTATGGGTAATTGTTGACCGATTGACCAAGGCAGCTCACTTTATTCCTTTTCGGGTTGGTCAATCAACAGAGACTTTGGCAGAGCGGTACATGCAGGAGATTGTAAGATTGCATGGAGTACCGGTGAGCATCGTATCCGATCGGGACACTCGGTTCTTATCACACTTCTAGAGGAGTTTACAGGAAAGTTTGGGGACTCGATTGAAGTTTAGCACAGCTTATCATCCTCAAACTGATGGTCAGTCGGAGAGAACGATCCAAACTCTTGAGGATATGTTGAGAGCATGCATGTTGGACTTCAAGGGGTCTTGGGAGGATCATCTACTTTTGGTGGAGTTGTCTTACAACAACAGTTTTCAGGCAACTATTCAGATGGCTCCATTTGAAGCTTTGTATGGTCGTAAATGCCGTTCACCTGTTTGTTGGGACGATGTCGGTGAACGAAGATTATTGGGACCAGATTTGGTTGTGCAGACAGTTGAGAAGGTTAACCCTATCAGAAATCATATGAAAGCAGCACAGGACCGACAGAAGAGTTGGGCAGATACGTCAAGAAGACCTTTAGAGTTCACCGTAGGTGATTTGGTATTCTTGAAGATATCACCGACTAGAGGGGTGATTCGTTTTGGAAGTCGAGGAAAGCTTAGTCCTCGATTCGTTGGACCCTTGAGATCGTGGAGCGTGTTGGTGAGGTAGCGTATCGTTTGGCGTTACCGCAGTCCTTGGCAAATGTGCACGATGTGTTTCACGTATCTCAACTACGAAGGTATGTTCGAGATGAACACACGTTCTGGATCATTCGAAGTTAACAGTACGGGAAGACTTAACTTTTGAGGAGCGACCGGTTGAAATCGTGGAGCGAAAAGGTTCTTAAGAACAAGGTTATCCCCCTTGTGCTTGTTTCTTGGGGTAATCGATCGCATGGAGAGTCCACTTGGGAACGAGAAGATAAGATCCAGCAGAAGTTTCATCACCTTTTCCTGTAGTTTTCTATCTTTGTATTCTTGGAATTTCGAGGACGAAATTCTTTTTGTAGTTGGGTATAATGTAACACCCGAGCCCAATGCTACTATTTTTCAGTTACTGTTTGAGCATTAATGTGGTACTCATTTCATTTAGCCTGCTTGATTGTCACTTACTGTAAAATTTTACCTGGCAAAGTCATTTCTGCACATAACAAATTTTAGCATCTAAAATAAAATTAAAAATATCCATCTTGGCCTACTCGACACCCCTAATCCTGTGGTAGCATCCATGCATCGTGTTCTCGTCCCGTTCGGTGAAACGGGCGAGTTTGGACGGCTACGCGCGCGTACAGGTGTCCGTTTTGGGGGTATGCTTTTTAATCATAAAACACTTAATTTTAAAATTTGGAACCCGCTTAAAATCCTATTATTTAAATTTCAAATTTTTGGACCAAACCCGGGCGCGATTTGGAAATGTTTTATTTGGCGCCAAAATCCCAAAATTTAATAATCTTTAAACCTTAATATATTCTGCAACTTATATATTTTCACTGTTGTTAACTAAATCCTTTAAATACTTTTTTAAACCTCCAAATCATTCCTTCAGCCAATCACGGGGCTGTTAATCCCCGTGGGCCCCATCACAAATCTCTCTCTCTCTAACCTTTTTCCTCTCTCTCTCCTCTATATTACCTTTTCTCCCTCCTCTTCTTTCGTTCAAAAAACGCAGAAACCCAACGAGCCCTCAACGCAAGCCCTAGCCGTCTCCATCCTGGCCGCCGTAGTCTCAACGCCGGCGCCAGCGTCACCAGCACCCTCGCCTCCTCTGCCTCGCCTCGCCTACACCTTCTTTCATCCACCCCCGCGCACCCTGCACAGCCGCGACCGCCTGCAGTCTTTCCTGCACGCCTCTGCGTCGCCTGAGACCTCGCCGGTGACTCGCCGTCGTCACCCTCGTCTCCTCCTCGCATCCCTCTCCACATCCCGGCCTCCCAAACCGCTTCCACCTCCCTCTACAGACCCCCTCGGCCGCGGCTGCACACCATAACCCACTGCCTTCGCCGGAGTATCACCACGCCGGCAACCTTCTTCACCGTCGCCCCGTGCCGGCTTCCCTGAAATCTCAGAAACCCTACCAGTAAGTCCTTCTTCTCCCCTTCTTCTTTGTTTCCTTCTTTTTCTTGATTGCAATTCTTGATTTTTACTGTTTGCTTGCTCGGCCGTGCCGGCGATGTGTCCCGACGATCCAGCAGAGTACTCTGACCCGTGTGGTTCCTTGGTTCGTTGTTTGGGTTCAATCCGTGAACCGTGCGTCCGTCGCGAGTTTCCCCGCCGACGTTACGTTCCGTTTTTCCCGGTTCGTGACCCGTTGAGGCAAGTACCCCTTGCTACATGCTATACAATATTTACATATATGTATTGACACCCTAAACCTGTAAAATTTAACTTGGTACAATCGTTTCCCATTTTTGGTTACAATACTGCATTATATCATTTTACTGTTAAACATGGAACTTACAGTTTGCAAATTGAACCTAATAATTAAATCTACCTGTTCAGTCCCATTTTACTGTTAAAATAGCTGGTAGCATTTATCCCTGTAGTTCTGTTACATTCGGACACTCGTATGCATTTAACCTGAAATAACTGTATTGAACCGTTAACATGACTAAACGGCTATATCGTCTTACCGCACTCTTGTAATTTGAATGAAACTGCTTATTATGTAATTCATTGTTTATCTCATGTTGTTAATACCCATGGTTGATTGTATATCTGATTGTGAGCACACCCACGATATTGTTTACATCTTGACCTGACATTGCTACACATGTATATATTGATATACCTGACATGGTACCGTATACTGTTAACTTGACCTGATGTACCATGACTCGACCCGTTACCTGATCTTGTGTCTAATGCCAACAAACCTGACATGTAGTCCTCATGGACCGTTCCTGTTGTCTATCCAGACAAACCTGCTTTTACCTGATCCTGTGTTGGCATTAGTTCTTGATTACTGAATACCTGACTTGACATACATAACTTGGGGGTATGGGGAAATCAAAGGTGAAACCGACTTGTAACTCAACAGTTCGATACCTGTTCTGATCAGTCTTACGGGCTAGGCCAGCCCCGGAGTGATGATGCTGACATCACTCGCCCATCCTGCTACTTGTTACTGCCTAACGGCACGTCTCGGATTCAGCCCCGAGAATCTTGACCGTGGTCCCGGGCACGCACGGGATACTATTGAGTTACATCGACGATTCATCAATTGATTTCAAAGACTTTAGAATAGAAAACCTGATAGAACAGTTTAGTTACCCACTGCACACTACCCTGCACTGCTTGATTATTGCTACTCTCGTTTTATTCATGTTTATTTTGCATTGCCTGTTACATTGTTCATATTATATTAGTTGTTGACATGACGCGCTGACGTCTGGGTTTTGCATGGCCCAGATTCCGTACCGCTGTCGCAGTCTGAGCAGGAGTACTTCAGCCAGCAGGCTGAGCTGTGAGTGCAGTAGTAGTTAGTTTTATTTGCTGCATTTATTCCTGATGTGAGCCCGCATTATGGGACACACTTTTTAGTTATTTGTATTGGATCATTTGCTTCCGCATTTATTTATTATTGACTCTTGTTATTCTGAATTATGGACATGTTTTAGATAGTTTTATCTAGTTCTTGATATCTCTACAGCCGTAATGTGACTGTGGATGGATACTTCCTACCCCCAGGTAGCATGGTTGGCTATGTCACGTGCCCAATTTAGTGTACTCTGGGAAGCGGGGCGTGACAGCTACCCTGCTCGGCTATCCCTGGCCGATAGTTTCCCTACTCGCAACGCCGGGAATCAAAGCCCTCGCCAAGAGGCAACCGCGCAGCTTCACTGCCCGGTTATCCTTAGCAGGCCTCCTACGGCCCCTCCAACGCTAAGGATCAAAGTCCTCCTTAGAGGCAGCTCAGCAGCTACCCTGCTTGGCTATCCCCGGCTGGTAGCTTCCTACCAAAACCGACAGAGATCAAAAGCCCTCCCAGAAGAAGTCGAGCCCGAACCTCGCTCGGCTATGCTTCAGGACAAAAGCCCTCGCCAAGAGGCACCGGGCCGTAACCCTGCTCGGCCAAGGGTCCTTGGTAGGCTTCTTACAGCCCCTCCCGCGCTAAGGACCAAAGTCTTCCTTTGAGGAGGTCGAGCCCGACCCTTGCTCGGCTATCCCCGGCTGGTAGCTTACTACCACAACCGACAGGGATCAAAGTCCTCGCCAAGAGGCACTGGGCAATAACCCTACTCGGTCCCCATCCTGAAGGATCAAAAGCCCTCGTAAGAGGCAACCGAGCCCGACCCTTGCTCGGTCATCTCCGGCTGGTAGCTCCCTACCCATGACACCAGGGATCAAAGCCCTCGCATGAGGCATCTGAACAGCTACCCCGCTCGGTCATCCCAGGCTGGAAGTTGCCTACCCACGACGCCAGAGATCAAAGCCCTCGCCAAGAGGCAACCGCGCAGCTTCACTGCCTGGTCATCCTTAGTGGGCTTCTTACAGCTCCTCCGAGGCTAAGGATCAAAGTCCTCCTTAGAGGCAGCCGAGCGGATTCCCTGCTCGGCTATTCATGGCCGATAGCTTCCCTACTCGCAACGCCAGGGATCAAAACCCTCACCAAGAAGCAACCGCGTAGCTTCACTGCCCGGTTATCCTTAGCAGGACTCCTACGGCCCCTCCAACGCCAAGGATCAAAGTCCTCCTTAGAGGCAGCTCAGCAGCTACCCTGCTCGGCTATCCCTGGCCGGTAGCTTCCCTACTCGCAATGCCATGGATCGAAAAGTCCTCCCAGAGGCAGTCGAGCCCGACCCTCGCTCAGCCATCCCCTGCTGATGGTTGCCTGCCCACAACGCCAGAAATCAAAGCCCTCGCCAAGAGGCAACCGAGCAGCTTCCCTGCTCAGTCATACCCAGCAGGCGTCCTCCTGCCCAACAGACACTGCGGGCTTATAGCCCTCGTAACGAGGCCTCTGAGCCCATTCATGCTCGGCACGACTATGGCGGACATCCCTCTTCCCATCACATGCAGCGGATCCGAGGCCCCAACAAGGGACATCAGGTCTATCCAAGTCTAAGCGATCCCCCCTCGACTTTGGGGCCAAGGAGATGCCTCCTTCTCAGCAGCGCTTGGCACACTTGGCAAGTGATCGATCAACTCGACGAACGATCGCTAGACAGATAGCCGACCTGACATGGAAGCCCAACAGTGCAAGCAAAGATATTTTACGAGCATTCTTCACAAACAAAAGATAAAGTGCAAACTGATGAAACAAAAAAAGTTTTACTACCAAAAGCGAAGTCTTTACAAAGGGTATTGTTCCCTGATAAAATATCAGGAAATTCCCCAATAGGGTATCACATGCTCACACGTGATCAAGGGGCACGTGCTGACACGTGATGGTTTCCTGGGACTCTGGTATAACATCATTAAATTCTAATCAAGCAGGCAATTAGTGGAGTCACGTGCCACCACATGATGGGCTTTTGAAACCCACCAAAAGGGATTAAAAATAGAATAAGACACTAAGGAAAGACCCCAATGGAGCATCACGTGCTCACACGTGACCAAGGGTCACGTGCAGACACGTGATGATTTCTTAGCTCTGCTAAAAGGCAGAATTAAATTCTGAATAAAATGTTTAATCAAGAGGGTCACATGCCAACACGTGACAGGTCCCTTAACTCTTTAATTGATAGAATTAAATTCTATTTCAATGATCAAACATTAGGATCACGTGCCAATACGTGATGGGCTTTAAAAGCCTTCTGAGCTAAAAAGAATTAAATTCTAATTAAGGGAAATCAAAGACCCTAACTGGGAAAGTATTTCTTTAAATCTTTCCAAACGAAAAGATGGTGCTCTGTAAGATAGAGCACCGTTGGAATAAAAATCCAATGGTGATTAAAAAATCACCAATTTATGGAAAGATTTCATATAAGAAAAGATTCCTCTGAAATTCACCAAGAATAACAAACAGAATATCTTCTGGATTAAAAATCCAATTGTGAATAAAACTCACTGAGTGATCTAAAAGATCATGTTAGTTACAAAAACAACCAAAATCTTTCAATGAAAGATTCACTAAACAAATTGATTCTTTTCCTTCTCCTATAAATAGGAGCCAAGAAAAGGAGAAAAGGAGGATTTTTGGATCTTGGAATTTTGATTTTCTGGAGGAAAAAACAGCAGCAGAGAGAAAAGAGAGGAGAATTTAATTCTCAAGAAAAGAAACCCTAGGTGAGAAAGGGGAAAGAGATCTAAGCTCCATAAAACAAAAAAGAGAATTTAATTCTCAATCTAAGAGTTTAACTCTTCTGCAAAAGAACTTAGTTCTTCCTTTGGTTGAAGATCTGCAGAAGCAGATCTCCCCACAAGTTGAGAATTTAATTCTCATCGGGGAGATTCTGCCATGCAGATCCAAAACTTAGAGGGAGAATTGAGTATGAGAATTTAATTCTCCCAATTTCACAGGAATTTAATTCCTCCCAAATAAAACTAGGGTTTAACCCTATATGAGAATTTAATTCTCCCAAATTCATAGGAATTTAATTCCTCCAAGACAGAACTAGGGTTTAACCCTATATGAGAATTTAATTCTTCCACATACATAGGAATTTAATTCCTCTAAAACACAATTAGGGTTTAACCCTATAGAGAATTTAATTCTTAAAACAAAGAAACTTGAAAGCTCTCCATGCACGTAAAGAACTTGATCACGCGGTAACACGTGACCCCCATTCTCAATGAGCAGAAAAGAAAAAACAGAACTTGGTCATGTGGTGACACGTGACCCCTATCCTCAATGATCAGAAAAGAAAGAATAAAACTAGGTCATGTGCCCTCACGTGACCCCTAAACAGATCCACCAAAATGAGAAAGGAAAAAGCTTGGAGGCAGTGCATCACGTGCTCCCACATGACATCCAAAACAAAGGGGGCAAAGGCAAAGGCAGTACTGGCTTTAGGTGTTCTCACTTGTCTTCACGTGACCCCTAATAAACGCTTTAATAATCAATGCACGGGTACCCATCACGTGCCCACACGTGATGGCCTGAAGATCAAAAGTGTTTAACACTTATCTGAATATTCTGAGAACAAAATAAAGGAGGTCTGGCCCCACCTTTGGGTGCCCTCACGTGCCCCCATGTGGCCCCTTCCTTTCTAGTGTTTAACACTATTTTGAGTATTTTGTCTCCAGTGTTTAACACTGTTTTAAATACATCACATGAGGACACGTGACCACCAGATGTCCTCTAGTGTTTAACACTATTTTAAAGCTAGCTTAGCCTAACCTAAGTTTTCCAAAGGCAAAATCTTCCCTTCAAATGGACTTTAAAATCCAGAGCTACAATGTTTAATGCTCAACCAAAGACAAAAATGTTATCAGAGCCCTCAAACTCTTGTTTAGCATTTCTAAATAATGAGGGGCTGAACCCAGACAAATGTTTAATGGTCCAACAAAGGGCCGACATTTTAAACTTAATTGGATTTAGCCCAAATTGGCCATAAGTCCTCAATTCAGATTTAACTGAGCCAATTTGCTCATAATCTAATTAATTGATCTTAGTTCCAAAATTGGACTATATATCTCCCAATCAACATCGGTTTAAGGATACATCTCTGAACTCCTCTGATATTTATCGTTATAATCCTTCAACGTCTTCTGAGAGGTGATGGGTCCCGACAACCATACATTTCATGGACTATAATGTCTTTAACCTTGACTGTGAGGTCTTTAAACTCACGGACTATGATGTCCTTAACCTTGACTGTGAGGTCTTTAAACTCACGGACTATGATGTCCTTAACCTTGACTGTGAGGTCTTTAAACTCACGGACTATGATGTCCTTAACCTCGGACTGTGGGGTCCTTAAACTCATGGACCGAGATGTCCTTAAACTAACAATGGACCATAATGTTCTTAAACTAACAATGGACCGTAAAGTCCCTAAACTAAACAACAGAGCCCAAATGCTCTCTTGTTGGATCTAAACAATCTCATTAAGTTGATCTTAGCCTAAAAATTAGACTAATGTATCCTTAACAAACGTTTAAGTTGATCTTAGTCTCAAATGAGACTAACGTATCCTTAAACCCAACCCCCAAACCCAAATCTAAGAAGATACGGATTTGGACTAATCCACGCTCTACGGGCGATAACATAAATTAGTCTCCGTATACAATCCACGGGTAACCAAAAACAAAACAAACACCCACGACACGAAGTGACCATCTGGAGAAGGAGAAAGTGGTTACCGCAATGCGGTAGCGTAATTAACTGTAGGGGCTTGCGCCTACAGGGAAGAGCGTCCCCACAATCAAAAACCCCTCAAATGAGGAAGAATCTAACGAAGTCTGCTGTATCGGTCGCATCCGTTTAATCCTTCGATACGTGGTGTCATAAATCAACTTGGAATCTTCGGAGAGGTGGACGGATAGCACCTATTAGCATCTGCCCCCAAATTCAGGAAAGACGTTTGTCTTCCCGGTTTCGGCGGTGAACAGATTCTGGCACGCCCGGTGGGACCGTTTCCTCTTTCCACTCCACACTTCGTGTGTCGTGTTCGCGAACGAATCGCGGTTTGATATGGTTGCCTTTAGGTTCGAGGTACTAAGATTTGGTGTCTTGCTCCGTGCAGAAAACAGAAGATCAATGGCTTCAAGCTGCACTAACTGCAACTCTCGCCCCGTACCATCCGGAGGAGTGACTTACGGGCCCCAAGCCGCCTCTATCTTCGCTATGCCGGTGGAACGGGTCACTCAGGCCACCACTGGTTTGTTCTTCGGGACCATACTCCCTCCAACGAGCTTCACCGCTCCTGTACCAACACAAGAGACTCAGAAGAAGTCGGTCTTTGATCGGCTTACAACTACTGCGGCCCCTCTCAACGGGTCGTCCAGCTCCAACGCCTCAGTCTTTGACAGACTAGGCCAAAGCTCAGTTGGGCCCATGAAGAAGCCCGCGATACTAGAAAGGGTTATCCCAAAAAGGATAGCCATCCCTGCTCCCAAAGTCGTCAAGGAGGCTTCTCCTGCCAAAGGGTCGGTCTTCACAAGACTGACTATTTCAGATCCTGTTCCAGGCAAAATCATCAACGTTGCTTCCTCTACTCGGAAGTCTGCCTTCGATAGGTTGGATATTCCCTCTCAACGGAGGTATGTCTTCAATAGGCTGACAACGACAACTTCTGACCAATACAGGGGGCATGAGGAAGTCACTCTTACAGCTGAGATAATCCCAACGGCTCGACATGCTCGACGTCACCACTGGCGCCGAGTAAGGAAGGCTGGGGGCAACTCTCCTTCTGGACTGACTCCACCGGCTCCAACAATTGAAATCAATGCTGCTGTTCCAACTGGGAACAATTTTGAACCACTTAGGAGGGTTCGCAAGAACGCTCCGACTGCCGTGCTGAAGATATCTCCTCCACCTATGGAGATTACCACAGAAAAGAAACCGGAGCAGCCCCCTCAGCGGCTGTCCTCCAAAATTTATAAAGTCTGGCGGCAGGTCCAGGAATCGGTGATTAACCAGGACTACTCTCGCCGGCCAAAGAAGCTCAAAGCTCAGCAAGAAAAGAGCCATCTCGTGGTACCACAAAAGGCGACAGCCGTTTGGGTGCCCGCTGCAACGGCTCCCTCCACTTCAACTGCTCACAAGAGAAGGAGGCCAGAGAAAGCCACCGTGAATGCAGCAAGCCGCAAGGATGTCGAATCTAAACGCCCCAAGTCTGGGGGCATGATGGTGCATACTGTTTATATGGCTTCCGGAAAAGAGGAAAGTTGTGCTTCTACGGGTCATCGACCGCTTACCCGATCGATAACGAAGGCTTAGGAACAACAGCAGCAGAAACATCAGGAGATGCTGACTGCGATGGCCGCACTCACTAGGCCAAAAGAAAACCCAGAGAGCTCGGAGCAGCGTCAGGAACAAAAAACTGACACCGAGTTCTTCCGAAGAAAGCTCGAGAGGAAAGAAAAAGAGGTTGCGGAGCAGGCAGCCAATATAAAACGAATGGCTCTTTTGTTCCAAGACATAGCTGGGATGACGTTACAGCCGGAACCTCCAGCTGAAGACCCCCCGATCATCATTGAAGACGACAGAGGGGAGACATCGAACCCTCCTCCATCTCTTTCAGCAGCCAAAGAGGAAACCATCTCCAAGGTCGCTCTGGATGACTACATTGCTCAGCAAATACGAGCTCACCAGGCGAATGAAGCGGCCGGCCAAATTGTTAAAACTGGGCGACCATATCCAGGCTGGTATGACCAAATAAAGTACCCGCCGGGATATACGATCCCTAAATTTCATATATATAAAGGGACGGGGAATCCGCATCAGCACGTCGCTCAATTCAGAGCCTTATGCGGCAACACCGGGGGTGATAATAAACTTCTGCTCCGCCAGTTTGTTGGTAGCTTGTCGGAGACGGCATTCGAGTGGTATTCTAAACTTCCAAACGACTCTGTCAAGACATTTGTGAAGATGGAACTGCTGTTTACGCAGAGATTTGCGAGCGCTAGCGAGCGTACCCCGATTACCGCATTAATTAACGCCAGGGTGAAGCCAGGTGAAACTTGGGTACAATACGCAATACGGTGGCGAAATTTATGGTCAAAATGTGAGCAGCACATCGAGGAAGCGCCGGCAGTGGGCATGTTTGTGAGAACTCTGGACCCACAGGCAACTATTTCCCAATTCATGATGTTTTTCAAGCCGACCACGTTCAAGGCCTTGATTGACAAACTGGCCCAAATGGACCAGATGGGTCATAGACCGTCTCCTCTAAAGCCGGAGCCGCGGAACGAAAAGGGTAAAGGGAAGGCAACATTCGTTGCGAATACTCAACAGCAGCCCAGTGGCCCAAAACTAATGGATCACCTAGAGGAAAGACGGCGATACTATGATGAGAAAATGAAGCGTCTTTATTCGTTCCCCCGGGACAAAACGAAGAGACTATTAGAGCTGGCGGTGCGCAACAGACTCATCAATTTGCCGAATCCAAAATGACTGTTGCAACCTGGTGAGGCTAATAGTCCGAATTATTGCCCCTACCATCAAATGGTAAGCCATCCAATTGAAGATTGCTTCGTCTTTAAAGGCTGGATCGAAGACCAATACCGACAGGGCAAGTTTGGGCTGTCCTAGAATTGGAAGGTGAACCCACCACAGCCACACGCTCCCAAGAAGACAGACACACATGGGGCATCATGCTCTTTCATAGAAGAAGCTCCATGGGAGGTCGCTCTTTCAGTCAAAACTAAAAGAATGCTGAAAGATCTCCAAATATGCCCAGTGATCAGGTGGAAGAATCCGCTGGAACCCGAGATTATCAAGGGAATGCTGAAACCGCGCCCAACTCCAAAAATTGGTGGTGATAGTCAAAGTGCTCACACCCAGCCGTTAAAATCTTTGAAGAAGAAGAAGAAATCCAAGAAGCTCGTGAAGCCTGGTGACAGGCGCACGGACCTGCAAAAGCAGATTGACGCGCTGGAAGAATATAACCAGAAGGCGCGGACTCCAGTCACACTCCAAGAATTTCTCAGTCACGTCCTTGAGGACGGAGATGATGGAGAAGACTCGTCGGATGAATCTGAAGATTACGTAGCAAGTTGCCATATGATCTCTCACTCGTCGATAAACGATGAAGAAGCTCCTTATACAGAGAAACTGGGGGCAGGTCCTGAGCCGGAACTTCTAGGACCATCGGACGAAATGATTGATGCATTCCTGGACGAAGCTCTTCTGAAAAGCAAAGCCGATCGAGAGCGTGAGATGGCTATATTCAAAAAAGCCAAATGCCGACAACTGGACGAAAGGGTTGAAACACCCCTGCCGGATCAAAGTACATCCGCCGCAAATAAAAGCAGGTTCAAGACGAGAAAAAGGTTCGCCAAAGCCATATCGATGGGAATGAAACTGCCACCCTCCGAAGGGAACGCTCTTGGTAAAGCGGAAATACATCCTAGCTACTGCTTATATCATCGAAAGATTGCGCACACCACCGAAGAGTGCAATGCTTTTAAAAGATGGTGGAAGGGATATGTTGCTCACCGGCAACATTTCAAGCGGATGAAACGCAAAACTCGTCGGGAGCAAAGAAATACGACCGAGGAGCGTAAAAGATCTACCGACAACTGTCACATGGTCGATGCTGGGGGATCGCAAGTTCTTACCTTCGGGAGAGACTTTGACGAAGAAATGACTCTTGGCCCTCTCTTTAAAGAATCCACCTCGGGAAAAAAGGAAGAACCGAAGACCTGTGAAAATATTCAGCTGCGCAATCGTACGCTGCCCGAAAAGAATCTCGGGCCCGCGAATAGAAAAGATAAGGGAAAGGAAAAGTCCCTGAGGATATAATCCTTGATGACCAAGCCGTCGAAGAACTGACAGCCAAGGACCCGCTAAAGAAAAGTAAGGTGGACTATAACGTTCTGGCACACTTGAGAAAACTACCTTCGCAGCTCAGTATTCTCGACGCCCTTCTGCTATCAAAAGAAGCAAGAGATTCTTTGATCAAGGCGTTACAAGACACTGAACAGTTCCAAGCTTTCCTCGCTGAAGAAAAAATGAAGGACGAACTGGAAGAAGTGCACACAGCGAATATCACCTTCGGCGATGAAGATCTCCTCCTTGGGACATGCGAGCATAACCGTCCCCTTTATGTCTCCGGATACTGTCATGATATCAAGATAGGCAAAATCCTGGTTGACAATGGGTCTTCCGTCAATCTCCTCAACGTGAGAGTGTTGAAGGAAATCTGCATGAGCGTTCAGCACCTCGCTCGTGATAAAATCACCATCTCCGGATTTGACTCCCAGTCATCATGGACGCTTGGGTCTGTAATATTGATACTACGCTTTGGGCTGCTTATCACGGACATTAAGTTTCATGTCATTGACGCCAAGACATGCTACAATCTTTGCTCGGCGGGCCTTGGTTACACGAGTACAACATTATCCCTTCTACGCAATATCAGTGTATGAAGTATTTCAAGGATGGTCTCGAGTATACCGTAACAGGAGAGCTGAACCTGTTCTCCATGAACGAAGTCCAAAAATACGAAGATGCGAAATACTTCTTACCATATTTTGAGGATACGGAAAGATGTCACAGACCGAAGAACAAAGCCATCACTACTATTCCGGTCTTTGGGAGTGATACCGAGGAGGAGGAAGAGATAGTTTATTCAGGGCCGTCCCAATACAACAAGCCGGGACCGTCCATCCCTATAATACCCCAGAGCAGTGCGGTCTTAAGACATCATGGTGATCTGCTCTGTCCACACTCAGTGCGGTCTGTTGCGGACATCTTGGTGATCTGAGTGAGGGAGCCATTTCAGAACAATGGGATCGGGACCTTAAAGCACATTCCGAAAGAGGACCGAACTGCATTATAAATATAATGATACCACCCTCAATTACAGAGGCGCCTTTTAAGTGAACCGGAACTACAGGAGCTTGAGAACTCCGTAGTTAAGCGTGCTCGGGCCAGGGAAGTCTTGGGATGGGTGACCTCCTGGGAAGTGGCCCCTGGTCGGGTCCGGTTCGCTATAAAGGGAAAAACCGTGCGGTTTCGGCCAGAGCGGACAATACCATCTGTACTGAGGCGTGGGGCGTTACATTTATGGTGGCCCATGCAGGTCCCTCAATAGTAGGTTTGTGGTTCGAGGACGAACCATTGTTCTTAGATGGGGGGAATGTAATACCCCAGAGCAGTGCGGTCTTAAGACATCATGGTGATCTGCTCTGTCCACACTCAGTGCGGTCTGTTGCGGACATCTTGGTGATCTGAGTGAGGGAGCCATTTCAGAACAATGGGATCGGGACCTTAAAGCACATTCCGAAAGAGGACCGAACTGCATTATAAATATAATGATACCACCCTCAATTACAGAGGCGCCTTTTAAGTGAACCGGAACTACAGGAGCTTGAGAACTCCGTAGTTAAGCGTGCTCGGGCCAGGGAAGTCTTGGGATGGGTGACCTCCTGGGAAGTGGCCCCTGGTCGGGTCCGGTTCGCTATAAAGGGAAAAACCGTGCGGTTTCGGCCAGAGCGGACAATACCATCTGTACTGAGGCGTGGGGCGTTACATTTAACTGAGGCGTGGGGCGTTACATTTATAATGCAGTTCGGTCCTCTTTCGGAATGTGCTTTAAGGTCCCGATCCCATTGTTCTGAAATGGCTCCCTCACTCAGATCACCAAGATGTCCGCAACAGACCGCACTGAGTGTGGACAGAGCAGATCACCATGATGTCTTAAGACCGCACTGCTCTGGGGTATTACAATCCCTATGTTGATCTTCGGCAGCGACTCGGAAGATGAGGTCAACGCTATATTTTTCGCTCGGCCGTCAATACAAGCCTTCGCTGGCGATAATCAGAGTTTGCAAATTACCATGGTTCCACAAGAACATTACAAAGATCTCGACGCACTTGAAACTTATAGTGTGCAGGAACTGCAAACATTCTACGTCCCTCCCAGGCGAAGAGATGAAAAGGCGATCCTATTCTACTGATCCACGGAAACCAAAATGGAGAAAGAAATTTGGCATGGTGCGGATTCTACACTTGACAGGCTCCAGCCCATCCGTCTGCCTAGATATTACACGGAAGGCTTGAAAAGGCTATTGAAGCGCCAAGGGGTACCCTTCAGACAGACTACCCGACAAGCTCAATTCTACAACAGGATTTGGGACGTCCCCGGAACTCAGCGAAAGTTGCCCAACGGGAAAATAGAAACGGTCGGGGTTGGATATGTCCAATCCAAGTAACGGGAACGAGTCCATGGTAGCTACGTCATACATGACTTCGATGAAGAAGGAGACGCCATGTTAGAAGACGCCGACCCTGAACCAAAACGAGATCCTACCATCAAAATGCTGAGTCCGTCGTTTGAAGAACGGATGGACAATCTAATAAGGGAAGCGAATCGAAAGGTCCGGGATGACCATAACCGTGAAATAGCCATTTACGAGAAAGCCAGGACGCATCGCCTCCTTCAGCAGGCCGTGGAGAATGACAATGCTCCCCGTCGCCAGCCCGTCATTCAAAAGACCCGGCGCAGAGGCAAAAATAAACCGAAGAACAGAAAAAACGTTCGACAGCAGCCAAGCGGGTCCAAGAAGCCACACGAGCAAGAGTCGAGTGGCCGGGATCTGTCCCTTATAAAGAAGATGGGTCGGGAATATTCTTTTCCTCAAGACAAGACAAAGAAGATATTCGATCTCGTCGTAAAGCATCAGATGATGACACTCCCGGAGTCCAAGCACCCCGAGCAAGCGAACGAGGTCTCTCACCCAGACTGTTGCTCCTATCACCGAGCGATAGGACATCCTCTCGAAGACTGCTTCACCTTCAAGAACTGGGTCGAAGACCAATATCAGCAAGGCAAGTTCACTCTATCCAGCAGCTGGAAGGTAACCCCGCCGCAGAAGCATGAACCAAAAACCGCGAGAGTAGAACCAGATCAACATCGGTCTTGGAGGCGATCTCGTACCTGTCACGTGATAACGCTGTCGGAAGAAGAGCCCGAGAATATGGATGACCTCCCCTGGTGCTTCGAAAACGATGATGGCGAGGTAATCTCAGAGTTTCCACCGGCGCCAAAAGAGCTGGAAGATGGGATACATACTACTGCAGACAACCTCAGAAAGATTGATTTGGGGATGGCAAGTGACCCGCGGCCAACATTTGTTAGTGAGCTGTTGTCTGAAGAAAGGGTAGCTATGCTTAAGGACATGCTCATGCAGCATAAAGACTGTTTCGCATGGAACTATTCAGAGATGCCGGGACTCAATCCAGAGATTGCTGTCCACAAATTGGCGATTTCTCCAGACGTCAAACCGATTAAACAGCGCCATGAAGAATGCGGCTCGAGCTTGAAATGAGCATCAATGCCGAGGTTAAGAAGCTAATCGACTCCGGCTTCATCCAAGAGGTTCAGTACCCTGACTGGATCGCCAACATTATTCCAGTAATGAAGAAAAATGGGACGGTGCGCATATGTGTCGACTTTCGGGATCTCAACAGAGCTTGTCCAAAAGACAACTTTTAAGTACCAGTCACCGAACTGATGATAGATAACACATCCACTCACGAAGTCTTCTCTTTCATGGACGGCTCATCAGGATACAATCAGATAAAGATGCATCCTGAGGACCAGAAGCATACTGCTTTTCGGACCCCTTTGGGCATATTCTGCTACAAGGTGATACCGTTCGGTCTAAAGAACGCCGGTGACACCTATCAAAGGTCCATGACGAGGATTTTCGATGACCTCATACATGAAATCGTCGAATGCTATATCGACGATCTCGTAGTTAAAAGCAAATCATACGAGGAACATCTAGAACATCTGAAGATCGTGTTTCAGCGCCTTCGGAAATACAACTTGAAGATGAACCCTCTCAAATGCGCGTTCGGAGTTTCCTCAGGTAAGTTCCTAGGATTCATCGTCCGACACCGAGGCATCGAGATAGATCCGTCAAAGATCAAGGCGATCATGGAAATGCCTCCGCCAAGGACTCTCAAGCAACTGCGGTCTCTCCAAGGGAAGCTCGCGTATATCTGGCAATTTATAGCCAATCTCTCAGGCAAGTGCCACCCTTACAGTCACCTAATGAAGAAGGGAACCCCATTCGTCTGGGATCACAAATGCCAAAGCGCACTGGAGGAAATCAAGAAATACCTACAGAATCCCCCAGTGCTGGCCGCTCCCGTTAAAGGAAAACCTCTCGTCCTGTACACAACAGCCCTCGAAGGTTCTTTAGACGCGTTGTGGGCACAAGAGAACGACCAAGGAAAAGAAAAGGCTCTCTACTATCTGAGTCGAGTTCTACTGGGGGCAGAAAGCAACTACTCCCTCATCGAAAAACACTGCCTGGTATTGATATTCACGATAACGAAGCTCAGACACTATGCGTTAGCACATGAGGTCCATCTCATATCAAAAGTGGATCCTCTCAAATACTTGATGTCGAAGGCCAAATTAACAGGGTGGCTCGCTAAATGGGCCCTGCTCTTGATGGAGTTCTCGATAACTTATCGGCCTCTTAAGGCAGTGAAAGGCCAGGCCATCGCTGACTTCCTCGCTGAACATCCGATACCTGCCGAATATCCCTTGAACTGCGAATTGCCGGACGAACACGCGTTTGACACGATCGATGGGGAAAGAAGAGAGAATGATACCCGGTGGGAACTCTATTTTGACGGAGCATCTTCCATGAAGAAGTGCAAACAAAGCACTCCTATAATCAAATCAGGGGTAGGTCTAATCTTCGTGACTCCACAAGGAGGGATAATACGCTTTGCCTTCTCCTTAACAGAGCCGAGGACGAACAATGAAGCCGAATATGAAGGTTTGATAGCAGGTCTCGAGATCACTATCAATATGGGAATTGAAAACCTCATCATATACGGAGACTCTCAACTGGTCGTTAGTCAAGTAAACGGTAACTATCAAACGTGCAAGCCAGAGTTGGTGAAGTACGGCGAAAGAGTACAGCAACCGCTAACTCAAATTCCTTCCAACACATTGGAAAGCATACCGCGTGCGGAGAATAGCAAGGCCGATGCGTTAGCCAAGCTCGCTAAAGAACTGGCTGACGAGAGCCTTGATGACGTGAGGATCATTGTGCAAAGCCGTCGGATTCTTGCACCGGCAGAAATATCTTCGGAGTCGTCCGAAGAAAAGGGAGCGACCGAGAAAATGGCTCTGCAAATAAAAGACCAGGAAAAGGCTGAGGATTGGAGAAGTCTTTATAGACTACTTCAAATCCCGTTGAACACCTGAAGATGCGTCCTCAAAACATCAGCTCATGAAGCGAGCTATATCTTTTGCCTTCGCCAATGATACTCTGTATAAGAGATCATTTGATTCTCTGTGGCTAAGATGCCTAGGACCTGAAGAGGCAAAGAGAGTCGTCCAAGAAACTCACGACGGACTCTGTGGTTCTCACCAAGCCGGGCCAAAGATGAAGCTGAAGATCAAAAGGATGGGCTACTATTGGCCCACGATGATTCAGGACTGCTTCGAGTATGCGAAGCAGTGCTACTCGTGCCAGATTTACAGAGACTTTATCCATTAGCATCCAAATCCACTACATCCAACAGTGGCTAGCTGGCCGTTCGAAATGTGGGGAACTGACATAATCGGCCCTATCGAACCAACATCGTCCAGAGGACATCGATTCATTTTGGCGACAACTGATTACTTCTCCAAGTTGGCAGAAGCAGTACCGCTGAGGGAGGTGAAGACGGAGAATATTCTACATTTCTTCAAAACACACATCATTTACCGGTTCGGCATTCCGCGACGGATTATCTCCGATAACGGACCAGCCTATAGGAGCCACAAGATCAGCCGCTTCGCGCAACAACATAACATAGACTGGAGATACTCTTCGGTCTATAACCCCCGAGCTAACGGTCTAGCTGAGGCTTTCAACAAGACCTTGACGAAAATCGTGAAAAAGACGGTGTCTCAAAATAAGAGGGATTGGCACGGGAGACTGCATGAAGCTCTCTAGACGTATCGAACTACGTTTAAAATGGCCATGAACATAACGCCGTATGAATTGGTATTCGGCACAGAAGCGGTACTCCCCCTCGAGATAGAGTTACCATCTCTACGAGTGGCAGTTCACTACGAGCTAACAGACGAAGAAAATGCTCACCTTCGGCTTGAGGAGCTCGGCGCCCTTGATGAAACCAGGCTCATGGCGCAGCAAAATCTGGAGGCTTATAAAGCGAAGATGACGCGCTCATATGAGAAATTGACTAGCCTGAGAACATTCCGCCAAGGCGAACTCATGCTAGTGGTCAAAAAACCTATGATCCCCAATCGTGCCAAGCGGGAAAAATTCGGGCCGAACTATGAAGGCCCGTATATCATAGATAAAGTTTACCAGGGTGGAGTATATCTATTCATGGACATGCATGGCGAAAGACCTTTCCGGCCAATAAACGGTCGCTTCCTAAAGAAATACTATGCCTGACAAGTCACGACTCAGGTCAACGATAGATGACGACGACTATGTCCGCTCGCTATCTTCCTAAGCCCAAACTCTATAAGTAGTAGCCGGTCCGGACCGAAACGTCATTAAACTAACGATGGACAACTATGTCCTAAAACTAGCTGTGGACCGAAACGTCCTTAAACTAACAATGGACCATTATGTCCTAAAACTGACGACGGACCGAAACGTCCTTAAACTAATGATGGACCACTATGTCCTAAAACTAGCTGTTGACCGAGACGTCGATAAACTACTGTGGACTGCAACATCCCAAGGCTAACACAAGAAAAGGGAAAGAATAAAAAAAAGAAAAGAAAAAGAAAACGGTATGTCCATAAGCAAAAATGGGCACGGATGAAAACCCGAAAGGGCGCCGTGAGTAAAAACAGCACGGCTACAGGCGAGTTTTTGTGAAAACCCGAAAGGACGCAACCTCGTTAAAAGACACTTGCAAGGTCCTCTCGACCTTGTGAGGAGAAACCACCTGCTTAAGATCCTTACGACTCACAAGGGAGCAACACACTTAGGGATCCCCACGATTCCTAAGGAGAAATTACACTTACGAGATCCTCACGACTCGTAAGGAGAACCCTCTTATGAGACCCTCATGGCTCATAAGAATTAAAAGTCTTAAGCTACAGGGATCTAAACCTGTTCTTAAGCGGCCACCACAACCTCCAATGCTGCTCTACAAGCGGCTCAATGCTGACCCTTGTATACAATCCACGGGCACGAATAAACATTTCCCTAATAAAGTCCCATCCGTGACCAGGGATATGTTTACACAGTAAACAACCCTTGTAAGTCCTCTCGACTTATAAGGAGAAAGCGCTCTTGTAAGATCCTTACAACTTATAAGAGACCATACACTTAGGAATCCTCACGATCCCTATGGAGAAAATGCACCTATGAGATCCTCACGACTTGTAGGGAGAAATACCTTTATGAGACCCTTACGGCTCATGAAGTCAAAAGCCTTAGTCGACAGGATCTTAACCCTGTTTACTAAGCCACTTTTGTTCATCATCGACAGAGGCAAATGATGATTCGCTCCTCGCAATACCCCAGTTGTAGCGGTGTTGATGCCGAAATCGGTGTCTAATTCCAAGCTTGCAGCGAAAAGCCAGCAAGACACACATGCATACGAAATAGCCGAATTGATGGGGCAACTTGCAACAAAATCAGCAAGTAAAAATATATGCATACAAAAATAGCTGAAATGATTGGGCAACTCGCAATAAAAAAGCAGCGAGTAAAAATAAAACAAATAGCCGAAATGATTGGGCACCGCGAAAAATAGCCGAAATGATTGGGCAATCGCGACCTTCGCGATATAAAAACTGAAATGATAGAGCATCGCGAAAAGAAATAAAAAAAATAAATGAAATTTTTTGCCCTACATGTGAGATCACATCAATCCCTGTATACAATCCAGGGGCGCAAACAAAAAAGGAATCACACTTTCCCTCCCCAAGCTCCATCAGAAGAAGAAGCCAAATATCAATAATTTACAGACAGCCTAGAGATCATCTCAACATTCATCTCATTATAACATACGCAATATCAGGCAAAGCGGAACCGCGGCAATTCCCAGTTCCATGACTCGGCGGTGCACAAATGACCGAGAGTCAAACCCCGACTCCGTGAAATGCGGATGAAGTCAACCCTTCCTGGTCACGTAGAATACGGCCTATGTCAATCCTGACCCCGTGGGAAATGTCCAGAGTGGATCCTGGTCCTCGCAGAACACGGTTATGTCAATCCGACCCCGTGGGAAGCATCTAGAGCGGAGCCTGGTCATCGCAGAACACGGCTATAACCCCGTGGGAAGCATCCAGAGCAAATTCCTAGTCACGTGGAACGCGGCTTATGTCAATTCTGACCCCGTGGGAAACGTCCAGAGCGGAGCCTGGTCCTCGCAGAACACGGCTATGACCCCGTGGGAAGGATCCAGAGCAAATTCCTGGTCACGTGGAACGCGGCTTATGTCAATCCTGACCCCGTGGGAAACGTCCAGAGTGGAGCCTGGTCCTCGCAGAACACGAATATGACCCCGTGGGAAGCATCCAGAGCAAATTCCTGGTCACGTGGAACACGGCCTATGTCAATCCTGACCCTGTAGGAAACATCCAGAGCGGATCCTGGTCCTCGCAGAACACAGCTATGTCAATCCGACCCCGTAGGAAGCATCCAGACCGGAGCCTGGTCCTCGCAGAACATGGTTATGACCCCGTGGGAAGTATCCAGAGAAAATTCCTGGTTACGTGGAACACTGCCTATGTCAATCCTGACCCGTGGGAAACTTCCAGAGAGGAGCCTGGTCCTCGCAGAACACGGCTATGACCCCATAGGAAGCATCCAGAGCAAATTCCTGGTCACGTGGAACACGGCCTATGTCAAACGTCCAGAGCAAATTCCTGGTCACGTGGAACACGGCTTATGTCAATCCTGACCCCGTGGGAAACATCCAGAGCGGAGCCTGGTCCTTTCAGAACACGGCTATGACCCCGTGGGAAGCATCCAGAGCAAATTCCTGGTCACGTGGAACACGACCTATGTCAATCCTGACCCCGTGGGAAACGTCCAGAGCGGAGCCTGGTCCTCACAGAACACGGCTATGTCGAACCGACCCCGTAGGAAGCATCCAGAGCAACTCCTGACTCCGTGAAATGCAGATAATGGTAACCTCACCTATCACTTACGGGTCCTCACTACTCGTAAGGGAGCAAACTCTCTTGTGAGATCCTTACGACTCTCAAGAGGAAACACACTTAGGAATCCTCACGATTCTTAAGGAGAAATTACACCTACGGGATCCTCTCGATCTGTAGGGAGAAAATTCTTTATGAGACCCTCACGGCTCATAAAGTTGAAAAGTCTTAGGAGGCAAATCTTAACCCTGAATCCTAAGCCATCGTTGTCCTACAGAGAAATCAAAATAGACTATCCACATAATACACTTACTAAAAAGGACACACCATCATGAAGCAAAATATGTCTTTTATTTATGAATCAAAATGAATACAAAGTACAATTTATGAATGAATAAAAGAAAATATACTCTCATTCAAGAGTATGTACAAAAGAAGAATAAAAAAATATACAATTCTTCAAGCCGGCGGACGATTCAGTAGATTTGCCAATTCACCCCTTTTCCGCTGGGCCTCGGCTTCATGATTCATTATCGTCAAAAGACGGGCCTCCGCTTGAGCCTGTTGGGCCTGGTATGAGGCAAGCCGGCCTTCAAGCTCTTTTTCAGTAACCTTATGGGCTTCGACCATTTCACGAGTAAAAATGGCGGCCTTATCAATGGCTACCACCTCCTCGATAGCCTCTTGAAACACCCGCCACAGTTCATATGCCCTAGTGGTCTTGGCTGTAAGATTGGCTTGAAGCCCCCTCAGCGCTTAGGAAGCCATCTCCCTCTCCGAAAACTTGCGACTAAGCCTCTTCTAGCATGATATCATGTTCGCAGCGCACCGCTCAATCAGCCCCTGTAAGCTCGCCTTCGCGGCCACCACCTCCGAAGGAAGGCGTGTACATTCAAGAATATGCAAGCAAGCCTCCACCTTCCGATAAAACTCAACCCAGACTTGCACCAATGTTTCACTATGGTAGGTGGCAAGAAAGGGAAGAGAGTCGTTTCCTTCAGCGGCAAACGCTTCAGCCGTGATCAGACTGCTAGCACGAAGGTCTTCAATTAGGCCTGACAAAGAGTGGAGGCTTAGCTTTGCCATCCGTTCCGAGGCACGTAGAGCATAGAGGCCGGGTGGCATGACGATGCGAGACTCCAGCGTGGTAAGAACTGGCAAAGCTGTTCAGATTTATAAACAGTTAGCGAGACTTGTAAGTAAAGAACAAATGGAACAACTTTGAGACTTTACTTACCCACAGTCATGCAAGAGGGGTCTGAAGGCTCCCCAGGCCCGTCAAGAATCTCAACCTCGTCATCAGCTTCCAGAACTGTAGAAGACATCAATGTCATTATATGAAATAATAATAACACCGTGAGGAGAGGGCAAAAGACACTGACCTTGCCCAGAAGAGAGGACGATGCGTTGAGGAGATATCGCCTGAGGAGCGGCCATCTCCAACAGGCGTTGAAAGGACTTCCTGGGAGACAGATCGGCAATAGACGCCGCCAAGCCACGCAATTCTGAAAAGACAGAAGGGTTCAGATAATGGAGAGATTATTAATGTAAAATATAGAAGGCTACCTTCGATACTTTTCCCATTGCTGAAGGCATAGCAGCTTCGGCAGCCTCCTCCGTGCCCCCAGACACATCATCGGGGACGTAGGCCAGTGTAACGACTTCTGAGCGAGGAGCAGTGGCTGCAACTACAGGCTCCAGCGGAAGGACGATAGCCTTGACTACCTGTCCCCTAATCTCCGGGCCGCCCCCAGAAAGATCCATTGGGTCGGCGACCAACAAAGATGCCACTCCCGGGGGAGCAAGCGCTTGGGGAGCGGGAATCACAGAGGGAGGCTCCATCGCAGGAGCAACGGTTGCATCGACCCCTTCCACACTGATTAGTGTTTCATTGGGGATATTGGCGGAGTCTACAGTCAAAGCACGACTCGAATTTAGATCCTCCACCGCCGCCGAAGTCCCTGCAAAGTTTGTACGAGGATAAGGATATATATATATATATATATATATATGTATACGAGCAATACAAAATATTACAAAGAGATACATGAACATACCGATGCGCAAGGGAGCCTTGGCTTGTTCAAGCCGACGCTCCTTCCTGAGGAGATATGCTCACCGAGGTTCGAGAGTAGACTCATGGCCACCAGTCCATAATGAAAGTGCGTCTTCGGCATCGGCTGAAACAGCCTGCTTAAGGGCCCTCTCACCTCATTCTTCCAAAGGGCCTATGACTAGCCGCCATATCGATAGAGGGTCTTCGTATAAAATGACGGCAAGATAAGGCCTCTTCGGGATCCTTACGTTCTCAGATTCATCTTGTGAATGTCTTATAGCCTCAGCCAATTATGCGGCTTCCTCGGCAGATGAACCCGGGAAAAGTATACCACCATCCGATTCTTGCATGGCTAGTGGTTCATCTTGAAGAATAGGCTCGGACTCTATTAAAGAGTCGAGCAGATTGGTGACCGTCTTCCTCCGCCTCTTGGGCCCAGAACTAATCGCCGAAGACAATCGCTTCCTTCCCCTTGGTGCTTTGGTACGGCGTTGGCCCACTTCGCCTTCAATGTCCTCGTTCGGCAGTGCTACCGATGACGACATGACCATTGTTGACGCCGCAGCTGATGACACTGCTACTGGCGCCCTATTAGCCCTTGATTGAGCTCTAGCACACAGTGGCATACCGGCTGTAGGAGTTAAATCCACTTCCGCCGCCTCCGGAATAAGCACGACGCTGGTATCCCTCAAGGGAGGGCGAACCGTTGCACGCGGTTGCGGCGGAACTCCCGTGGCTTAGATCGGAGTAGGAGCCCTATATCCGAGGAGCACCCTCCTCTCTTCGGCAATGATTGGACTGACTCGGTGGAGGTACCAGCCCGTGAATGACCCCACACATCGAGAAATATGATCAGCTTCAGGAATCATGAAGCGGGTGTTAGGTCCACGTTACCCATCCCGGTTCTTTCGGGGAGGCGGAATAGGTAAAAATCAAAATTTTCTCACAAGGTAACATGGACCAACCATGAAGGATCTTTGCTAAACAAAACTAACATACTAACATCAAGTTTTAGCTACTCGGTTAGAAGGTTATACCTAGGTCTTGAACTCCTTCTCTTCTTGTTGTGGTCCTCCTTCTTGCTTGCTCCTTGGAGTGGTATAGACGGCTCATCCTCGTCGTCTTCTCTTTGCCGAAGATAAATCCACCCGAGGGCCTCTACCTTGAGCTCCTACCTCAACCAAGAGGTAACTAGAGTGCTTGGTTTGCTAGACAAAGAACCCTAGAAAGAGTAGAGAGATGCTTTGATGGTTTTGTCTCAAGAATTTTTGATTTTCAACACATGAAAGATTTAAGCTTTGAGAGAGGAAGAGGGAGAGCTTTTTCAAGAGAGAGAAAGAGCATCATAGAATTCTACAACCATGCTCACATATGAGAGAATAAGAAATAATAATAATAATTTTAAAAAAATTGTGATGGTTAGTTTGGAATGACCATTATCATTTCATAATAAATGCAATTTGCAAGAATCAAGAAGCATCTTGCAAATGAAATGATGATGGTCAAAAGGTCAACTAGGGTCAAATGGTCAACCAAAGTCAAATGGTCAACCAAAGTCAAATGGTCAACATAACCATGGCATAATAATCCTTAATTAGTATTATTAATCATATTCCTCATTCTCATTAGGGTTTAGAAAAAGTCAACTGTCAAAAACCCTAATGAGATTACTCTGCCTCCGTCAACTGTGCATACACACCCGCATCCGTGTTCCGAGGAACACGAATACAATGAGACAAAACCAATCCCAAAACAAATACTAGGATCTGGCTTAAACCAAAGCCCGCTAGTAATAACTGCCCGGGCACCAAACGTGCACTAGTGCGCGGATGTGAACGAACCCCGTCGCAAAACCATGCGACCTCTACTCTGTTTTGCCCAAAGGCAAATAACCCTCTGTGTGGGACTCTAAAGACTCGACACTACGCTGGCAGTGGGTTTAACCACAGGCCGCAAGCGGTACTAGCTGTACGTAACGGTCCCCAGGTAGATGCCGATAAGAAGACCGATGAGATGAACCCATCCGAACTCCTACTGAGCCTGAATGTGACAATCTCCGTACATTTCGGTCTGTTCATCTGAGAGTATCGCATGGCGGGCCTAGGGGGGAGGTAAACGTCAGTCCCCTAATAGCGGTACAAGTCGTGTCGGAGTGTAGCCCAGAATACCCTGAGAAACTACTGGAAACACTACCAGTAATTCTCGCTTCCCCTGGCCAGGGACGACTATGTGTAATGGCTATCCTAGACACAACACGATATCAACTCCCAATACCGGGATAGACGAATCATGTCTAACCGTCACTGCCTCCAAGTGCTTCGGGACTGCACCCAACTACTAACTGTTTGCACGACTCAATAGAGCCATGGTAGGGTAGTAATCTAAGAACAGTGGGAACACACTCGAGGTGAAGTGACAGTGTCAAGTCAGCGGACTAAGCTTTACTCATGTCACCTGGGAACTGTTAACTGACGATAGGTATAATACCAACCAACAGTTCCCGACGAGTCCTGTCCAGTGTACTCGTAACCTAACGAGCACCTGCATACTATCTCATGTACGACGTACTGATGGCTATGGGACAGACCATCTCCCCTGCTAGGACGAGAAGCATATGCACCAGTCTACTCTGGAGTATCGATGCCCTGTCTCGCTAATCCTACGACTAGGGACCAAAATAAGGATGTGCTTATAGACTACCCAGCCCCCACTAGTGTGATCGCCATCACAACGCCGGTAGTAAAGCAAAGATCCTAAGGGCTCCATCAATATGTTTTTAGCGATATGTTAAAAGAAACATATACACATATTAAAATAGATACAAACCAAGCAGCATACTACTATATCGAGCAAGACTGTCGTAAACCCATGTATATATCCCAAGCTTCCAAAATGTATTATACAAACTAGTACTATACAATAATGGCCTCTAGGGCATACATATCCAACAATCTCCCACTTGCACTAAAGGCCAGTAATTGGTGTACCGCATACCCAACGTCTGCACTAAGGCCAGCTGCTGGCATACCTCATACCCAATAGCTCAAAAAGTCGCTCGAACTGTGTTTGAGGGAGGGCCTTTATGAATGGATCCGCCGTGTTGTCTTTTGTGTCCACTCTCCGTACCTCGATCTCCCGGCGATCAATGATCTCCCTGATCAGGTGATACTGTCTTAAGATGTGTCTGGATTTCTGATGGGACCTTGGTTCCTTTGCTAAAGCTATAGCCCCATTGTTATCGCAATACAAAGGTATTGGGTCAACAATGGACGGAACCACCTGAAGTTCACTAATGAACTTCTTCATCCAGACCGCCTCTTTTGCGGCATCGCTTGCAGCAATGTATTCAGCCTCCATCGTCGAGTCTGCGACGGTATCCTGTTTGGAACTCCTCCAACACACCGCCCCTCCGTTGAGGGTAAACACAAAACCCGAGACAGACTTGCTGTTATCTTTGTCACTCTGGAAGCTTGAATCGGTAAAGGACTCGACCCTGAGGTCTCCATTACCGTAAACCAGGAACATCTCCTTAGTCCTTCTCAGGTACTTGAGAATGTTCTTCACTGCCGTCCAGTGGTTCTCACCTGGGTCTGACTGATACCAGCTCACCACACTCAGCGTGTAAACTACATCTGGTCTTGTACATAGCATCGCATACATTATAGATCCTACCGCCGAAGCGTAGGGTATAGTGCTCATGCGAACCCTCTCCTCGTCAGTCTTAGGAGACATCTTCTTGGAGAGGGTGATTCCGTGCAATGCGGGTATATTACCGTGCTTGGAATCTTCCATACTAAATCTCTTTAGTACGGTCTCTATGTACCTGGACTGCGAAAGTCCCAGTAGTCTCTTGGATCTATCTCTGTAGATCTTGATCCCCAGAATGTACGAGGCATCACCCAGGTCCTTCATGGAGAACCGTTATGACAAGAATAGCTTGACCGATTGTAGCATAGGAATGTCATTTCCTATCAAAAGAATGTCGTCCACGTACAAGACTAGGAACACGACAGTTCGTCCTACAATCTTCTTATAGATACAAGGTTCATCTTCGTTCTTGATGAAATCAAATTCCTTGATTGCCTCATCAAAACAGATGTTCCAGCTCCGCGATGCCCGCTTTAATCCATAAATGGATTTAAGCAACTTGTACACCTTCCCGCTGCTCCTACTGTCTACAAAACCTTCTGGCTGATCCATGTAAACGCACTCTTCCAAACAGCCGTTTAGAAAAGCCGTTTTTACGTCCATCTGCCAGATTTCATAGTCATGGAAAGCAGCAATGGCAAGTAGGATCCGAATGGATTTGAGCATAGCCACTGAAGAAAAAGTTTCGTCATAGTCCACACCAGGTCTTTGACGAAAACCTTTTGCAACGAGTCTAGCCTTATAGGTTTCCATCTGCCCATCTACACCAAGTTTCCTTTTGTAGATCCATTTGCATCCAACGGGTTTTACCCCAGGTGGAGCAATTTCCAAGGTCCACGCTTTATTGGTGTACATGGACTCCATTTCGGATCGCATAGCATCCAGCCACTTATCAGAGTCCCTTCTGATAATGGCCTGCCTGATACTGGTAGGGTCATCTTCTTCTAAGATGCAATCCTCTCGATCCCCGTCTATGAGAAAACCGTAGTATCTCTCGGGCGGATGAGAAATCCTACCAGATCTGCGGAGTGGCTGAGGTTCATTGGGTGTAACTGAATCTAGCGGTTCCACTAAATCTTCAGTTATAGTTTGTGTCTCTGGAATTTCATCCAGTTCTACCATGCTGCCACTAATATTTTTAACAAGAAATTCTTTTTCCAAAAATGTGGCATTCCTGGAAACAATTATCTTCTGTTCCTCTGCATGGTAGAATAGATACCCACTAGAATCTTTTGGGTATCCCACAAACTTACACAAAACTGACCGTGCCTCAAGTTTATCTGGGTTCTGCTTTTTGACATAAGCTGGGCAACCCCAAATCTTAATACGTTTAAGATACAAACTCTTAACACTCCATATTTCATACGGAGTTTTAGGCACGGATTTGGATGGAACTTGATTCAATAGATGTGCTGCTGTTTGAAGTGCATATCCCCAGAATGAAAAAGGCAACTCAGCACTACTCATCATGGAGCGAACCATATCCAATAGGGTACGATTCCTCCGCTCCGATACACCGTTGTGCTGTGGTGTATAAGGAGGAGTAAGCTGAGAGAGAATACCATTCTCTTTTAAGTAATCTATGTTGGGTAAAAATTTACACCCCGGTTGACTAAGTCAAAATCAAAGTCAACCCCAAGCCAGGTGGGCCTAAGCCCAGGTCAAGTAGGCCAATGCCCGGAGCGAGCCCGAACATGAAGCGGCCGGCCTCCCCCATACCAAGATAAAAATTTTGTAATAAATAATTTTATTGTATTTCTTTTATTTTTATTTTACAGATGAATGTAAGAGAAATGGGCATAAAGCCAAATTTTTGTAAAGCCCATGGCTTATGTGCAAAAAGAAATGGCACATGACTCATGGGATAGGCAAAATGCCATTTTGTGAAGCCCAAGGGGTTATGTGTAAAGTGTATAGCCTATAAAGGCCAAGATAATGAAAATATCCTAACAACTTTTTTATCTCTCCCCAAAAAGGAATCCAGATCTGCCTCTTTCTCCTTCCTCAAGATTTCCACCACAAAACCTACGAAGGGGAGCTCGATCTCCAATCAGATCTCGAAAAGGGGAGGCTTTTAAGGCTCATCCCCTTTTCTCCAAGATCCCGCCGGTCAAGAGCAAGAAGAAGGAGACCCATCTCCAAAAATCTAACTTTGGGCAGACCCAAGGCTCAAAAGAAGAGCAATAAATCCCCAGGAGATTTAACTCCTTTCTAAATCTACTGGAGTTTAACTCCATAAATTAGTTTTTGTTGGAGTTTAACTCCATAAATTTGTTTTTGTTAGGAGTTCAACTCCAAAAATCCCCTTGGGAGTTCAACTCCCCAGCCTAGAGGCTAGGCCTCCCTTTCCGCGGGTTTTTCCCGCGGTCACGTGTGCTCACGTGACCCCGGGGCGCCAAGGCGCCCATCGGTCACGTATGCGCACGTGACCCCGGGGCGCCAAGGCGCCCATCGGTCACGTGTGCGCACATGACCCCGGGGCGTCAAAGCGCCCTTCGGTCATGTGTGCCCACGTGACCCTGGGGGCGCCAAAGCGCCCATCGGTCACGTGCGCGCACGTGACCCCGGGCATTAAAGCGCCCACCTGCCATGCGAGCGTCCTTTAGACGCCATTTTGTTTTCTTTCCCCACTCGTTTTACGTGCACTCCCCAACAAAATCCCTTCTGGAGTTAAACCTTTTTTTAAAAAAAAATTTCTTTGGAGTTTTAACTCCACAATAAAGTTCTGTTTTGGGAGTTTAACTCCGTATAAAATTCTTTTAGGAGTTTAACTCCATCTAAAATTCTTTGGAGTTTAACTCCACAATAAAATTCCTTTTGAAATTAATCTCCACTTTTAAAAAAAGGGGGGGAAGGAAAACACACACAGACTCCACGACACTGTCTTCCGTTAGAAAAAAATTTTAACGGGGCGCTGCCCCACACCCCGCAAGGGGGCTGCTAGCCCCCTTGACCCCCAGCCCGCTATCCGGGTAGCGGGACCCCCGTAAAAACTCTGCGGGGCCCCCGATATTTCCAAAACCCCTTCAAAACACGATACTGTATATTGAGTTCGCATGACCAGTTTAACCCGTTAATCGGAGGTTCTCTCGCTCCAAATGCGAGGGGTAATTAACGGCAGCTTAGTCCGCTGCTGCCGGAGATTCGGATCCCCACAATCAATAAACCCCAGCCTACCCTAAGCAGGGGGAATCTGTGGTACGCCCGACAAGCGCGCGCGTATTCCCATCTCAATGGGGTGACGAAAAACACCCTACAATCTAGGAATTCCGTGCTTAAGTACTCCCCTCCTCTATCAGACCGGAGGATCTTGATACTTTTGCCTATCTGGTTCTCCACTTCGTTTCTGAATTCTCTGAATTTCTCAAAAGCTTCAGATTTGTGTTTCATCAGATACACATATCCGAACCTAGAGAGATCGTCAGTGAATGTGATGAAGTACGAGAACCCACCCCTTACATGTATAGACATTGGACCACATACATCACTATGTATGAGTCCCAAGAGCTCTGTTGCTCTTTCTCCATGTCCGGTGAACGGAGATTTGGTCATCTTTCCTTTGAGACAAGACTGACAAGTTTTATAAGATGAAAACTCGAACGTATTCAAGAGTCCATCTTTATGCAACTTACTTAGCCTTTTCTCTCCGATATGACCAAGTCTACAATGCCACAAGTAGGATTCATTCGTATCTGAATTCTTCCTCTTGCGTGTGTTTTGTACATTGAGAACTGTATTCTGATTTAGAACATAGATACCATTATACAGTGTACCTTCTGCAACCAGTACCTTATCAAGGTAAATGTTCATGATATTTCTATCAAGAACAAAGTTATATCCATCTTTATCGAGTAAAGAAACATATATGATGTTGCAAACTATGGAAGGTACATAGTAGCAATCGTTCAAAATCATAGTATTGCCATTTGGCAACACTAGGTGATATTCACCGACGGCTGCAACATTAACTTGTGCTCCGTTCGCTACGCTGAGCGACATATCACCAGGTGCAACTTTCCTACTTTTTCTCAGTCCCTGCAATAAATTACAGATATGAGATCCTGATCCGGTATCAAGTACCCAGGAGGTAGGGCTGACCGTAAAGCAGTTCTCAATTACAAGAACACCTGAAGTAGATGCAAAACTATGCTTCTTCTTCAACTGGGTATCCTTGGAATCCATACAATCCTCTTTTCATTGCTCATACTCATGACTGTTGTCATAAGTTAGAGCCGAACCGACGTTCCCCAGCCCCGAATAAGAATTTGGATCAGTCAAGCGATACATTTTATTATCTTGATTAGGGCGTGAAATGGTTGCTACCTGGAGAGAGAGAAAAGAAACACTCAGCGTGCGCTCTTGCAAGATTAGATTGGTTTATTAATTTATCTAACCAGGATGGCTCCCACTGTTTCCTCAAATTCTTCTTCAAACCCTAAAAGAAGAACTAGTTAGGATTAATCGCACGTCACAATACTTGCTTAACCTTTCAGCCAGGCTAGTGTTGGTACTTCGAGGGAGGTTTTCCAACGCTTTCGCGAAGTTCCTTAATTATATAACCTCTTTTCCCTGGAGGCGTAGCCTCGCTAACACCTTTCTAGACACCAACTTGGTTTATAGCATTGATTGTTAAGTGAAATAATCTCCTAAGAGTAATCCAACTCATCAGTGGGATCGGGATCCAACTATCATTGTGTGATGACCTAGATGGAATCCACTCTAATCACCACACTTATGCTGAATCTGCAAGTTTCATGTATGTTTGAAACTCCCGATGTGGTTTTTGCCCCTAGGACCCAAGTGACCTTGACACAGTCAACAAATCAAAGAGTCCTAGTCAAGTTCAACCCGTCATTATCTTGATTGCATTAAACCCACCCGCATAACCCTTGACACAGTCAACAAGGTTACACGACTGCCCTAACCAATCACGTTATATGCTACAGATAAGCAATACTCAGCTACCGTTCACTGCGCCTTGACACAGTCAACAAACGCAGCACGAATACTAAGTATAACTTATAAGAAATGACGGAGGGCTACGGCTGGGTTTTTGGCGAAAAACCCGTTAACGTAATGAACTTGATATCGTTGAAGGAACCTGATAGCCTTTTAAAAAATATATAGTGGCGAAAACCTTTTGCTAAAGAAGTCACTCCCTATGAAGGGATCTCGGCTCTTTCCTCGTCGAATGAGATGCAGGATATTCCAAACTGAATACCTCGATGCAAAGCAAGAATAATCGACTATAGTGAAGTTATTACCCTGACGCAAACTTCTATCCAAGGGGTCACTCCCGATGAAGGGATCTCGGCCCTTATCTCGTCGAATGAGATGCTGGGCATTCATAACCGAATACCTCTGTGCAAAACAAAAGAGAACGTCCTTGCAATAACAGCTTTTTTTTTTGAAAATTGTTCCAACAACGTCTTTTAGGTTTGTTTATCTTTGCATTAATATAATGTGTCCCATCAGTTAATCCTACCATTACAGAAAACAACGAAAATATGACGTACGCTTATACCATCTGTATTCGCCACGGGGCCCCGTCATCACCCGTTAGGTTACTTAACTAACGACAGAGCGGGGCCTGGAGTAGCGCGGATGCAAAACATAAACAACGCCTACTAGATATCATATATAGATATATACATTCGTCAGATGCAATGATAGCCATTCCAGGTCACAGATGAACACATTGGATATGCTAGGAATCCGCGTTTCGTTCGAGCCTGCAACGAAAGACGGATTACACGGTCGCGATGAATAGCCAAACCCCACCCTAGACCCCTACGGGTGCGGCAAACTACCAGCCAAGTACCCGAAGTGAAGCAGCCTCCCTCAACAACATGAGTAGGCCACTTGGCACTTCAATATACCCGGTAGTTTGTGCACCCCACCATGGGTCTATCCTAGGAGCAAAAACAGTAAAAGAAATAATATACAATGGCGGCTACAACCTCATCCCGGATGTGCGGCCATAAAAATAATATTACATCAATTTACATATTACATCAAATGAAAGATAAAGAAACTCTCATCTCACAAACCCCGGCTATTCATCCGCGACAATCTAACAAGTTCATATACACAATCCAACATCACAGATCACAGATATGCACAACCCCCACTAATCGACGTATAGCGATTAGTCGGCGTTCAGTGCATATATCACATTATAGATATAACCATTTAGCTAAAGTTTATAGAATTTCGATCAATAAATGTATTTGAATCTACCCCAAGTAAAATCCAGTACTCAGACAAATCTGGGCAGAAACAAAAATTCCCAGAATACACAAAACCAACACAGAGAACCCCAGAAGAATTTTGGCGCGCCGCCGAGTTAACTCGACCGCGGAACCGCGGCGGATCGCTTGGATCGGCCGCGGAACCGCGGTCCAATGAGCGGTTCAGGCGCCCAAAATTCTACAGATTTCTCAAAAAACCCTGCTTGTATTTTTCATGTCTGTGGAAATATTTTTAGGCCTGTTTTGAAAAACGACAGAAAATACAATATTTTGGTGTGTTTTCGGGATTTTTTCCAGATCGAAGTTCTAAACACTTTGCTAACAGTTAGTTGTTGTTTAGCTAGGCTCTGATACCACTGTTAGGTCCACGTTACCCACCCTGGTTCTTTCGGGGAGGCGGAATAGGTAAAAATCAAATTTTTCTCACAAGATAACATGGACCGACCATGAAGGATCTTTGCTAAACAAAACTAACATACTAACAACAAGTTTTAGCTACTCGGTTAGAAGGTTATACCTAGGTCTTGAACTCCTTCTCTTCTTGTTGTGGTCCTCCTTCTTGCTTGCTCCTTAGAGTGGTGTAGACGGCTCATCCTCGTCGTCTCCTCTTTGCCGAAGATAGATCCACCCGAGGGCCTCTACCTTGAGCTCCTACCTCAACCAAGAGGTAACTAGAGTGCTTGGTTTGCTAGACAAAGAACCCTAGAAAGAGTAGAGAGATGCTTTGATGGTTTTGTCTCAAGAACTTTTGATTTTCAACACATGAAAGATTTAAGCTTTGAGAGAGGAAGAGGGAGAGCTTTTTCAAGAGAGAGAAAGAGCATCATAGAATTCTACAACCATGCTCACATATGAGAGAATAAGAAATAATAATAATAATTTTAAAAAAATTGTGATGGTTAGTTTGGAATGACCATTATCATTTCATAATAAATGCAATTTGCAAGAATCAAGAAGTATCTTGCAAATGAAATGATGATGGTCAAAAGGTCAACTAGGGTCAAATGGTCAACCAAAGTCAAATTGTCAACCAAAGTCAAATGGTCAACTAAAGTCAAATGGTCAACCTAACCATGGCACAATAATCCTTAATTTATATTATTAATCATATTCCTCATTCTCATTAGGGTTTAGAAAAAGTCAACTGTCAAAAACCCTAATGAGATTACTCTGCTTCCGTCAACTGTGCATACACACCCGCATCCGTGTTCCGAGGAACACGAATACAATGAGACAAAACCAATCCCAAAACAAATACTAGAATCTGGCTTAAACCAAAGCCCGCTGGTAATAACTGCCCATACACCAAACGTGCACTAGTGCGCGGATGTGAACGAACCCCGTCGCAAAACCATGCGACCTCTACTCTGTTTTGCCCAAAGGCGAATAACCCTCTGTGTGGGACTCTAAAGACTCGACACTACGCTGGCAGTGGGTTTAACCATAGGCCGCAAGCGGTACTAGCTGTACATAACGGTCCCCAGGTAGATGCCGATAAGAAGACCGATGAGGTGAACCCATCCGAAGTTCTACTGAGCCTGAATGTGACAATCTCCGTACTGTCCGGTCTGTTCGTCTAAGAGTATCGCATGACGGGCCTAGGGGGCGGTAAACGTCAGTCCCCTAATAGCGGTACAAGTCGTGTCGGAGTGTAGCCCAGAACACCCTGAGAAACTACTGGAAACACTACCAGTAATTCTCGCTTGCCCTGGCCAGGGACGACTATGTGTAATGGCTCTCCTAGACACAGCGCGATATCAACTCCCAATACCGGGAGAGACGAATCCTATCTAACCGTCACTGCCTCCAAGTGCTTCGGGACTGCACCCAACTACTACCTGTTTGCACGACTCAATAGAGTCGTAGTAGGGCAGTAATCTAAGAACAGTAGGAACACACTCGAGGCGAAGTGACAGTGTCAAGTCAGCGGACTAAGCTGTACTCATGTCACCTGGGAACTGTTCACTGACGATAAGTATAATACCAACCAACAGTTCCCGACGAGTCTTGTCCAATGTACTCATAACCTAACGAGCACCTGCATACTATCTCCAGTACGACGTACTGATGGCTGTGGGACAGACCATCTCCCCTGCTGGGACGAGAAGCGTATGCACCAGTCTACTCTGGAGTATCGATGCCCTGTCTCGATAATCCTACGACTAGGGACCAAAATAAGGATGTGCTTATAGACTACCCAGCCCCCACTAGTGTGATCGCCATCACAACGCCGGTAGTCAAGCAAAGATCCTAAGGGCTCCATCAATATGTTTTTAGCGATATGTTAAAAGAAACATATACACATATTAAGATAGATACAAACCAAGCAGCATACTACTATATCGAGCAAGACTGTCGTAAACCCGTGTATATATCCCAAGCTTCCAAAATGTATTATACAAACTAGTACTATACAATAATGACCTCTAGGGCATACATATCCAACAGCGGGAACCAGTGTTCAGCCGCATGAAGTGATGAGCGGCGTCACGAACAACTTCTGGCGATGGGCTAGGCGCCACTGTAAATGCCTCGAAGGGGATGCCCTGGACATATCCAAGTTGCCGAGCAAAGCGGTGTGGGTTGTACCTCATAAAAAGGGCCGCACCGTTCTGACGAAACACCAGATAACCTGGCCTGATCGAATATAGGTGCATGGCTTCCCTGGGCTTCAGAGAAGGTACCCCCTCTTTCGACAAGTCGTAGAGCTGTTGGACAGGTCCTGAGGGAGCAGAGAGAACTCGGTCGTTGAATACCATCCCGCCTGTATTAGCATAGGGATTAACCAGCACGCGAATAACCCCAGACCGAGTCGGGTCAGGAGCAGAAGCGCCCACCAGCCGCATGAGTCGTGGAAAAGTGTTCGTGTCTTAAAAGCTGGGTCTTTGGTGCGCAGCAAATGCCCCCAGCACGTGCATCTCAATCCAGGACGTAAAGTAATGAAGAGAGAAATTTACCACATCTACACCTGGAATTTAGGTATTGGTCGCGGCGCTCAACCCATGATATAGATGTGCTAGCCCTGCAATGCCCACAGCTAGTCGCGTTCCCTCAGCAATGCGATGAGCAGGGTAGATAACTGAGGCTCTCATGAAACGGCGATGCATAGGAATGGCGAACCAACTGAGCCAGACACTGATGAAGTCCACGAAGAAAGTCTCCTCATCCATATCAGGAGCTGCGATCGACTCGAAAGATACCGCTGGCATGATGGGAATGTAGAACTACGGCAAGTCCTCTTCTTTAATCGACCGCTTATTTAAACCGAACCCAAAAGGGTCGTTAATGTTCGCGAACTTCGGAACCGTCTTTGATAGGACATCTTCGCGAAGGAAGCAAGCGATAAAGCTTTTAAAAGTGACGCCTTGCTCCTCTGACTCTGTGAATAGTTCTTCAAAAATACTCAAGGTCTTGATCAAACTTGAGCGCCTGTGGCGGACGGCATTCTCGGTCGACAGGCCGTCAAGCATGGCAGGCTCGGTTTCAAAGACATACTCATCGGAAGCAGTAATTCTTCATAAAGTGTCCTCCTGACCGGCAACCGTAAGATTTCGCGTAATTCTTCCAGAGAAATTGAAACTTCGCGGTCCCCTTGAAGGAAGGTGTTGGTGGGAAGATTCCATTGGTTTAAGAAGGCTTTAACCCACCAGACATGGGTAGACTGATAGTGGAAAAGAGACGCATATATCGCCTGATAGAGTCCAACCCTCTGCAGTCGCGCACGATGGGCGGACAGGATATAACGGGCCCAGAGAAGGTAGCCCGTGGGATGTCGAGGAGTAAGCCCTATCTTGTAAATCTGTCCCTATGGCTGGGCTTCGCCTTGGCAAATGCGGCGCCCTAAAATGTCTATAGCCGGCACCGGATGGTTCGGAATACCAGTTGTTGAAGGCTCAAGCCATCCCATAGGGGTCCAATTCAGCATCTCCACAGTAAAGGCGGTCCGTGGAGGATCCATCGGCAGAAACGGACAAGTAGGCTCCATCGGTATCTCGCAAAGAAAACTGCGGCGACCGCGGATGATGTGACCGTACCAGGTCCCCCATAAAAGTAAATTGGTGCGATTCGGGTTATGATCCCTGATCATCGCCATCACCTCCTCGTCAAACGGTGACTGAGCAAAGGCAGCCTCCGAGCGAGTGAAAGGGAAGTATAGAACAGAAGTTATTGTGCTTGAAATAAAAGAAGGGGAAACTGTTAAGCGAAGCCAACACGTGTATATATATATATGTTTATAAATGTATATATATAAAAATATAGTGGAAGAAAACGACAGGGGACTTATTTTATGAGACCATTGGTAACAAAACACATGGGTCCCACAAAATCAAGAGGGCGGTTCACTAATAATGAGGCCAAGCAATCATCATGAGAATAAAGGGAAAATTCTCAATGGATTTCAAACAACTCTGCACATTACCCCAAAGGGAAAAACCCTTGGTATGGATTTAAAATCCAACGAAGATTTCTACAAAAAGTTCTTCGGCCGTTCAAGATTCTTACCTGAAAAAGGAAATCTTTTGTTGAAAGAGTTAAACTCTAGAAAATTTTGAATCAGAGAACTAAGCGTTGGGAAAGAGAATTAAATTCTCAAAGGAAAAACAAGCAAGGAAGAAGATGGAAAGGGTGGAGGCGCTTCTGAAAGGACTCTTGCATTTATAGGATGTGATGGGGAACGGTTCATCTCCCCTGTTCCCTAGACAGATCCAACAGTCACAAAAGTGACAGTGTTGCACTCACGTGCAAACACGTGAGAACAACGCTGTGGGGGCATTTGTTCCCTGATAAAATATCAGGAAATTCCCCAATGGGGTATCACGTGCTCACACATGACCAAGGGTCGCGTGCTGACACGTGATGGTTTCCTGGGACTCTGGTATAACATAATTAAATTCTAATTAAGCAGGCAGTTAGTGGAGTCACGTGCCACCACGTGATGGGCCTTTGAAACCCACCAAAAGGGATTAAAAAATAGAATAAGACACTAAGGAAAGACCCCAATGGAGCATCACGTGCTCACACGTGACCAAGGGTCACATGCTGACACGTGATGATTCCTTAGCTCTGCTAAAAGGCAGAATTAAATTCTGAATAAAATGTTTAATCAAGCGGGTCACGTGCCAACACGTGACAGGTCCCTTAACTCTTTAATTGATAGAATTAAATTCTATTTCAATGATCAAATATTGAGATCACGTGCTAACACGTGATAGGCTTTAAAAGCCTTCTGAGCTAAAAAGAATTAAATTCTAATTAAGGGAAATCAAAGACCCTAACTGGGAAAGTATTTCTTTAAATCTTTCCAAACGAAAAGATGGTGCTCTGTAAGATAGAGCACCGTTGGATTAAAAATCCAATGGTGATTAAAAAATCACCAATTTATGGAAAAATTTCATACAAGGAAAGATTCCCCTGAAATTCACCAAGAATAACAAACAGAATATCTTCTGGATTAAAAATCCAATGGTGAATAAAATTCACTGAGTGATCTAAAAGATCATGTTAGTTACAAAAACAACCAAAATCTTTCAATAAAAGATTCACTAAACAAATTGATTCTTTTCCTTCTCCTATAAATAGGAGCCAAGTAAAGAGAAGAGGAGGATTTTTGGATATTGGAATTTTGATTTTCTGGAGGAAAAAACAACAGCAGAGAGAAAATAGAGGAGAATTTAATTCTCAAGAAAAGAAACCCTAGGTGAGAAAGGGGAAAGAGATCTAAGCTCCACAAAACAAAAAAGAGAATTTAATTCTCAATCTAAGAGTTTAACTATTCTGGAAAAGAACTTGGTTCTTCCTTTGGTTGAAGATCTGTAGAAGCAGATCTCCCCACAAGTTGAGAATTTAATTCTCATCGGGGAGATTCTGCCATGCAGATCCAAAACTTCGAGGGAGAATTGAGTATGAGAATTTAATTCTCCCAATTTCACAGGAATTTAATTCCTCCCAAATAAAACTAAGGTTTAACCCTATATGAGAATTTAATTCTCCCAAATTCATAGGAATTTAATTCCTCCAAGACAGAACTAAGGTTTAACCCTATATGAGAATTTAATTCGTCCACATACATAGGAATTTAATTCCTCTAAAACACAATTAGGGTTTAACCCTACAGAGAATTTAATTCTTAAAACAAAGAAACTTGAAAGCTCTCTATGCACGTAAAGAACTTGATCGCGTGGTAACACCTGACCCCCATTCTCAATGAGCAGAAAAGAAAAAACAGAACTTGGTCACGTGGTGACACGTGACCCCTATCCTCAATGATCAGAAAAGAAAGAATAAAACTAGGTCACGTGCCCTCACATAACCCCTAAACAGATCCACCAAAATGAGAAAGGAAAAAGCTTGGAAGCAATGCCTCGCGTGCTCCCACGTGACTTCCAAAACAAAGGGAGCAAAGGCAAAGGCAGTACTGGCAATGGGCGTTCTCACGTGTCTTCACGTGAACCCTAATAAACGCTTTAATAATCAATGCACGGGTACCCATCACGTGCCCACACGTGATGGCCTGAAGACCAAAAGTGTTTAACACTTATCTGAATATTCTGAGAACAAAATAAAGGAGGTCTGGCCCCACCTTTGGGTGCCCTCACGTGCCCCCACGTGACCCCTTCCTTTCTAGTGTTTAACACTATTTTGAGCATTTTGTCTCCAGTGTTTAACACTGTTTTAAATACATCACGCGAGGACACGTGACCACCAGATGTCCTCTAGTGTTTAACACTATTTTAAAGCTAGCTTAGCCTAAATTGGCTAAGTTTTCCAAAGGCAAAATCTTCCCTTCAAATGGACTTTAAAATCCAGAGCTACAATGTTTAATGCCCAACCAAAGACAAAAATGTTATCAGAGTCCTCAAACTCTTGTTTAGCATTGCTAAATAATGAGGGGCTGAACCCAGACAAATGTTTAATGGTCCAACAAAGGGCTGACATTTCAAACTTAATTGGACTTAGCTCAAATTGGCCATAAGTCCTCAATTCAGATTTAACTGAGCCAATATGCTCATAATCTAATTAATTGATCTTAGTTCCAAAATTGGACTATAGATCTCCCAATCAACATCGGTTTAAGGGTACATCTCTGAACTCCTCTGATATTTGTCGTTGTAATCCTTCAACGTCTGCAGAGAGTTGACGGGTCCCGACAACCATACATTTCATGGACTATGATGTCCTTAACCTTGGCTGTGAGTTCTTTAAACTCACGGACTATGATGTCCTTAACCTTGACTGTGAGGTCTTTAAACTCACGGACTATGATATCCTTAACCTTGACTGTGAGGTCTTTAAACTTACGGATTATGACGTCCTTAACCTTGACTGTGAGGTCTTTAAACTCACGGACTATGATGTCCTTAACCTCGGATTGTGGGGTCCTTAAACTCATGGACCGAGATATCCTTAAACTAATAATGGCTCGTAATGTCCTTAAAACTAACAATGGACCGCAAAGTCCCTAAACTAAACAACAGAGCCCAAATGCTCTCTTGTTGGATCTAAACGATCCTGTTAAGTTGATCTTAGCCTAAAAATTAGACAATCGTATCCTTAACAAATGTTTAAGTTGATCTTAGTCTCAAATGAGACTAGCGTATCCTTAAACCCAACCCCCAAACCCAAATCTAAGAAGATACGGATTTGGACTAATCCACGCCCTACGGGCGACAACATAAATTAGTCTCCGTATACAATCCACGGGCAACCATAAACAAAACAAACACCCACGACACGAAGTGACCATCTGGAGCCGCGATGCGGTGGCGTAATTAACTGCAGGGGCTTGCGCCTGTAGGGAAGAGCATCCCCACAATCAAAAACCCCTCAAATGAGAGGGAATCTGACGAAGTCTGGTACCTCGGCCGCATCCGTTTAAACCTTCGATACGTGGTGTCATAAATCAACTTGGAATCTTCGGAGAGGTGGACGGATAGCACCTATTAGTATCTGCTCCCAAATTCAGGCAAGACGTTTGTCTTCCCGGTTTTCGGCGGTGAACAGGTATTTTGGGCTCCCCAGCCTTACAGACTGCCCGGAGACTTACAAAATAAGAGGAGGAGGAAGACGGGGGCTTTAGGCCTCGGGGCCAGGCACGACCTCGGGGTCTTCAATATCCACCATGAGCCGAGCAGGGTCCTCGGCCAACTCCTCGTCAGGAATCTCTTCCCCCTGCTCATCGGCGTCCGCGAGGGGGTATTCGGCCTGGAGCTCTTCATCGGCGAACTCCAGCATCCGGGCCTTAATGGCGTTGAGGGCCTCGTGCCAGATGCGAATGGTGGCCACGGCTAAGTCATTGTAGAAGCCCTTCGACTTCTTGTAGCCCTCCACCGCCTTCGCCGCCGAGAGGTCGGCCCGCTCCGCCGCTTTGACCGCCGCCCCCAGCTCCTTCCTGAAGGTCCTCACCGTCTTCTTCAGGTTGCCGGCGAGCGCCTGAGCGTCCTCAAGCTTGACCTCGGCAGCCACGGCGGCCTCGCGGTGCCGGGCAACCTCCTGTTTCCCGGCCTCCACCTCGCCCTCCAGGGCGGCAACCCTTGCTATCGCCACCTCCAGCTCCCGCTTGGAGCTCTCTTCCAGCGAGGCAAGCTGGTCCGCGGCCTTCATTGCCGGGGCTATCACCTCGGCCTCCATGCGTAAGGCAAGGGCGACGTGCTGGAGGACCTAAAAAGAAAAAAGAAAGAAAAAATAAGAAAAAGGTCAGGAAGACGAAGGAAGCACCAAATCTCACAAGCAACCGAGCACTTACCTGCACGGACTCCTGGGCGATGGACGCCATCTGGGCCCTGAAGGCCCCCCCGGGGACCCTGCCCCGTGCCGACCTCTCTATTTCATGCAGCAGGCTATCCGCGACAGATAGCCCCAAGGGCACCACGAACCGGATGCCCCCATCCTCCACCATGATCGGCGAGGGCGGGCCCCGAGGAGACCTTCGGGAACCCCTCTTGAGTGGCTCCGATGGAGACCCGATCTCCTCCTCCGAAACCGGGTCCTCCAGAATTCGAGCCCGCTTCCGGCCCAGCACTCTGCTAGGCCCCGGGGCGGGATCCGCCCCCGAACGCTCAAGGGACGCGGCCACCGGAGGCACCGAGACGGAGGCCAAAGGAGCCGGGGCAGGCTTCGAACGGGGAGAGCTGGTGCCTCCAGCCTTCGTGACCTTCCTCGACTGGCCCATGGAGGCTCGGAGCTCATCCATATCCATGGGTCCTGCACAAAACCAAACGCAAAGAAGTCAGCGACACATGCAATATACAAGCCCAAAAAGCAAGCCTAACTTACCGACAAACTCGACGGGGCTGAGCCCAGCTCAACTCAGGACCCTCTCAAACAGCAGCAGGTCAAATCGGGGGACGGGCTCCCACGACGCCACCCTCACCGCGGCGGGGTCATTGGACTGGTTCCCCGACAAGCATTTTTCCCTCGACCACTTGGTGGGCACGGGCCAGTCCTCGCCCTCGGGCGGCGTGACGAAGAAAAACTTCTTCTTCCAGTCATGAATGGAAGAGGGCAGGGCTACAACCCTTTGTTCCCTCATAAAATATCGGGAAAAACCCCAATGGGGCATCACGTGCCCACACGTGACCAGGGGTCACATGCTGACACGTGATGGTTTCCTGAGGATTTTGCTGAAATAGAATTAAATTCTAATCAAGCAAGCAATTAGTTGAGTCGCGTGCTCACACGTGATAAGCCTGTAAAAAACCCACTGAAGAAATTAAAAGGCATAATAAAACAGCAAGGAAAGATCCCAATGGGGCATCACGTGTCTATACGTGACCAAGGGTCACGTACCGAAATGTGATGATTCCTTAGTTCTTTGAAACAGCAGAATTAAATTCTGGTTAAAATGTTGATTAAGGGGGTCACGTGTCAACACGTGATGGGTTCCTAAGCTCTTTAATTAATAGAATTAAATTATACATAAATAATCAAATAGTGGGATCACGTGCCAACACGTGATAGGCTCTTAAGCCTTTTGAACTAATGGAATTAAATTCCAATTAAAAGAGAACCGAGAACCCTAACTGGAAAAATGTCTCTCTATTTCCAAACAAAAAAAAAAGACTGTGCTCTGTAAAATGGAACACCATTGGATTAAAAATCCAATGGTGATTAAAAATCACCAATTTATAGAAAGATTTTATAAAAGGAAAGATTTCCTGAAATTCACCAAGAATAACAGACAGAATATCTTTTGGATTAAAAATCCAATGGTGAATAAAATTCACTGAGAGATCTAAAAGATCATGTTGGTTACAAAATCAATTAAAATCTTTCAATGAAAGATTGACTAAACAAACTGATTCTTTTCTTTCTCCTATAAATAGGAGCCAAGAAGAGAAGGGATCGATTTTTTTGGGAGAGAGATAACAACAGAGAAAAAAAAATCCTCAGAAGAGAAAGAAACCCTAGATGAGAAAGAGAAAGAGATCTAAGCTCCATAAAACAAAAAGAAAATTTAATTCTCAAATTAAGAGTTTAAATCTTCTGAATAAGAACTTAGTTCTTCCTTTAGTTGAAGATCTGTAGAAGGAGACATCCCCATAAGTTGAGAATTTAATTCTCATCGGGGAGATTCTGCCATGCAGATCCAAAACTTAGAGGGAAAATTGAGTTTAAGGAATTTAATTCCTCCAAATACTTAGAAATTTAATTCCTCCAACAGAAACAGGGTTTAACTCTTAAAACAAGGACTTTTCTTCATGGTTGAAGATCTGCAGAAATAAGATCTCTCCATAAGTTGAGAATTTAATTCTCATCGGAGAGATTCTGCCATGCAAAAACAAAACTTAGAGGGAGAGTTGGGTTAAAGAATTTAATTCTTCCATATACATAGGAATTTAATTCCTCTAAATAAAATTAGGGTTTAACCCTACAAAAGAATTTAATTCTCAAACAAAACTCTCCATGCACGTAAAAGATCAGCACTTAAACCTGATCACGTGGCAATACGTGACTCCCCTCCTCAATGATCAGAAAAGAAAGAATAAGACATGGTCACGTGTCCCCACGTGACCCTTAAATAGACTCCTCAAGATGAGAAAGAAAAAGCATGAAGGCAATGCCTCACGTAAAAAGGGAACAAATCCAAGACAGAATCAATTTTGGGCGCCCTCACGTGTCCCCACGTGACCCCTAACAAATCCTTTTAATATCCAGTGCATGGATGCCTATCACGTGCTCACACGTGATGGCCTCGAAGATTAAAAGTGTTTAACACTTATTTGAATATTCTGGGAAGAAAATAAAGGAGGTTTGGCCCAATTCTCAGGCGCCTCACGTGGCCCCACGTGACCACCTCATTTCTAGTGTTTAACACTATTTTGAGCGTTTTTGTCCCTAGTGTTTAACACTATTTTAAGTGCATCACGTGGGAACACGTGATCGTCAAATATGTGTTAGTGTTTAACACTATTTTCAAACCAGTCTTAGCTCAAAATCAGCTAAGTTTTCCAGAGACAAGATCTCTCCTTTGATTGAACCCCAACTACATTCTTCCAAACTTGATCATTTCATATGACATTCAAAGTAAAGTCCAGAGTTATAATGAATGGCTAGTGCTCAGCCAAAGACAAAGTGTTGTCAGAGCCCCCAAACCCCTGTTTAGCATTGCTAAATAATAAAGGGCTGAACCCAGACAAATGTTCAACAGTCCAAACAAATGTCTAACATTTCAAACCTAATTGGACTTAGCCCAAGTTGGCCATAAGTCCTCAATTCAGATTTAACTGAGCCCATGTGCTCATAATCTAATTAATTGATCTTAGTCCTAAATTGGACTACAGATTTCCCAATCAACATTGGTTCAAGGGTACATCTCTTCACTCCTTTGATATTTGTCGTTGTAATCCTTTAACGTCTTCAGAGAGGTGACGGGTCCCGATAACCAATCATTCCATGGACTGTGGGGGTCCTTAAACTCATGGACTACGATGTCCTTAAACTTTATAGATTATGACGTCTTTAAACTGGACTGTGGGGTCCTTTAAACCCATGGACTATGATGTCCTTAACCTTGGACTGTGGGGTTCTTTAAACCCACGGACCGTAATGTACTTAAACTAATTGACTGCAATGTCCCTAAACTAAATAATAGAGTCCAAATGATCTCTTGTTGGATCTAAATGATCCCGTTAAGTTGATCTTAGTCTAAAATTAAACTAACGTATCCTTAATTAACGTTTAAATTGATCTTAGTCTCAAATGAGACTGGCCTATCCTTAAACCCAACCCCAAACCCAAATCTAAGAAAATACGGATTTGGACTAATCCACGCCCTACGGGCGACAACATAAATTAGTCTCCGTATACAATCCACGGGCAACCAAAAACAAAACAAACACCTACGACACGAAGTGACCATCTGGAGAAGGAGAAAGTGGTTACCGCGATGCGGTAGCGTAATTAACTGTAGGGGCTTGCGCCTGCAGGGAAGAGTGTACCCATTATCAAAAACCCCTCAACGAGGGGGAATCTGACGAAATCTGCTATATCGGCCGCATCCGTTTAAACCTTCGATACATGGTGTCATAAATCAACTTGGCATCTTCGAAGAAGTGGACGGATAGCACCTATTAGCATCTGCCCCCAAATTCAGGCAAGACGGACCTACACGGTCGCGTCTCTGTGTTTCGGCGGGGAACACCCCTGTCCCGGCGGCGCCCCGCTGTCGCTTTCTAAAAGAGAGGTAGGCCCATCTTGGGTCGCCCGCTCGGCCCCCAGGATGATTTTTGAAAACAAGAGAGGAATCAAGGATGGAGAGGTTGAAGGGAACCCCCTGTAGCTTCAGGCGGATCAGGAACCCGAGGAGAATCCTCCATGAGTTCGGCACTAGCTGGCCAGGGGCTAACCCGAAGAAGTTCAGCGCTTCGACGACCTCGGAAGAGAAGGGCAGGCGCATTCCACCCCAAAAAGCTTCCAAATACAGGGCGATCTCCCACCCCGTACTTGGTCTGCCCTCTCTCCCTCCTTGGCCAGATGAAGCGTATAACTTGAGGGGATGTGGAAGCGAGCCCGAGCATTGGCAAGCTCGTCTTCATGCCTCACCCAACACGACACGCCGGGGGTAGCGTCTACCGCCTCCTCCCTGGGGGGCTTCCCTCGCTGCGCGATCCCGGGAAGAGGATCTGACCCCTGCTCCCTGGAAAGACTCAGGCTCAACTAGAGGGTCCCTAGAACCTACTCCTACGGCACCTACAGATTCTGCGAAAGAAGACATCTAACCTGAAGAAGAGAGATCCTCCGGAAACGAAAGCAGAAAAAAGAAGACGAGCGCCGAGCAATCAGGACTTAGAGCGAGTAAATATGAAGGAGTAGGGGCCCTGGAGTAGGCCCCACCCCTATTTATCACTGCAATCGCCCTCATCCAACGGCGCCCTTCATCTCCTGCCAAAACGCCTCCTCGCGTCCAACAGCCCCGATCGCTCCACTTGTCGTTCCCACACTAGGCCACATCCCATCAGACGTCGCAGGTCTGCACACGTCATGTCGGCCAACCGACGCTTGACACGCGGACCGTCGCTTTAGTGACAGGATGCACGAACCGGCACACCTTCCTTAAATGCAGAGATCTCGTCTTGATTCGCTGGCAGAAAAGACAGCTGACAGCCCGGGGACGCGTCCCGACGAAATCTTGAGAGGGAGCTCACCCTGGGCGGCCCGGCAGTCCACTCTTGACCCGACCCGCAATCTGGTTGGGACAAGAGTCGGGGGCTAATGATGATGCTCTATATTGGCAATCTCCCAGATCAGAACACGTGGCAGATGACATGTCCCAGAACTCAGAAGAAAGGGCCCATAAGGGCCGACCAGGCCACCCCTGTACTCGACCTGCAAGCACAAGCTGGTTCTCCTCAGGAGCCCCTGCAAATTGGCCTCCTCGGCCTCTCAGCTCGCCCCGAGCTGCCACAGGACCAAGACTCCTCGGCCCTCCCGCTCATTTCCGAGCTCCCCTGCCGAGGCCATATTCCTCGGTCCCTCCGACCGACCAACTCCACCACTCACAGGCGTAACCGTCGCTCCGCAAATCTCGCCATGCGAAGATTCTTCGCCGGTAACATCCCACGTTCCACGCCATCACGATCCCCATTAATAGGCGATCCGTTCGTTACGCGGGGTGTTCATATCATAATTTTGCATTATTATATTCCCCATTCTTAATCATTTTACAAATAAATAGGTGTTTTTGATCCATGTCTGCTAAATAGTTGCAGGTTACAGGTTCTCGGAACAGTACAGTGAAAATGGTGAAAAGAAGCTACAAAAGTGAGACTATGACCAACAAATAGAAGAATCTTTATCATGCCGCCTACAGTTTGAAGGACAAACGAAGATCAATGAACAATTTCACAAAGTACAAAGGCAGCGCAAGATTCAAGACTTCAACACGAAGCGAACGGTAAAAGTCCACAACATTCTGCACTATGGAAATCTGGAAGAAACTAGAAGACATTCTGAGAAACCAAGTGAAGAAACCAGAAGACAAATGCAACATGAAGCAGCCCTAGAAAAATGAGAAAAAGATTCCACTATATGGCCGCGGAACCGCGGCCAAACTAGCTTATAGCCATGGATCCGCGGCCGTGCTGTGCATGTGACGGTGCGTGTCGGTGGAGTTGGTGCGTTGACCCGGTTTTCTTAGGGTATTTTTGTAATTCTAGATATGGATCAGATATAAACCCTAGAGTTTCTATTCTCTATAAATATGAACCCTACAGCTCTTTTTGGAGCGTGCCTCTTTTTGGGTGCCTCTTTTGAGATGCCTCTTTTAATTTCTAGATCTTAGATTTTCAATTCCATGTAATCTGTCAAAGAGTGCATCAATGAAGAAGTAAGTTTTTTTATCTTGAATTTCTTTTCTGCCGTAGTTATAAATTTTTTATCTACCGTAGTTATAAATTTTTATCTACCGTAGTTATAAATCTTTTTATCTGCCATAGTTATTAAATTAAAACCATAAAAAAATGAACTTGTTTATCAATTCCCTAATGAGTGAGTAGTTCCTCACTTGTTAGGGTTAGGTTTAGGAAAGGTTTGAGAGATGAAAATCTCTCATCCCTTTCTTGCCCGTTCAACATTTTAAAGTAGGACTCTATGCATACAAACACACACCGCTCACTACGGTACCCTATCCCACGAGGTAGCGGTGATACCATAGTTAAAGACCGATTGTGATTGTTTTCCATAGAGCTTAGGGATAAGAGTTAAGAAAGGACGGACAAGGACCAAAGGGAAGAAACCTAGTTTCTTTCCGATAGTGCTAATCCACTTTGTCAACTATTACCTAATTAGGGCAAAGAAAGCGGTGAGAATAATTGATTTTCCAAACTAACCTAATCTTAACCCTAGCAAGCTTTTTATAAACTTTTATCTCATTCTTAGATTTTAAAATAAAACCCAAAATCTTTTGGATTTAACTCGTTAAAATATAAAGAAAAAGAATCCATCTCCCTGTGGACCGACCCGTACTCAACCGGCTAGCTACCAAGCGACACATTGATTGCAGTTAATTCTTTGATCACAAAACTCACGTAAGCAAAAACATCCCTACAATCAAATGGTGCCGTTGCCGGGGAGACGGTAGTCTCTTTCTTTGTGTAATTTCGGGTTAAAAAATGAAAAAATGAAGATAAAAATTGAAAATTATAAAAATTGAAAAATTTTTAAAACAAAAAATAAATAAATAAATAAATAAAATAAAATAAAAAATTCAACTTGTTCTTCTTGAAAGGTTTTTTATGCAAGTGTGCAGGAAAAGAAGACGGACAGATTCAGATCTGGAAAATCTCGGTGAACAAATCCAGAAACAGAAGATCTGTACAGACAGAGGGAAAACAAACAGCAAAAAAAAAGATTTTGGAGATCTGAACCGACTAGTCAACCGCGGAACCGCGGTCATAGGCAGAAATTAGCGGCGGATCCGCGGCCTGTTGCTGACGTCAGCAACTGAAAACATCTCTGTAATCATTCTTTTCCTCTCTTCTGCCCTCTGCAGTCCTCTGAAAAATTTTTTCTGCAGGGTTCTTTGCGCAAAATTCTTCTCCCTCTCCAATAAATTGTTTTTGTGCAGGATTCTTTGCGCTGCAAAATAAAAAAAATTTGAAAGTGTTTTAGATTTTGTGTGTTTACTGTTTTGCATTTTTAAAACGGACTTTTAAGGGGTTATAACACCAATCAAGATTGGGTGGGGATTTTATTACCCTTCCTAGGACCCCAAAATCACAAAAAGCATTTGCATCAACCTTCGAGTTAATAATAAAATATAAGACTCAGCCAATAAGGACTGTCGCACTCAATAGGACAAAGGAAAGGTTGTAGGCATCAATCGTTTATCTAAACCAGACTTTGTGGTGCCTAGGCTAGACAAGTAGGAAAGGTAATTTTAAAAGGCCCGTCTCACGGTGATTCATGAGCGGATTCCTCATTTCTTTATTTGTGCTTATCTGGCCACAATTGGCGGTGAAGAGGCGATTTGAGGATCTCACAACTTGCCCTTTGGAACAGTTAGGAGCAGTCTAGTTGACTTAGGAGACCCTAGCTCTAGGCTTGATTGTGCATGCTTATATTGTGACTGTTTGAAAGTGCGTAGTAGTCCGTAAAAATTTTGCAAAACTCTTTCTAAAAAAACACTTTCAAAAATTTCAAAAACCCAAAAACAAACAATTTCTTTTAAAAAAATTTTAAAAAATCATCACATTCTTTTTCTTCTCCTTTCTTACATCATGAGTACCCCACCTCGCAAAATTCTTACCGAACTTTGGTACCCTCAACTAGACATTAATTCTTACGCTCATCGTTTTGGTCGAATTACGGACGACCCCTCCATGCCCAATTTTTTTTTTGAAAGATCGAATAGAAGCGTCTAGGAGAAACAGTTAGACTCTGCAATCCACTTTGTATCAACCGTTTCAACCTTCACCACCTTCTTACGTTGATAACCCTTTTTCAAGTCCTGTTGTAACTCCGAAACCCATGTCTATTGCTGAACATATTGAACAATCTCGTAACCGATCTTTCACTCCGTTCAGCACTTTTAGTTCTTGGGATCAATAAGTACATTCACCTTTTTATGCAAATGTTGATCCTACTCCTGTCCAACCATTCAATTCCTATCAGTCCTACCCGACTTTCGCACATTTCCTAGACATTGCTTCTACACATCCATTTGGGAGTTTCCAGAATCCAAACAATTTTGAATCTTTTTCTGAAACTCCTTCACAACCCATGTCTAGTCTGGAACAGTCGTTGGAAGCTTATATTGTAGCGACAAACCAACAGATGAAGGATTTGGATGCGTCCATTACCGCTCTATTACAACCTAGTGACACGGTAGCTAGTTTCCAACTAGCTCCAAATTTTCCAATGTATGATGAGGCGGTTGAACAGATTGAAAATTTGAGTGAAGAGAGTGAGCTGTGCACCCTTCCAAATCAAACCTACCCATCCCCAATTGAATCCCACAACTCCGGTTTTGAATGTCTATCAAGTGTCCCAAATGATTCACCAGTTTGAAAATAAAACGTTTAATGAGTTGTGCGACTTTGTAATGCTTGATTTGCCAGATTATGAAGGGTCCCTTTCGAGTGAAACCATCACCAATCCTTTCGACCTCTACACCTCCAATCTAGAACTTGAATTGATAAATATCCATGCTTTTGATGAGGTGTCCGAAAAAATTGATTTTCACTTGATTGAGGATATTGACACAAGGAATAATTTGGATGATGAACCCGCAGATTTGACTGAATTTTTCTCTCGAATGCATCATCCCGAGTCATTAAATGTTTCTCCCGAATTTCATATGCGTCTTGATTTTGATGATAATTGCATGGATGAGATAACTTTTGAGGAGAATTATGAGGATAGTATTGAGGAGAGTATTGAGGATGGACCAGTTTTGTTTGATGAGTCGGATTTTCCAATTCATTCTCCTGAACCTTTAACTGTTATACTTCCTAAATCACCCCCCTTCATCCTTTCCATTGTTCCGTTCACGCAAGAAACTGTATCGCTTTCATTTCCAATGTCTGATATACCAAGTTCGGCGTACCCATATTTGCTCACGAATCTTGAGGGATTTGACCTCATTTCTCAGTGGGTTGATAGATTAGCACAATCATTACACATCGGTCATTACAAAATGTGCTAATTTATACACTCCATCTCCACCCTCAAGTTCGTATTAAACTTCTTTCTCCCACTTTCTCTGGTTCTTCTTCTAATCTTCCTTTAATGATACCGAGTGTTGATGAATCACAATCCGATAATTCAAGTTTGATCATTCCAGAAAGCCAACTTGATTTGGATACTTTTGAAAATGAGGTAGATGAGTTTTTCGAGTCTCCTAGCTCCATAATTTTTGACAAATCAAGTCTGATAAATTCTGGCACAAAACTTACTGACAGCAAAATGTTCAATTATATTGATGAGAGTTTTGAAGAACTTTTTGCTGACAAACTTGCATTCCTAAATGACACGGAGTTTGTGATTAATCAATATCCACCTGAAGAAGTCGAACCACCACCATTTCTTTTTCCCTTTCGCCATTCTTCTCCTCCACCGAGACCGTATACTGTTTATATCCCCACACGGTCTCGTGTGTTTCTCATTTCTTTTCTCGACACTCCATTCTTTCACCAACCACACCATTATAACGATAAATTTTTTTAATGGTTGGTGCTAACCTTTGGCCTGTGTAAGGCCTTGTATAACTTGATACTGTGTTTTTCTCCCCCCTAACTCTGAACTTTAGCTTTAAAAACACTGTCTCGCTTAAGTTTGGGGGGGACCTTTTTGTATATATATTTTGTTTTGTTTTTCTGTTAACAATAAAAAAAATATAAAAAAAAATAAACAGAGGAGTACCGACAATTTTGACCCTCTTGGTGTAGCCTGCCAGTGAGGACACTGTCAAGTTTAGGTTTGGGGGTGTGCTCGGTAAGCTTTCTTCCTTCGCATTCATATGTATATTTTTGCATACTTATTTTAAAACCCATAAAAATTGAAAATTTTTAAAAAATTATAAAAATTGAAAAATTCAATTTTGGCCATATTTAACTTAAGTTTAACAAGACGGTTAACTAGTTAGGAAAAAACTAGATCATACACTTAGTGAATTAAAAACCTTAAAAATAACCTTTCTTAAAAATTTAACGGTAGAAAATATATGTCCTTATAGTTTACTTAGAAATAGGCATATTTTGAGTTCACTTGTTGGGCTAAGTCAAAATAAAGGAAGAGTATTGAAATTTTTATTAGAGTGTAAGTCTGAAAAATAATCCCTAAGCTTAAGTCTAAATTCTGAAAATATATACCCTACAATTTGCACAAACACGAACCTTGAAACTTGGAATAGTAGTGGAGACCTTGAAATGCTCTTGTCTAAAATCCTTAGTATAAAGGAAAATAAAATTATAAGTGTGAATAAAGAGATATAAAAAAATGAACACTGGTTTTGTAATTACTTAAGGCTGCGTAAAAAAATATATATAGCGAGAGTGCTTTATCACCTAGTGCCTTAGACCAACTGGTTTGGGAGTCACTGCTAAAGCCTTAGGTATTACAAGACGAGGAATTACGCCATAATGCGCAAACACATTTTGTAATCGGTTGTTAGTACTTCAAGAAGTATTAACGCTCGCATGAAAGATGTGTGAGCAATTTCATCTAAAATTCACAAACTAAAAGTACTTTGGACGATGGACAAGAGTATAAGAGCTTAAATTGAATTTCCAAGTGTAGGGGTGATACATACACACACGTAGGGGTATATGATTGGGATTTGGATGAGAGATAGGAATGAAAAATATGACTTATATCTTTAGTAGAGATGATAGAAATTCCTAAGTTGAGATGGAACTTTAGAAGGAAAATTCAAAAGATGCTGAAAGCTAAATAAATTTACAGAACATATACAATTTTAAGTTAAATGATAAGGAAGCGTGAAAAATATGGGTTGATAATTTCCGAGTTGAAGATAATAGAATTTCTTGCTAGAAAACCGAATGAAAGTCTATAGGCCAAATTGATCGGATTTTGTGGGTAGTATCCGCTGAAAACCTTCAGGAGACAACACTCCTCCTACTGGGGACGCCTAGAGGTTTAACGACTTGTTGCACGAGCTCAGTGCAATCGCGTTTCTCTGCGAAAGTGAGATTAGGCTTTTTTCGAGAATAAACTAGTTTTGCTCGGGACGAGCAAAATATAAGTTTGGGGTATTGTTCATGTCATAATTTTGCATTATTATATTCTCCATTCTTAATCATTTTATAAATAAATAGGTGCTTTTGATTCATGTCTGCTAAATAGTTGCAGGTTACAGGTTCTCGGAACAATACAGTGAAAATGGTGAAAGGACGCTACAAAAATGAGACTGCGACCAACAAATAGAAGAATCTTTATCATGCCGCCTACAGTTTGAGAGACAAACGAAGATCAATGAACAATTTCACAAAGTAGAAAGGCACCGCAAGATTCAAGATTTCAACACGAAGCGAGCGGTAAAAGTCCACAACATTCTGCACTGTGGAAATCTGGAAGAAACTAGAAGACATTCTGAGAAACCAAGTGAAGAAACCAGAAGCCAAATGCAACATGAAGCAGCCCTAGAAAAATGAGAAAAAGATTCCACTATATGGCCGCGGAACCGCGGCCAAACCATGCTTATGGCCGCGGATCCGCGGCCGTGCTGTGCACGTGACGGTGCGTGTCGGTGCGTGTCGGTGGAGTCGGTACGTCGACCCGGTTTTTCTTAGGGTATTTTTGTAATTCTAGATATGGATCAGATGTAAATCCTAGGGTTTCTATTCTCTATAAATAGGAACTCTACAGCTCTTTTTGGGTGCCTCTTTTGAGATGCCTTTTTTAATTTCTAGATCTTAGTTTTTCAATTCCATGTAATCTGTCAAAGAGTGCATCAATGAAGAAGTAATTTTTTTTATTTTGAATTTCTTTTCTGCCGTAGTTATAAATTTTTATCTGCCGTAATTATAAATCTTTTTATCTGTCATAGTTATTAAATTAAAACCATAAAAAATGAACTTGTTTATCAATTCCCTAATGAGTGAGTAGTTCCTCATTTGTTAGAATTTGGTTTAGGGAAGTTTTGAGAGATGAAAATCCCTCATCCCTTTCTTTCCCGTTCAACATTTTAAAGTAGGACTCTATGCATACAAACACACACCGCTCACCACGGCACCCTATCCCACGAGGTAGCGGTGATATCATAGTTAAAAACCGGTTGTGATTGTTTTACATAGAGGTTAGGGAAAAGAGTTAAGAAAGGACGGATAAGGACCAAAGGGAAGAAACCTAGTTTCTTTCCGATAGTGCTAATCCACTTTGTTAACTATTACCTTAACACCTAAAAAGTTCTTAATCAGGACAAAGAAATCGGTGAGAATAATTGATTTTCCAAACTAACTTAATCTTAACCCTATCAAGCTTTTTATAAAACTTTTATCTCATTCTTAGATTTTAAAATAAAACCCAAAATCTTTTGGATTTAACTCGTTAAAACATAAAGAAAACGAATCCATCTCCCTGTGGACCGACCCGTACTCAACCGGCTAGCCACCAAGCGACACCGTTATTGATTACGGTTAATTCTTTGATCACAAAACGCACGTAAGCAAAAACATCCATGTACTCGACCTGCAAGCACAAGCTGGCTCTCCTCAGGAGCCCCTGCAAATTGGCCTCCTCGGCCTCTCAGCTCATCCCGAGCTGCCACAGGACCAAGACTCCTTGGCCCTTCCGCTCATTTCCGAGCTCCCCTGCCAAGGTCATATTCCTCGGTCCCTCCGATCGACCAACTCCACCACTCACAGGCGTAACCGCCGCCCTGCAAATCTCGCCATGCGCAGATTCTCTGCCGGTAACATCCCACGTTCCACGCTATCACGATCCCCATTAATAGGCGATCCGTTCGTTACGCGGGCGTGACGTCGGGAGCGTAACTGCCGGCGAGATTCTCGCGCCTGCTGCTGCGTGCTGCCGCCACTATATAAACCCCCATCACAGAGGGGTCAAGTAAGCCTTTTTCACCCCACTTAGCCGTTACTCTGCTGGGATCTTGTGCTAACTTGATCGTCGGAGGGTCCTCGATGGTACCAAAGCATTCCGGGACTTCCTTAGAGGTACTCGGCGCAAACTCCTCAAAACCCATTGAGACCCACACGCGACAGGAGATCGCCTCCAAAATCCACCGAGAGATCGACGAAAGACAACATCTGACGGAGATCCGAAAAGGACCTCCATTAAGCTGTCCTTAAAAAAGAAATATTTTAATTTTTTTTGGCGAAAAAAAAGAAAAGAAATATTGAGCTGCCGTGATGAGGCAAGGTGCATAAATTCAGGATTTTTCTCTATATTGAACAATGGTACCCCAATCGTCCCGCCATTTTTCCAGCCTTTTCCCCAAAATCACAACAAAAATTAACGGATTCCAACAAAAGAAACGAGAAAAAAAACAATAAAAATAGACAAACTAATACCCAAAAAATAAAATCTTTCTCTACTCTCAAATCCTAGAATTGATTCAAATCCTCGATCTCCACTTCTCTTCCAATTTCTCGTCTTCTTCCTCGCTCTCCGCCCCTTCGCTCGAGGCGGGAAGCTCAGGGAGAAGAAGATCGAAACCCTAGCGAGAAATCGGGAGAGAAACGACGCAGAAATCCGACGCCATTGAGAACGTTAACGGATCCGGATCTTCCCAATTTCATGCGCTTGTTGGATCGTCGTCCATGGGACCCACCGATTCTCCGTCGCCGCCTCCTGGCGGCACGTGCGCCCCCGCGTCCCCCGCCTGGCCCCGCTCCCTGAAGCGAAGGATCGATCAGATCCTCGAAGAGGATGAGGATGAGGAATCCAAGAAGCAGCTCCTGAGGGCCAACGGCGGCGTCGTCAGCGCCCGCGTCGAGATCGAGAACGAGGTGGTGGTCCTCCGCGAGACCCTGAACAGCCACCAACAGTCGATCCAGGAGCTCTACCAAGAGCTCGAAGAGGAGCGGAGCGCCGCCGCGACCGCCGCCAGCGAGGCCATGTCGATGATCCTCAGGCTCCAGCGTGAAAAAGCCGAAGCCCAGATGGAGTTTCGGCAATTCAAACGATTCGCCGAAGAGAAGATGTCTCACGATCAGGAGGAGATGGCGGCGTTAGATGACCTCTTGTTCAAGCGCGATCAAGCTGTTCAATCCCTGACCTTTGAGATTCAGGCTTACAAGCATCGGTTGATGAGCTATGGCTTCGGTCCAACTCTCTCAGAGCCGCAAACTCCTGATACAGCCACCAAAGCCGCTGCCTTTGATTATCCGGCTTTGAGATGTAAGATCCCTGATCACGATAACGAAGATGAGGGCACGGATTTAGAGAAATACGCATTCGGTGAGACCCCTAAGGATCAAATTCAGAACCTCGGAGAGAGGATTTTTCATCTGGAGAGAATGCCGAGCAGTAGCCATGAGAAAGGGGTGATTGCTTTCTCCCCTTGCAAGCCTTGGCATCCTAGGGGCAATAGTTTCGGCTCGAGCCCGTACTTTCTGAAAAATGACGATTTTCCGGCGACAGTTGATAGAATATCTGAGAGGGATGATGAGAGCGATGGGGTATATACCGTCCATGCCGTGCATTGTTTGCCCGAGAGTTATATGAGTACCCCGAGGGAGTTTGGAAGGAATGAAAGCAAAAAGGAGTTGGATGAGGGGGAGGAGATCAAGAGGTTGTATGTGAGGTTGCAGGCATTGGAAGCAGATAGAGAGACGATGAGGCAAACGATTATGTCGGTGGGAACGGATAAGGCACAGCTCATGCTTTTGAAGGAGATTGCTCAGCAGCTGTGTAAGGAGGTGACGCCGCAGGTGCAGGTGAAGAAGGTTGTTAAGAAGCCTTTTTTGATTAGGCGTATATCGATCATTTCCGCGGTGAAGGTAATTAGTTATGTTTATTTGGCATAGTTTGCATGATTGAATTAAATGTAATGTATAAGGTTATCGTAAAATTAATAGGGCCTATTAAATTATATATACATGTAGAGGGGGGATTTTTTTTGATGGGATATTAGATAGTGTATGAAAGATCAACTTAATCTGGAGATTTATCTTGAAATTTCTCCACTGTTGAATTGTCATTATGACTATCATCAGATGGCATCAAGCATTGTCCATGAAAATGGGTTTTGGCCATGGCCATGGGCAGCGACGATCCCTATAAAGTCGAACAAATATTTCAACCTTCTATTACTTGAACACTGAGAGTAATTGCCATTTCATTGGCCAGGAAATTATTGACAATAGAGGGTATACATTATTGATTAATTGTTTTCTGTCTGATTGAATTAAATGTTTTGTGATAATTACTTCTATGGGTTTCTGTGGGAACATTTGTTTAGCATTCAAGAATCTGTAGATTGTTTATCACAAACTATTACTTTGAAAATTTTAGTACAGATTATATATCGCATGTGAACTAGAGCACAAGGTGTTGAAAATCATAGAAAAAACTGAAAACATGGAGACCATTCTCATTTTCACAACCCCAGGACATTGGAGATACTAGTTTTCACATTATCAGAAGAGTTTAATATCTGTCACAGGTGACTTGTTACTTCTACGAGGAAGATTGTGATAAACCTTATTAGAGAACATTTTGTTGTCATCATAACGATTAATGAGAGGACCCATTCATTATTCCTTAAATAGTTGATTAACAATTTAATGTGGAGGTGGTGCAATCAACTATTGCATGGCCAAGGAGCACATTGTATCACCTTGGTTCTACTGCCCGAGCTCCATTCACTTTTCAATTTATTTAGTCTAGTGTTTTTTCGGGTTCCGTGATATGCCTAGAGAAGACAGCGCCAAGACAGTTTACTGATGTTCTTTAATGACCTGGAGAAATTATTATCATTTTGTGAGTTGGCATTGGGAACTATAAATGTATGGTATTCATATCGTTGAAGTATTTCAAACCCTCAATTAGGATTGGGACTAGCAAGCTGAACGAGCTTCTGGTCAGAGACCTGACAAAATCTAAGTTTTTATGTCTTTATATTTATCACAATCTCATAGATGAACTTAATAGGTATTATTGTGGATGGTGTTTGTTCCGTGGTGCATATTATCTATATTTTCCACATGGTGTGTAATATCCGAAAGGTCCGAAACTAATGTACCATGCTAATTTATCTCTATTATTCCATTTCTTATATGAGTTCCCCTAGCATCTCCTTATTTGGGGTTTCAGGAAGCTTTAATAAGTTAAAATACATGAAATTTTCATATGTTAGAACTTCCTTTCCCCTGTTCTTGTTAAACACTATTTTCTCTTTAAGAAGTTGATGTTTCCTTTGTCTTCATCTTGTACTACCAGACATCGTTAATGGAATAACATGATGCCAACTAAAAACTAGGGATTATTGCCTGATAATAAATTAGAAGATTAATCAGCATTTCTAAATGCATTATTCACTAATTTTAACAACAGCGGGCTTGCAAAAGTGAATCCTTTCTACCATGAGGATTGGGTATTCTAACAGGAGCTCATGGCAATTAGCGCAGCCTGTACCCTTTAATAAGCCACTTCGTTTATCTTAAATTTCATGGTTCAGCTTATTGACGAAAACCTTACACTCTAAGCTTATGAATTCTCATTTTTTGTTCGTTTTCAGATCATATGCTAAATTTTATTGTTTGATCATTTAATTGCAAAACGCCCTTGTAGTTTACCCTGTCACAGGATTTATAAATGTTGACACCTCATCTTATCATTGATCAAAACCTTTAATAGTAAACATTCAAATTCTATTCTAAACAGCAGAACGAGTTCTAGGCTTAAATCCACAAAACTACCAATAGTTTCACAGTTTGGCAATTAGCTACCAAATACTTTCAAAATTATGAATAACTATCATATCTAACGGTCAACAATTAATGGTGCTAATTATGCGTGTTAAATGACATTTTTGCCCCTTTAATCAATTGAATTAATTTATTATTAATTGTTTTATTAGAATGGTTAATACTAAACATTTTTCCATGACCTGCGACGTGATGACGCTGGAAGTGGACGGCGGCGAAGGGAGGAGCTGGAGGAGGTAGTTGCGAAGGAAAAGACCAAAAAAGGAGGAGATGGTCGCAGTGGAGGAGCCGCAATAGAAGAAGATGGTTGGAGGAGCAGATAAGGGAAGGAGATGGATGCGAGGGAAGCAACGTCGATGCAACGAGTGGCTGGAGGATCAGCGAGTTGAGAAGGGGGAGGAGGTGGCTGTAAGGATCAGCGAGCGGAGGAGGTGGCGGTGAGGATCAGCGAGTGGAGGAGGCGGAGGAGATGGCTACGAGGGAAAAGAATGAAGAAGATGAAGGAAACTGGGTTGCCATATGCCTAGTAAATGTGTATAATGCTCTGAATCCCAACAAGAAGATAAAGATCATCATTTTACAAGGAGTGAACTTGCTATTTTCATTTGGGACTCTATGCATAGTGACACGACCTGGATCGTGCCAAAATGTTACCTTCCTTTGATCTGCTGATGACGGTGATGGGTGGCTGAGATTGGATCTGGAGGCTGTCGCTCCTGATGCGTGTGGATCTCAATGGGTTTGAGGTTGTGGTTGCCGAGCTATCTGCAAGGAAGTTCCGGGGTGGTCGTACCATCGAGGACCCTCCGACGGTCAAGTTAGACTAGAGATCCGAGCAGAGTAACGGCTTAGTGGAGTAAAAATGGTTTACTTGAACCGTCTGAAGAAGGGGTTTATATAGCGGCGGCAACAGGCAGGGCAGGTGCGAGAATCACGCCGACAGTTATGCTCCCGACGTCACGCCCGCGTGGTGAGCGGGATCTTCCATTAATAGCGAGATAGGCTCGTTAATGGGGGATCGTGATGGCGTGGAACGTGGGATGTGGCCGGCGGATATCTCACGCATGGCGAGATTTGCGGGATGGCGGTTGCGCCTGTGAGCGGTATCGTTGGTCGATCGATGAGACCGAGGAAGATGACCTCTGCGGGAGAGCTCGCGGACGAGCGGGTGAGCCGAGGTATCTTGGTTCTGTGGTAGCCCGGGGACGAGCTGGTAGGTCGAGGAGACCAATTGTGCAGGGGCTTGGAGGTGAGCCAGTGTTTGCTCGTAGGACGGGCACAGGAGTGGTATGGTCGGCCACGGCAGGCCCTTTCTTGTGAGCCCTGGGACACTTCATCTGCCACGTGTCATGATCTGAAAGATCACCGATATCGAGTATCATCATTAGCCCCCCACTCTCGTCACGACCATCTGACGGGTCGGGTCGAGAGTGCTCTGCCTGGTCACCCGAGGTGAGCTTCCTTTCGAAGATATCGTCAGGCGTGTCCCCGGGTAATCTGTTGTATTTTCTGGATGATGTCAGCGAATCAGGGAGAGATCTCTGCATTAAAGAGGGTGCGCCGGATCACGCGTACTTTTGCTGAAGCGACGGGCTACGTGCCGGGTGCTGGTTGGCTGACGCGAAGGGCCGCGGACCTCTGGCGTCTGATGGGATCCGGCCAATGTGCGTGCGACAGGTGGAGCGATCGTGGTCGTCGAATGCGAAGAGTTGTCTTGGCGGGGGTCGACTGTCGCCGTGGGATGAGAACGCCGGTGGTTATAAATAGAGGTGGGGTCCGCTTTAGGGCCCATCTCTCTTCATATTTCCCTCACTCTTGATCCTGTAAGCTGGGCGCTCTCCTCTTAGGTCAGATTTCTGCGTTGCCGAGGACTTCTCCATCAGGTTAAATGTCTTCTTTTCCGTTCTCCTGCTTCTTCTCCTTTTGAGTTGAGCCTGCTTCTCCCTTTGGCAGGACCAATGGATCGATCCGGGACTCTTGGTGCCCTCAGTACTCAGTCCCGGAGGGAGGCCGTCGGTGCGGCCGTGCTTCCGGCTGAATCGAGGCCCGCACCGAATGTGTCGCCGATGATGGGGCCATCAGCCTCGTCACGAACTCCCGATAATTGCCCCAGCGGAGGCCAAAGACGTCCACGGGTTCCCGAGCCCCAGACGAGGGATGCGGGAGATGATGAAGACGGGGTTCCCCTTAAGAGGAAGAGGACAGTCTCCCGTGCGCTACCGTCGGAGATTCCTGCGGGGGTTCCCGTGCAGGAGGGGGACGCCCACTTCGTGGTCCCGTCGGGGCTTTCCGTTGCTGCCAGTCTTCTTGCCGGTATGGAGGAGTCGGTCGGGGGACAGATGCCTCGGGGGACCCTCACGGCCCAAATGGCGGCTATCGCACAGGAGGCGGTTCAGGTATGTACTCCATAATGTGTTGTTTTGAGCGCCTTCTTCTTAGTTCGAGTGTCCCTAAGTCTCTCTACCGTTTTTCGTCAGGTCCTTCAGCACTGCGCCCTTGTTACTCGTATAGAGGCCGAAGGGGCCTTCCATGCTGCGAGGTTAGCAGAAGAGTCTTCTTCGGAGGCCGAGAATCTGCGACTCGAGCTGCGTTTGGAGAGGGAGAGGATGGCTGTCCTTGAAGCCCGATCGGCCGCCGCGGAGCTTGCCATCTTGAAGTGCCGGGAGTCTTATCACCGCCTAAGTGAGTCCCACCGAGTTGTCGAGACGAAGTTGATGGAACTGGCCGATTGCTTTGCAGCCATGAAGAGGGCGAGGGATGCCAGCAGGCGGGATGCCGAGACGGCGCTTCAGGCGGTGGAGGTCGCCGAGACTCGGGCTAGAAAGGCCGTAACTAATTACAAGGAGTCGGACCAGTTCTACATCGTCCTCGGCGAGACCTCCGCCATCGCATGGAACAAAGCTCTTGACGCCGTCAAGGAGCAGTTTCCGGAGTTTGCCGACGGTGAGCTCCGTGCTCGGGTCCCACTTTTGGTGGTCATTCCTCCAGCCTATGGTGATGAGGGAGGCGACGTCTAGGCGGGGCCTGTGGCTAAACCCTTTTTTTTTTGCTTTTTCTCCTCCCTTTGGTAAGCCTCCGGAATTTTGTAGGCCTCCGGGCATTTTGCAAGGCTGGGGAGCCCACAATACCCTTGTAAAGACTTTTTGCTTTGTGAATAAAGATTTTTGTTTTTGCAGTAGTGTTTGTGTTTGTATTTTCCTTTGTCGGTAGACACTTGTGTTTGCGCAGTACTGCCTTCGTTTTATGTCGGTTCTTTGTCTAGCGATCACACATCGAGTTGAATCTGTTCGTTTGCCGAGTGTGCAAAGACCGGCGGGGGACGGTATCTCCATGGCCCCGAAGTCGAGGTGGAGATCGCTTAGACGTAGAACCGGATGCCTCTTGGAGCTACCGGCCAGGGATAACCGAGCAAGGGCGGGCCCGGTTGCCTCTTGCGAGGGCTTCTATTCCTTAGCGCGGGAGGGGCCGTGAGTGGCCTGCTAAGGACGGGGCCGAGCAGGGTAGCTGGTCGGTGCCTCTTGGCGAGAGTTTTGATCCTTGGTGTGTTGGGATAGGGAGCTACCAGCCAGGGATAACCGAGCAAGGGCGGGCCCGGTTGCCTCTTGCGAGGGCTTTGATCCTTAGCGCGGGAGGGGCCGTTATTGGCTTACTAAGGATGGCCGAGCAGGGTTACTGCCTAATGCCTCTTGGCGAGGGCTTTGATCCCTGGTTTGTTGGGTAGGGAGCAATCGTCCAGGGATAACCGAGCAAGGGCGGGCCTGGTTGCGTCTTGCGAGGGCTTTGATCCTTAGCGCGGGAGGGGCCGTAATTGGCCTACTAAGGATGGTCGAGCAGAGTTACTGCCCAGTGCCTCTTGGCGAGGGCTTTGATCCCTGGTTTGTTGGGGTAGGGAGCTACCAGTCAGGGATAACCGAGCAAGGCGGGCTCGATTGCCTCTTGCGAGGGCTTTGATCCTTAAGGACGGGCCGAGCAGGGTTACTGCCCGGTGCCTCTTGGCGATGGCTTTGATCCATGGTTTGTTGGGGTAGGGAGCTACCAACCAGGGATAACCGATCAAGGGCGGGCCCGGTTGCCTCTTGGCGAGGGTTTTGATCCCTGGTTTGTTGGGGTAGGGAGCTACCAACCAGAAATAACCGAGCAAGGGTGGGCCCGGTTGCCTCTTTCGAGGGCTTTTCATCCTTAGCGCTGGAGGGGCCGTAAGTGGTCTACTGAGGATGGCCGAGCAGGGTTGCCGCTCGGTGCCTCTTGGCGAGGGCTTTGATCCCTGGCGTTGTGGGGTAGGGAAGCTATCAGTCAGGGATAGCCGAGCAGGGTAGCTGCAGGGCTGCCTTTTGGTGAGGGCTTCGATCCCGGGCGTTGTGGGGGTAGGGAAGCTACCATCCAGGGATAGCCGAGCAGGGTAGCTGCAGAGCTGCCTCGTGGTGAGGGCTTTGATCCTTGGCGCTAGAGGGGCCGTGGGAGGCCTGTTAAAGATGAACCAAGCAGTGAAGCTGCTCGGTTGCCTCTTAGTGAGGGCTTTGATCCCTGGTTTATTGGGGTAGGGAGCTACCAGCCAGGGATAACCGAGCAAGGGCGGGCCCGGTTGCCTCTCGCGAGGGCTTTGATCCTAAAGGACGGGCCGAGCGGGGTTACTGCCCGGTGCCTCTTGGCGAGGGCTTTGATCCCTGATTTGTTGGGGTAGGGAGCTACCAGCCAGGGATAACCGAGCAAGGGCGGGCCCGGTTGCCTCTTGGCGAGGGCTTTGATCCCTGGTTTGTTGGGGTAGGGAGCTACTAGCCAGGAATAACCGAGCAAGGGTGGGCCCGGTTACCTCTTTCGAGGGCTTTTCATCCTTAGCGCGGGAGAGGCCGTAAGTGGCCTACTAAGGATGGCCGAGCAGGGTTACTGCCCGGTGCCTCTTGGCGAAGGCTTTTTGTTCTTAAGGATGGCCAAGTAGGGTTGCTGCTCGGTGTCTCTTGGTGAGGGCTTTGATCCCTGGCGTTGTGGGGTAGGGAAGCTACCAACCAAGGATAGTCGAGCAGGGTAGCCGCAGGGCTGCCTCTTGGTGAGGGTTTCGATCCCTGACGTTGTGGGGTAGGGAAGCTACCAGCCTGGGACAGCCGAGCAGGGTAGCTGCCTCTTGGTGAGGGCTTCGATCCTCGACGCTGAAGGGGCCGTGGGAGTCCTGTCAAGGATGAACCAAGCAGTGAAGCTACTCGGTTGCCTTTTAGTGAGGGCTTTGATCCCTGGTTTGTTGGGGTAGGGAGCTATCAGACAGGGATAACCGAGCAAGGGTGGGCCCGGTTGCCTCTTGCGAGGGCTTTGATCCTTAAGGATGGGCCGAGCCGAGCGGGGTTACTGCCTGGTGCCTCTTGGCGAGAGCTTTGATCCGTGGTTTGTTGCGGTAAGGAGCTACCAGCCAGGGATAACCGAGCAAGGGCGGGCCCGGTTGCCTCTTGGCGAGGGCTTTAATCCCTGGTTTGTTGGGGTAGGGAGCTACCAGCCAGGGATAACCGAGCAAGGGTGGGCCCGGTTGTCTCTTTCGAGGGATTTTCATCTTTAGCACGGGAAGGGCCGTAAGTGGCCTACTAAGGATGGCCGAGCAGGGTTACTGTCCGGTGCCTCTTGGCGAGGGCTTTTTGTCTTTAAGGATGGCCGAGCAGGGTTGCTGCCCGGTGCCTCTTGGTGAGGGCTTTGATCCCTGTGTTGTGGGGTAGGGAAGCTACCAGCTAGGGATAGCCGAGCAGGGTAGCTGCAGTGCTGCCTCTTGGTGAGGGCTTCGATCCCTGGCGTTGTGGGGTAGGGAAGCTACCGGCCAGGGATAGCCGAGCAGGATAGCTGTAGGGTTACCTCTTGGTGAGGGCTTCGATCCTTAGCGCTGGAAGGGCCGTGGGAGGCCTGCTAAGGATGAACCAAGAAGTGAAGCTGCTCGGTTGCTTCTTAGTGAGGGCTTAGATCCCTGGCGTTGTAGGGTAGGCGAGCTACCGGCCAGGGATAGCCGAGCAGGGTAGCTGCTGGCTGCCTCTTCGTGAGGGTTTTGGGAAGATGGACAGTCGCGAGTGACACGTGCCACGAACGCGTGGAGGAGGTGAAGCGCCAGAGCCGCGTCGTTTCGATTTCGTGTCGAGCGGCGAGGTGGGACAGTCGCCGGCGACACGTGTCACGATTCGGAATGTCGTGCCAGTTTTGCCACTTGGCGGCGTGACATTGGGGTAGTTGGTGCGATTCCCAAGATTCGCGCCGGCATGCCTGAGAATCCGGGTCCTTGAAGATTCTACTTGAAGCTATAAGTAGGGAAGGAGATGGCAGTTCTTTTGGCACCGCTTACTTTCGAGATGACTGGGCGCGTGTATTTGATCGAAGAGATTATCACCCTTGGTGATGTCTTCTTGTACGACCAATCGCTGTCCGAGAAGGGGTACCGGGGAGTGGTTCGGCGCTTCGAGGATCGCTTCGGCCGTCTCCTCCCTCGGCGGTCGTCCTTGCTTCAGCTTCTGATGTATGCGATCTGGAGGAGGTCCCCGGGGTTGGACAACCCCTTCACTGAGGAGCTTCTGAACGAGGCGCTTGACAAGGTGCATTCGATTTTCCTGTTCGGCCTCATCTCGAAGGCTAGGCACAACTGATCCTTGCTTCTGATTCTTGAATGTTTCAAGATGAGGTACATCGTGGGTCAAGGCTCAGCGGGCGGTGAGTCGGGTGCTTCCGTGGCGTCCCGGGTCCGCATGCAGCGTCGGCAGGAGCGGGCTACAGCGGCTAGGGCCCGGTTGACGGAGATCTACTCTGAGTATCACCAGGAGTACTTCCTCGATCCCGTTCCACCTCTTTTGTAACCCCTTTTATGTAAGGCCGAGGAGCCCAGGGTACCTTTTTGAATTAATAAGATTCCTCTCTTTGCAATGCTCTAGCGTTCCTCTCTTATTATTTGAGTAGAAAGAACTTTTTAGAAAAATTTACATTGCCTTTGAGAAAGGAGAGGTACACACTCGTAGGTATCCGTTTCATTGGTACAGCTTAAGCTTCTCAGCGTTGTAAGGCCGTGGAAACTTGCGGCCGTCCGCGTCCTGTAGGCGGTAGGCTCCGCCGGGAAGTACTTCGGAGACGAGAAAAGGACTGTCCCATTTCGGGGAGAATTTATGCAGCCTGCCTTGATCGACAAACTCGTTTCGCCGTAGGACTAGGTCTCCGGTCTTGAAGGAGCGACGCTTGACCCGTGCGTTGTAGTATATCGGGCAGTTTGCTGCTGATAGGCGGCAACCCTGATTTGAGCCCGGTCCCGTTTCTCTAGCAAGATGTCCAGGTTGGTCCGTAGTGCCGTGGTGTTTGCTTCGTCGTCGAAGTGTTTGACCCGGTGACTGGGTAACCCGATCTCCGCCGGGACCATCGCCTCGGTCCCGTAGCAGAGGCTGAAAGGGGTTTCCCCGGTGGGGGTCTTCTTTGACGTGCGCAGGGCCCATAAGACCCGGGACAATTCATCGACCTAACCGCTTTGGCGTCCTTCTAGGCGGGTCCGGAGACCTCGGAGGACGTCCAGTTAGCAACCTCGGCCTGCCCGTTGCATTGGGGATGCGCGACCGCGGCAAACTTCATGAGGATATGATATTCATTGCAAAAATCCTTCACTTTCTTGTTTTCGAAGTTCGTCCCGTGGTCGGTGATGATACACCTCGGGATGCCGAACCGGTGTATCAGATTGTTCTGCAGGAACTTGATGGTCATGACGGCGTCCGGTCTCCTGATAGGGACAACCTCGATCCACTTCATGAAGTAATCCATCGCTACGGGGACCCGCCCGCCCCAGTAGGGAACTGGCCTATCATGTCCAATCCCCACCAGGCGAACGACCACGAGGAGGTCAATGCGGTCAGCTCGATAGCCGAAGGCGAGGTATGCTTCCGTGGAGTTGGCAACTTTTGCATCTCCTGACGAGCTTCTGGACGTCCTCGTGAATAGTTGGCCAGTAGTACCCCTGGAGCAATGCCTTCTGGATTAAGGTTCGGGCCCCCTGGTGTGCGCCGTCGATCCCTTCATGGATTTCACGGAGGACGTAGTCGGCTTCGTGGGGGTTGACGCACCGGAGCAGGGGCTGAGTGAAGGATTTCTTGTAAAGATTCTCATTGCTCCAGACGAAGTGACGGGCTTTGGCCCGGAGACGGCGGGCTGCTTCCCGATCTTCTGGGAGCGTACCGTCCCTTAGGAATTCCACGAGGGGCTTCCTCTAGTCCTGGACATCTTCCTGCGCTGTATACACATGAAGTATTGTCGCACCGTCTTCCACGCTGGGCCATGGCAAGGTTTCGAAGAGGATAGACTGCTTGTTGTTGGCCGAGTAGGATGAGGCCAGCTTGCTCAGGGCGTCGGCTTGGGCATTGAGCTGCCTGGGTATTTGTTCTATCTAGACTTCGTCGAAGTTCTTCCGAAATTTTCTTACCTCGGCCAGATATTTCACCATTAGGGGTTTCCGAGGCTCGAAGTGGCCGGTCACTTGGCCAACGACTAGGGCCGAGTCACTGCGGATTCGAATTGTCTTCAGCCCCAGTCCGGAGGCCATGCGAAGTCCTACCAGCAGGGCCTCGTACTCTGCCGCGTTGTTTGAAGCCTTGAATCCGAGCTTTAGAGAATATTCCATTTCTGCCTCGTTCGGGCCCCGAATGATAAGCCCGGCGCCACAACCTTCCTCGGTTGAGGACCCGTCGACGTAGATGACCCACTTAGGGATCGAGTCGGGTCTCCCCACGATCGGGTGTTGATCCGCGAGGGTCGGCGTGGGTTTCGGTTCCTTGCTGGGGATGGTGCACTCGACGATAAAATCGATCAGGGCTTGTGCTTTGATGGCCTGCCTCGAGCGGTATTTTATGTCAAACTGAGACAGTTCCCACCTCCACTTCTCTAGGCGGCCCGAGGATTCGGGTGAGGCGAGGATAGCCCCCAGCGGGCGCTCGATGAGAATGAGGATAGTGTGCTCTTGGAAGTAGTGTCATAGCTTCCTTGAGGCCACAACGAGTGCCAAGATAATCTTCTCTATGACTGGGTACCTCGTTTCCGCGTCTTTGAAGACGTGGCTCACGTAGTACACTGGCCTCTGCACTCCGTCGACCTCTCTAACGAGCACAGAGCCGGCTGCTTGGTCGGATACCGCCAGATACAGAGATAGCTCGTCTCCTTCCACTGGTCGGATGAGCAGCGGTAGCGTCGCAAGATATCTTTAATTGGTCAAAGGCGGTCAGGCACTCTTCTGACCACTCGAACCTCGGGATTTTCCTTAGAGCTTGGAAGAATGGGAGACACTTTTCCCTAGATCTTGACATGAAACGGCTCAGAGTGGCTACCCGTCCCGTCAGTCGCATAATCTCGATGTTAGTCTTGGGCGCGGTCATGTTGAGGATAGCGTCGATTTTTTCCGGGTTAGCCTCGATCCCACGGTTGGTGACCATGAAACTAAGGAATTTTCCCCCGGTGACCCCGAATGCGCATTTGGCGGGGTTTAACTTCATCTTGAACTTGCGGAGTACCTCAAAGGCCTCGCCCAGGTCCTTGGAGTGGTCGGTCGACGAGACCGATTTAACGAGCATATCGTCGACGTAAACTTCCATGTTCCTGCCGATCTGTGGCTTGAACATGCGGTTGACCAACCGTTGGTACGTAGCTCCGGCGTTCTTGAGGCCGAAGGGTATTACCTTGTAGCAGTATACCCCCGGTCCGTTGTGAATGCGGCAAGGTCTTCATCTGCTGGATTCATACGGATCTGATTGTAGCCGGAGAAGGCATCCATGAAGCTCAATAGCTCGTGGCCTGCCGAGCTGTCGACGAGCTGGTCTATCCGAGGTTGGGGATAGTTGTCCTTGGGGCACGCCTTGTTGAGGTCGGTGAAGTCGATGCACATGCGTCACTTCCCACTTGACTTCTTGACTAGGACTACGTTCGCTGGCCACTCTGAATAGGGCACATTCCAAATGAAGTCGGCGGTGAGGAGCCGATCCACCTCGTCTTCGATAGCCTTCTGTTTGACCGGGGCGAAACTTCGCTTTTTTTGTCTGACGGGTTGGGCCGTAGGATCTATCCCGAGCTTGCGAGATATAACTTTGGGGTCGATCCCAGGCATGTCAGAAGGTGCCCAGGCAAACACGTCGGAGTTGTTTCTGAGGAAATGAACCAGGTCGTCTCGCTGAGTTCCTGTCAGAAGCGACCCGATCTGAACGAGTTTTTCGTCGTCCCCTTCCACGAAGGGGGACCTCTGTCAGAGGCTCCACCGGGGTCCCTCGGATCTTTCTTTGCTCGTCTCGAGTGTCCAGAGAACCCTTGATGTCACCTTCACTTTCAACATCGTCGGCCATCCCATCCGATGAAGATGTTGTGGTGAAGCAAACCTTTGCAATTCGCTGGTCTCCATAGACCCAACCTATCCCGTCCTGGTCGAGAGGGAACTTCATCGCCAGGTGGTAGGTCGATATCTGGGCCCGGAAGGAGTTCAGCGTGGGACAGCCGAGGAGGATGTTGTAGGCCGATGGAATCCTCGCTATGATGAATTCCACCGGCAATGTCCGCGTATCAATTAGCTAAGATTTTGACCGGATACGAAATCACGGCCGGCCTCTCCGACGTTGAACTGTATAGTGATCATCCCTTCTGTCGGGATGGAGTGGTTGGTGAATCCTGAAAGGACGTGGGCGGTCGGCCTCAGGTCTGCCGTGGTGAGTCCCATGCGCAGAAAGCAGTCGTAGAAAAGAATGTCTGCGGAGCTTCCCGAGTCGACCAGGATCCTGTGCACCCCGTATTGATGGACCCGAGCCGTAGTCACCAGGGGGTCATTGTGGGGCAGGGATATGCCGTGAAAGTTCCCGTCGTCAAAGGTGATCGGCTCGATCTCCCTGGCCTTCTTCCTTGGGCGGCTGTCGGCCTTCGCGGCTGGCGTGGGGCACTGAGTCTCGCAGGTACTCGATGTACCCCCGCCTTCATGACCATGATTTTTGATGAGCCCCGGTTCCCTTCGGTGGGGTTCATTATGCCTTCCGGCGAGGTCGTTTTTGAGCTGCCGTGGCGAGCCTCTCGTGCGCAACCCTGTCAAGGGAGGGGGTGCCGGTCATGCCTGCGAACAGGCGAGCTGACCGCCATCGCCTCGGGAGGGACAGGGGTGCGACGAAATTCGGGGCGAAGCTCCCTAGCGCAAGACCTCGAAGCCCAGCGAAGCGGGGCCCCCCGGGTCATTGAGTGTGCTGGCCCGTAGGGCTTGCAGCCGTTGGAAATAGCGAGGCGACGATCGGTCGTGCCGGCACGAGCGGAGCCTTCTCTCCCTCCGCAGGGGTCCCAGTCCCGAGACGGGGAAGCGGCGACCTGGGGATCTTGCCCTGCCGTTTGGACGCGGATGAGCGCCTCCACGAAGGACGCTAGTCGGTCTATTCGGCCGGCAAGGGCGCTAATGGCATTCGACGAAGGAGGTTCGTCCGCGTCTTCGTTGAGGGGGAGGCGGCGGCTCGTGCTTGGATCTTCGTGATGATCGCTCGCCATTGGATTGAAATCGGAAAGTGAACTTTTGTTTTTGTGGAATCAAGAATTTCCCACAGACGGCGTCAGCTGACGCGACCTGGATCGCGTCAAGATGTTACCTTCCGTTGATCTACTGAAGGCCTCGTGTCAAGATGTTACCTTCCGTTGATCTACTGATGGCGGCGATGGGTGGCTGAGATTGGACCTGGAGGCTGTCGCTCCTGATGCGTGTGGATCTCAATGGGTTTGAGGTTGTGGTTGCCGAGCTACCTGCAAGGAAGTCCCGGGGTGGTCGTACTACCGAGGACCCTCCGACGGTCAAGTTAGACTAGAGATCCGAGCAGAGTAACGGCTTAGTGGAGTAAAAATGGCTTACTTGAACCGTCTGAAGAAGGGGTTTATATAGCGGTGGCAGCAGGCAGGGCAGGTGCGAGAATCATGCCGGCAGTTACGCTCCCGACGTCACGCCCGCGTGATGAGCGGGATCTCGCACTAATGGCGAGACAGGCTCGTTAATGGGGGATCGTGATAGCGTGGGATGTGGGATGTGGCCGGCGGATATCTCGCGCATGGCGAGATTCGCGGGATGGCGGTTGCGCCTGTGAGCGGTATAGTCGGTCGGTCGATGAGACCGAGGAAGATGACCTCGGCGGGAGAGCTCGCGGACGAGCGGGAGAGCTGAGGTATCTTGGTTCTGTGGTAGTCCGGGGACGAGCCGGTAGGCCGAGGAGACCAATTGTGCAAGGGCTCGGAGGTGATCCAGCGTTTGCTTGTAGGACGGGCACAGGAGTGGTATGGTCGGCCACGGTAGGCCCTTTCTTGTGAGTCCTGGGACACGTCATCTGCCACGTGTCATGATCTGGAAGATCACCGATATCGAGTATCATCACATAGTATTTTTCGAGCTGGAAAAACCGCTACAGAGTATAATACAGTTGAAGATATATATGAGTTCAGAGGCATTATTCAGACATTGCTAAATGGAGTTTACTGGAACATATGGAAAGCAAGATGCAAGTATAAATTTGATGATGAATCTATCTATCTTATTTTTGCAGTATGGTATAGGATTATTAATGATATTAAGAATCTGACTATGGCTTTCAATATTTCTATCAAATCAAACCCTCATCCTCAAGTATTGCAATTGCTAAGAATTTCTGATTTGGTTGCAGTGGATGTTTCTAAGAACAACATTATTGTTACCTCTTGGGAGATGCCATTCTATAAAAAATATAAGCTTAATGCAGATGGGGCAAGGAATATTCAGTCTAGATTGACTTCAGTGGTGCGGTTCCAAGAAATGAGAAAGGTGATAATATTTTTGCATCCAAGTTCTTTTATGGCACAAGGGGAATTATTGAAGCGGAATGTTACTCAATACTTGATGGTATGATTCAGCGTAAATTGATGGGGATAAAGGAGGTTGAGATAAAATCTGAATCTAAATTTTGCATTGATTATATCAATGGCAATAGTAGGCCAAAATGGAATTCACTCTATACTATACAAGCTATAAAATATATAGCTGACATGATAGAGGCAACTTTCAAGCAAACTTATAGAGAAAACAATGTTATTGCACATTTTTTGGCTGCTCAAGCACAAAAAGATAGAACTAGCAGGAGTTATACAAGATTCATGATGCCTACTGAAATTAAAAGGCTTAAGAAGCTAGATCTTTCTTATCTTCCCAAATTTCGGATAAAGAAAAAAATTTCAGACACTATTTTCACTTGGGAGATTACCAGATATCAATTTTTATGAAGAAACTGAAAAAAGTTTTAATCCTGGAAGTAAAGTAAAGCTTGCATCTTTGAAGATCTTTATAGTAGTTGATGGGCTGAAGTAGAAGTATCTTGCTATACAGAACATTTTTAGAATGGAAAATCCAAGTATGCAAATTTATATTGATGCTGTAAGGAGATATCTCAACAAAAAAGTTTGGTTTGAACCTTTCTGCTGATATAAAGGTTTACTGATTATGCAAAATGAGGTTTTTTTGATTAGCTGGTACTTACCTGGGTGGAGCATTAAAAGAGGCAAAAAAATTTCAGAAAAGAGAAGATTCATATGAAGATTGCATAGATCTATATGAAGCATGCTCAGATCTGATGTTTTTTAAAGTAGAGACAACTGAAGGTTTAGCAAGTGATGATTTTTCAACTTGCAGTGAGCTTACCTTGAAGATTCTCAGTGAGTGTATTGATGAACTTGGGAAATTTATTAGAAAAGATAAGAATTTGAAGCTCAGAAGGCTCGAGAATGAAGACAAGAGGAGAGATGAGGAGAAGCTGTGCAGCTGAGAATGTTTTTGTAACCTTAACCCTTGATATTATGTTTGATTTTATACCCATATTCTGGATTCTTTTGTAATGGCCCAAGCCCATTTATTGTTCTCTTTAATAAAATCTCATCCGGGCTGATCCCAGATTTGCTAAAAAAAAGATGAAGGGCGCGGCGGCTACGTAGAGGAGATGTGGCGGCGGCAGTGTCTGCGGTGATGATGATGGAGGCTCAATAGGGCTAAGGTTTATGGGTTATGTTAGAGTTAGGATTATAGGAGAAGAAGGGGTAGTTTAGGTTTTTTTTTATGATGTGGCGATTTTGGTGATATGGTAGTGACATGGTGCTAACGGTGCTGACATGATACCGTTAGTCATGGCAATTATTCGTAGTTTTGAAAATATTTGGTAGTTAGTTGCATAATACTATTTGGTAGTTTTGTGGATTTAAGCCGATAATTAATTAAGTTGTTTAGTTGAATTTGAGTTTTTTTTTAATCGATAAGCAGAAGGGGTGTTTGCTCTAATAAATCACTTGAGGGGTTATAAGTGCTGCACGGGTAAACCACAGGGGTGTTTGGTGCAATTAACCCTTGTTAATTATGCTGTCACTGGATTCATTTGTTCTCTCCTCTTTCAGTGGATCATGTCATTTGTTTTCTGGAGGAAGAAAGTGTTCCGAGCAAAGTAAGCAACGCTTCTTAAGTTCTACACATTTTGTTGCGAGTTTTGTGTTGTATTTTTGTCAAAGATTAATTGTCGCTATATCATATTTCAGGTATACTTTTGGGATAACAAGCAACAACATTGGCTTACTGCTGCTCTTAGACAAGACACCATGGATAAGGCAGCGACGATGCCTCACAAGAACATTGAGATAACCACTGTTTCCATCAAGCGATCATATGATCACAAGCTCGTCGACGTAAAAAGAAAAAAAAAAGACAACCACCAAAATCTGACATAGTAATTGTTTGAAGATGTATTCTTTTATGGATCTACGACAATTCATATAAACCTTTCGGCTCTTTTTTTTTCGCTTTTTTTTTTAATCTCCATTTGTTGCTCAGGCTTAGAGATTCTTTGCTTGACATCCTCATTGTCCAGTGTATGTAGAATGATGTTGTTCTGTATCTTCTTCAAATGTGCTTTTACTGATGAGTTCTTGTTTTTGCTTCAAATGCACATATTTAGGGTCGTTGAAGTTTGTTCTTGTTTTTGCTTTAATCATTTGTTTTCTAATGAAGAAATTTTGTGGTTTTAAATGTTGCATGTATCCTTCTTCACACTGGTGTGAGTTCTGGTTTACTTATTTATTTATTTTTCCCCTGTTTCTTCACAGAACTTTCTGGAGCAAATTTTTTTACTGGACTTTTTTTTTACCAATACGTGAAAATTTGGTGGGCATCAAACTATATCATTTAGAATTATGTCAAGTTATCCTTAGGTAAGGCTTAAACATAATTTGTGATTGTCGAGGTTTTACATGATTGGTTCCAAATCAAATCCAGCTAAATCATTTGCCATTATTAGCAGTTCATTATAATGCTAACATGAATTTTTTGTGGGAAAATAGATCTAGCTTCCCGGTGTTAAAAAGCAATTGGGAAAACTCGCTGTCTTCAAAATACTTGTGAAAAACTCTCTAGTTGCGGATCTTGTATTTTAATCCTTCATGCTGCATTTAAATTAATATTTTTATTAAAGGCCACATAATGCTTATATATCAACATTTTAGTAAAACCTTTTAATTTTCATATTTACGTCTCACAGCTTACCATGAGTGTATTGGATTATGCTAGGATGAACACTGTATATTGTTTTTTGACGGAAAGAATTAGGTTGAAATCCCATCTCAAAACAAAACATTGATTTGAATATTTCTAAATTCATTGGATTTTGTTTATGAAAATAGTTGCAATGATAAAATTATCTAAGCCGTTTAATATAAATATGAAAGGTCACATATTCATCTTTAGTTAGTTGTGTATTTTCTCATATTTTTATTTGACAAAATAATTTTTTCAATAAAATTTATACAAAATTTACATTAAATTTAAAAACATATTATAATCAGTTTGCTAATTTATTTTTTCTCCTACAGCTTAGTTACATGACATATATAGAACATTTGTATATATTTAATAAGCATGTTTGTGTTGGATGCCTAACTTTTATGGTTCATTATCTCTTTATAATGAATTTAGGGCATGTTTGGTTATCCGGAAGAAACTGAAGTAACATTGAAACAGCCTCCAAAAAAGTTGTCATTCAAATAGATTTAAATCTTACTTCTAATGTTTGTTTGTATATTTTTTGAAGGAGTAGTTGCAAAATGAAGTAATTTCCCAGACTTATTTCATAAAGAAAACAAACACAAAAAACACTTTTTTAATAGCAATATATTATGGCTAAAATATTGGAAATCCCCCTAAACTTAAAAAATATGCAATTTGCCCCTTAAATTTAACACGTTAAATTTTGTGGTGTATATTTCCCAAAATACTCGATCCTTTCTTCTCTATAAATTTTTTTTCTCAAAATATTTTTTAAAATCATTTCTTTCCTGAATCTCTAATTCAAAAGATTACTCCTGTATTTGGTATAATCCTCCAAAAAGTGGGGATAGATTCAAAAGAGTATGGATTTGGAAAGGATGAAGAAAAAGAAAACAAGAATATTATGCTAGTGAATTAAATTTATTAGAAAGAAATTTTTGGCATAAAAAAGTTCCGAGGATGCAAAAGCTAACACCGTTAAGATTTTTGGGATAAACCGCATGCTTTTCAAGTTTAGGGGGTTTCCCGTTTTTCGAGGAAAAAATGAGGGGGGTTTCCTGCATTTTAGTCATATATTATTACTTTTCGAAAGTAATAAAGAGAATGATTAAATAATTAGTTATTTTTCTTGTTTCTTATGCTCCATGGTAGCTTTCCATCCAAATTGAGGAGAAGAAAATTTTGGAAGTAACCATGCCACGTAAGATCCACCTCATCACCATAAAGTAAATTCCAAGCTCTATTTCCGTCAAAACAAACAACCGAAATAGTGATACTACCATATTACTTTCTCGCAAACAAACCCAATGCATTAACACCGTTTCCTTCTCAATAAAATAAGCATTCAAATGTACCATCTATTCTCGTCCCCCTCTCCCAACCACCACGACCACCACCACCACCACCACCCCCCCAAAAAAAAGAAGAAGAATATTCTGGCTTACAATGGCCTCGCATTCTCTTATCTATTTTTGGTAAAATATAATGTGTGTGTGTGTGTGTGAGAGAGAGAGAGAGAGAGAGAGATGAGTATCCTTTTGAGCTTCATCGGTCTGCCTCCATCTCTCTTTGTTAAGGCAATGTCCATAATAAGCTTTATTTCAATGGCAAATATTGGCATCTCTGAAATCAAAGGGAAGCATGTGAGATACTAAGTAATTTTGGATGTGAATTCACCAAAAACTGGGAGAGAAATTAGGATACCAAGCAAGATCGGGATGCTTAGATCATACACGCCGCACTTGTTGCAAGCATTAATTGCCTCCTATGCCATATTCGGTGACTCTCGCTCAAGGCGTCTCTTGCCCGCCTCGGTGCTAACTCTTCATTTCTTCAAGAGAGTATTCGAGGTAACAGAGTTGATCATAAATATAAGGTCGATAAAACAAACAAACAAACATATACATAGCACCATCGATCATGTAGCATCCATTAAAACCGACTCTAATCTCATAAAGCTTTGCTTCCCGGGTATTGTTTCATCCACAGGTGCAGCGGCACGATGCTAATCGATTCAGTCATCATGATATCAGTTAGCTATTTTCTCGACACCACAACAATGATCTTTACTCAACATCTATCTCAAAAAATCGCAGAACCAACTCTCAAATATTTGAAATACCGAGGCATTGCTCTATTTGATGGGAAGAAGTTGTGCTACAAGGAAGAGGCATTTTACTGGGCATGAAGATTTTCCTAGTGAGGTTAGAGCCTTGATACCATATGTCTACTGGAGAAATTAAAAGATTAGTATTTTATTCATGAGTAAAGTAAGGGGTGGTAATGTGTAAAGCTGCATCAGATGCAATTGCAAGGGGAGTTTGTGTAGATTATGAATATCTGACAAATTGATGCTAATGTACCTGTATTGATGATTTTTAATAAAGAATTTAATATAATTTGGAGGAAAAAATGATTTTGCAGTATGCCGCGGTACTATCTATGCCCTATGCAAGAAAGACAGTAAAGGATGAGCGATGCACACCCAACATAAAACAAGAGGGTTGCTCAACATTTTACTCTCGTCTTCCCTGGCATTGCGCAGTGAGCGACACTACAGTATTACCCATAATAAATCCGAATAATTTTCAATTCTCTAAAATTTCATAAGCAAAAAGTTCCATTTTCCTCATATTAAATTCTGAAAATTACCAATGGCACCTGAAAATTAACAAAATTGCATGGCAGCCGTCATCCTCAAGAATTAGGTTAAAACATCATCCCCTAATATTATAGCACACAAACTGCTCCCCGCTTTTCTCAGGAAAAAAAAAAAATCCCATCTTTTCACAAAGGTTTTTTTTTGAAATAGGATAGTTTTATTTTTAAATTATAAAAATAGGATAGTTTATTTTATATTTATAATAATATGACGGTTTGGTGGACCCCATGCCCCTCCCCAGTTTAGAGGAACCCACCCTCTACCGAACCGGTCCTCTATTATAAAAAAAAATTAAATTATATGGGATACACCAAACCGTCCTATTATTATAAATATAAAACAAAATATCCTATTTTTATAATTTATAAATCAAAATACCCTATTTCAAAAGAAAAACCTTTCACAAATGCCCAGCGGTTTCCGCCACCCCTCTAACACAAAATCAAAAAGAAAAAGAGGCGAAGAAAAATCAAAATCAACAACAAATATCCCAAAACCCTAATTCCCCATAACGAAGAAGAAGAAGATGAAGAGATATCAGGGTTTAAGCTCAAACCCTCATCTTGTTCCCAATCCCACTTGATCCAACCCCTCGGCAATCTCTTGCTCTCCGATTCATCACCCAACATTCGAAACGCTGGCCTCGGATCTCTCCAAGTTCTCGCCGACGATCTCATCCTCGATCTTCTCGCGTTCCTCGACCCCAAACCCTAACGATTCTATCGACCGCCAGCAAATCCCTTTACGTTTTCGCCACCCACAACCCTCTGTGAAGAAATCTCGTGCTCGCACATTGAGTTGAGTTCTTTTTCAGTGGGGCATGGCGATCAACATTCATTTCTTGTTTCAATTATCGTTCTGTTCGTTGTTCTAAGCTCAAGATAAGGAATTTTTACTCGGATTATTTGTTGCAGAGTTGGTTATGCGCGAACCTCGAAATGAAGCCTGAATGGTTTCAGAGGGATAATATTCAGCGGGGAAAGGGGATTTCTGTGGATGTGTTTGTTTCTTGCTTCGAAGAGCCTAACGAGCCGGTGCTTCTCGAGGGTTGTATTGATTACTGGCCGGCATTGGAGAAATGGAGTAAGGAGAGATTGGTTAGGGTTTGTGGAGATGTTAAATTTGCGGTTGGGCCGGTTGAAATGAAGCTTGATAGTTTCTTTCATTACTCGAATTTAGCAAAGGAGGAGAGGCCGCTTTACTTGTTTGATCCCAAGTTTGCCGAGAAGGTTCCTGAATTGGGATTGGATAATGAGGTTCCTCTCTATTTTAGGGAAGATTTGTTCTCGGTGTTGGGAGAGGAAAGGCCAGATTTTAGGTGGATTATTACCGGGCCAGCGGTTTCAGGTTCTTCATTTCGTGTGGACCCAAACTCGACTTTGGCCTGGAATGCGGTGACCAAGGGATCGAAGAAATGGGTTATGTTTCCACCTGAGGTTGTGCCTTTGGGTGTGCACCCGAGCCCTGATGGAGCTGAGGTTGCATGCCCGGTTTTGATTATGGAGTGGTTTATGAACTTTTACGGAGCATGTAGAGATTGGAAGAGGAGTCCGGTTGAGTGTGTTTGCAAGGCTGGGGAGGTGGTTTTTGTGCCTAATGGATGGCGGCATTTAGTGATTAATCTTGAGGATTCCATTGCCATCACTCAGAATCTTGTGAGCAGGTAAGGCTTTTGTTATTGTTTGCCACAACATTGCATTGGTTTAGTTTGTTTGCTGGCTTTAAAAAAACAATCATTTGTTGTTGGTTGAAAATGGAAATAGGTTAATGCATGATTACTTTTTGTTGATTGTTGATAACATATATATGCAAGTAATGTTAATTTCTGTTTTCCTCAATGCACAAGTTTTGGTCATCTATATGTGCAGTTTTTTATATGAAAACTAGTTTGGTCATGGAACACGTACGTTTATATATAGACACACAACACACACAAATGTATGATGTTTGGTTGTGTGCTTTGATGCATGCAAATTACACAATTCACACATACACATATGCTTATATGTTTTTGAATAATGAGCAATGTCCATATTAATCTCCATCGCAAAAAATATAGATATATTGAATTTCACATTATTATCCATACTCTTTGCCCTTGCATTGGATGATTGCAAAAGGAACAATTTTTTTAATATAATGAAGTAGTTTTTACCTTATATTCATGGGCAAAAGTATGGACATTACGGATATTTGATGTATGTATGTTTTGAAGCCATGGATATCAGGATTGAATCCGTTATCTATAACAAGTGAAGATTTGACTTTCGATAGACATAGGAAAAATTCCGTTCTATGATATTTGATTCTCTCTCTCTCTCTCTCTCTCTCTCACACACACACACACACACACATCCACGAGGGAGGAAGGATACGGATCTGTTCAAGTTGTAATTGAGATATGTTAATAAGCCATTGAATTTTTATTTTTATAAGTTTGGAGCAAAGAGCCAAAGAGGTTGAGCCTAAAGCCTGTGAATTTTTTTGATCTTACCAATTTTCATGCCCTTTCTCTCTCACATGTTGGCGCCGCTTCCATGAATTTTGTAGTCATCATGAATTGCGCTCAACCACCAATTGGAATCCTAGCATGTCGTATGGATCCTTCGAGGATTCTTCCTTGGTGATATGAAATGGAACAACATTTTCCCTCCACGCCTCCAACCAACCTATCTTCTACCCAAGAGACAATTAAGGTCGGGCTTACACTACCTTCATAGTAGTGCCATACAAGCCCCACGTTGGTTGTCTCTTGGGTAGAGAGACATACACAATAAGCAAGGTTGCATGGACACGGATACATGGACACAAATATGTCACGATGCGATACTGCGACACGACAAAGGCCCAAAATATAAGATACATGGACATGACTATATATATAATCTTATAAAGATAAATAAGATATCAAATTATTACAACAGCATTAAACAAGAAATATTAACAAGGTTGACATGCTATATGCTAATAATATACCAAAAATATGTTTATACACATGACTCGCACAAAACACAACTATACATGTATGAAATATATACAATGCGTCTGATAAGTGCCGTGTAAATGTCGGTGTCAGATACGTGTTGGATACAAATATGGCAACTCGTTGGAAGTGTCCGTACAGGCTAGACAGTAGGGCCCGTTGTAGAAGTACTTTTCGTTGAAAAATACACCATTTTATTAAAACTGTGTAGTCAAAACAGTGTTCCATTTATTGCCTATTACCCAAGCCTTTTCTCTATTTAAAGGTTGATACAAAGGGTAAATCTTCCAAATGCAGAATTGACAGGAGTCCATGGAAAGAGATTTATTTAGAAATTCCAAATGCCTTTTACATTTGACGCATTGAGATTGACTCGAGTTCAGAAAAAGTGATAACCCTTTATACGCAAACCGATTCTTTTATGGTTGTGTTGATATCTATGAAAAGCTACCCACTGATTCTTGTTTGTTGACGATTAGTTTAATGTAGGAGGAACTTATTGAACGTATTGGACTTTCTCAAGAATCCCAATGCAAGCTAACTTGTCTCAGGAACCAAAGATCGAGTTAATTTACATGACAAGTTCAGGAACGCCATTGAAGATATTTTTCCTGGAACTATTGATAGGCTTACATCTGAAGCCCAAGGGAAGACTTTAGCGCAGCAGAAGAAGCAAAACTTCTGGGAATCAGCCTCTGATGCAAATGCTGGAGGTTTCAAATTTACCTTCCGACCTTTCACATGTGGAACTATGAAGAAGAATGGATTGGAAACTTATGACCCATATATGTCCCTGTTCAAAATTACGGAGAAGAATTGAAAGCTAGCTTTTTCATTGATGCTAGTTCTTTTATTTGTTAGTCGGTCTCTCTTTAGTCCAATCACCAAAATAGAGCCCTGTGAAATAGGCTTCCATATATGTATTCTCTTTGTTACTCTTTCTTTGTTATTTTATTTTTAAAAAAAATAAAATATAAGCATCAATGAACCAGAAGGTGTTTCTTGTTGTTGTGGCAAAAGTTAAGAGGTGTTGTCTGCAATTTACCCAAAATTTTATTAATAAAATTCCGACTATGACCTATTGGGTTAAATCTGGCTAGATTTATACGATGTGAAGTGAAAAAGGTAAGAAAGGAGAATTTCTCTTGCACTCTTTTTTTTTGAAAAATCTTACTCCAAGTCTTGCCGGATGTGCGGTGGGTCCTATGACCACTGTGGATCGTGTACCTCCGCTGTGCATCCTCCGGATCAACTTGGTGAGAAATACTTTTACCAGCCGGTCTTTAAGGCTGGTAGGATTAGTACCAAGGGAGGGTTGTCCCTTCATCTCGATGACTCATGTTCTGATGGAGGCACGGGCCCCACTATTTTTAAGGGGAAAGGTAATTTTCCATATTGATTGACTTTGTATGAAAGTTTCAAGTATAATTTTTGTTGAGCAGTCAAATGGAATAAGATCTTATAAAAACACACATATCAAGGGAACACCTAAATTTTATTATTATTCTTTTTATATGTTTTTTGGAACCTCAACAACCCTACAAAGAGTCAGAGAGTGATCAGAATTTTTAAATTGCGACTCTTGCTTCTTGTTCTAATTTTCTCTTCTCTTTTCTTTTGAATAAAGAAACAGGGAACACCTTGTTTGGTATAGGTACATTCAATCTAGATACCGGTAAAGAAAGTTACAGCTAGATCAACGGCAAAGCGGAAACCTGTTTTAGTCACCCGACAATATCTTTTTAAATGGATGTCTGTCAACTGAATATATATATATATATATATATATATATATATATATATATAGATAGATAGATAGATAGATAGATAGAGAGAATAATGGAGGAAAGAGGCTCCTCTTATGGCGTCGAGAAAACACATCCTCCCTCGTGTTTTCCGACGATCGGAATGCATTATCTTCATCGTTATCATCTAAGATGTGGGTACACCGAATTTCATGTGATTCTATAACTTTTTCACCGTTGATTTCGCAATGTAAAAAGTTCTATTGTCGGTAAACCGTTAATTTTGAACCCACTAATTCAACGGTGAAAAAGTTGTATAATCACATGAAATTCGGTATACCCACATCTTAGATGATAACGATGAAGATGATGGGTACCGATCGTCGGAAAACACGATGAAGGATGTGTTTTTTCGACACCATAGAAGGAAATTCCCTCATATGGCATCTTTCTTCCATTATTCTCATATATATAGAGAGAGAGATTAATGGAGGAAAGATGCCATAGGAGGGGATTTCCTCCTATGGCGTGGAAAAAATACAACCTCCACAATTTTTTCCGACGATCGACACCCATCATCATCATCGTTATCATCTAAGATGTGCGTACGCCCAATTTCATGTGATTTCACAATTTTTTCACCGTTGATTTAGTTGGTTCAAAATTAACGGTTTACCGACAATAGAACTTTTTACATTGCTAAATCAACGGTGAAAAAGTTGTAGAATCACATGAAATTTGGTGTACCCACATCTTAGATGATAACGATAGAGATGATGGGTACCGATCGTCGGAAAAAACGATGGAGGTTGTATTTTTTCGACGCCATAGGAGGAAATTCTCTCCTACGGCATCTTTCCTTCATTATTCTCATATATATATAGAATAATGGAGAAAAGATGCCATAGGAGAGAATTTCCTCCTAGGGCGTCGAAAAAATACAACCTCCATCGTTTTTTCCGACGATCGCTGCCCATCATCTCTATCGTTATCATCTAAGATGTGGGTACACCAAATTTCATGTGATTTTACAACCTTTTCACCGTTGAATTAGTGGGTTCAAAATTAACGGTTTACCGATAATAGAACTTTTTACATTGCTAAATCAACGGTGCAAAAGTTGTAGAATCACATGAAATTTGGTGTACCCACATCTTAGATGATAACGATGAAGATAATGGATTCCGATCGTCGGAAAACACAATGGAGGGTATGTTTTTTCGACGCCATATGAGGAAATTCCCTCCTATGGCCTCTTTCCTCCGTTATAATATCTCTCTCTCTCTCTCTATATATATATATATATAAGTCTCCACCGTCAATTTCGATTTTGGATGGATCTGGACCGTTAATTGTAATAGCATGATACTATTATCCCTGGCAGGGACTCCGGATCCGTTTTTGATGACAAGTGGTAATGTTGTTTTTACATATTTTGTCTTTTAACCTTTAAACGTGTTTACTATTATAATTAGGTCGCACATAGACATCATAAAAAGAGCATGCATTTAAACTAAGAAAAACAAAACAGTTTTATTAGTGATTATTTTTACATTTAGATTGTTTTTATATATAACGTATTTTAATCAACATTATTTGAGAATGAATAATGTATAATAGGCATAATTTATTTATTTGCTTAAACGTATTTTATTCCCCCAAAAAATGTCAGTTCGGTGACTCACAGTTTATAATACAAAGGTGTGCAAAAACGCTAGTTTCTAATTCTAATAAGCAAGTAGTAAACTTGTTTTCCTTTTCTTAAATTTATTTTTTAATTACCAAGTAGGTATAGCCTTCCTCTTATCATATATTTCTGTATCGATGCATAAATTGGTACCATTGTTGTGTTGTTATTTGGTGGTTTCTTATAACCATCGGTTACTTTATTTGTTGACACGACGAACGAACGGATTTAGGGCCCGTCCCTGTGTAACCACGCTATTGTCTTGTGCATGCATCTCTTTATGAAAATCTAGTATTGTTGTCGATTTTTTTAATATATTTCATCAATTCCATCGCACACGTATTGCATGGGTCACAAGAGCGAGTTATCGTAGGGCTGTAGTTTTATCATGAGTAATTCCTAATTAGCTAATTAAAGTCCGGGTTCTCCTACTGAAATCATCCTTAAACTTTGTTAGTTACCAAAGACTGTTAACAACTTGCTATTTAATTATACCCTAGATCATTTTGGTCTTTCCTAAAATTGATTTACATAACAGTTTCTATCCATCAAATTTATTATTCCTAGAACATAATTGATTTTCAGGGTCTGTTTGTGAATGGAGTTAAGTTTTCTAAATTGGACTTTCATAAAGCCAGCAAAACTTAACTTTAGAATGCTAACCTTGCCATGCTTGGCATCAATTTTGGAGTTCAGATAACGGTTATCTCAAGTCCAAAGTTCAGATAGCTATGGTTATTTAAACTCCAATATTATCTAGTTCAGCAAACTCCATTTTCCCTAACACATCTCTATAAACATAACCATAGTTTATTGAAAATCGAATTTGGGATTTGCAAACCATAGTTTTCGTCTGCTCTTCGTCTACTTGAAAATAAACTCTAGTTTTACTGCCTCCATATCCAAATAGGACCTTATGTTTTTAGTGATTTTGTGAAAGTGCTTAATTTGGAAATTTTAGGAGGGGATAGCTAAATATGAAGTTTATCAATTAGGGAAAGACCTAATAAAAGCAAAGCAAGCTAGCAATCGAATCGGGCCAGCTCGACCCTAAGCCCGTCGGGCTTGACCTGTCTTCGGGCTAGTCTGGGCCCGGTTTGACTACGTCTCGAGCCGGCCCAAGAGATCATTACCGAGCACAGACCGGCCCTAGGCCCGGTTTGGGTCCGGCCTGTCGGGTTGGGCTATCAGATCGGCCGTATTTTTTTAAATTGATAACTATTGATTGAATTAATAAATAAAATAATATTATCAATTGATGTAAAGTTGAGATGGTTGAGTTGTCAAAGGCACTGGTTTTAAGTTACATTTCCCATGGGGCATGAATTTGAATCCCGTTCTTGCCAAATTATTTTTTCCCTTAAAATATTCAGTTGGCCTCGGACTGGCTTGAATCGGGCAGGACCCGTCGCGTAGCGGCCAGGCCCATAACCGGGTCCAAACCCTAGCTACAAGACCCCTCTCGGTTCTTCATCCATTCCTTTTCAAATCGAAATCCCCAGCTATAAGACTCCTCTCAGTTCTCAATCTATTCCTTTTCAAATCTAAAACCCAGCCACAAAAATTTCCGTTCCTCCCCCAAATCTCTACTATTATAATTAAAAACCATGCCTCATAAGACAAGACCGCATGGCATTTTCTCAATTCTTTAGAGAAAGAAATCCAAAAAAAACCAAAATTCTCTAAAACTTATATATCTTCAAAATATATCTTGGCTGAAATCTTTTATTCTATAGTTTAAGATATATCTATATTTGTATTGGTTTAATTTATCATTGATTTATTATATTGAAAGATTTGAGAAGATTTCAAAAGTTAATATATGAATTTTAAAATATTTTGTATTCATGTATCTTTTATTTGTTGAGCTCATCAGCAAACTCAGCTGATAAAAGATACCCAAGTACAAAATTTATGTTCAACAACAAAGTCAATGAATAAAAGTTACCCGATACAAAATTTTGGTAATTATTTATTTAAATAGTATTATTTGGGAAAAAACTCAGCTATTTCGTCTTCTTCATTCTCCATCTAATCGTTTTCAAATCTCATACCCTAGCTGCAAGCAAGAAGAAGAGGAAGAAGAAGATCGCATCGAGAAATGGATAACACAGCCAAGTCGTCGCGGAAGTGGGAGGAGGAAGCATCGAGGCTCGGTGAGGAGTCGCACCTTACAAGCGAGGAGATGGAAGATTTGTTGGCGAGGTGTAACGAGATGGTCGAAAGCGCTACAGTGGATGCGACGAGGCATGGAGCCTCACTCGATTCGTTGATGAAGCTGAAAGATTTGGCTTTTGATCTCGAGGATTTGGGGGACGAGTTGAAATCCCAGAAGCTGCATCCTAGTTCCATGAGAGAAAAGGTGAGCGACTTGCGTCTCCGACTCCTGTCTGAATTCAATGATAAAATTGCTAGCTGAACTTGAATTATGAAATTTTTCTGTTCTAGGTTAAATGGAAAAACAATGTTGGAGCTTGATATCATTCATAATAGTATCAATTTTTTTTTTGTGCAACGTAAAATCTAATCTCTTGTTCATCAAAATTTAGGTTTGATATGAATTATTAATTTGGTAAGCTTATTATAATAATTATTGTAACAAAAGAGTAGTACACATTTATTAAATTGGTGTGCATTTATTGTTTTTAATTTTTTAAATGGTCTCTTAATAATTTTGTGAACATTTCGAAAGAGATATTTTTCTCTTTTTGATATAGGGAGGGAGGTGGAGAGATTAATTTAGGGAGAGTGAGAGATATAATTAATTTGGAGATAGGGAAAGTAACATTTCAAAATTTAAAGATTTTTTTTTTTGCGTTTTAATAAACTTTTTCTATCAAAGGCAGTTGCCATCTATATCTTTACAAAAAGACAAAATAAATTAGAACTGTAAAGAGTTTGCATTATAATAGAAGAGGTTTAACCTTCTTCTTCTTCTTCCATGGCAATTGCGTTTAGGGGCCTACGGGTCAAAATCAATAGGCATTAGTCTATGGCTCGACTTCCTAAAAACGTTGGCTCCAAGATCACTTCGTGTTGTTCCTAGAAAATAGTGAAAGGAAAACTACTTTCAACTACTTTAGGGGCTGTTGGGTTGCAGGATTATGGGTTTGGATTAGGATTTTGGATTGTGGAATCTTAGGATTCCACAATTTTGTGTTTGGTTGCAGGATTAGGATTTCTAGGATTCCTTTGTTTTATATGGAGGGCCCACCACAAAAGAAGGATTCATGAATCCTAAAAATTTTCATGGATTCTCAAGGATTTGGCACTATTCATTGTACTTTTAGATGGGGCCCATGCACTTTATTTATTTAACAATCCTCTCTCTCTCTATCTCTCTCTAAAATCCTCAAATCCAAATCCTATTTTTATTCCAACAACCAAACAAAGATTACAAGGATCTACAAATCCAGATCTACAAATCCAAAACCAACCAAACAAAAAATTACCAAATCCAGAAATTTCAACCGTACTATTTTTGGAATCCAAATTCCATAATCCTGCAACCAAACAGCCCCTTAGATGATTGCTCTAACAAAAATGGAAAATGGAATTTAATTTTTGCTAGTGACTCAGAGTCTATGGCATACGGTCTTTCAAATTTTACTTACCTTCATATTGGAAACGTGTATGAAATGCCCCGAACAATAAAACATATTAACGGATTTCTATTTATTCTTTTTTTGCGGGAAAATTATCTAGGACCCCCCTTGGCCCTTTAGAATTTTTTGATAATGGAAGTAATTTATTCTTCTTTCTTACTTCCAAAAAGAAAGATCTACTACCCATATAAAGTAATTTATTTTTATTCGTTTTGCTGATGGAAAAATTGCAAGAATTTACTTCATCTAATAACTTTTCTAAAAAAATGTACAAACAAAGTTACGAATACATGAAATAACTTCTTGGTCTTCGTCCATGGCGGTTTCATGGAAGTTACTTTAAGGGTTTCTTCCGACTCTCCTGATACTTTTGGTACCAAATATTTACCTTTGTGGATGTTTCAATTTTCTAGGTTACACATTCCAGCTTATGAATCAAAGCTTTTGGAGAATAAAAGGATATGGTCAAGAAGGCCCTAACCAGATAAAACATTTCATTAAAATACAAGATAAAAGTAAAAAAGAAAAGATATAGCATATGACTCATAATAATTTACGTTTCGGGGACGCTTGGTGCACATAAAAGTAGACTATCAGGAATCCACATATTTCTGGGAATGTGATTCCCAGGCATATGATTTCATGAAAAGTAGCATTACGTGACTGATTCAATTGGATCATTCCTGACAATATATATGCACAACAACAACGAAAGCTGGTGGTTGTGATTATAGAGGGAATGTCAAAAAAAGACGTCCGACGGTAACTTACGATGAGCGGATAGGGAAAAGCAATGCTCAACACATCGGTCGAAGATGGAGAGCGATGGCAGCGGTACCGTGACGTGGCATGGCGGTCAGCAATGGTTGGTGGTAACCGATGAGGGAGGTAAAAGAGCGACGGTGGCATGCACCGAGCGGCCGCAACAGAAGGCGACAGTTGACACTGGCTGAGGCTTGAGGGTGACGACAGGCGTGACGGGCAGCAGCATTGGAGGGAGGGGCTGGCACGGAGGTCGGCGATGGAGGACTACGGATGATGACGGCACATCGGTCAACTCGACTCTTGTTTGTTTGCATTTGCCTCATCTTTTCATCGACTTTTTTCCACGGCAAGCAGGGCGCTCTCAAGCGTAGAGTAGCTTTTATTCGGAACTGGACAAGCATGAAAACCAAATCCAACCAGTAGAAAAGTAGGTTAATCAATCAGGTAAATCATTTCATCAATGAATTCCACGGCTCGTTAGTGCTCATTCGAAGAGTGTACCAAGGGACTGTCTCCGACTAAGTCACCATTTTTTCCTACTGACGATGACTTTCTCCAAAGTCTGCCCGGCAGGATATATGACAAATCCCATCCAGAGGAATTTCAAGATCTGATGGCTAAGACACGCCAATCCTATCATATATAGTAGTACCACACGTGATGATGCTCATAAGTGGGAATTCCTCATATCATGACACGTGGCAAATGACGTGCCACCCGCGACAGCGCACTAGACTCCTGGGGGCTACCGATGTAAAATCAGTGTGGGCACTCCACCTCTTACCCACGAATAATCTGGCAGCCGAACTTGCACCCCTCCTCTTTGGCTCGCCTCCGAGCTACTGCAGAGCCGAGCTTCCTCGGCCTTCCGGCTCGTCTCCGAGCCATACGCCGAGCTAAGCCTTCCCAGCTCTCCCGATCAAACGAGAACGGAGATCCCTAGCGCTTCCGCAACGGCTCCGCGTATCTTGCTAAAGTGAGATAACCGCCGTCCCACGTCCCGCGTCCTACGCTGGTGCATCCCCCATTAATGAGCGTATCCCGTCATTAATGGCGGGATATGCTCATTCATGCAGGCGTAACATCAGGAGCGTAACTGACGGTGAAGATCTCGTACTTGCTCGCTCCATGCGACCACTGTAAAAACCCCACTCTCAGACGATTCAAGTAACGCAATTTTGATTCCAATAACCCACTATTCTGCCAATATTTCTCGGCTCTGACTTGATCGTTGGAGGGTCCTACGGTGGTCATCCACTTCGGGACTTACTTGCAGGTAGCTTGGCTTCCACCTCAAACTCAACCCATTGAGATCCACACACTCTAGGAGACAGCCTTCAACTAGAATCTCAAATGTTCAACAACGCTCGCTACAGATTGACGGAAGACAGCGTCTGAAGGAGATCATAGCCTCCATCAATTGGCACCGTCTGTGGGAACGGAATCGAAAATTTCTTCCACTCATTGAAGTTGATCTTCCGCCCTCGACCTAATGGCGAGCGAAAGCCGCGATGATCCCAACACGAGCCACCACGCCCCCTACAACAGAGACGTTAGCAGTTCTTCCCCCCTCCAAACCTCATCAACGTCTTATCGACTAGGATCGACAGACTCATGTCGATGGTGGACGCCCTCGTCCGCGTTCAGGCGGCGGGCCCTGCTCATCAGGTCACAGTCCCCCTCGAGACAACGACGCATGCAGAAGGGCCGATGCCCACTCTTCCCTCAGCGTTACCGAGCGTCGGCATACCACCTCCGGCAACTACGGCCCACGCGTGGGCCATGATTCCATGACCCGCTGGGCTCCGGAAGGCTCCACACTCGGGTCTCGGGGAAGACTGGGCTATCGCCCTGAAGTTCGACATGCGCCTACACCCTCGGGGGAGGTGTCGGTCAGCTCGTCTGTTTCCAGGTATGACCGACGTCCCTACTCGCGTCAAGACCGCGGAGGTGGACGTCAGGATTACCTAAGAAGAACCTCGTCCGAGGATCTGAGAAATTTGATAGAGCGGAATCGAACCTGCACTAACGCGCAGACCAGGAGCGGGGACAGTCGCCACTCCGACTGTGCCGAATTCTCGGGTTACCACCACCGACTCGAGGCTCTCAAAAAGAAGATCGAGGGCATACGGCGAGACGGCCATCCATCCGGTGAAAGGGCAAGGTATTCTGCGGATTCTCTCACGAAACCTTTCACTGAGGAATTGCTGGCCGAACGTGTCTCGTCCAAGAATAAGCCGCCCAAGGTAGCGCTCTTTAACGGGAAGTTCGACCTAAAAGATCACTTGGACGCATTTACAGCGGGCATGAGCTTCCAAGATAACTCGGACGCACCTCAATGCCGAGCTTTCCCCACCACCCTCATCTGGGCTGGCCGGGATTGGTTCCGAGGACCCACGCCACGCTCCATCTCGACCTTTGATCAGTTGGCTACCCAATTCCTCGGTTACTTCGTCGGGAACAGACGACAGAAGAGGACGGTCGATTACCTCTTCACCATAAAGAGCGGGGACAAAGAATCCTTTAAGGGATATGTCGCTCGCTTCTACAATGCTTTCCTCGAGGTTCCTGAGCACCACGATGAGACGATCATCACCGCGCTGAGGTCGGGTCTTAGGCACAAAGAGTGGCTCCGCTCTTTTGCATTAGCGCAGCCTAAGACCATGGCCGAAGTGAAAGCCTGGACCGAGTGAGAAATCCAGCTCGAGTCCGAGGTGAACTCAAACCTGCCCTGGACAGACCAGCAAGACAGAAAGAAAAGGGACCGGAAGGAGAAAAAGAAAGCCGATCGTCCGAAGCCTTACCCTGAGGTTTCAGGAGTACACTCCCCTAAACATCTCCCAAACTGAGCCGCTGGAGGAAGCTAAGGGGGAGAGGCTCTTCAAGCTCCCGCCAGTGACCCAAAGGCGGGCAAGCGTCTCCGAGGCCCGTACTGCGCCTTCCATAGGTCGCATGGCCACCCGACTGAAAACTTTAAACAACTCCGTGACTACATCGAGGAGTTGATCCGTTCCAGCCGCCTGACGAAATACTTGCAGGACAAGCGGCATGCAGAACGGAAGCAAGAGAACCAGCCTCCTCCCCGGGAGCTAACAATCGGGCAAATTATGGTCGTTACCTCGAATACTGCTCGGGAAGCTGACGGAAACCAGCGCTTCCTCCCGGTCGAGGGTGTAGGCGATCCACCCCAGAAGAAGTGCAGGAAGGATGAGCCCATCGTCTTCACCGATGAAGACCTCCACGGTATATTCTTGCCTCACAACGACCCACTCGTAATAACGGCCATAGTCCACCGTTACGAAGTCCAGAGGATTTTGATCGACTCAAGGAGCTCGGCGGATATCCTGTTCCACGATTGCTTCCAGCGTATGGGGTTAGGACCGTCCGACCTTCGACCTACCTTCCATGTCCTTTCAGGGTTCACCAATCACTCTGTCCCTGCCGAGGGATTGGTCACCCTCCTACTCAATATTGGGGAAGCGGGACATACACGGACCGTACCTGTGGATTTCCTTGTCGCCAAAGTCCTTTCATCCTATAACATTCTTCTAGGACGTTCGACCTTAAACGCTCTCCGAGCCCATATCTCAACTTATCACTTTGCAATCAAGTTTTCTTTAGATTAAGGGGGAATAGGCCGGGCCTAAAGAAACCAACAAACCGCTAGGATTTTCCTCACCTCGACGTCTACTGCCGGAGATCAAAGCGACGATTTTGAGGACATACCTGACTTCCAGGGGTTTTTAGATACACGCGATGACCAAATGGAAGTCAGAGGTGCCCCAGTAGACGCATTAATGAAAGTACCACTCGAAGAAGGGGTCAACGACTGAAAAGTCCAGATCGTCTCTCTTTTGACTGGGGATCGCCGCGAAGAACTGATCCGGTTCCTCCGAGATAATTTAGACGTTTTTGCTTGGGCGCCGGCGGACATGCCCGGAATTGACCATAGAGTGATCTCCCACAAGCTCGGAGTCGATCCGAAAGCAAAGCCCGTTCGACAAAAGAAAAGAAGCTTTACGCCGGCTAAGCAAAAGGCGATAGAAGACGAAGTGGACCGACTGCTCGCCGCTAACTTTATCAGGAACATGGACTACTCTGATTGGCTGGCAAATGTAGTCATGGTCAAGAAGACGAACGGGAAATGGCGTATGTGTGCCGATTTCACGGACTTAAACAAAGCCTGCCCCAAAAATAACCATCCCCTCCTTTGGATATACCAGCTTGTAGACAGCTCGGCCAGCCATGAACTATTGAGCTTCATGGATGCCTTTTGGGGTTACAATCAGATCAGGATGAACCCGGCCGACGAAGAGCTTACCGTGTTCACCACAGATCGGGGGTATACTGCTACAAGGTGATGCCCTTCGGTCTCAAAAATGCTGGGACCACGAATCAGCGCCTCGTCAGCAAACTGTTCAATCCGCTGATTGGGAGGAATATGGAAGTCTACGTCGACGACATGCTCGCAAAATTAACCTCATCGGACGGGCACACCAAAGATCTCGGGGTGACATTCGACGTCCTGCTCAAGTACGGAATGAAGCTGAATCCAGCTAAGTGTGCGTTCGGAGTCATCAGCGAGAAATTCCTTAGGTTCATGGTCACCCATCGAGGAATCGAAGCGAACCCAGAAAAGATCAGCGTCATTCTCAACATGGCCACACCGAAGAGCAATGTTGAGATCATGCGGCTCATGGGGAGAGTGGCCGCTCTGAGTCGCTTTATGTCAAGATCCGGAGAGAAGTTCCTCCCATTCTTTAAAGCCTTGAGAAAAATTCCCAAGTTTGAATGGTCGGAGGAGTGTCAAAACGCTTTTGAACAGCTCAAGACACACCTATCAACTCCCCCACTGCTCACTCGACCAGTCGAAGGTGATGAGCTATTATTATACCTCACGGTCTCCGATCAAGCTGCAGGCTCAGTGCTTGTCAGGGAATTTGACGGTGTACAAAAGCCGGTTTACTACGTAAGCCATGTTTTCAAGAATGCGGAAACAAGATATCCGGTAATAGAAAAGATAGTCTTGGCACTTGTCGCCTCAAGAAAACTACGACACTATTTCCAGGGGTACACCATTCTCGTCCTCACCGAGCGATCTATAGGGACTATTCTCGCTTCTCCTGAATCATCAGGACGACTGAAGAAATGGAGGTGGGAATTATCCCAATTTGACATCAAGTACTGCCCCAGGCATGCCATCAAAGCGCGGGTCTTAGCAGACTTCGTGGTCGAATGCACTATTCCCACTAAAGAAGAAGAGGCAGCATGGGGCCCTGAACCACGTTCCTTGGTCGATGAAGTACCCGACTCCATCCCCGACTGGGTGCTCTACGTGGGCGGATCCTCTACCGAGAAGGGAGCGGGGCTGGCCCGATCATCCGAGGCCCGGACGAAGCGGAGATGGAATACTCTTTAAAGCTAGGGTTCAGAGCTTCGAACAATGCCGTGGATCGCGGGGCTTTGTTAGCTGGATTGCGAATCGCCTCCGGGATAGGGCTGAAGACGATCCGAATTCGCAGCGACTCCGCATTGATCGTCGGCCAAGTAATCGGGCGATTCGAGGCCCGGGAACCACTCATGATCAAATATCTGGCCGAGGTAAAATGAGTTAGCAAAAATTTCGATGAAGTCCAGATACAGCAGATTCTCCGGACCCTGAACACTCAAGCCGCCTTAAGCAAGCTCGCTTCTTCCTATACTGCCGACCATAAAAGAAACATTCTCTTCGAAGTCTTGCCACGGCCCAGCGTAGAAGACGGGGAGGTAACGCTCCAAGTATATGCTATTCGGGAGGAAGGCCAAGATTGGAGGAAGCCCCTCGTGGAGTTCCTAAAAAGTAGTATACTTCCAGAGGACCGAAGGGAGGCTCGCCGCCTTCGGGCAAAAGCTCGTCATTTCATCTGGAACAATGGAAACCTCTACAAGAAGTCTTACACTCAGCCCCTGCTCTGATGCGTCGACCCCTACGAAGCCGACTACGTTCTACGAAAGATATATGAAGGGGTTGGGGGAGCGCATCAAGAGGCCCGCATCCTGGTCCAAAAGACGCTGCTCTAAGAATATTATTGGCCGAGGATACACTAGGATGTCGAGATGCTCGTTAGAAGATGCAAGAACCGCCAACTCCACGGCAGCATACCTCGTCTTCCCGCTACCGAGCTAACGTCCCTCAGTTCCTTTTGGCCGTTTGCACAATGGGGGATGGATATGGTGGGCCAACTCCCCACGGACACGGGCGGACACAAATACATTCTTATCGCGGTAGACTACTTCACGAAGTGGGTAGAGACCGTGCCCATCAGAAAACCAGACGCCGTCTCTACTATAAAGTTCCTGCAAAACAACATCATCTCATGATTTGGAATCCCGAGGTGCATCGTCACCGACCACGGGACCAACTTCGAAAATGACAAAGTCAAAGAATTTTGCAGTGACTACCACATACTAATGAAGTTTCCGTGGTCGCGCATCCGCAATGCAACGGATAAGCCGAGCTAGCAAACCGAGGAGTCATACGCGGAGTCAGGGCTCGCTTGGAAGGAAGACAGGGCAGCTGGGTCGAGGAATTACCGCAGGTGCTATGGGCATTGCGAACCTTGAAGAAAACACCCACGAGAGAAACCTTGTTCAGCCTCTGCTATGGTACCTAGGCGATGGTCCCAGCTGAGATCGGACTGCCCAGTTATAGAGTCGAACACTTCGACGATGAAGCGAACATCTCGGCACTCCGGACCAACTTGGACGTATTATTGGAAAAGCGGGATCGAGCACAGATCAGAGCAACCGTCTATCAACATCAAACCGCTCGCTACAACGCCCGAGTTAAACATCGGGCCTTCAAGACAGGAGATCTGGTCCTACGAAGTAACGAGTTTGTGGACCAAGCAAGGCTGCATAAATTTTCTCAGAAATGGGACGAACCATTCCTCGTAGCAGAAGTATTGTCCGGTGGAGCGTATCGCTTACAAGACGCCGGGGGGCGTAAATTTCTTCGGCCCTACAACGTCGAAAATCTCAAATTGTATAAATAAGCATGTATTCTTCTTTTGAAACAATTCTTATTGACATTGAATTAAATCTCCAGAGCTAGGTCCTCTCATGAAGGAGATCTTTTGCACAACTTTTGTTTCTTTTTTTTTTCGGTTCCGAGACCCCTAGGCTTGTTTTAAAATTTTTGTAAAATATACTGAGGGGATAAAAAGAGACAATACACATCAAAAAAGAAAAACTTTATTCATTAAGAGGGTATTATAGACTCCCCAGCCTTACAATAATTACAATAAAGGGGGGCAGGGATCAAGGAAGCACTGTTGATGGTATTCCGAGGAAATCTCCTTCAGCCGAGCCCTAGCTTCCTCAACACGCTCCCTCTGACGGTGCCCGGAGACCCTAGATGCCACGGAAGCACCGGGGCCCTATCCGCCAGACAGGAGGCGATGATTTGCCTTTTCTGGAAACACTCCAGAAGAAGGCCCACCGATCGCTCCCGCCGGCTCTGGGAGATCAGACCAAGGTGGTAGAGCGTGTGGACCTTGTCAAGCACCTCGTCCCTCAGCTGCGGAGACATGGCGTAGTGCAGATCTGGGGACATCCTCCAGATCGCGTACATAAGCACTTGGAGGAAGGTAGATCGCCATGGAAGTAGGCGACCAAAGTGGCCCTCCACGCGATCTATTACCGCTTCATACGTCTGCTGGGATCGATCGAGACAGTAAAGATGCAAGTCGTTACGAGAGATGCTCTCCCTAATGAGGAATATACGCCCTTACATCTTTGAGGGAATGCAAGATTGAAAGGAAACTAGCATGCCTTCATTATTTATAGCATCAACAAAATCTTCCAACGGGCGAAACTTACTCACACAGCGACGCGAATCGCGGGATATCTTAGTTTCCTGATAAAGAACTGCCACGTGTCGGTCATGCCGGTTGCCGCCCGCCAATGTGGCCCACGGAAGGTTGAACGACGCTCTCACTCCCGCCAAAGCGGCCCACGGAAGTTTGAACGACGCCCCACGAGGGCCCACGGGGGTCTCGAAGCCCTCCTTACGAGGCGGCCAAGCAGATTCCTGCTCGGTCTATCAGCAGCGAGTAGATTCCTGCACAACAAACGCCGTGGATCGAAAGCCCTCATCGCGATGCCACCGAGCAGTTTCCTGCCCGGTCGATCCCTAGCGGGTAGCTTCATACCCATTAACGCTAAGGATCGAAAGCCCTCCTCGCAAGGCCACCGAGCAGCTTCTTGCTCGGTTTATCCCTAGCGGGTAGCTTCCTACCCATCAACGCTAAGGATGTAAATCTCTCATCGCGAGGCCACCGAGCAGCTTTCTGTCCGGTTCATCCCTAGCGGGTAGCTTCCTACCCATCAACGCTAAGGATCGAAAGCCCTCATCGCGAGGCCACTGAGCAGTTTCATGTCCGGTCTATCCCTAGCAGGTAGCTTCTTACCCATCAACGCTAAGGATCTAAAGCCCTCATCGCGAGGCCACCGAGCAGCTTCCTGTCCGGTCCATCCCTAACGGGTAGCTTCCAACCCATATACGCTAAGGATCTAAAGCCCTCATCTCGAGGCCATCGAGCAGCTTTCCTGCCCGGTCCATCCCTAGCAGGTAGCTTCCTACCCATCTACGCTAAGGATCTAAATCCCTCCTCTTAAGGCCACCGAGCAGCTTCCTTGTCCGGTCCATACCTAGCGGGTAGCTTCCTACCCATCTACGCTAAGGATATAAAGCCCTCCTCTCGAGTCCACCGAGCAGCTTCTCTGTTCGGTCCATCCCTAGCGGGTGACTTCCTACCCATCTACGCTAAGGATCTAAAGCCCTCTTAACGAGGCCACCGAGCAGTTTTCCTGCCCGGTCCATCCCTAGCGGGTGGCATCCTACCCTTCAACGCTAAGGATCTAAAGCCCTCTACAGAGGCCACCGTGCAGATTCTTGCTCGGTTAATCTCCGAGGGGTAGATTCCTACCTTATGAAGACATGAATTTAGGACCTACATTGAGGAAGAATCAGTATTGGCTGACCTATTCTAACTTGGCTGATTTTCTACTCATGCTAAAACACGTGGTCGTCACCTCGACTTCGAGGTATGGACTGATACCGACCTTCCTAACCATGGGATATCTTTTGATTCATCCTAAATGAACGATCGCCACCTCAACTCCGGGGAGCGGGAGGGTACCGTAACGACCTTTCTGCACTTGGCTATTATTCAACTTATACTCGACGCGTGATCGTCATCTAAAATGCCTGGAATAGACCTACGACCCAACACTGGCGGGAGGAGAAGACTGACGAGCTAAAATATTCACGCAGAAAACAGACATTTATGCAGAGGAAAATAAACTCAACTTTATTTATATTTCAAATTTGTGCCAGGTATTTTGGACTCCTCAGCCTTACAAATATGCTCGGAGGCTTACAAAATTTTAAAAACAAAAACAAAAACTTCTATGGGAAGATAGCTCAGGCCGGGGGCTCCACTTGGATTTCGCCCTGCTCGATGGCCGGGGCTTCGGTCTCTTGGGCTGCTTCGCCCCCTGCGCCACCTCGGCGTCCCCCCCTGCGGCACGTCCTCAGAGAGCATGTACTTAGCGCGGAGCTCACCGTCGGCAAACTCCGGCATTGACGTCTTGACGGCGTCGAGGGCCTCGTGCCAAACGATGGCCGAGGCTTCGGCGAGGTCGGCGTAGAACTGGTCAGACGCTTTATACCTCTCCACGGACTTCACCGCTCGGACCTCGGCAAGCTTCACCGTCTCCGCCATCCGAGCATCCTTCCTGCTGGCATCTCTCGACTTCTTCATTGTGTTATAGAGGTTGCCAACCTCCTCCAACATAGCCTGGATGGCCCGGTTGGATTCACTCAGAAGTCAGTGAGACTCCTTGTACTTGGAATTCTTCAGTTCCTAGGCGACCGCTCGAGCTTCGAGGGAGGCTATCTTCTCCTCCGCTTGTTGCAGATGAAGGCGCAGATCCTCCTCCCGCGAGGACGATTCGCCCTCTTTTTTCATGGCCGGGGCTATCTACTCGGATTCCATATTAACAATGAGGGCGCAGTGGTGGAGGACCTGAGGAAAGCAACAAAAGGAGTTAGAAATGTCCGAATTGAAAAAAATACTTAAGAAAATTTTTAAAGGAGAATGGTTACCGACCTGAACCGCCTCCTAAGCAATGGCCGCCACCTGGGCCTTCAGGGTCCCGCGGGGAATCTTGCCCCCAGCTGCTTACTCCATGTCGGAGAGCAGGCCGTCGGCGATGGAGACCCGAGGGTACCCCGAAGCAGAAGTCCCCCTCCTGCACTGGAATTCCGGTGGGGGGCGTCCGAGAGATCGTTCTTTTTTGCCTTTTGAGGGGAACGTCGGTGGGTTCCTCCTCCTCCCTCGCCTGGGATGCTGGGTCCTGTGCATGCTTCTGGCTCCCCCGAGGCTGTCTTCCGGGGCTCGGGCCGGTGGAGTTGGCTTCGGGGCCGAGCTCGGGCCAGGCCTGAACGAGCTTCCACCCTCGGTCTTCTTCTGAGATTTCGCGGCCATGGCGGCTAGGAACTTGGTTCGGTCCATTTGTTCTGCAAGAAGGAGAATACACAAAAAGAGTTAGTTACGCTGAAAAGGGCAAGTAAAATTTATTAAACTTTAAATAGATCGTCTACGGCCTTAACTTACCCAGAAAGCGCGCAGGGCTGAGCCCAGCCCAGCTCAGAGCCTGCTCGGAAAGCAGGACATCGGCCCGCTGGATCGGCTCCCACAACGACACCACCTTTGCCTCTGGTGATGGTGACGGTTTCGCCCTCGGGCAGTCGGCCCTGTGCCACTGTGTAGGCACAAGCCACTCCCCGCCTTCGGGTGGCCCGACGAATACGAACTTCTCCTTCCATTCATGAATGGAAGAAGGAACGACTACCACTCCCGACCCGGCCAGCCCTCCCTTACGTTTTTTGAAGGAAAATTACACATAGCTCGGTTCGTCCTTATCGGTGCCAGGGTGATTCTTATAACAGAGAAAATAAACAAGAAGGGTCAAGCCGAAAGGGATGTTTTCAAGCTTCAACCGGACCAGAAACCCGAGAAAGATTCTCCACGAGTTCGGCGCTAGTTGGCCCGGGGCAAGATGGAAGCAACGAAACACCCCACATACCTCGGTTCAGAAAGGTAGACACATTCCTACCCGGACTGCTTCCAATTATATGGTGATCTCCTTGTCCTGCATTTGGTTCGCCCGTTCGCCCTCTCTAACTAAACGAAGCGAATAGTTAGAGGGGATATAGAATCGAGCCCGAATCTCGGTAAGCTTGTCTACATCCGTCAGGACGGAGAGTGCATTGCGAGTGTTCCCGATGCGCACTTCAGGGGCCTTTGCCGCTGCCTGACGTCGAACGACACTGATAGCCCTGACTCTATGGGACGAGCCCGACATAGATGAAGCAGCAGAGAACCCTCTCGACTATCTACAGCCAAAGAGACGGAAGACCCTCTGGACTCGGCTCCAACAACTGGAGTCTTATCGTTCGACTCAACCCTAACTATTTCTACAGACTCCTCGGATGAAGGCATCTAACCCGATTCAAAGGAATGGGCTCGTCGAGGAAAAGCACGGGTAATCCGATCTAAAAGGAAGGAGCGTCGAGCAATCTTTAACAACAAAAGTAAATTATGGTGGAAGTGTTGGCCCTAGGGGGTCCCCTCCTATTTATACACTCCAAAGAAAGTATCCAATGGCCCAGATCGATTCCCGCCAAAACGAAACGTCGCGCCTGCCAGCTGTCAGAGCTCCACATGGCTATTGGCCATTAGGGACGTCCCTTCGGTTGCATATGACAGTGACAGCCTGTCGCGTCCGCCAACCGACGTCCGACACGTAGCCCGTATCCCAACCGGCGATCGACCAAAACGACGTCCCTTCTTTAAAGCTCATCATTTCATTTGATCCACTGGCGTCAATACACGCGAAGATTTAGGCGCACGACAAGGCGACACGTGAGCCCAAAGTTCGAAACGACGCAACCACCAAACTCCGCGCCGTTCCCGGATGATCCGTATTATGATTCTTGGCGCCAAATTGAACAGAAGAAAAACCGAGCAGATCACTCTCGACCCGATCCTTGGAAGGTCAGAACGAGAGTGCATGGCTAGTGATGATGCTCATAAGTGGGAATTTCTCAGATCATGACACGTGGTAAATGACGTGTCACCCGCGACAGCGCACTAGACTCCTGATGGCTACCGAGGTAAAATCAGTGTGTGCACTCCACCTTTTGCTCACGAGCAATCTGGCAGCCGAACTTGCACCCCTCCTCTTTGGCCCGCTTCTGAGCTATTGCAGAGCTGAGCTTCCTCGACCTCCCGGCTCGTCTTCGAGCCATCCGCCGAGTTAAGCTCCCCAGCTCTCCCGATCAAACAGAACGCAGACCCCTAGCGCTTCTGCAACGGCCCCGCGTATCTTGCCAAATCGAGATAACCGCGTCCTGCTTCCCACGCTGGCGCATCCCCCCATTAATAAGCGTATCCCGTCATTATTGGAGGAATCCCATCATTCATGCAGGCGTAACGTCAGGGGCGTAACTGACGGCGAAGATCTCGCACTTGCTCGCTCCATGCGACCACTATAAAAACCCCTCTCTCAGACGACTCAGGTAACACACTTTTGATTCCAATAAGCCATTACTCTGTTAATATTTCTCGGTTCTAACTTGATCGTCGGAGGGTCCTATGGTGGTCATCCACCCCAGGACTTGTAGGTAGCTCGGCTTCCACCTCAAACTCAACCCATTGAGATCCACACACTCTAGGAGACAACTTTCAACTCGAATCTCAATCGTTCAACAACGCTGATCGACGGAAGACATCATCTGAAGGAGATCATAGCCTCCATCAACACGTGACAACGATAAGAACATGCTGCACTATAGTACATTCATTGGTTATGATGAATTAAAGATTTGAAATGATTAGATTATCACATCTTCCTGTCAACAATCATAGTTAATACCATGACCTCTATACAATGTAATCAAAGACACTGAATATGCATGTTTAAAGTAACTTTTATTTACTAGATGAATGCAAATATGTTGGGTTTGTGGGCATATAATTCTAATCATGTTACTTACACCCAAAACCAAGTTTGAATTTGGTAAATTACACATTCTCCGCCGCCACCTAGTTAACAGAGCGAAAATTCTTGTTGTGCAGGTTGTTGATACGTATAGTAGAACTGTTGAAACTGTGAATGACAGGGAATGGGTCTACCTTGCTATGGGAGGTTCTGTTTCTGAGAAGGGGGATGCAAAATCTACGTCCTCTCTTCTACCTGATTCTCAGAATTATGGTAGAGATGATGATAAAGAGAAGCTGGTCAATCTTCTTCTTGATCCTAAAAATAATACTTTACTTGTTCTTCCTATCGTTGGTATGGGAGGATTAGGGAAGACCAGACTAGCTCAAATTGTTTATAATGATGCAAGGATAGGCAGTTTTTTTCCAATCCGTCTGTGGAAATTTGTTGGACAAGTCTTTGATGTACTGCTTATTAGAAAGGCACTTCTTGAGGATATCACTGGAGAACCTTGCAAGGACTCATATCCCACCAACATCCTCCAACATCTTCGTAGACAACTCATGTCAAAGAAGTTCCTACTTGTTCTAGATGAAGTCTGGAACGAGGATGAAGGAAAATGGAAGATGCTACACAACACACTATATATGTGTCCTAAGGGAAGTAAGGTTTTAGTGACTACTCGCAGTGTCAAGGCTGCCACAATGATGGGCACGGTGGCACCGTACAGATTGGAGTCTTTATCTGATGTTGATTGCTGGTCGATTTTCAAGCAGAATGCATTTGGACTGGGGAGGAATGTAGCCAAGGTCATGACCCAAAGCCTGGAAGAATTCAGAAAGGACTTTGTTTGCCAGTGTGAGGGCTTGCCATTAGTTGCCGAGACACTTGCAAGTCATGTGGATGAGTTGCCAGAAAACATGAACATTGATATTCTGAGTTTACCTGATGGCGGATTTGGAATATTACCTTCCCTGAAGCTTAGTTATGACCGCATGCCGACTCATTTGAAAAAGTGTTTTGCTTATTGCTCGATGTCACCGAAAGAGGACAGGGTTGATAGACTGAAGTTGATTTGGTTATGGATTGCTGAAGGTTATGTTAGTCAACCATCTAAAGGTAACAAGGATTTGGAGGTCATCGGAAACGAATATTTTGACCACATGCGAGAATATTCTTTCTTCCACGATGAACAAAAAGATGATTGCGGTAATATAGTGACATGTAAGATGCGTGGTATAATTCATAATCTTGCATGCTTTGTCTTAAGGGATGAATTTTACATTGTAAAGGCTGGCATGGAGATGCGGCTTCCGCATAGATATTTCTATTTGACAGTGATTTCTGATGACGGCATGTCTTTAGAATTATTGAAGATTCCTGACAACAAAAGAAAATTGAGGTCACTTTTCATATCTGGGCAAACCAAACATCTGGTTCAGGAAATTGAGGGGTTCAAACATCTGGATCAAGAAGTAGAGAGCTTCATAATGCATGCAACTCGTTTGCGTGCGTTTAAGTTCAGTGGTTTGCCAATCAGGAGGTTTCCTACCACCATTGGGAAGTTATGGCATTTGAGGTTCCTCGACTTGTCGAACACTGTGATTGAAGCTGTCCATGAGTCGATTGCTAATCTCAATCACTTGCAGTTCCTCGACCTATCAAATACTATGATTGAAGTACTACCTGAGTCGATCATCGCCTTGCTCAACTTGCGAGCATTGATACTTGCATATTGTCGAAAGCTTCAAGGGCTACCCTTAGAAATTGGCAAATTAAGAAATCTGAGGTTGCTTGACTTGTCATGCTCCAGTGTTGAAGCATTACCGAAGTCCATCACTCATCTCGTCAACTTGCAAACATTGAATGCTTGTAATTGTAGTGAGCTTAGAGAGCTACCTGAAGGCATGCAGAATATGGGCAGCCTTAATCATCTTGGCATCGCAGGATGTGAGCTCACTTGCATGCCCAATGGTTTGGGGATGTTACATACACTTCAAACGCTGCCACTGTTTGTCGTAGGAAACAAGCCAGGAAGCACCATTGCGGAATTGCAACATCTGAACCATATCAGAGGCGTACTGAAAATCACGTCTCTCCGTAATGTAAAGGACCCAGGGGAAGCCAAGAGTGCAAACCTAGCGGCAAAAGAAGGCCTACATTCATTAGAATTATGGTGGAGAACAGAGTGGACCAGGCAGTGGGGAGAAGTTATGACAGACTTGGCTGAAGATATATTTGAGAAGCTCCGACCTCACCCTAATTTAAGGCATTTGACGATAGAGGATTATGGTGGCAAAATGTTTCCTGAGTGGTTGATGAGCAAGCATCTCTTGTCATTAGAGAGCTTCTCGTTGTCCAATATTGAGAGATGTGAGAGCCTTCCACCACTTGGTCGACTGCCCTCCCTGAAGCATCTCCAGCTAGAGAGTGTGTATGCCCTCAAGACAATAGGTGAAGGTGGGAAATTCTTGTCATTGAAGTATCTTAAGCTGTGGAATCTTCCTGGTTTGGAGGAAATGCCCGATGGATTGATGTTCCCTTGCCTCGAAAGGTTGATTATATCGGGGTGCCCTATAGTGAAGTTACTATCACCGCTACCATCATCATTGTTGGAATTGGAAATGGAATCTGTCAACGAGGAGATTTTAGTACGAGAGTGCTTGCTCGGATTGTCCAGCCTAAGGAAACTAAAAGTTGTTCACTTTGAAGCATCAGAATCTTGGTGGAAGGAGATGGAGAACCTCGCTGCCCTCCAGAATCTGGAGATTATAAATTGTTGTCGCACTTCTTTGCCAGATTGTATTATGCAGCAGCACTTGCCCTCTCACGACTTTAACGTTATCATTAAATTATGAGCTGGAGTCACTAGGGGAAGGAGAAGATGGAAAGCCGCCCCTTTTCTTTTCTGAGCTCCGCCATCTCACCTTACATGGATGCGATGAGTTGAGTGCTTTCCCAGAGTGGCTGTATCAGCTCAAACATCTCGAGTCTTTGGATCTCTCATGTTGCGAAAACCTGAAAGGTCAACTCGATGAAATACGTGCACGTCTCTCCCAACTGACGATTCATGAATCTTTCAACTTGGAAGACGATGATAGCTCAGAATAGACCAAGATCAATGCAGCAGCTGTTAAAAATCAACACATTCTTGGAAATGTGAGAAGTCATTTTCCCTCTCTTGTTTGCTATTAGTTACAATCATTTCTTTTATTTTTATTTATTTGTTATTAGATTCTGCAATGTAACACGTTCAAGCACTGTTAACACTATTGTATAATTGTATAATTTCAAGTCTGTTCAGCTGCATCGAACTTCTTGCATTGTCTTTTGCTTTCAGTTCTGTGTTTACTCTGCATGGATGATATTTCTCCATATAATTTGGCATTTTCCAGGAATATTTTTTATAAATCACAGGGCAGGTAGAGATCTTTAGCATTAGAGTATCTGAATTTGTTTTCACATATCTGAGTTGTTTGTCATTCCTCATATCTCATATCAAAATTTTCATTTCTGAAATCATGCTCTTGTATTTTCGTTCTTCATACACAAAAAGATATGATTGAACTTTTATAGTTGTAACATCTGTAACTACTTGTTTTAGTCTTAAAGTTTACTCTATCTTGTAAATCATGCTCTGTAAGATATGTATCTACTCTTTTGGGCTCAAGCAGTTTCTGTATCTTCGCGAGTGCCATTGTAGCCTAGTGGAAAAGCTTCTTATTGCTAAGATATCTGGGGTTCAAGCCTACCTACATCATTAATCCCTTAACCCCCCCCCCCCCCCCACCCCCCACCCCCCACCAAAAAAAAGGAAAAAAAGAGAAAAAAAAGTCTGCATTTTTTCAGAGAAACGCTTCATATTTTATAAGAAGGGAACTTTTCATCTTAGGCGAAACAGATCAAAATTTTCTGCTCTTTTGTTGAGAATAGAGACGGTCCTCCTGATTTAAACAAATCTATATGGTTTGCAATACTTTTCATACAATTGGGTTCAGATTGGAAGCACTTGTCCTAAACTATCCTACCTCTCTAGCGAATCACTGACCTGTAGCCTATATTTGAGGCTGTTGGTTTGAAAAAAAAAGGGAAAAAAAAGAGAATCAAAACTTGTTCATGTGTTTTGGGGAAAAGAAGTTTCATTTGATGAAGAGCCCATGTTGGGTTCTGCTCTAGGGGAGTATTGTCCTGGAAGAAGAAAGAATAGCACAGGTCATGCAACTGGAGATCTGTGGGACTTTGACTATTGTATCTTTTATTTTTGCTCTTCTGGTTGCTCTATTAACATGCTAAATATTTGAGGCAAAATTCAATTTTTTTGTAGGCTTTGTTGTAATGCACCGGTAGATAACTCAGATACATATGTGACTGTATTTTTTATTTACTTTTTCTGAAAAACCACTTGGTTTTTAAATTACTGATAAGGTTAATCTTCTTGATGATGCTCACAAGTGGTGTTTCCTCGGATTACGACACGTAACGGATGACGTGTCCCGAAGGCTACGAGGTGGAATAAATGAGTTGCATTCTGAGGCTCGGGACTTCGTCTCGAGGAACGTGTCCGATCTTCCAGGAGATCTTTCTGAATACATTTCACATTCACCTGGGAATCTATCAACAGCTTGCCTCCGAGCTATCTCAGTCTTCTTGCTCGTCTCCGAGCATCCGACGTGCCGAGCTTTCTCGGCCTCCAGCTCGTCTCCGAGCCTCTGACGTGCTGAGATTCCTCGGCTTCCAGGCTCGTCTCCGAGCCTCCGACATTCCGAGCTAACTCGGCCTCTTCCGATCTACCGGGAGTGTAGATCCCATGCGTCCCGCAACGGTTCCGTGTATATCGCCATGATGAGATATCCGTCTCCCTACGATCTGTGTCCTACGCTAGCGCATCCTTCCATTAATGGGTGCATCCCGCCATTCAAGACGAGAATAACGCTGGGCGTAACTGACGGCGGTGATCTCACGCCCGCTCGCTCCACGCGACCCCTATATAAATCCCTCTCTCAGACGACTCAGGTAACTTGAATTATCTCAATACGCCGCTACTCTGCTTCTATTTCTTGGCTTTAACTTGATCGTCGGAAGGTCCTATGGTGGTCGCCTATCCCGGAACTTCTTTGCAGGTAGCTCGGCGTCCAACACCAACCCATTGACATCCACACCCAACAACACCAAAACCAAATCTCAGCCGTCCAAGACCGCCATCGCAGGATCGACCCGAAGCTCCATCAGTTGGGCACCGTCTGTGGGAACGAAAGACTTATTTTGTTCCACTAAAAAACAAGTTGATCTTCCACTCTCAATCCAATGGTGAGCGACGACCGCAACGATCCAAATACGAGCCGTCACAACGGGGTGGGAGCGGCTCGCCTCCCCCTCCTAATGCCATCCACGCCTTGTCCATCCGGATAGACCGGCTTACGACGCTGGTAGATGCCCTTGTCCGTGTTCAAGCGTCGGGCCCTAACCACCAGAGCGCGGCTCCGCCTCCCTTGGGATAACAACATTCGCCGAAGGACGGACGGGCACACTCGAGCTCTCGATCTACCTCACCCACGTCACAGCTCCATTGAGCGTCGGCGGGTCGACTTCGGCCACCTAAACCTACACACGGCGATTGATTCCATAACCCACTGGGCGCCGGACAGCTCTACGCCACGGTCACAGGGAAGACTGGGTCGTCGCCCCAATATCCGTTGCTCGTTCTCTCCTCCCGAGGAGGTGTCGGTCAGCTCGCCTGCTTTCAGGTATGACCGACGCCCCAACTCTCGCCGGGATCGCGCGAACGACGATCGTGGAGACCACTCGAGAAGGGTGTCGCCTGAGGACCTGAGACACCTGATAGAGCGGAATCGAAGCCGCACCCTGGTGCAGACCCGGAGCGGGGATAGCCACCACTTCGACTGTGCAGAATTCTCGGGTTACCACCACCGACTCGAGGCCCTCGAGAAGAAAATTGAGGGCATACGCCGAGATGGCCAAGCTTCGGGCGAAGGGGCCCGATACTCCACCGATTCGTTGACGAAATCCTTTACGGAAGAAATGTTGGCCGAGCACGTCTCGTCCAGGAACAAACCGTCCAAGGTTGTCCTCTTTGACGGGAAATCCGACCCGAAGGACCATCTAGACGCATTTACGGCGGGCATGGGCTTCCAGGATAACTCCGACGCGGCCCAATACTGAGCTTTCCCTACCACCCTCACCGGGCTGGACGGAACTGGTTCCGAAGACTTATGCCACGCTCCATCTCGACCTTCGACGAGATGGCCTCCCAATTCCTTGGTCACTTCGTCGGGAATCGACGACAGAAGAGAACGGTCGACTATCTATTCACTATCAAGAGCGGAGACAAAAAATCTTTCAAAGGATATGTCACCCGCTTTTACAACGTGCTCCTCGAGGTCCCCGAGCACCGCGATGAAACGGTCATCACCGTGCTGAGGTCGGGTCTTAGGCACAAAGAGTGGCTCCGCTCTTTTGCATTAGCGCAATCTAAGACCATGGCCGAAGTAAAAGCTTGGACCGAGCGGGAGATCCAACTCGAATCGGAGGTGAACTTAAATCTGCCCAGAGGCGACCGAGCCCGACCAAAAGAAAAGGGGCAGAGAAGAGAAAATTAGGATTGACCGACCAAAACCTTACTCTCCGAAGTTTCAGGAGTAAACTCCTCTTAACATCTCCCAGACCGAGCTGTTGGAGGAAGCTAAGGGCGAGAGGTACTTCAAGCTCCCGCTGGCTACCCGAAGCACGGGCAAGCGGCTCCGAGGCTCGTATTGCACCTATCACCGGACGCAAGGACATCTGACCGAGAATTGTAAACAGCTGTGCGATTACATTGAGGAGCTGATCCGCTCCGGTCACTTGGCAAAGTACCTACCAGATAAGCGTCAAGCAGATAGGGGGCAAGCCAATCAAATTAAAGACGGAGAGCTGACGATCGGACAGATCATTGTCATCACCAACTGACCCAAGTCCGAGCAGCAAGAACACCTACCGAAACCGGTCATTCAATGCTGGAGAATTTTAATTGAACCACATAATCTGTATTTTATTCAATAATAAAGATTCTTGCTTCCCTGCATCTGAACTACTTCTCCTTGTTCCGTGCTAAAACTCCCTGCAGGACCGACGAATGTCTTCCTGCTCGGTTCATCCACAGTGGGCAGCTTTTTGCCCAACAACACTGTAGATCAAAGCCCTCCGTGCGAGGCGACCGAGTAGCTTCCTGCTCGGTCATCCACCAGCGGGTAGTTTCCTGCCCAACAACGCTGTGGATCGAAGCCCTCCTCTCAAGGCCGCCGAGCAATTTCCTGCTGGCCCATTCCTAACGGGTAGCTTTCTACCCAACAACGCTAAGGATCGAAAGCTTTCCTCGCGAGGCGACCGAGTAGCTTCCTACTCGGTCATCCACCAGCAGGCAGCTTCTGCCCAACAACGCTGTGGATCAAAGCTCTCCCCGCGAGGTGACCGAGTAGCTTCCTGCTCGGTCATCCACCAGCTGGCGGGTTCCTGCCCAACAATGCTGTGGATCGAAGCCCTCATCACGAGGCCACTGAGCAGGTTTCCTGCCCGGTCCATCCCTAGTGGGTAGCTTCCTATCCAACAACGCTAAGGATTGAAAGCCCTCATAGCGAGACGACCGAGTAGCTTCCTGCTTGGTCATCCACCAGCAGGCAGCTTCCTGCCCAACAACACTATGGATCAAAGCTTTTATCACGAGGCTACCGAGCAGTTTCCCTGCCCGGTCCATCCCTAGCGGGTAGCTTCCTACCAAATAACGCTAAGGATCGAAAGCCCTCATCGCAAGGCGACTGAGTAGCTTCCTGCTCGGTCATCCACCAGCGGGCAGCTTCCTGCCCAACAACGCAGTGGATCGAAGCCCTCCTCTCGAGGCCACCGAGCAGCTTCCCTATCCGGTCCATCCCTAGCGGATAGCTTCCTACCCATCAATGCTAAGGATCTAAAGCCCTCCTACAGAGGCCACCGTGCAGATTCCTGCTCGGCTAATCTCCGAGGTGTAGATTCCTACCCTACGAAGACATGGATATAGGACCCACATTGAGGAAGAATCAGTTATGGCCGACCTATTCTAACTTGGCTGATTTTCTAATCATGCTAGAACACGTGCTCCGAGGTATGGACTGATACCGACCTTCCTAGTCTTAGGATACCTTTTGATTCATCCTAACCGAACGATCTCCACCACGACTCCGGAGAGCGGGACGGTACCGACCTTCCTACACTTGGCTGTTGCTCGACTTACACTCGATGCGCGATTGTCATATAAAAAGGCCGGGCACCAACCTATGATCTAACACTCGCGGGATGAGACTATTGACGAGCTAAATATACTTGCAGAATGAAGATACAAACAAAAGTATATGAGCTAAACATTTGGACAATGAAGAAAAATGTGCACTTTATTTATGATCCGAAAATAAATACAAGGTATTCTGGGCTCCTCAGCCTTACAAAAGCGTCCGGAGGCTTACAAAATTTTAAAAAAAGAAAAATCCCCAAGGGAGGAAAGCTCAGACCGTAGGCTCGGGGAGGATCTCGCCCTGCTCGACACCAGCTTCGGGGAACAAAATGGTGACCTCAGGGTCGGCGCTTCCACCGGCAGCCTCGCCCCCTGCGGCCACCTCGGCGCCCGCCCCTTGTGGCATGTCCTCGGAGAGTGGATACTTAGCGTGGAGCTCACCATCGGCAAACTTTGGCATTGACGCCTTGACGGCGTCGAGGGCCTCGTGCCAAACGACGGCCGAGGCTTCGGCGAGGTCAACATAGAACTGGTCCGATGCTTTATATCTCTCCACGGACTTCATCGCTCGGACCTCGGCAAGCTTCACGGCCTCGAGCGCCATCCGGGCGTCCTTCCTGCCGACGTCTCTCGACTTCTTCATTGCGTTATAGAGGTTACCAACCTCCTCCAACTTGGTCTAGATAGCCCGGTTGGATTCATTCAGAAGTCAGTGAGATTCTTTTTACTTGGAGTTTGTCAGCTCCTCGGCGACCACTCGGGTTTCGAGGACGGCTATCTTCTCCTCCGCCTATTGCAGCTGAAGGCACAGATCCTCCTCCCGCGAGGACGATTCGCCCGTCTTTTTCATGGCCGAGGCTATCTTCTCGGATTCCATATTTACAATGAGGGCGCAGTGGTGGAGGACCCGAGAAAGCAGCAAAAGAAGTTTAGAAACGTTCAAACTGAAAAAATATGCTTAAAAAGATTCTTAAAGGAAAACGGATACCGATCTGAACTGCCTCCTGAGCGATGGCGGCCACCTGGGCCTTCAGGGTCCCCCGGAGAATCTTGCCCCCAGTTGTCTGCTCTATGTCGAAGAGCAAGTTGTAGGCGACGGAGAGCCCCGATGGCACCTCAAAACAGAAGTCCCCCTCCTGCATTGGGATCTCGGTAGAAGGCGCCCGAGAAACCGTCCTTTTGTGCCTTTTTAGGGGGCGTCGGTGGGCTCGGCCTCCTCCTCCCTCGTCCGGGGCGTTGGATCCCGTGCATGCTTCTGGCCCTCCTCGCGGCGCTTTTTGGGGACTCGGGTTGGCGCAACTGAAGGCTTGCTCGGCGGGATAGGCCTCAGGGCCGAGCTCGGACCCGGTCGGGACGAGCTTCCGCCCCCGGTCTTCTTTTGGGCCTTCGCAGCCATGGCAGCTTAGAACTTGGATCGGTCCATTTGCTCTGCAAAAAAGGGAAATACACAAAGAGAGTTAGTGATGCTGAAAAGGTTAAAGAAAATTCATCAAAGTCTAAATGGACCGTCTACTGTCCTAACTTACCAAGAAAGGCTGAGCCCAGCCCAGCTCAGAGCCTGCTCAGAAAGCAGGACGTCGGCCCACTGGATCGGCTCCTACAAAGGCACCACCATTGTCTCGGGTGAAGATGACGGTTTCGCTCTCGGGCAGTCGGCCCTGTGCCACTGTGTAGGCATGGGCCAATCCTCGCCCTCGGGTGGCCCGACGAAAATGAATTTCTCCTTCCATTCATGGATGGAAGAAAGGACGGCTACCACACTCGACCCGGCCATCTCGCCCTTACGTTTTTGAAGGAAAAATACACCCAACTCGGTTCATTCTTGCTGGTGCCAGGGTGATTCTTATAACAGAGGAAGGAAACGAGGATGGTCGAATGAAAGGGATATTTTCAAGTTTCAATCGGACCAAAAACTCGAGGAGGATTCTCTACGAGTTCGGCGCTTTTCATTCCAAATTCAAGAATAAGACCGATACGATTGATTGGTCTGTGTGCTTCTCTGAAGGAGAAATATTTATTTTTATTAATTTGTTCATTCAATTCATTTCAAATAAGATGGAAGCAGCGAAGCACCCCACATACCTCGACTGAGAAGGGCAGACGCATTTCGCCCCGGAATGCTTCTAAATACAGGGCAATCTCCTTGCCCTGCACCTGGTCCGCCCGCTCACCCTTTCTAGCTAAGCGAAGCGAATAGTTGGAGGGAATATAGAATCGAGCCCGAATCTCGGTAAGCTCTCCACATTCCTCAAAACAGAGGGCGCATCGCGGGCGTTCTCGATGCACGCCTTAGGGGCCCTTGTCGCCACCCGACGACGAACGATACGGGCGGCCCTGGCTCTAGGGGCGAGCTCGACACAGATGACGCAGTAGAAGAACCCAACCGTTTATCTGAAGCCGGGGGTAGGAAGACCCGTTGGACTCGGCTCTAACAACTGGAGCCTCATCGTCCGACTCAACCCTAACTATTTCTACAGACTCTTCAGATGAAAACATCTAACCTAATTCAAGGGAATGGGCTCGCCGAAGAAAAATCACGGGTGATCCGATCTAAAAAAGAGCGCCAAGCAATCTTCGACAACGAAAGTAAGTTATGGCGGAAGTGTTGGCCCTAAAGGGGTCCCCTCCTATTTATACACCCCAAAGAAAGCATCCGACGGTCCAGATCGATTCCTGCCAAAACGAAACGTCACGCCTGCCAGCCGTCAGAGCTCCACGTGGCGATCGGCCATTGGGGACGTCCTTTCGGTTGCAGGTGGCAGCGACAGCCTGTCGCGTCCGCCAACCGACGTCCGACACGTGGCCCGTATCCCAACTGGCGACCGACTGAAACGGCGCCTTTCTTAAAAGCGCGATCATTTCATTTGATCCGCTGACGCCATAGGAGATACGCGTGAAGATTTAGGCGAACGACGAGGCGACATGTGAGCCCAAAAGATCGAAACGACGCGATCGCCGAACACCGTGCTGTTACCAAGCGTTCTGTATTATGATCTTTGGCGCCAAATTGAGAAGAAGAAAGATCGAGCAGACCACTCTCGACCCGACCCTTGGATAGGTCAGAACGAGAGTGGGAGGCTAATGATGATGCTCACAAGTGGTGTCTCTTTGGATTACGATACGTGGCGGATGACGTGTCTCGAAGGCTAGGAGGTGGAATAAATGAGTTGCATCCTGGGGATTCCTCGAGACTTCGTCTCGAGGAACGTGTCCGATCTTCCAGGAGACCTCTCTGAATACATTTCACCTTCACCTAGGAATTTACCAACAGCTTGCCTCCGAACTATCTCAGTCTTCTTGCTCGTCTCCGAGCATCCGACGTGCTGAGCTTTCTCGGCCTCCAGGCTTGTCTCTGAGCCTCCGACATGCCGAGCTTCCTCGGCTTCCAGGAGAGCCTCCGACATTCCGAGCTTCCTCGGCCTCCCCCGATCTACCGAGAGCACAGATCCCATGCGTCCCGCAACGGCTCCGCGTATATCGCAAGGGCGAGATATCCGTCTCCTCACGATCCGCGTCCCACGCGAGCGCATCCCTCCATTAATAGGCGCATCCCGCCATTCAAGAGGATAACGCTGGGGCATAATGACGGCGGTGATTTCGCGCCCGCTCTCTCCACGCAACCCTTATATAAACCACTCTCTCAGATGACTCGAATTATCTCAATACGCCGCTACTCAGCTCTTATTACTCGGCTCTAACTTGATCGTCGGAGGGTCCTATGGTGGTCGCCCATCCCGGGATTTCTTTGCAGGTAGCTCGGTCCAACATCAACCCATTGAGATCCATACAAAACAACACCAAAACCAAATCTCAGCCATCCAAGACCGCCATCACAGGATCGACGGAGGACAACATCTGAAAGAGATTCCAAAGCTCCATCACTTCTCATGCATCAATAGGTTGAATTCTGGAACTTTGTCAATTCAACTGCTCGAACACAACAATTTCAAATGCCTCCCAACTTCTAAGAATATGAAATTTGGGACTTGCATGCGATGGAGATACGAGCCGTGTATCGGGACGAATTGGCCAAATACTCCTCATTTTCAGGGTAATGACATCAATTTTCATCAAATATTTGGTTGTATATATTAGTAAGTTTATGCAGCTTGACATCCATGAGGATTGTTCTCCTTTTAATATTTACTCTACTCCAAATTATCTGTACAGGTAAATTCATCTGTGATTGGAAGGGAAAGAAAGTACTTACTTTGATACTGTTCCTGGCCTCCTCAGCAGTTGTGCCATTGATGTTTCGAGTCACTGCCAGCTGCTATTAAAGCATTGTCGACTTACTTCTGTGAAATTTAAAATTTGTCAGCCTCATACCCTTAGGGAAGATAATCGGTTTGCCATGTCATTGTTTCTTGAGAAGTGTGATTCCTCCTCCTCACCTGTATTCGATGTTTCTAAGAGCTTCATGACTTCTAAATATTTCTAAGAGCTTCTCTAGAATATCTGGATAACACTCATATTTCATGAGGTTAATTCTAGAACATTCTAGAGAATATTTAAGTTGTTCATCTTTAACACTCCCCCTCAACAACAACTTCTCTAACTGTTGAATTTAATGTTTTCTCATATTTTAATTTATCTTTCCTTATGAACCTCCAATTTAAGTCCGCATATCGCCACAAGACACCTAAACCTGTTGGTCGCATCTTGTATGGCTTCATTGATTCGTTTGGTCGAGCCCTCACTTTTATAGATTAGGCTTTTCTTGTCCAATCACTCTTCGAAAATGTTTTCCACCGTCAACTTTTACTCCACGTGGATGATCAGCAAGGCATACGGTAAGAGATATAAACCCTGTTATACAATATTCAAGGTTTATCACTGATCCACATATCACATATTCCTAATAAGAGAGCATTATCTGAGGCCCTCCCGGGTGATTCATTAATTCAAAAACTTGGTTTCCAATTACCAAGTAAGTGTGTATGTTGTAGCACTTCCTCAAAGGAAGATTTGCTGCATATATTCTTCTGCAGTGAACCGGCACAAAAGTAGTGGAGGAGAGCTCTGATAGCTTTCCAATTTGATACTATCCAATGTGCATGGTGCACCGCTAACAACTAAAGAGGTCGTACTATAGAACCTGCATGTTGCAGAGTTGCAATCAGTTGCTTCAGGACCAAAAAGATCTTTTGTGCTTGTTGGCTTCATCCCCCTGCCAATAGATACGAGTTGAATATAGACGGAGCTTGTTCTGCAGAAACGAGTCTCACGTCTGGTGGTGCGGTCCTTAGGGACGGTAAAGGTGGTATCTTGTTTGCTTCCAAGTTCTTCTATGGCAAGAGAGTTGCTCTAGTCGGCAGGAGGCAAAGCTCCATTAGATGGTTTGCTACAATGCTATTATACGAACGATATGAATATTGATGTGGAGACCGACTCAAATCTCTTAGCGGACTCAATAAATGGCAATTGCGGTATCCCCTCGAGGATAAAAAATACCGTAAATACAGTGCGGTTACTATTCGACAAATTAAATGCAAGAGTTTTGAACACTTGTAAGGAGAATAACAGAGTGGCAGATTATTTAGCTAAGGAGGCACTAACCGCTCAGCAGTCCAGTTCACATGCAGTTTTCAATCTAGATTGGACTTATCCACGATGCCAAGTTTCAGAATTAAGAAGACATGAAGATGAACCTTACAGTTGCTACCTCTGTTAGAAATTTTGCATTAAAAATTCACTCATTAGCAGTCACTAGTATAAAAACGTAGAAAAATCCTGGGGCATTTATACATAAATAAAAAAAAAAATAACTTTTGTAGTTGTCTCTACGATGCCACAAGATAAACAAATCCCTACTGTGACCTATCACGACCCAAAATATTAGCTCGCGACCAGCACTTAAATCACGCGACGTCCACAGGCGTAATGTAATTCAAGTAACCTGAAACCCAGAAATCTAAAACTTTTTAAGAAAATAAAGAGGTGAAACCTTGAAATAAAGGTATACTAAATCATGCTTTGTCTTTTAAAAATTTGGGCAGCACCTCCCTTGTAAAAACTAACCCTGAAAACGGGTACAACACAAAAAATAATAAAATATTCCCAAACGGGAGTAAATCACGCCCAACGGCGGAAACAACCACCACAAGTATAAATAACAAGTATACGACGCCCAACGACGAAGATCCACACAAGGAAAAGTAAAGCAAGACATCAACCCCAAAAGCGAACATAAAACCCATCGCTCAAGTCTCGCAACTACAAGTCTTTTAAGTCAGCAACATATACAATTACTAGTTTCTGAATTGATGGAGTGACTAGATACAATATGAATAGTGAATACAAGAGGGGCACGATCCAACATGTATCACCTACCACAAACAAATCATCCGAAAACAGCTGTGTGCGAGCGATGCCGCACCTGATCCATACGGTCAACCTGCAAGAACTGTGGCACAACGAGGATGAGTTGCCAACTCGTGAATAGAAAAAAACATCATCAGATAGAAATCGAAATAAAGTATCTTGAGGGTTAACGCCCAATACTAAAACATTTCAAAATCCAACTCAATCAACAGGGATCCGAAATCACGGAAGCAACAGAAATAATATAGCGCGTCGCATACGCCTGAAGCCATGCATGAAACTCAAAACCGAACTCCGTCAAGCGTCATGCAAATCATTGGACTTGCACGCATATCATCGGAGTTACCATGAAGATACAGATCCCAAAATCCACTACTGAAATCCAATATACACTAAGCAAATGCTATAATATGTATATAGTACACATCCTTCTTGAAAAATCTCCAAAACTGAAATAACATATGCAGAATCTTTTTCTGAATCGCCGTGTGATGTGTAACTCACGGCATAAGTGACGGACGCTCATTTGTAAAGTAATAATATACTAGCATATATGTTTTGCTCAAATATACGTTCCGCCTTTTTTTAAAATATCCAAAAGGTTTTCTTTTGTAAACGTTCGTGTTACTCGCAGACACGTAAGGAAATAGCGAGACTATAGCTCCCTTTTGAAAACCTCTTGATAAAATTTTTATGCATGCAAAGTACTCAGGCACTGTCCTCGGATCAGTCCTGCTAGGGTACTACAAAGTATATGGCCTCATCATGAAAACAAAGGGCTCAAGAACAAAATCAGCCTCAAAAGGCGTGTCCAACCATCACGTGCGTCTGGTGCGCACGGAAATCCAAATCCAATACAAGTGCCAAAATATGCACAAAAGTAAGACTAAGTGCAACGGGTGTGCACGAAAGCATCTGTCCAATGCAACTGGCGTGCACGACAATAACAACTAGTGCATCAAAAGTGCCCGAAAATCTCAATCCAGTGCAACTAACATGCACGAACGAAAACCCCAAATCGGGTGTATCAGGTGTGCGCTAAAATCATATCACGCGCCCAACGTGCACGAAAGTCCAAATCAAGTGGATCCGTCATGCACGAATAAAAATCGAAATCAAGTGCATCCCATATGCACGAATAAAACTCTAAATTAAGTGCATCCAATGCACACAAAATCCAGTACCAGCGCCTAATATGCGCAAAAAATCTGACCCAAACACGTCAGGTCCGGAAAAACATCTGGTGCAGTAGCATGCACGAAAACGAACATCAAGTGCAACCGCGCACAAAAACACAAATCTGGCAACACCCTGCTCAAAGAAACAAATCGGGTGCAACCAAGGCACGGAGTATAAATCCGGTGCAACCAATGCACGAAATAACAATCTAGTGCAATAAAAGCACGAAATACGAATCTGGTGCACTAAATGCACAAAATACAAATTGGATGCATTTAGTGCACGGAAAACCAAATCCAGTGCATCCAGTGCACAAAATATCAAATCTGGTGCATCCAGTGCACAAAATATCAAATCTGGTGCATCCAGTGCACGAAATATCAAATCTGGTGCATCCAGTACACGAAATATCAAATTTGGTGCATCCAGTGCATGAAATATCAATCTAGTGCGACAAAGGCACAGAAACTCATCACTAACTCAAATGCGTATGAAAACTACACCGAGTATACCAAGGTGTATAAAAATCATAAACGCGTGCAATTGCGTGCACAAAACACGTATCAATGCACTGCAAGCACATGTGAGCTATACTGAGTGCAAAAATTAAATCGAGTTCGTACTCCACGCACAAATCAAATCAACCGTAGGAAATCCATGAAATCATAAACATGTGCAGCTAAGGCACAAAATCGACATCAAGTGCAATAGATATGCATAAATCGTAATTCAACACAACGGTGTATAAAATATATATATCAAGTGCAATAACTATGCACAAAATGTAAATACCCAGTAGGTGCAGCCATGGTGCACGATGGCATTGTTGTACCTCACTCCCATTTTCAATGGGGTCTGCTCTTTTTTTTGTTTTGATTACTCCATAGAAAATCAAAGAATCCATATCCTGAAATTCAATCATCAAAACTCAAATCCAAGCGATATAAGCATGATACTCGGATCACAACGCAAATCGCAACAAATGACAATGAGGTACACTTCCTACAATTTCGAAAAAGTCGGTGCGCCCAAAACTGGCAGAGCAAGAATATCTGCTTGCCTCCTGCACATGGTCTGGCGTCCTCTATCTCTGGGTCCTCATTTCTCTGTGGATTACAAATATCACAATCCATCGGCTCATCTGCCCGGTCAGGTGTGCTAACAGAAACGATTCCGCTCTGGCACTCTTCAGGTCATCTTTCGGCCAAGTAGTATGATCACTCATAAAGCAGCACGTCACTGGCGTCGGCCTTTGGCCCTCTGAATACACGTGACACAACTGATTCTCGGTGCAATCTCATCGCAGCAGTGTCCTGGAAAGAACTGGCTTAAGGTATCTTCCGATCTCGCCTATACTGAACTGTACGGAGGCAGGTAGACTTACAAATCTTTTCTCGCTTTCTGGACATCTGCATTCTAAGCATAACATTTTCTCGGGAACTGGCCGTATCCCAACACCTCTGCATACATATCAGATCTCTAATCTCGACGGGGAGTAACAACAGCTCGTCAGCATCACGCACGAACCTCTTGTTCCACTAGTCCTTATTATCGTCCACTTGACATCATGTCATGCTATCTGCATACTGCAAAAGTTCTTGGTGACAATCAATCCAGAATCTCTCACACGGACTCGAACTATGAACACAGTATCTTCATCACTCTGTCGAAGATATCTAGCCGAACACGTCCTCGGGAACCCGTCCCAACAATCGGAAGAATACTCAATACTCGTCCATTCTCGATCATCTCACTATGCATCTGGGTGAGGTCCTCTATCCGAAGCTGGTCATCTTACCGATCTCACATCGGAACATCCGACGAACAACGTCATCTCTGGATCGATTTACTCTAGATCTGAGTAAGATTCTCCACACTGGAAATCTTCAACTTAACAGGGCCTGCGTCGGCATATCAAATCTGATGAATCACTTCGTCTCTCAACTCAAGATAGACTAGCTATCACCTGTTGCATCTCTTCCTGGAAGCTCCAGTGATCTCAGCTCGTAAGCTCTGAAAGCGATATCACATCAATCTCTGCAACAGCTGGGTCATCTGTCTGCACGGTCGATGACATCACAAACTCTGAGGTATGCCGTACCTCAACAGTCCTCTCACAGCAGGCAGCCTCTAACAATGGCCTGATCATCCGGTACAAAACCGTACGCTCGTCTCAAACGAGAGGTCACAACACCACACTACATCGATACGTTCCCATGTCACCAGAAAACACGATGGTTAGTCCTCGTCCACGACGAGCTCGCTCTGACCGCATCACCAGCAGTAGCTCAAACTGCGCTCAAACCATGGTGACAGGAACCTCAAACAAGTATCGACGAAAATAGATCAAGTGATGAAATGAATCAACAGATCCAGAAAGAATATATGATCATAATGAGGAACAGAATCAGTGAGAGCATGATCATGTAAACGAATAGAATTAAGGATCTCAAGTGGATGTATAATCAAGGAAAACAAAGAGAATCACCAATCTCAAGATATGTACATCTTAAGGTTTCTTAAGTGGAGTATCGTATCGTAAATATGCCGCGGAACATACGTACGGTACGTTACTCTACTCAAGCTACCTATTCCATCAATCAGGATCGGTCTATGTAACGAAAGTTTGGGTCTAACACCCCCTTGTTCAAGTCTAAGTTCCGTAAGGTCAAGCCTAGGTTCCAAAATATATACGCCTTAGACCCCACATAGTCAAACCTAAAACTCTAACTAAGGTTAAGCCTAGCGCTCTGATACCAACTTTGTCACGACCCAAAATATTAGCTCGCGACCAGCACTTAAATCACGCGACGTCTACAGGCGTAACGTAATTTAAGTAAGCTGAAACCCAGAAATCTAAACCTTTTTAAGAAAATAAAGAGGTGAAGTTTTGAAATAAAGGTATAGTAAATCATGCTTTGTCTTTTGAAAATTTGGGCAGCACCTCCCTTATAAAAACTAACCCTAAAAACGGGTACAACACAGAATATAATAAAGCATCCCCAAACGGGAGCAAATCACGCCCAACGTCGGAAACAACCACTATAAGTATAAATAACAAGTATACGACGCTCAACGGCGAAGATCCACACGAGGAAAAGTAAAGCAAGACATCAACCCCAAAAGCGAACATAAAACCCATCGCTCAAGTTTCGCAACTACAAGTCTTCTAAGTCTGTAACATATACAATTACTAGTTTCTGAATTGATGGAGTGACTAGATACAATATGAATAATGAATACAAGAGGGGCACGATCTAACATGTACCACCTACCACAAGCAAATCACCCGAAAACAGCTGTGTGCCAGCGATGCCGCAACTGATCCATGTGGTCAACCTGCAAGAACTGTGGCACAACGAGGGTGAGTTACCAACTCGTGAATAGAAAAAAACATTATCAGGTAGAAATCGAAATAAACAACGATTCTTAGGTCAACTATATCATAAAGATAATACTATGATATCTAGGGTGACCGTATCTGCATATGTGCCAACACATAATAAATGCCTATCAGCAAGTGGATATCATCCAACAATATAATCAATGCATGTATGCAGGTGAATCTCGTCCAACAATATAATCAATGTATGTATGCAGTGGATCTCGTCCACGTGTCAACCACTGATACAACAACTCCTGCATGTAAATATCATAAAAGTATATGCAGGTAAATATGAGGATATAAAACAACGTGTGTCCCTCGCGACTCATAAAAATCATGGAACCGGAGTGTCTAACCTCGACACTCGAAACATCATGAAACCCGTGTCTAGCATCGACACGTAAATCCTCATGCCTCAGGCGCCGTCCCCATGACTGGCCCTGATGTCATGTCTGTACATCATTCCGGTCGGTATCCCCATGATAACCGCCGAGTCCAAATACTATCACCGGTGGGTACTTGCCCAGCCTTCCAGGCTCATCACCATCACCTGCGATCTTCTTGCCGAGGGGAACCATACCGGGCTCCACCATGTACTCACACACGGCCCACTCCAACTCCTCGCATCGGGTAAATATCACAAATCTTAGAACCGAGAAATCTCATGTTGGACGCACTGAAATATCATATCAAGAGAAACCGGGTTTTCAAACAATAAATAGTTTCTTGAAACACCCCTATGGTTCTCAAATCCATAAATCATATGAAATCCATATCTCAATGCGTAAATCCATGAAAACAGATATATGCAACATAAAACCGCAATATGAGCATATTAAGGGAAAACCGCTCTTTTAAATGAATCAGTTTTAAAATATATCATGCGGTTCCCAAATCCTTCGATATCAAGTACAACATCATATGAGGTGTACATGTAACTGTAGTAAAGTATAAGTATCTACATGTAAGCAAGTATGTATGATGCATTTCATAAGCGCAATAGCACAATAATCAACGTCTCAAAATCACATGTCAACACAATACCTCTTAGGGGTATATGCGGCTATAGTAAGATATGTGGGTGTACATGTCAGTATGTATGCATGATGTGCATGTAGCTGTAGCAAGATATGCAACATATAACAGGATGTAAGCATATCTGTATATCTCATGCAACGTGGAACAGTGATATGAATATAGCAAGTATATCCTAGCATTATGTAGCAATTCTACTATATAGTGACATAGCAATTATCGATGATGAAGTGTGTGAACCAGCAAATCTATGTAAGTGTAACATACGCTTCATCGATAATGGTGTAGGTGTACTAGCACAGGTATATTTAATGCAATGACAATAACATGATCGTAGCATAAAGTACATCATCAGCTAAAAGCTATAAGATATACGTGTCTACAATATATCCGAGTCGGTGAATCCATCAATTGGCATCCAGTCTCACAACATCACGTACGGTACATACCATCGTACGACATCCTCTAAATAAGGGTATGGATAAATCAACAGGTAAAACTGATCGCGTACGGTAATCCACGTACGGCGACATTAAACAAATATGGATTCTATAAACCTATACAACAACGGGGATACAGATCTAAGTCTCGTACGGCATATCACTCAATATGCAAAACCTTATCCATATAAATATACCTATCTCTCAGGTCACATCCATGTCAAACTCGTATCAGGAGACCTATAAAAGTATCAACAATCTCATATCGACTCGAATCCATAAAATGACATATCACACTAAGTCATCATATCATATCGTATACTCGTTCATCACATTAATAAACGTCACTCTTGTTCTCTTTCAATTTGTAGTCATCATGATTCACTTATCATTCCATATTCTCATATGTCAATATGTCCATTAGTATCAATTTCTATCATATTATCGTTTGTAAATCCTACAATCATGTCCGTCGCATATCATTTATCAGGATAACATAATCAAACGATATTCTATATCAATGGTTGCGGGGGTGCTATACGCCATCCACCCGACTTCCCCCATAGATATAAATCTACTCATCTGCTAAACTCCTCGCTTAGCCGTAGTCGATGCGCTTCGTTGTCTCGAAATTCACGCGAAGGTACCTACAATCAATATGAAATCGCAAAACTATTAACATCAAATTCCGAAATCCAAATACGGTACGCGGTGCGCTCATAGGCTAGACCTTATAGCCTATGCATACAAAACAACCAAACAACACTCTTCGTTGACGTAAAAACGTCCAATGCCCAAATACAATATCCAGTCGCAAAACCAAGAAATCCAAATACCGGAAAACATAGCCAAAACCCTCACTAGGGTCGCTATACATGAAAACTGCCACGCCAATAATCCAATCGCACCAATACTCATTCACAACATATATAATTATTGTAGATAATAATATATACATCATCACCACGTCCATTAAAACCCACGTCTAATTTTTACCAAAAACTTAGTAAGCAGTTTATATCATTTTAGCTCATTTTAACACAAAGTTAGATGTTTTAAACAATCTAGTGATCACAATCATCACAAAGTGGCTTAATTAACTCATCCAAATCTTTACTACCGTTTTAATCTCACCCAAAACATGTTTTAGTAAAATCTAGTTTGCTAATTATCTCAATTAGACAAATAGGAATTTAACAAATATCATTCTCACAAAATGATAAGGTTATCCAAGTCTACACTTCAAGATTAACCACTTAAACATATCAAAACCCTAACTTGATTTTCATAATAATTATCATGAATATTCTAAACATGAAATTAAAGCTATATTAAAACACTTAAATAGCTAGCTTAAAAAATTAAGCAACAATAAAGGATTAGGATTATACCTCACAAACTAGGTCACAATTTTATCAACAAAATCCAAACTTTATCATCCAAAATGAAGTCTTTAGTGAAGATCCAAGCTAGTTTGGAGATGAAGAATTGTGGGTATGGATTAATTTATGAGTTTGTGTGAATATTTGATGATTTTTGATGTTTTATTTGAGCTTGGAGATGAAGCAAATGAGCAAAGAAAGAGAATGGGCAGAAAGGGAGGTGGGGGGGGGGGGGGGCTCGGCCATAGCAAAGGGGTGAGGGGTTTTGTGTAAAAATGTGGAAATATCTAGTTACAAATAGCAATAAATGCTAATTAATGCATTAAAGTCTTTTGCCACCTTTTCTTTTCTTTTAATAATTCAATTTAAATTATAAATATCTAGATATTTCTATGGATGGATTAACTAAAATCTAATGATTAGATTAGCATAGATTCACATTATAAGTAATTAATCCAAGCCAAAATTGTAATTACCACTAATTAAGTGCATAATTAACAACTTAAAATAATACTTTAATTAGGGAAAATATCAAAGTGAACCAAAACTTCCAAGTGACCCATAAAACCCGCAAACTAGCTTCATTCTAGTAAAACTAGTTGCAAATAAGTCCATAAAGAAGTTTGATCACTATCGGGTTAAAACTGAAAATACCAACTATTTTACCCTAAAACGGAAAAATTTGCATAACGATTTCAGAAACGTTACAGCACCGTAGGGGCAAAGTCGGGTATTTTAAAAAAGATAAAAAGAAAATTTGTCCTTTCCCGTTTCCCCATACCTTAATTAATTTCCCTCTATCCTTCTCGTCCTCCTCCCTCCTCCAAAACCCTCATCATCACCACCGCGCCCATCATCATCACCTCCTTCTCTAAAGCCCTCCTCCGACCTCCTCGAGTCCTTCTCCTCCAAAGCTCTCATTGATCGATCATCACCAACCTCCAGCGCCGCCTTCATCCTCCATCGCCGACCTCCAGCGACGCCTTCATCGTAAGCCCCTTCCTCCTTGATCCTTCTCTTCCAGTGGCCGAGCCTCCTTATTTCTTCAGTGGCCGAGCCCCCTTCGATCCTCCTCGATCCTTCTCCTCCAGTGGCTCAGTAATTATTTTTTAAAAAATATTTATCATTTTTAGATATTTTAATTAATCAGTATTGTAAGTTAATTTTAATTAGTAGATATTTAAGGGGTTCTTAATGTAATTTTTAAATTTTTTTGTTTGGTAGGGTTCCGGGTTAGGGTATTTTAGTGAAAAAACAACAGGTAAGAATATTTTAGAGTAATTTAGTTATTGTTATGAATATTGTTTATATTCCCGGCCTTTGTGTCATGTTATCGGCCTTCGTGCCACGTATTTCATTGTATCCCAATTTGGGAAATTTTATAAATACAGAGGAGTAGCTGCCGAAATGTTCAAAAATGTCTTTTACCTATATCTTTTACCTACACACACTGCACAACACACAAGCAAAACACACACACACAACACACACATACAAAAAGCACATACACACTAACAACGCTACACTTAAGTGAAATTATAAATTGAAACTTAGATAATTTATCAAACTAAATTACGCGATGTAGTTCCCGTCTATCTGTTAATATACGTTTGATGTTCGTCGTGATATAAAACTATACGAAGGTTAAATATCGAACGGTATCGTTCGGTGCTAACAACCATCGTATTGTCTATATAACGGGAAGATTCAATCGTATGATAACCGATTGATTTGTCCAGTGTGGACAAGTTAGGAATGTATAAAACAAATACTTGCATTCACTTGTGTTTTCAATCGTTTCGAGTAATTTCGTCGGTACCTTTCCACTGGTTCTCCGTATACAAAAATAGATTAGATATTCATTTCAATATTGTTTCACAGCATCGAAATGATTATGTATTCTATTTCAGTATATTCGAAAAACAACGGGGAGATATTGCCGAAATTTTTTCGAAAGGATGAAAGCACTAGCAAATGGGTGTCTATTATATATATTCTTAATGGGATAGAAGGTTTACCCTCGACAGCCATTACCCTCGACATCCAATATAGTACCGTTAATAATATTACCAGAATGTTTTATTTTAAAATCCCAAAGATTTGGAGGGCCAATATAGAAAATAAAAGAATTTGAAAATGTGAAACTAATAATACACCAAAAAGGTCCAAATTTAAACCCCCACATAATACTCTCAGTGGCATTTCCGTAATTAAAAGAGCATATAAAGACCTTTCCAGATACGTCGTATCCAATCAACATCAAATCTCTATAAGAAGAAACAGACAACCGCAAGAGTCCTCCCCCTTGACACATGCCCCCAACCCCGCCGCATAGAAACCTTTAAGCAGCCAAGACATCTGCCGTTACTAAATTACTAGAAGAAGAAAGCGAGAGGTTTATGTCTGGTTTTTTTTAGAGGAGTAGAGGAGAGGCTATAGGGTCTTGAAAGAAGAATCCATTCTCGACGGTTATGAAGATTATGAGGGAGTTACCTGATAATCTTCATAGCCATCAAGAATGGTCTTTTTTCGGCATTTTCAAATTTGGGAACCTCCTCCTCGACACGTGCTCCCAACCCCGCTGCATAGAGGTTAGAGGAGTGGAGGAGAGGTTCAATGATTTTTTCTGCTAGTAATTTATTAATGGCGGATGTCTTGTCCGCATAGAGGTTTTTATGATTTGACCTTATGATCTGTTTTGAATAAAAATTGGATTTTTGCATTTTTGCTTGGGTCAAATCCGAGGCTTGATGCTTAATGATTCTCTGATTTGACCTTATGATATGTTATTTTAGTTCAGAGATGATGCATGTTGATTTTAAGGGGACTTTATGTAAATGCCTTACTATATTTAGTATGGTTGCTGTGATTAGTTTGGGGATTACATTTATGTGATTAATATGTTTGTTTTGAGAACACTTAATTAATACATGCATGCATGTATGAAAGATTAGTTTTATATTCTTTATATAGTCACCATAAAAAACAAACTTGCCCTTTCCTTTCGCTTCATATCTCGACCTCTCTAGCCGCACAGTATCCGATTTAAGCACCGTTTCTATAACTTCACTATTTTCTTTCATTTTTGAAACTTATAATTTATATGTTATACAGTCTAACATGGCCTATGAGTACATCAGAGTTAAGTACTGGATTTATTTGGATCGGCAACAACGCATGAACCCTAAGTTCGTCGCAGGAGTTGCTGATTTCATCGAATTTACACGCGATCATAAGGTTGTGTTAGAGAAAATCCTTTGTCCGTGCGACAGGTGTTGGAATACGTTGTACCAGAAGATAGAGGAGGTAGAGCTTCATATCGTTAAATATGGTTTTATCAGATTTTATACAATTTGGTTATATCAAGGGGAAGAAGAAGAAGACGGTAATGCGGCGGAAGAAAAAGAAGATAATATTTTTGCAGGAGAGGAAATGGAGGATATGGTAGGGGCTGTTCTCGGTGATAGCAATCTTACCGAAGAAGACATTCCTTCCGGTCAAGAATAGCGTGCGGATAAATATGAGAAGTATATTAATGATGCTAGGAAACCAATTTATATGAATGCAAAGTATTCCACACTATCATGGTTCGTCCATCTTTTCCAAATTAAGTGCCTAAATAGATAGAGTAACAAGTCATTCAAGATACTTCTCAAGTTCCTGAAAAATTCTATTCCCCTAGGAAATAACGTGCCTGAAAGATGGTACAAAACCCAGAAGATGATGTCTGATTTGGATCTGAACTGTGAGAAGATTCATGCATGTCCCAAAAATTGTGTACTGTACCGGAAAGAGAATTTGGATTTGAAAGAGTGTCACACCTGTGGAGAGGACATGTATAAGCCGAAAGTATCTGATAAGAAGCCAGGTATACCTGTCAAGGTAGCACAATACTTTCCCATAACATAAAGCCTGAAAAGGCTATTCAGGTGTAAAAAGACAGCAGAGATAGTGATTTGGCATCATCGTGCTGCTCTAAGCGAAGATGGAAGAATGAGTCATTTAAAAGATTTGCCGGCATGAAAGGATTTCGATAGAAGACACCCAATATTCAGCAGCGATCTTCGCAATATCAGATTTGGACTGGCTAGTGATGGCTTCTGTCCATTTAGCTATATGGATGGTAATCATAGCATAGGGCACGTTGTAATTATGGTTTATAATCTGTCGCCGTGGTTGGCTATGGATCAATCCTACTTTATAATGTCTCTTCTTATTGACCGATCGAAATCACTAGGAAACAATATCGACATCTACCTCCGATCTCTGATCGATGAGTTAAAATCCTTATTTATTGATAGCATGGAGACTTACAATGCAAATACAGATACAATCTTCACGATGCGTGCGGCTGTTCCTCACTCGAGGAACTATCATGCCACTCGTGCTGCCGCCCGGGCGCAGGTTCGTGGTGATGTCGCTGGAGGTATATCCCGCACTCCAATTTTCGTTAATTCTTGCATTCTAAATACTTTTTTGTCTTGATATTGCATGTATATATATTTTATAGATGCAGGGCAGCGACGGCCCGTCCGGGAGACTCAAGGGCGAATCAGTCCCACAAGCTGAGACTCGATCCCGCTAAGGGATATGGAGCATTCCCCCTCCTCTTTATCTCCGACGGCCGCTACACTGGAGATAATGTCGAGAGGTTCGTCCGGTATTTAGGGGATGAGAGCCGTCATCCCAAGAAATATTCTTTTCATATTGATTCGGGCGCGCAGCACACCCGCTCCTTTGACGCGTTTTGGTACCAGGCTCGAGTATTATTATATATTTTTATTTGATTTATCAAATAAATTTACTATCATTTGACACTTATAATTTAAAAACATTAAGTTCTTATATTTGTAGTTGGATCATGATTTTCAAGCCATAGTCGATCTTGACGACCCTGATAAATTGATAGATTTTCGCGCTATTTATCGGGGCCTCATGAACAACATGCAGACTAAGATCCGGTATAATAGGAATAAACTGAAATCAGAATGCTAGGAGTTATGGCTGACGACCTCCGAGATGGAGAGAGAGGCTCTCCTACAGTCTCCGGCCTTTAGCAGAGTCGATTTAGAGATATGGCATCTCTTGTGCCAGTATTGGATGTCTGAGTGCAAACAGGTTAGTAATTTAAATGTAATTCAATATTAAGTATATAATTTATTTTTTTATAAATTAAAAAACTAAATACGAATGTGTTGTATAGAAACAGGCCCAACAAAATAAGGAGAATCAGAAGTCCCGGAAGAGGGGTCGACCTACCTACACAGGTTGCTCGAAGAACATAACTCGTGTCACGGAGACAGCAGTAAATTACAATATATTTCTTTTGATATAATGCAATATGAAAAATTATATTATATATGTATGTTTTTGGTGAATTGCAGAGAGCTCGAATCGTGGCGGCAGGTGATATACCGAGCGTGTTGCAGGAGTATTTGTTCATCCACGCCACATCGATAGATCCGGCCACGGTCACACTTAGATATCTCGGCGCTACTACAGAGGATTATTGCATAAGTGTTAATACTTGTTCTAATTCGAATGATATTTTGTTTTGATAAGTTTAAATTTAAATGGTTTACTTACGTTTGAATATTTTACATAGGTGTAGACGCAAGTGGTGGAGCAGGCGAACATATCAGGGGTTGATTTCAGCGGAGAAACCGATCCGGTCATTCCGACCCCTATCTTAGACGCCGTACATGGGGGTTACCACGGTGGCTACGAGAGAGGCCGAGGACTTGGTCCCAGCAGGGCCCATCTGAAGTTGTCCTCCACTCCGGCGGTTACTTCTGCTACCCTGCGAGCGACGTCTGGAAAAGGATGTGGCCGCATTGAAGTCCACCATTGAGAAGTTGAAGGAGATGTTGGTACGTATATTACTTCTGTTTGTGTATACGTATGTCTTGATAGTTCTAATCTACATAGCACAAATTTGAATTTGGATACGAGTAGGGTTCGCGGATTCGTAAGAATCCGATATTGATACAAATCCGACACGAATCCTATAGATCAATAACACATCATTTCAATTCGCAAGACTTGATTTCTAGATTTAGAATTTCACAACAAGATATATACTCTAAATCTAGTATACCGTTTCTTATTCTTTTATCACACAAACTTATAAACTTTACAGTTTCGGCATGCCATTCCTTTGGCTGCGGCTTCGCAGGCCACTCCTTCTGCTACGGCTTCGCAGGTCACTCCTCCAAATTCTTCTACACCAGCTCCAGCTCTAGGTACCACTGTAGCATCATTTCTGGACTTATTGAGGCTACAGGGCTACATCGAGGAACAGACACGCCAGATGCGTCAGATTCTTGGAGATGGAGCATATGGACTGAGCCAGCGGTGATTTTTTTTATATTCATTAGATTTTTGTAGGATGTCTGTATTATATTTGCGACATATTGTATGTTTTGGATATCAGTTGTATATTATGATTATGATGCTCAATTTAGAATGATTTTGTATTGTGTTTGTTTATTTCGTGATATATTATGCGTGGGATGTTATTGGCATATATTTCTCTATTTGGGTATATGAAATAGTATGTAATATATTATTGTGTACAGGGCGGGAAAAAACCGGAGGAAGTATTTAAAAAAAAATGATATTTGCCCATACTGTTGTCACCGTAGAGACAAAATATCGAAAAAAAATTTGATATCTTGTAGGGGCAATAAGCTGTCCCTATGGTGACAACGGTAGGGAAAGATATCATTATTTTAAAATATAGAAAGATCTGAAACTTTTGGCCCTGCAGTTGATATTCAAGTTATGGGCATCGTAGGGGCAGGAAATTTTATTTTTTCTGAAAAAACCCGTAGGGGCATGCCCCTACGGTTAAACCGTAGGGACAAATTTACAGCCGTATGGCCAAATATCTGTCTGTCCCTACGGAGTTTGAAACCACAGGCCATAGGGCAAGCTTTATTCGCAGCAGTGAGTACTGATGTATAAACTGCTGCTAATGGTAATTGTTTTATATGCAATAAAAGGATAGGCTCAATAGGGGGACATTTTTTTTTTTTTTTTTTTTTTTGGGGGCTGATGGTGGTGGTGATTGTGGTGCAGGGGGAAGGGAGGTTTACATGTTCCTTAGCCAGCGAGATCGACTCGAAATTTCAATGAACCTTGATTATGCCCTGGCTGTAAATTAGCTAGAGATTTAGTGTTCCACAAAAAGGTAACTAAATAGGTGGATGTTTAGCAGAGAAAGAAAAATGGTGGTTGGGTCGTCCTGTATAAAGGAATAAAAGCTCGGAAGTTTGTGGTGATGTGTTTCAATCGTAGAATGGTTTTGGACAAGAAGACTTGGTAAACTAAAAGGTGGGTTTAAGAAAAATGCTCTGCACACTTCAAGCGTACTGCAGAATCATTACTGTTTGTGGACATGAGCAACTTCCAGCGTACTGCAGAATCATTACTGCACAAACTAATTACCAACACATATATGCTTATCCATGTCCTCCTCCTCCTCAATCAGAGGTACAGACACATCCGAGTCGATATTTGTCGGTCGCTGCCTAGTAGCCCGTTCTCCATCGTCCTAAGTTTGCCAGATGCTATATGTACACATGAATATGCTACACACGATGCACAATTTCACATAATACAGAAAACTTCTTCCATGCAACTCTTTCGACGAGGGTACCTGCATGGATGAGAGAGAACCAAATATGCTGAGTACACAAAATCAATCACATCTCTTGGGTATCTGAATTGTTGATAAATCAAAAGGTATATGATCAAATAGTTTCACAACCCCTTTTTTTTCTTTGGGGTGGGGGTGGGCGGGCGGGGGGTAGACGTTGGTAGAATGAAGTTTTCACAATTTTCTAAGTTTTGATATATAAAGAGTAATTGAACTGGCAGAAAATATACATCACTCACCAGCAGAGAATGTTAACCTGACATGCAATGTATCTTTATCTGTCCACCTTGCTGCCCCACACACACTTTAAGAATCCAGATCGGCGGAAGAAGTTGGAGAAAGACCCTTTAATTTTTTCTTCAGGGTTCGTGTTTTGCTCTCCTCCTTCTCGAGCTTCCTGAGAGTTGGTGATGATTGAAGCCATGTGACGATCTCCTCCTCTTTGGGCTATCTCTGATTCAATGGTTCTTGGAGGCAGGTCTCTTTCTCCTTGAGCTTCCTTTGAGTCGGTGGTTATGTGATCAGTTTCATTTTCCTCTGAATCGGTGTTCATTGGACACCGACCTCCTCCTCCTTGGGCTTCGTCTAAGTCGATGGTAATTGGAGACTGATTTCCTCCTCGGGCTTGGGCTTCCCGTGAGTCGGCGGTGATTGAAGCCATGTGCCAATCCTTTCTTGTTTTTGTAGTGTATTTCAATGCATGATTTCGACATAATGCGACTGAAACCCCATTAAGTTCTTTGAGTTGATTGCAAGAACAGAGATCCAAAGACTTGAGCAAAGCGAGGCTTTTCAACCAGCCTGGCAGGTGAATTAATGACTCACAGTTCTTTAAGATGAGACTATGGAGTGTAGTGAATAGTTTGGGAGGATCCCGGCTGTCTTGAAAGTCTTTTTCGACGAGAGATGTTAGGTTCTTGTTGTGTGAGATGTCAAGGATTCGAAGGGAAGGGATATGATTTTTAACGATGTATTGTGGCAAATGCTTCAATGCTTCACATCCAGAAAATTGAAGCTTCTCTAGACCATTGCAGCTCGGCATATGATTGTTAAAAGAAGAGTAGCTCGGCATATACAATGAATACAGTAATGCTTGTTGACAGTTGATCATGCTCAGATCTCTCAGCCGCAACTCGTCATCAAACAGCCAAGATGGAAGTGTGGTGCCTGTGAATCCGCTTATCATGAGCTCCCTAAGATTTCTGTTCGGCTGAAGACCTTGAAGTGCGTTTTCTTCATCAAAAGCAAATGCTACATTCTCGGTCTTTACATTTTTAAAATTCGTTGCCCAGCATAATTCTAACCGATGCAAGTATTTCTTTTCCATTAGGCCTGCTTCTTGTGCTTCGTATCTGTTCTTCACATCATGGAGACCCTTGATTTGAAGCCGGCCACTAATCAGGTTCATATTTCGCAGTTGCCCGATAGTGTGCCCTTCCTTGTCTCCCACGATGAACATTGTCAATGCCTGAAGTTCTAACCGCCCAATGTGAGCAGGCATTTGAGTCAGACTGTGACAGCCATAGACATCGAGGTGCCTCAGGTTGCGCATGTTGCTGATACCTCTAGGCAACTCTTTAAGTTGCCTACAGTGTGCTAGATTCAATGTTAACAAACAACAAAGCTTGGTGACGGCGTCGGGTAGCGATGTGATGTTAGTGCTCGATAGATTTAGAAGCCTTAGGAGTTTTAGACCCTTTACGGAATCTGGCAACTCAGATATAGCACTAGAAGATAGATCCAACACACGCAGTAGTTTAAGTTTTAGCAGTACGTGACCCTTTTCTAAAATTAATTTTGCATTGCTGTCCTGTGGTAACGAAATCAAGGACCGAATCGTGCTTATTTCACGTAAACTACTCTCCAAAGTATCAAATGATGAGCTATCACAAATTAGTGATAAATAGCGGATGCTCAACTGTGGATCACATGTCTCTTTGCAGGAAAGCTTATCTCCAGATACAAACAGATACTCGTCTCCTGTAACAGACCAAGCAAGATCTTGTACTACATCATGCATCTTAAATGCGTCCACAGGATCATTGTCACGCTTCTTTACGTGCTGAAAAAACGACATATCAAGCAAAGTTTGAAAACGAAGGCCGTCGGTGTGCTCTTTAGGTTTGTTCTCAACTAAAGCTTGAATGCTTGGAATGAACTCTTCTAGAGTCCATAACTCGGTCAGTTTCTCCTTATCGAACTTATATCTTTTGGGGAACAAACAACAATAGGCAAAGCATTGCTGCAAATCGGGTAGCATTAGACGGTAGCTTAATTTGAGGGAAGACAATACATTCGAATTGTATCTCTCATCTAACCTCCAGATTTCATTATCTTGAACTGATGTCATCCAACCGTCACTCTCAGGTTTATCACTGGCTGCCGAAGGAAGGCCTCCGCACTTACTGACGATCTTCATTCCCCTCTCTTTAAACCGCTGTGCCCCATCCGTGCCAAAAGCCTTGTTGCTAAATATCTCCCAGCAATCATAGTCTGATAAACCCTTAACTTGGTGTATATACGTTCCCTGCGTCATTCTAGCAACTTTAAGGCATTGTGTTGTGATGAGTATCTTACTTCCACGACTTCCTACTCTCAAGTAAGATTCTAGCCTATTCCATTCCTGGCTCTCCTGAATCCAGACATTGTCTAGAATAAGCAAGAACTTTTCCGCCCTGCTCAAGTATGAACATATGCTTTTCAGCTTTTGGGCCGTTGAAGTTTGGTCGACCGTCTTTCTTGTGTGAATTTCTCCGTAAATTTTATCCAGGATGATTTTAACATTGGATTGAGGGGGTACCCAAACCCAGAGTCGTGTCTTGAATTCACTTCTAATAATGCTGTCATTGTAAACTAATTGTGCAAGAGTTGTCTTCCCGATTCCTGCTAACCCAACTAAAGCAATAAATGACAATTCCTGATCGTTGTTGTTTTTAGTTAAGTGATCTACTATCGTCTCTCTGTCTTCCTTTCTTCCATAAATTTGAGACAATTTCAAGGACAAATTGGGCACAGTTGTTTGATCAGGTGTTTGTGTTGTCGTCCGCGCACCTGTAATAAGCCATTTTTCATTCTCCAAAACTCTTGCCAGTTTCTTATCCGCACCTCTAATTTTCTTATTCACGGTGTAACTAAAACGCGATCGAGAAGGTTCCTGTCAAATAGTTAAGAAAAAACATTAGTTCTAAAGGATATTACTCTCTCTTACAATCCACAACTCTTTCTCTCTTCTACACAGATACGTTGCATCCGGTATGCCAAGTAATTTCTCTTATTTAAATTAAACTGCTGAGAAATCAACAAAATAAAAATAAAAAAATCACCCACCCTGGTTGTTAAACTAAACTGTATTCTTATGCCTGAAAATGTTGATTTCAAAAATCAAGATTTCATCGAAGTTGTGATCTTGTTTTACTTATTTTCTTTTCAACTAGAAAATTAAGAACTCCAGAAGGCCCTTATATATTTATCGATTAGGAATTGAAGTACAATGTGAGGTTTACATCTTTGACAGAACTAGTTGTTGAATAGTAACAGGAAAGGAAAAACCATGACAGGTGCAACAGATTTTGTTTAACTTAAGTGATTAAAATGTTCCAAAACTCTCTTAGTAGATGAATTTCCGAAACCATGGTTTCATGGAGTTTGTATCCTCCCAATCCTGATTTCAGAAACTTCAATTTGATTGTCGTGCGGATAAGGCCTAGATTGGCAACACAATTTTCAAAACCACGGCTTCATTTAGGCCCTGTTTGGAAATGGAGTTAAATTAGGAATTAGGATAACCTGAGATTCATAAAGTAATCTAAAATTAACTCAAAAATGTTAACTATGCGGTGTTTGGCTTTCATATTAGGCCAGGTTTGAATATAGAGTTAGGATAACCGTGGTTTATTTTATTTTTGGATGGTTTAATTATCACCTCTTTTTATTAAAAGAAAAACTGTGATTTATTTTAAACTATGGATCCCCAAACTCGAGTTTGGTGAACTTTGCTCAGATTGGAGATGAGATAACTGCAGTTTAAGGTTGAAAAATTGTAGTTATCTCAACTTTAAAATGATTGCCAAGCAACACAAAGTTAGCGGTTTGGAGTTGATATTTACTAACTTTATGAAAATGCGGTTTAGAAAAGTTAACTCCCTTCCCATGCAGGCCCTTAGAGTTTAGAAAACTCTGGTTTTCTAAAATCCAAATTCTGAGATAACCAGAGTTTATAAAACTCCAATCCAACTAAACTTTCTAAACTCCCAAATTTATGATGAGAACACCCATTTTAGAGTTTAAATAACTCAAAGACACCATTTTGGAGTTTTACCAACAAAGCCAAACACTCCATCGAAGTTTAAATTTTAAGTGGGGATAAGGCCTTGCAAACTAGATCAGTCTGCATCAGCTTTACCTTCACTTAGATATAAACTCCGGTTATCATAACTCCATATCCTTTAAAGTTAATTAAAATGAAATCACGGTTTATATGCCCACATTGCCTCAGATTCAAAAATGAAATCATGGTTTATATGCCCACACCATCTCAGTTCCAAAAATTATGGTTTTACTTGGGTTTAAGTTTCTATTTGGCAACGCAGTTTGAAACTTGAGTCATCCAAAAGTTTCAAAACTCTGGTAGTAGAATTTCGAAACATGGTTTCACACTGTTTGGAGCCTTCCAAACCTACATGTTAGAAACTCAATTTTGATTGTCAAAGGACAAAGACAACAGGTCTAATTTGGCAACAATGACTCAAAACCATGGTTTTCGTGTAGGTTAAAATGAAACTAGGTTTTGTATGTACACAAGCTCTTAAAGCCAAGATTTCACTTTGATGGAGATTTTGCAAGAAATATAGGTTCAAATTTAATTAGGCCCTTGAAACTTTTCCAATTTCTAATGATTATATATTTGAAATCACGTGTAACTTAAATTAATATTGGTGGGGAATTCCTTCAAAGAATTTTATCATTTACTCTTTAAGTTTTTATTAGATGATTGAAAAATTGATGAAAATTAACAGTCCATGTACTCTCTCTACAATTCAACATTTTATACCTCTATATACTTGTGAAGTTGACCTTTTTTGACCGGAAATTTTCTCCTGCAACAAATTCCTAAGTTTTAGAAGAAAAGGAACTAACCTTTTCTCTTTTCTTATTCTTCATTTGCTTCCGGAGACTTTTAGCATGGCACATCATCAACACATCATCCACATCGTACGCGGCATCCCTGAGCATGCTCAACCATAGAAGCTGATCGCGGCTTTCATCGGCTAAAGGGCTTATCGTCTCTTCGTTGAGCCGGGCCTTGATTATTGATAGTTTCGCCTTCAGCTTCCTGATGTCGACGTTCATAAACAAACTCAGACCATCCAACGACTTCTCCGTCGTCTTATTCATAACTGTTTTGAAGATGGCAACTGCACCTCCTGCTAGCGCTGACTCCAGCAGCACCATGATCTCTCTCTCTCTCTCTCTCTCTCTCTCTCTCTCTCTCTCTCCCCGCGTGCGCAATGGATGTTGTTCTTCAAGGAAGCTTTTGGAGAATATGAGTGGTTTCCAGGGTAGCCGGGTTTCCTGGACGCAATGGATGTGTGCCTCAATCAGTGCTGTAAGCATCAAGAAAGACTTGGAGATTAAATCAATGCTTTTGTAGGACAAAACTTTATTTTATGTGCTGTTCTGATCCCAATTTCATCTAACCATTTGTCTCCATTAATTATGTTAGAACAAATCGCTGAAAAAGAAAGATTTTCCTTAATCATTGAATGAAGGTATACAGGTTCTATTTATATAAGTTGGGAGTAACCAAATAGAAAATTCCTAAGAAAGAAAGAAAAGCAGAAAATATACAATCAAATATAACCTACTAAATAAAACGATTCTATACTATATTTAACACCCTCTCAAACTCACGGTGGATCGAATATTAAGAGTTTGGATAAGAAAAACTGAAACTGAGATTGTATCTAAGCATTGGTGAAGAAATCAGCCACTTATTTTTTGGAAGAAATATAAGGAAGGGAAAGCCGATGAGCTTAATATTCCTGACGCATAAGATGACAGTCCACTTCAATATGGTTCGTGCGCTCATGAAATTCTGGATTAGTTGCAATATGAATTGCACTTTGGTTGTCACAATATAATAGAATGCAGGAGGTGTAGTGACACTCATGTCATGAGCAGACTTCATAGCCATTTGAGATCAGCAGCAGTGTCAGCCATGGATCGATATTCTGCTTCAGTGCTAGAGCGGGAGACAGTATCTTGACGCTTATTTAGTCAGGATATAAGTCAAGAGCCCAAGAAGATACAATATCCTGTATATCCTGTAGTGAAGCGTCGGATGTCGGGATCATCCGCCCAACCAACATCTGAGTAAGCACGAAGAGAAAGAGACGAACTCAAGGGAAATAGAAGGGACCGAGTAATGGTGCCACGAAGATAGCGTAAAACACGCAGTAAAGAAACATAGTGTGTAGATGTAGGGGCACCGACAAACTGGCTTAAATTATGCATTGCATAAGCGATATCCGGATGAGTGGTAGATAGGTATATGATGGCACCTACTAGTTCCCGATAACGAGTCGGTTGTGACAAAGGGTCACCATCAGTTCGACGAAGTTTCAAATTTAGCTCCATTGGTGTGGAAGCTGTAGTGGAGTCTATGAGAGCAGCTCGCTGAAGAATGTCGGAAATGTATTTCTGTTGAGAAGGGAAATATCCCCGGGAGGAACAAGCAACCTCAATCCCCAAGAAACAGCGAAGAAATCCAAGACCCTTCATCTCAAACTAGTTTTGAAGATGCTTCTTTAAGGAGATGATGGTGGAAGAATCACTGCCTGTAATAATCATGTCGTCAAGGTAGAGCAGTAAGATGACGTGACCTTGAGAGGAGGAGCGGTAGAACATGGCATAGTCTGCAAGACTTTCAGTAAAGCCTGTGGAAAGAAGAGTCTGACGGAAGCATTAAAACCAAACTCGGGGAGCTTGTTTGAGACCATAGATAGCACGACAAAGATGACAAACATGATTCAGCGGAGCGGAAATACCAGGAGGAGTTTGCATATAAACCATTTCAGAGAGATCACCGTTAAGAAAGGCATTCTTAACATCCATTTGATATAAGGGCCGGTTCCCGGCAGCAGCGACTACGATAAAAGTGCGAACAGAGATCATTTTGGCAACTGGAGCAAAAATTTCTTCATAGTCGATGCCATATTCTTGGGAGAAACTACGAGCCATGAGCCGAGCTTTGTAACGTTCGATAGTGCCATCAGACTTTGTCTTGATTTTGTAAATCCATTTGCAATTTACATGTTTGACCCCGGATGATAGTGGTACGAGATCCCAAGTATTAGTGCGATTGAATGCCTCTAGTTCTTCCTGCATAGCCTGTTGCCATTCTGGTATTTTTACCGTCTCAGAGTAAAATTTTCCTGAAAAGAATGCATAGCAACAAGAAAGGATACAAATTGAGGGAATAAGAGTTATTCATAGAAAAACTATAGTGAGCAGGAGGTCGTCGGTCTCGTGCAGGATTGCGATGTCGAGGAGGAGAAGTCACCGGAGAAGACTGATTAGCCGTAGAGGGGACATCGGTCATTGGAACATCCATGGATGGTGTGACGATGACAGCCGGAGGTTTGGTATCAACTCAGACGGAGTAGAAGGGGAGGGCAAGGTAGGAGTATAGAAAGATGTGATGATGGAGGGTGAGATGGGTGGGTGATGGGTTAGATTAAGAAAGGAGAGATCTAGTGGAGGTGATGCAGTAAAGTTGGGTATATTTTCGAAAAAAGTAACCTGTCGAGCTATACGAAGACTTTTCGTCGTGGGATCATAACAACGATAACTTTTGTGGGACTATTAATTCTAAGATTCTGAGTAACATAAGTGGCGATCTCTGCAAGCTGAGCCGAAATGAGGGAATCTTGTGGCGGAGGTACAGAAGGCAGAGTAGTCTGTGTTGAAATATGTGCTTGTGGTGGTGATGTAGTGGCAGCTGTTGAACTGGTAGCAGCAGCATCCGAAGGTAGACAACGATTGTGGGGCTAAGGCTTTGATGGTCAGATCGGTCATTCATGAATCAAGTGACATTTCTTTTTGCAATAGCGATAGAAAAGGGATTGCTTTGAGGTGGTATTGGGAGGGCTTCGGGATACCTGAGAGCGATGATGTATAGCTAGAGCAGTGGTGGAGGATGTTGTAGGTGAAGGCATGACCTATGAGGATTTAAGCATCTGGAGGCACGTCTCTTCATCCATGAATTCGGCAATAACATCATTTAGAGTGGGAAGAGGACTGTGATGGAGGATATGACCACGCAACCCTTCGAAGTTAGGACGAAGGCGCATGACAAAGTGATAGAGGTGTTTCCTATCATGTTGCTTCTGAAGGCCTAAGTGTAAGATCAACTTGGTCAGCAGGAATGACTTCGTCCATGGTTTGCAAGTCTTTCCAATACCCTGATAGGGGGTGTGGAACTCCTGAATGGAACGATCGTCTTGACGAGCATCCTGAAGCGTCTGATGCAGCTGGTATTCACAGGCAGCTCCAGTTTGAACATACATGCGATTGAGCGCAACCCATTGACCGCGAGAGGTAGTCAAATGTCTAATAGAAAGACGAATGAGAATCGCAATTGAGCACAAGATATATGCCTTAATTTGTTGATTAGTCCGAATCAATTGAGTACTAGTTAGAGGAGACCCACCATCGGAAATGAAGGATAAGAAGGATCCCGGAGTCTGAATCGTGGTAACGGGGCACTTTGTGGAGCCATCAATATATCCCCAAAGTGCAAAATCCTGGAGATTATACTGCAAGGTGAGAGCCTATGCGGTTGTTGGATTCGTATTGGAATTTTTTAGTGTTTATCGGATCATCAACAAGCAAATTAATTTGATTAAATTGTTTAATCAAATTATTTTGTACTTACGGTGATATGTGGTGTTTAACGTCGACGAAATAATTTGATCAATCTGACAGGGTTGCATGTTATATATATTATGTTGTTTGTTTGGTTTGGAGTTGGATTATCGCGAAATGAATAGACCCATGCAGAATTGTGATGTGATGTGTTTCATTTTCATGTTATGTCAAGCCTATGTATATTCTTTTGTTCGGGACAAGCTCTAAAATGTAGCCGCCGTTTCTACTAAATATATATATATATTTTTTCGGGGTGTAGCGGTTCACATGTGGCCGTAGTCACCGCTTGTTGTATTATTATTTGTCGGGACACGATCAAATTGTGATCGTTGTCGCCGTTGTATAATACAGGTTATAGGATTACCCCACGGGGAAGTGCATAGGTGGCCGGATTCTAGATTGCACAGGTGATATATATGATATATAAATAAATGCTATATATGTTTTGCACCCGTGCCCGCCCTACCCCCGCCCTGCCGTAAATTAAGTAATCTTACGGTGAAGACCCGAGGCCCGTGGTGAATGCGGATGGTGTATATGTGCATTCTATATTCTTTTCATACTTTTTCTGTGATTGTGTGAAAAGATATTAGGTAATAAGATTATCTAAATGATGGGATTGCATTGATTCGGATTAATGCAAAGATAATAAACCTAAAACACGTTGTAGGGACCAAATATCAGATATTGTGGTGTTATAGTCGAATTTTTTGCTTTGCACAGAGGTATTCAGTTAGAAATATCCTACACCTCATTCCACGAGGAAAAAGCCTATATCCCTTTACAGGGAGTGATCTCTTTGGCAAAACATTATGTTACTATAAATTTGTAAATTGTATGGCTGCAGTCTTTTGTTTTGCATCAAGCTATTCGGTTTAGAATATCCTGTACCTCATTCAATGAGGGAAGAGTCTTGATCTGTTCACCGGGAGTTCGCTTTTAGGCAGAAGTTTATGTTATTATAAATTTGCAAAACCACTCGGTTTCTACGATGATATCAAATTCATTACGTTAAATGTTTTCTTCAAAACCAGCCGTAGCCCTCTGTCATTTCAGGAAGTAGAGTATTTAGTATTCGTGCTACGTTTAATGATTATGTTATGGCGTAGTGTACGGTAGCTAAATGATATCTTCCTGTTAGCATATTGATGCGATTGGTTAGGACAGTCGTACGATTTTGTTTACTATGTTAAGGGTCGTGCGGGTGGATCTAATTTAATCACGAAATGACGGGTATAACTTGACTTGCGACTTATGATTTGTTGACAATGTTAAGGTCATAAGCCACTAGGGGTAAAAACCAATATCGGGAGTTTCAAGTGTTGAAACTTGCAATGAGATTGCATACCTTTTATGGTGTGTGTTAATTTGTTGACTATGTCAAGATTACCACTCCGTGATAGTTTGGATCTCGATTCCCATTGTGAGTAATAGTTACTCTCGGGATATGATCCTGGGTAATTCTCTTTTTAGGGTTTGAAGGAGGATTTGACAGAACAGTGGGAGCCATCCTAATTAGATGAAAATATAAACCAATCTAATCCGGATAGAGTGCACGATGAGTGTTTATTTTCTCTCTCTCTCTTTGGCAGCGACCTATTGCCTTATTTCATGACATAGTCGCATATATTCTTACCTCTCCCACTTCTCCTTTTGCTTTCTCCAGAACACTCTGTATCTGATACATAGATCCATATTGCATGGAAGGCCATCTCGTATAGTTACATACGAACTCGGAGAAAGTGTTTCAGTCGAGGATGGCCGCTGGTTCTGAAGAAAGTGAATTGTATATGGTACAATTTATTTGTCTCTCCTTTCCACCTTATCTCAATCATGAGAGCTCCTTAAATAAGGAGAATATACTAGTTACGCTTGTTGGATAGTCTTCTTCCAATCCCGATGCTGGAGCTGAAAGGAAGAGTAAGAAGAAAACCAACTAGCATAAGTCTGGTATACACAAGGTAAGAAAGAGAGACAACGATAGGGGTTGAAGTGAACGGAAAGGAAATTGCAACTATTGCTATAAACCCGGGTAAGTGAAAGAAGCATTACTAGGAATACCCGGCCACCCCTTGAAACATTTTGATGTTTCTAGTTTCCTATGTAAATGTAATTGAAACTCTTCTCTCAATTAATTCTGACTCCTGATATATGGATACCGGATTAGAATCCCACATCTGTAAGACGTTACAGATACTGAAAAGGAGTAGATTATTGAGAAAGGGTGATTTGTTTCTCAATGTCGGATTTCGAAGCAATTGTTGCTATTGGGGAAATCACCTGGTTTTGCTTTTAGGCAAACTTTTGGTTTTGAATATCTGTTATTATGCACTAACTTTTAAAACTAATATATCCTTCTCTTTGCTTGATAAAGTTGGATATATATTTTCCAAAACATGTTCTGAACATTTACCTTTATCATTAGATGATTGGGTAAGGTGCATATAAATAACGGAGGAAACATTCTTAACCAAAATACAGTTTTCAAATTACAACACACAGAGTATGAGTTAATGAACTTATAGGGCTTATACATAATGATGTATGTTGTCCAGTGTTCACCTGGACAAGGGGTTGGTACTCATACTTCGTTCTGTTTTCCTATGAGTCCTCTGATTTTAAACACGCATTCTTGTTGAAATGCATAGTCCAAAGATTCTGAGAAGTTCATAGGATATAAGAATAAAGTAGAGAACCAAACGTTGAAAGTATCAAGATTTTTCGAAATGTTCGAAGATATGGATACTTATGTTAGGTATTCCGTAGTTATATAATTAAGAATTTGATTCCCTCTCAGATTACTCATCCGTAGGTGCGCTCCTTAATGAGTAATGTTGTATAGCCTTTTTCATTTAGGGATGCACTAGAAATAGATGCATATCACTTGATACTGGTTCCATCTAAATCAGTGCCTCAAATTCTATATGTGATATAGAATGGGTTATCATCTCAAGATTGCTAAGATGTTGAGCTGTCCGGTTTATACTTAAAACCAAAATCCGGATAAATTCAAGGCACGTTTCAGTAATGACAGTTTATGGGTTATCCTGGGTATTGACGAGAGATTAATTTTCTACTATTTTCGGGATCAAAAGTTGTTTTTTTCTCGACACGCCACCTTTTTAGAAAAGGTATTTCTTGCAAAAAAATTTAGTGAGAGTATGGTAGAACTGAAAGTGATTTCAGAACCATAAATAGTTACTAAAGATTTAGTGGAATTTGGAGATTCAATTGACCCTGACAAATCTTAACCTACTATGCAGTTTTGGTAGGTGACCTTAGTCACCTAAGAGATACTACGGTTTCCTCGTTAACGGTGACAAGGAGGCTTGCATCATGTGATGATGACCCTAGTAGTTATCAGCAGGCCATGGGAAGTGGTAACTTCCAATTGATGGCTGGATACCAAGTTATCCTAGTTAGACTCCATACACTGCAATAAAGTGTGAACTTTGTTGGGTGCTCCTGAAGGGGGAAAACCCATTGGGAGCAAGTAGATCTTACGAGATCAGTGCAAATGAAAATGTATTAACCTAATGAGGCTAGACTTCTAGTAAAAAGTTTTCATCAAATACCCGATGTGGACTGTAATAAAACTATTAGTTCAGTGTCTGTGCTGATGTCCATACGGATATAAGTTGCCACTTCTGTTTTTCATGACTGTGATATCTGGCTGATGGATGAATATAACGTCTTTCTAAATTGGATTTAAAAGTGTATGCGTATATGACTATGCCAGAGGGTTATCTTAGTCAGTGGGAGCAGCGGTAAGTGTGTAAGTTGCTTAAGTTTATCTTTAAACTAAAACAGGCATAGCGGAGATGGATCATCTGTTTTGATGTCACGATCAAAATGTTTGATTTTATTAAATGAGAGATGAACCATGTATTTATAAGAAGATAGTAGGGAGTGCTGTCAAATTCCTCATATGGTATGTGGATGACATACTCATGATAGAAAGTTATGTTCCTATACTACAATCGGTAAAATAATAGTGATCACAAATGTTTCTCCATATAGGATATGGATAAGTGTTTCTCCATATAGGATATGGATATCAGTCCAATCCTGAAGAAATATGGGGTAGCAGTAAAGCGCATTTGATGTACTTGGTATATGGTAATGGCAGTCTCGTGAAGGAGGTGGTTACCGATTCTAGCTTTCAAAGTAATATGGGAGATAGAGCGTCTGTCGCGAGTTATAAGTTTACCCTCTTTTGAGGAGCGGTATTGGAAAGAGTTTCAGGAGGGATACTGAGGTAGTCGTGGCGCTAGATACTGATTGTGAATCAACAAAGAATACCGCCTGAGAATTCGCTGGATATAATTGTTCATTTATAAACATGATCCCGTCGTTTGTCCAGGAAAATACTAAGACAGGTATCACTCAGTTTGGAAGATATTCGATCTCCGCAAAGTTGAGATTTAGGGAGAAACAGAGAGATGCGTTGTGCCGGGTCCACTCATTGAGGCTAGTTCTCGAACATAGTTAGCGAAACTGTTAGTAGAGAAGTTGGGTATGAGATACCGCAATAATTGGCCTTAAGTGCAAATGAGAGATTGTTGGATATAGGTGCCCTCAAAGCAATTATTGTAATTGAAGGAGAACCTATATGAAGAACAATTTTACTCGAGACGATAGTATGTTATCTAGTTTTTCTTTATCTTTCATGTGATGTGTTTTATTCACTATCACGTATCGTTTAGACATGAGATAAAGCTCTTAGTATTTTTCTTGACTACCAGGACGATGATATAGATCTCATACTAGTGGGGCCTGGGTAGTCGATAAGCACATTCTTATCCTTAGTCGTAGGAGTATCGAGATCGGGCATCAGTACTCCAGTTTAGAGTAGTGTGTATGTTTCTTGACCCGGTTGGAGGACGATAGCTAGTCCCATAACTATTGGTGTTTGACACCGATGATTGTATACAGGTGCTCATTAGATGAGTTACACTAGACGGACTCACCGAGAACTCCTAATTGGTAATATACCAACGTCTGATAGCATTTTTCTGGTGACATGAGTACAGGGTAGTCCCTAGGACCTGAGATCGTCATAGTGTTTCATGTGTGTTCCCACTATACTTAGACTTCTACCCTACTACGGTTCAAAGGAGTCGTGCAAACAGGTTTTTGTTGGGTATAGTCCCGAAGCACGTGGAGGCAATGAGCGGTCGAGGGGATTCGTCTCTCCCGGTATAGGGAGTTGATATCGCGCCGTGCAGGACATGACTACAACCACAAGTCGGTGGCCACCGCAGTGGAGATAAACTGATAAATGTTATCAGTTGTATCTCCGGCTGGTTATGAGTCCTCTGTCGCACGACTTGTCGAGTTATTGGGGTCTGACAGATTCCAAACACTAGACCCAATATGCGATACTCTTGGACGGATAGACCGGACTGTACGGTAACTGTCACTTATAGACTTTGCAGGGTCCGGATGAGTTTGCTCGTCGACCTGCTGTTCTCCGTCGAAAGACCAGACCGAGACGTTGGGATGTATGACCTGAATTTGGGGGCAGATGCTATTTGTACTTATCCATCCACCTCTTTGTAAATACCAAGTTGATTTATGGCACCGTATATCGGAGGTTTGGATAGATGCGGCTGTTGTAGCTTGACTTTATTAGATCCCCTTCATTTATGAGGGGTTTTTGACTGTAGGGATGCTCTTCCCTGCAGGCACAACCTTCTTCAGTTAATTACGTTACCGCATTGCGATAACCACTTTCTCTTTCTCTAGCAGTTCACTTCATGTTGTGTATTGTTTGTTTTATTTTGGGTTGCCCGTGAATTATATATGGAGACTAATTTATGTCGTTGCCCGTAGGGCACAGATCAGTCCAAATCCGTATATTTTAGATTTGGGTTTGTTTTATTTAAGGGCCGTTAATCTAGTTTGAGATTAAGATCAACTTAAATGTATGAGCATTTGGGCACAATTTATTTTAGCTAAGGATACGTTAGTCTTATTTGAGATTAAGATCAATTTAGCAAAATTTTAAGGATCATTTCTATTTAAGATCCAACAACAGAGCATTTGGGCTCAGCTGTAAGAAAACCTTTCAGAGAGACTTAACCAATTTGGGCTTAGTCTGCTCAGTCTTTTTTTTTTATTCAAAAGTGCTAAGCACTTATTTGGGCTTTGTTTATTCAGCCACTTTTTTTTTATGCAAAAGCGCTAAACACTTGTTTGGAGTTCTGGCGCTCACATGGGTATCATGTGAAGCCTTCAGTTATGGGCGCTACCCAATTAGTGCTAAGCACTCAGTTATTTTGATTGAATGGTTCTAAGCACTTTTTTATATGGCGTCCACGTGAGGAGCACGTGCGGAGCTATCCCATTTATTTTGTTGAATGCCCACGTTTATTTTACGTGAGGCGCTGGGCGTTGCCCAATCACTGCTAAGCACTTAGCCGTTTTGGCTGTATATGAAGTGCTAAGCACTTTTTATTCATCGCTCACGTGTATTTCACGTGAGCCGATGGCCTTCTGCTTTGGGCGCCCGCGTGTTTTTCGCGTGAGGCGCTGTGCGCTGTTGGGGGCACCCATGTGGGAAGCACGTGAGTCGCTAAGTTCTTTACTTTTCCAGAGATTGAATCTCTATTAATAGCATTTTGACTATTAATTATCACCAAGATCTTTGTTTTGAAGATCTGGGATCAAGTTTTTTTTTAAGAACTAAGTTCTATGTTTTTTCTTTTATAAGAACTAAGTTTCTTGTAGGGTTAAACCCTATTTTCCGAGAAATTAAATTCCCATAGGATAGGTTCTTTTTTTTCTTTCCTTTTTAAACCTAGTTCTTTTTTTTGAATCTTTGATTCTCAAGAACAAGATCTTCCCGATAAGAATTAAATTCTCAACTTATGGGAGACTTGTCTTATGGATCTATGATCCAGAGAAAGACCTAAGTTCTTGAGAAGGGTTAAACCCTTAGATATGCTATGATAGGTAAATGAGATGTTTTGATCTATGTGGTTTCTTTACCTAGGGTTTGAGAGGAAAAAGATTTTCTTCTATTGAGAATTAAATTCTCTGTTGTTTTTGAGAGCTTTCTGTATTTTTGCAGAAGCTTATGGGGGTTCCCTCTATCTGAGACTTGAAGTCTTGAGTTCTTTATATAGTAGAGGTAAGTTTGTTAATTAATTTAAGAAAATCTCTCATTGAGAGATTCCAATTGATTTTATTGGTCTCATAAATTACTTGGGGAATTTTATCCACCATTGAATGTTTGATCCAAGGATTTCTGTTTTACAGAATATGTTTTTTGTTTTTAACAAGATTAAGAAAATATTTTCCCATGTACAGTATTTTATTCTGTAAAACGGTGATTTTTAATCACCATTGGATTTTTAATCTAAGGGCTCTCTATTTTACAGAGAGTAATCTTTTTTGTTTGTAAACATTGAGAAAATATATTCCCAAAATAGAATTTTATTCTATTGTTGGGTTTTTGATCTAACCTAGAGTATCCTTCTTACTTAGAAAGATTTGGGAGATATTTTCTCCTAATAAAATTTAATTCTATATTCTGATAATTTATCATCTCTATTGGATTTTTGATCCAATGGCTCTGTTTAAAAGAGAGTATCCCAATTTTTAGGGAAATATCCCCTTGTAGAATTTAATTCTACTTGATTTTAACTTGGACGCCGGTGCTCACGTGTCATACACGTGGGAGCCACTTAAAAATTTAATTCTAGGCGCTCCTGTGCTTTGCACATTGGCGCCCATGTGAGCTTCACGTGCGACGCCACCATAGTATTTAATCCTAAGGGGTTGGCGCTGGCGCCCTTGTGGGGGGTACGTGAGGCGCTGCCTCATTAAACTTTAACAGACCATAACTCTTTTATTATGTTTAAATATTAGGGGAAAAAATGCCCCCCACCGTTGTTCTCACATGGCTTACACGTGAGTGCAACGGTGTCACTTTTACCACCGTTTGATTTTCCAGAGAGTTAAACCGTCCCCTGACGTCCTATAAATAGAGTCATTGGCCCTTGAGATGACTGCCGTTTCATCATCTTCCTTAAGTTTCTTTTTTCTTTGAGAATTTAATTCTCCTCTCAAAGTTTAGATCTCTGCCTACAGAACTCCTTCTAATCAGAGTTAAACTCTGCCAAAAAAATTTTGGTAAGTATTATGAACAGCTTTTAACTCTTAAATGAACCCCCCTTTTTTGTTTTGGATTTTTAACCTATTAACGGAGCTCGGCTCTTTTCTTGAAATGATCTTTCAGAGATCTTAAAAAGAACTTTTCCCCTTTTTTGAGTAGACCGTGGGTCTTAAATCAATGAGCATTCCTGAGAATCGTTAGTTCTCTTCTTAGGGTTTTACGCTATCATTGATTCTGATCTTTGAGGGTCTCTGGAATTTGATTCCATTATATTTCTCATCATGGAGATTTCTGGGATTTAACCCTATTATTGGAGGGATTTAATTCTATCTTGTCATGCAGAGCTTGGCTCTGAATTTTTTTGGAACTTTTAGGAACTTTATTCCCCTTCCTATTCTTGAGTATTTTCCTTTTTAGGGTTTTAATACCCTTTTTACAGATATGAATCTGTTGTTATTTTTAACAGAATTCGCTTTTCGAGGATATTGGTAGGTTTTAGCTCTACTGTTTAATGGGACTATTCATTTAATTAGAATCATTTTGGATTCTTATAAAGGGTACATGTCTCATCATTGATGAGCCATCACCTTGATTTTGTGGGGCTCACTGTTTTTCTTTAGACCGTAGTGATTTTAATATGCCAATCGCTAACCCTCCACTGGTTTTTTTTCAGGTACCATGGCTGGTCGTCTGTATGATCTTGAAGAGATTATCTCTTATGAGGAGATTCGTATCCAAGGCTGTTGTCAAGGCCAGGAGTTTACTGACACCCAATGCGATGAGGTGATGCGTCGCTTCGACGATTACAACGGTCGATTGCTTCCCCGCTGTTCTGCTCTTTTGAAGATCGTAGTTGGGTCGATATGGGAAGCTATACCCGGGCGCCTTGAGGTTATGCCACTTCAAGCACTCGATTATGCTGAAGACACTGTGCATTCTTTGTATATGATAGGGTCGATCTCAAAGAAACGGAAAGATAATCTCATCGTCCTCTTGCACCTCGTCTTTCAACAGAAAGCAATAATATCAGCATATCAGAGGGTGGAGGACATCAGTGGTGACTCTGACGCTTACATCCGAGAGAAGATGCATAAAAAGATGATTAATGAGGCTGAATGTGCATTGCTCAAACTTGCTTTTGAGTTTGAGAATCCATATCCCGAGTTCAGCGTCTTGCCATTGTAGACATTTTGATGATGTTTATTTATTTCTTTTTTTTATCATCCTCATTACTGATATATAAATTTCTTTTGAAGTATGAATGACAAAGCCCCCCTCCCCCTCTTTTTTACGCTAATGCTCACATGTGCTTCATGTGAGGTGTTTTTATATAAAAGAACTAGTGCCGGTGCTTACGTGTCATGCACGTGAGGCGCTACTACGGGATACGAAGGAATTGTTTCGCCTTTTTGCTCTGTTTTTCATGACTCAATTCTATCTTTGCCATGTCCTTTTTGTCAGGACTTGGAAATAGTTCCACCATACACAACATTTTCTGTGCTTAGATTTAAATGCTTCTTTTTATAATCTGAAGCAATGCTTTCCTTTTTCTTCACAAGGAGGGAACCATTTTTAACAGACTAAGAGTCATGGCTTTCAATTGCCCACACACTCGTCGGCAACCATGTGAGGTGCCTATCGAGGGAATTGTTCCTCGTTTTGCTGCACGCTTGGTGAATCCCGTTCTTATGGATGATCAATGCGACGCGATGATCTACAAGCTCCTGACTCATAGAGGGTCTCCTCTTCCCATCGGCTCCATTTTGTTCCGGATGATCTTCCTGTCCGTGCTTGCTGACACTCCCCCTCATTCAGCGGAGATGACTCCGGCGATGCTCAACGCAGCGGAGGACAAGAGCGAGTGATTTCATGAGGAAAATTTGATTACCCAGTCTATGAGGGATCACTCTGTTCAGTTGCTAAGCCAGATATGGGTTCAGCGGGACATCATGTCTGCCTTCGCTGATAGGCACGGTGCTGACCGATGGGGAGCGACTCCTCGCGAAGATCGCCGCTTCGACATGGCGGAGAAAGCTGAGAGGGCTTTAGAAAACTTTGTTCATAGTTTTGTAAACCCTTGTACTTTTGATCCCGTGTTTATGATCTTTTTCCTGTGGAATAAAGTGTTTATTTAAATATGTTTCTTTATCGTTGACCGCTGAATGTTTCACCTGTAGCATATATCCATGTGGGCATTTTGCCTCTGCACATATACTTTGCACTTTACCTTTATGAGTTTCTGATGCGTACGGATGCTAATGATGTGCGCATATGTGGCGCGCACACACGCACACATAAATATGCATCTAGACACAGGTGAACACTGGACTGATGTGAACAAATGCTTCCCCCTACTACCTTGCTCATGGAGGTATACCTGTGAGTGAAGTAGGGTAGAGTAATGCATAGCATATGGCTGTTTTCGGGTTGGCGTATCGTATATAACTTTTAACATTTCGACCTTTCTGTTTCTTGATGCTTTGATCTGGTGCGAAGTAGTTTATGCACTCATTTCAGAGTTTATAGTTTATTCACTCGTTTCGGAGTCTCTAGTTTATGTACTCATTTCGGAGCTTGTAGTTTATTCACTTATTTCGGAGTCTCTAGTTTATGTATTCATTTCGGAGTTTGTAGTTTATTCACTCATTTCGGAGTTTCTAATTTACGTACTCATTTTGGAGTGTTTTTAGTTTACCTCTCTTGGATTTACAGGCAAACTTGTCCTAACGTTGTATGTAGATAACCCCCATTCTTTACGACAGGGGTCCATTAGGTTTGTGATACTAGGGTTTTAGTCTGTGGTACCATCGCGTTGGCTGTTATATTCCTCGATATGCAGTCTTTAAGCCGCTGTTCGAGTAGCCCCGCAACTGTCGTGTCTCTGATCCCTTCAGGGGCTGGACACGACGTTTTCGAGTAATCTCATTAGGTCATATTACCGTCGGAAGAGCAAGCATTAGGAATTTTCCATGACACTTTTTACTTGAGGTTAGGCTCAATTTGGAGCCCCGATGAGTCATAACCGCGTCCTGCTGGGGTGGGATGATCTCCAATAGCCTTTTAGGCTTTATATGAGTTTTCGTCAAGAATCGAAGCTCGGAATATGCCGTCATTTCGTTTTTCTTTTGTTTTGACGATGTCGTGTCGATTCTTTGCTGAAGTCGGGAAACATCTGTGTGACCTCTATGCTGTATTTATTGCAATCGAGATCTGGAGTTAGGAATATACCATTGCACCAATTTCATTTGATAATTGTGTCCGTATCCTGCTGAAATGAGGGGGAACGCCGAGATAGTCCCTACGTTGTATATGTACCGTCGAGACTTGGAGCTAGGATTTTTCTGTTACTCAATTTTTGCTTGACCCTTGGGTCTTTGTTGACGTTGCGTGAGAAGGAACGCCTGGATAGTCTCTATGTTGATATAACCTGTTAAGACTTGGTTCTCCTTTTGACGAAGTGTGGTGGGAGAATATGGTCCCTTTTCCTTTATTTGTGCCCATATATCGTATACAAGGTTCAATATGGACATACTTGCAGGGCAGAAAAGTTTCGTTTTCATTTTTTTTTCCTTTCCACGATACTCTATCTTTTCAGATTTTATGTCGCGAAATTCGCGATTGCCCAATCATTTTGGCTATTTATCACGGTGCCCAATCATTTCGGCTATATATATATTTTATTTTTTACTCGCTGCTTTTTATTGCGAGTTGCCTAAACATTTCGGCTTTTTCATATGCATATTTCTTGCTTGTGGATTTTTATCGCGAGTTGGGGACTTGGTCCTAATACCCATTGTGGCATTAGTATCGCTGTAACTAGAATATTTTCAGGAGCGAATCATCATTTTTCTTTGTCGATTTGAACTAAGGTGGCTTAGCAAATAGTCGACTAAGGCTTTTTGACTTTATGAGCCGTAAGGATCTCATAAAGGTGTTTCTCCCTACGAGTCGTGAGGATCTCGTAGGTGTATTTTCTGTTAGTTATATGTATGCCCTAGAGGCCATTACTGTACATATGATGTATATTGTAGTGGATGCTTGGACATATATAGGGAGGACTTTCTTGCTCGACATGATAGTATGCTATCTGGTTGCACTTTATCTTAACATGTACTCTGATTGTCTCTATATTACTTGTTGATAAAGCCCTTAGGATGAGTACTTGACTACCAGGACTATGATGCGGATCATACCAGTGGGGACAGAGTAGTCGCTAAGTACATCCTTCAAATGTTCCTAGTCGTGGGAGTACCGAGACAGGGCATCGATACTCCAGAGTAGACTAGCGTATGCGCTTCTTGACCCATATCATGGGCGATGGATGATCCCATCCATTGGTGTTTGACATCAGAGAAGGTATACGGGTGCTCAGTAGAGACTGGGTACACTGGACGGACTCGCCGAGAACTCCTAGATGGTATTATACCTCACATCAGATGGCAGTTCTCTGGTGACACTAGTACAGGTTAGTCTGTAGACCCGAGATCGTCATAGAGTCTTGTGTGATTCCCACTGTGCCTTGATTTCCACCTTATCACATCCATGAGGGCGTGCAAAATGGTGGCTTTTGGGTACAGTCCCGAATCACATGGAGACAATGAGCGATATGAGGGGATTCGTCTCTCCCGGTATAGGGAGTTGATGTTGCGCTGTGTTCGATTGGCTATAACTGGAAATCCCTAGCCAGGGTTGCTGAGATTTACTGGTAAGTGTTATCAGTAGTTTCTCGAACTGTTATGGACCTCATATCGACACGACTTATCAAGCTACTGGGGTCTGACGTTTACCATCCCTAGGCGAGATATGCCATATATCAAACGAAGAGACCGGACTGGACGGGAGTGTTACTGATTGGATCGCTGGAGAATGTACAGGCTTGCTTGTTGATCTTCTGATCGCTCAATACCCGGGTGGCCGTTACGTTTAGCAGACCGCTTGCTGCTTGTGGGTGTTTGATATGATCATCACCTACTGCCGGCGTATTGACGAGTCTTTAGAGTCCTACACAGAGGTTTCCAGGCTTAAGCGAAACGGAGTAGGAGCGCATATGTGATATGTGTGGGAACGAGATTAATGCGAGTATGTGATACCGCATTATATTCTCGCGATGTGTGACATGATTGGTTATATGTGATATAGCCGAGTTATCGGATCGAGCGTTGATTCGATAAGATGTTGCATTTGATATTAGTCGGTTATATGTGATATAGCCGGATTATTAAATCAAGAGTTGATTTGATAATTTAATGTATAATTATATATTTAATATATTATATTACATTAACTAATATTTAGCTCACTATTGATTTCTTTTCTCACATGATGCGCACATTGTATATATATACGCGATATGTACATATGTGTATATGGATTGTGTCATGTTTGATGATACATACAAGATGGGTGTATGAGATTAACACAATGCTAGGTTAAGCTAGGGTTTCTATTTATGTTAAGTTAATTCAAAAGAGATTGATTTTTGTCATGGTAAAGCTTGCACAAAAACTTATGTATAAGCTTTGACAAAGTCAACCCTTTTGTCTAGTTTAAGATATTTATCAAACCCAACCCTTAACCATAGCCTTGAGTTTATTCTCTACATAAGTTAAGCATGATAGTTTCAACTCAACCATGGGTGCAATAATTCATTTGGATGAATTATTCACAAGTCTTCTTCTTCTTCTTCTTCAAGCTCCATGAAAAAGCTTGCTAGCTCTAATGGAGTTTTGAGAAAAAGTGTGAGAAAATCAATTCTAAAGTGAGCCCACCTCTTACTTCTTCATCCTCTACCACTTGCCATGTAGTAGAGTGTGTTCTCTTCTTAAAGTTCATGACCTAGTGAAGGAATAGCTTGAGTCAGCGTCTCCTCGACGTAGATTATCTTCGGCCTCGAAGTCATCGAAGCAAGCACGTTCGTTTCTTCATAGAGTCTCTCTAGAGTCCGGAGTTTACGATCGCAGCGAAAGGGATTACTACACGGAGCTATTTGAAGTGAAGGACAGGACTACAAAGGTTGTAATCCCAAACTCTTAGAAGTAAAGTTGTTTACTTGCTTATTTTTTTCGCATAATCTCTAGTCTACGATCTTGGTTAGGGTTGTTCGGCACGTCTAAATTTTAAATCGGGCATGGTTGATGCCTTGTGAGAGTGCCTAGTAACCCTACAGTGGTATCAGAGCCAAGCTAGAGCTTTAAGCGAAGTCTAGACGAAGTTTAAAGTCCGATCGAACCCCGAAACCCCTTTTTACACCCTTCTCTGGAAATTTTCTAAAATGTTGATTTTTTCTGTATTAAAAATACTCAGAAAATTAAGCAGAGAATTCTAAGGACTACTGTGAAAAACGAACCCATAAACCCCTCAAACCGCCGCGGAACCGCGGCAATACCCTGCCTTGTGCGGCGGTTCCACGGCCATAATTGGGTATTAGGTTTAGGTGTTTTCACAGTAACATCCGTAGGTGTTTCTACATGCTTCTGGGTATGTTTAATATTACTCAAGTGTTGAGTGTTCTGGAGATCTTTTGTATTCGTTGATTCGATCGGAAAGTTTAACTTCGTTTAAGTTTTTTCCAGATAATTTAGAACGTGTTAAAAAGTTCGAACGGATATCAATAACTCACTTTTTCCCCTGTCGGAAAATTTCCAAGTGTTGGATTTTTCCTTAGTTAAAGAACGTTCTAAGTCGTGCAAGTAACGCGGTGGACCCTCTAAAAGAACACGAAGCTTAACTCGATTATGTGACCGTCTGAACCGCCTCTAAACCTTAGGGTTTGGGGCAGTACGGCGTTGCCACATATGAGGCGTTGGTTTGACCCTTCTACGGCTGGACCATTGGTACTGTGGCATGTGATGGATGCTTTTAAACTCCGCTCAAGTGTTGAGCCATTTGGGAAATTTTGGGTGTTTGATTATTCGATCGGAAAGTTTAACATTGTCTATTTATCTGGAATGTGATACAATATTTGGAATCTACAAGTAGTTATGAGATAACTAATTTGAATGTTATAAATCTAGCAGTTCAGTCTCAGATGATCGGTTGCCATGGGATTTTGATACTATCAAAAGTCCGTCGCAATCATGTAGCGTACGCGGATACTCGCCGGGTAAACTTAATAGACAGCCATGCCTTATAGCCCCGACTAAGTGACTGTAGGAGAACCCCGTCGCCAAAAGCATCCGTTCGGGTGATCGCGGCAGCAGTGTTCCGCCTTAGTGCACTTCGTTGACGGCATCGGGGTGCGGCCGTCTACTAAAGTTTTCGACGAGCATTCGATCAAGTTGTCGGGAATCTTGTTAAATTGTCCGACTAGATATTGAAAAGTGTTTTCGAGATCGAGACTAAAATGCGGGGTTTATAATTGATAGGCATGCGATGTCTAAGGAATTCATTTGGTTAGGCATGCGATGTCTAAGGAGGTTGCGGATTCCAACTGTTGTAGTTTTACACTTTCTTTTCTGTGACCGTAAGTGTAATATGTGGTGTATCGCTAGTTTCGTTACTATACATCAACGACAATTGGGATACGCATATTTACTTACGTTGATGATATGTGATGTTATGTGTTGCTGTGATATGTTATATTGGATCGTCGTGTTTGAATAGCCGGGGTTTTTATGTGAGATGAGAGTTTTTTATTTTCATTCATGTAAAATTCATTTGTATGTAATATTCTTTTATTGGGGCACTTCCGGGCTAAGGATGATGTCACCATTGTATATTATTTACTTTTTCCGCATTAGGATAGACCCAAGGCGGGGAGCACGAGTAACCGGGTTCTAGGGTCCAATGGGAGACCATCTCGAGGAGTCGAGACCGGGTCTCCTAACTCTAGAACTGGCAGGGTTACTTGCCGCTCTCGTAGGGGTCTAGGGATGTGGGTTTGGCTATTCATCGCGACCGTGGAATCCGTGTTTTATACAGGCTCGTATTAAAATACGGACGTCCTAGTATATCCAATATTTCATATGTGTTCTTCTGCTGCAATGTTCTGTGATGAGATCATATTACTGCCTGAGACGAATGTTTATATTATATATATGAGATATATGTTATATTGCATATTTCGTTTCAAATGTGATGCTTGTGAAGCATAATAAAATGGGACTTCATTAATGAGATTAATGAAATAAAAGAAACCTAAAGATGTTGTAGAAACTTGTTTAAAAACTGGTAGCTCTAGTTCTTGCTTTGCATAGCGGTGTTCCTTGCAGAACATCCAGCACCTTATTCGATAAGGAAAGAGCCGAGATCCCTTCACGGGGAGTGACCTCTTTAGCGAAACTAGCAGATTCTGTATACTCGGTTTGTCTTTTGATTGCTTCTATAGTTTTTGCTTTGCATAGCGGTATTCCTTGTAGAATATCCAGCACTTTATTCGATAAGGAAAGAGCCGACGATCCCTTCACCGGGAGTGACCTCTTTAGCGAAACTAGAAAAGGCCTAAAAAACACTCCATTTAAAAATCACTCGATTCTACAACGATATCAAATTCATTACGCAAAAGGTTTTCTTAAAAACCTGTCGTAGCCCTCCGTCATTTTAGGATGTAGAGTACTTAGTATTCGTGCTGCGTATGTCGACTTTAGTTGAGGCGTAGTGTACGGTAGCTATGTGATGTCTTCCTACACGGCATATTATGTGATTAATTAAGACAGTCATGTGATTATGTCGACCATAGTTGAGGGTCATGTGGGTGGGTCTAATTAATCATGAAATGACGGGTAGAACTTGACTAGTGCTTCTGATATGTTGACCTTAGTTAAGGTCATAAGTACTAGGGGTAAAATATTATTAGGAATTTCAAGTGTTGAAATTTGCAATGAGATTGCATACCTTCTATGAGATAGTTGGATCCCGATACCCGCTGCGAGTAAGAGTTACTACTGGGAGAGTTTTACACATTACAATTAGCCGATCAAGTAGGTGTTTAGAAAGGTGTCAACGGGGTTATGCCTCTGGGAAAATGAGGTTTACTTTAATTAGGTCCGTGCGAAAGTACGGGGAACCTCCCTCAAAATACCTACACTGGCCTGGCTGAAAGATTGGCGAACTTGTAGCGTGTAATTAATCCCGGCTAGTCTTTCCTTTTAGGGTTTGAAGGAATATTTGACTAAAAAAGTAGGAGACATCCTGATTAGATATATTTTATAACCAATCTAATCTTGCAAGAGCATACGCTGAGTGTTTTCTTATCTCTCTCTCCTGGTATCGACCATGTCACGCCTTAATCAAGATAATAATACGGATGTATTGACCGAACCCGCTTGTTATACCGTGCTAGGGAACGTTGGTCCCGCTCCAACTTATAAATGTTATAAGACAGAGCAGGAAATTAGGGATTACCCGAATTCCCGTGCCGCCCAAACGAAGAAAGTGCATGTTGATGCATCTTCTTCGGATGTGTTCATTACACAGAACTGTTTCTCAGTATACTTTATGTCCTGGGTATGAGACACTGGATCAGGATCCCACATATGTAATATATTACATGGGCTACAGATAGGTAGAGAACTGAGAACGGGTGATAAGTTTCATGAGATAGAAACGGTGAAAGTGTTGCAGCCAAGTCTGTTGGTAGTTATCATCCTGTATTACCAGAATACATTGATTCTGAACGATTGTTATTAGATACCAAACCTGATATACAACATCATATCAGTCTCTTTATTTATTAAAGAAGGATATAATTTTGTATTGTTGGATAATGTTTTAAACATTTCCTATATCAAGAGTTGATCTGTTCAGGTATGTTATCAAAAGCATATACGTTCTAAATCAAACCACAGTTCTTAATGTACAGAACACATATAAGAGAAAGAGTTCAGAAATGAACAAATCCTACTTGAGGTATTGCAGACTAGGTCATGTCAATGTGACCTGACTAGCTGAAGTTACATTAAGATGCATATTTAAATCTGTTTGAATTTACATCTTGTGAAACTTGCCAGTCATGTCACAAAGATAAGATGACCACAGCTCCGTTTATTGGAAACAGAGAAAGAGTTAGTGAACTCTTGGGATTGATACATGATGATGTATGTAAGTCCCCTGTCTACACATGCCAAGACTGGTTCTTTGTACTTCATTACATTCACTGATTATCTCTCAAGATTCGGACATATGTTCCTGTTGAAACATAAGTCTGAACCTTTTGAGAAATTCAATGAATATAAGTCAGAAGTAGAGAACCAAAACAGGTATAAGTATTATGTCCTTTGATATGATCAGTGAGGAGAATGCTTGAGCACGGGATTCCTGGACTATTCTAAAGGAGAATGAGATTCTCTCTCAGCATTACTCCTCCGCATACACCACAGCACGTTGGTGTATCGGGGCGGAGCAATCACAACCTATTTGATATGGTGTGCTTTATGATGAGTACTACTGAGTTTCCTATTTCCTTTTGGGAGTTATGCACTTGAGAAGCTGCATACCTATTGAATAGGGTTCCAATCAAATCAGTAGCCTACCACTCCATATGTGATATGGTATGGGAAGAGCCCATCTCTTAAGGATATTAAGATTTGGGGTTGTCCGGCCTATGTCTAAAAGAAAAATCCGGACAAAGCTCGAGGCAAGGTCAGTTCTGTAGAACTGGAAAGGTTCCAGCCATACAAACTGCAGCAGATGATTTGGTAGAACCGAAGGATTAAATAGTAACCAACGAACCTCAGCCTCTCCGCCGATCTCGTAGGGTTCTTCACCCACCTGAGAGATACTTCGGTTTCTCTATGACAGTGGGAGCAAGGATTGCATCATGAGATGACGACCTAACTAGTTTCGAGCTGGCCATCAGAAGTGGGACTCTGTAAGAATGGCCGGATGCTTAGCGATTTGAAATGGAATCCTTATACACCAACAAAGTATGGGCTTTGGTTGCTTTATCTAAAGGGTTAAATCCCCATCAGGAGCAAGTATATCTTGAGAAGATTACTAAGTGTACATGGAAAAGTTGAGACTTTCAAAGCTATGCTTAAGTCCATCCAAATCCTACTTGCCACTGCTACATACCATGACTACGATATTTGGTGGTTGGGTGTCATGACTGCTTTGCTAAATGATGTTTTGGAAGAGAGCGTTTATAAGTACACAGCCAGAGAGCTTCGTAGATAGTGGGAGCAGCGGAAATGTGTGCAAGATGTTTTATGCGATAAAACAGGCATCGCGGAGTTGGAACGTCTGTTTTGATGTGGTAGTCAAAGAGTTTGACTTCATCAAAATGGTAAATGAACCTTGTATATACAAAAAAGGTACTAAGGAGTATGGTGGTGATCCTCGTATAGTACATGGATGACATACTCTTGATAGGGAAGGATTTTCCTATGCTACGCTCGGTCAATCTCCGCTTATCACAATGATTCTCCACATAGGATCAAGGTGATACCTCCTAAATCCTGGATTATGGATCTATGAGATATATCTAGACGGATGTTAGGATTCTCACTAGTTGTAGTGAGATGGTATCAATCGATCCTGGGGAGAATCACTGTAAAAAGGTTCCAGGGTGATAAGGACGACTGAATGTCAGTCGCAGGCATTGTCTTTACCCTCAGTGGAGGGACGGTATGTTGGATGAGTTCCAAGCTAGATACCGTGACATACTAGACGATTAAAGGCTAGATACATCGTCACCAAAGATGCTACCAAAGAGGCAGTCTGGATATAGATAATAGTTCATGAGATGAACTCAGTTCCTGTCATTGTGTGACAATGGAGTTGTGGATTTGGCCTAGGAACCCCCGTCCTATCAGAAATCCAGATATAATTCTTAGGCAGTATCACCTGATCATAGAGATTGTTGATCTCTAAGGAGATCAAGGTTAGGAGAGTAGACACAGAGGACAACAACGCGGATCCACTCACAAAGGCCTTTTTCCCAGTAGAGACTTTTATGGGATGGTTGAGTATGAGATACTTCAACCATAGCTAATTGTTGGGTATGCGATACTACAACAGATGGCCCTAGTGCAAGTGGGAGATTGTTAGTTATATGTATGACCTAGAGGCCATTACTGTACATATGATGTATATTGTAGTGGATGCTTGGATATATATAGGGAGGACTTTCTTGCTCGACATGATAGTATGCTATCTGGTTGCACTTTATCTTAACATGTACTCTGATTGTCTCTATATTACATGTTGATAAAGCCCTTAGGATGAGTACTTGACTACCAGGACTATGATGCGGATAATACTAGTGGGGACAGAGTAGTCGCCAAGTACATCCTTCAAATGTTCCTAGTCGTGGGAGTACCGAGACAGGGCATCGATACTCCAGAGTAGACTAGTGTATGCGCTTCTTGACCCATATGATGGGCGATGGATGATCCCATATCCATTGGTGTTTGACATCAGAGAAGGTATACGGATGCTCAGTAGAGACTGGGTATACTGGACGGACTTGCCGAGAACTCCTAGATGGTATTATACCTCACGTCAGATGGCAGTTCTCTGGTGACACTAGTACAGGTTAGTCTGTAGACCCGAGATCGTCCTTGAGTCTTGTGTGATTTCTACTGTGCCTTGATTTCCACCTTACCACGTCCATGAGGGTGTGCAAAACGGTGGCTTTTGGGTACAGTCCCGAATCACATGAAGGCAATGAGCAATAGGAGGGGATTCATCTCTCCCGGTATAGGGAGTTGATGTTGCGCTGTGTTCGATTGGCTATAACTGGAAATCCCTGGCCAGGGTTGCTGAGGTTTACTGGTAAGTGTTATCAGTAGTTTCTCGAACTGTTATGGACCTCATATCGACATGACTTATCAAGCTACTGGGGTCTGACGTTTACCACCCTTAGGCGAGATATGCGACATATCAGACGAAGAGACCGGACTGTACATGAGTGTTACTGATTGGATTCGCTGGAGAATGTACAGGCTTGCTTGTTGATCTTCTGATCGCTCAATACCCAGGTGGCCGTTACACTTAGCAGACCGCTTGCGGCTTGTGGGTGTTTGATATGATCATCACCTACTGCCGGCGTATTGACGAGTCTTTAGAGTCCTACACAGAGATTTCCTGGCTCAAGCGAAACGGAGTATGAGCGCATATGTGATATGTGCGGGAACGAGATTAATGCGAGTATGTAATACCGCATTATATTCTCGCGATGTGTGACATGATTGGTTATATGTGATATAGCCGAGTTATCGGATCGAGCGTTGATTCGATAAGATGTTGCATTTGATATTAGTCGGTTATATGTGATATAGCCGGATTATTAAATCAAGAGTTGATTTGATAATTTAATGTATAATTATATATTTGATATATTATATTACATTAATTAATATTTAGCTCACTATTGATTTCTTTTCTCACATGATGTGCACATTGTATATATATACGCGATATGTACATTTGTGTACATGGATTGTGTCATGTTTGATGATACATACAAGATGGGTATATGAGGTTAACACAATGCTAGGGTTAAGCTAGGGTTTCTATTTATGTTAAGCTAATTCAAAAGAGATTGATTTTTGTCATGGTAAAGCCTGCACAAAAACTTATGGATAAGTTTTGACAAAGTCAACCCTTTTGTCTAGTTTAAGATATTTATCAAACCCAACCCTTAACCATAGCCTTGAGTTTATTCTCTACATGAGTTAAGCATGATAGCTTTAACTCAACCATGGGTGCAATAATTCATTTGGATGAATTATTCACAAGTCTTCTTCTTCTTATTCTTCTTCAAGCTCCATGAAAATGCTTGCTAGCTCTAATGGAGTTTTGAGAAAAAGTGTGAGAAAATCAATTCTAAAATGAGCCCACCTCCTACTTCTTCATCCTCTACCACTTGCCATGTAGTAGAGTGTGTTCTCTTCACAAAGTTCATGACCTAGTGAAGGAATAGCTTGAGTCAGTGTCTCCTCGACGTAGATCATCTTCGGCCTCGAAGTCATCGAAGCAAGCACGTTCGTTTCTTCATAGAGCCTCTCTAGAGTCCGGAGTTTACGATCGCAGCGAAGGGGACTACTACACGGAGCTATTTGAAGTGAAGGATCGGACTACAAAGGTTGTAATCCCAAACTCTTAGAAGTAAAGTTGTTTACTTACTTATTGTTTTCGCATAATCTCTAGTCTACGATCTTGGTTAGGGTTGTTCGGCACGTCTAAATTTTAAATCGGGCATGGTTGATGCCTTGTGAGAGTGCCTAGCAACCCTACATTTTCTCCTTAAGAATTGTAGGGATTTTTAAGTGATATTTTCTTTTGTAAGTCGTATTGATCTTACAAGAGTATTTTCTCCTTGTAAGTCAAGAGGACTCATAAGTGTTGTTTACCATATTGGGATATTTCTTACCATAGGTGGAACTCGGTGAGGGATATATTTATTTATGCCCGTGGATTGTATACAAGGGTCAATATGGGACCTTCTGTAGGGCAGTATTAGGGGAATATGGCGGCTTAAGAACATGTTTAGATCCCTGTAGCTTAAGGCTTTTGAATCCTTCGAGCCATGAGGGTCTCATAGGGGGAATTCTCCTTATGAGTCATAAGGATCTCGAAGTGTGATTTCTCCTTAGGAATCATGGGGGTTCTTTAGTGTGTTTCTGCCTTTTGAGTCGTAAGGATATCACGCAGGCATTTTCCCCTTGCAAAGTTGAGAGGGTCTTGCAAGTGCACATAATAATTTTTTTTACGAAATTGCGCCCTTTCGAGTTTTTGCAAAGCTCGCCGGCAGTCCTGCTGTTTTTACTCACGACGCCCTTTCGGGTTTTCATCCGTGTCCATTTCGCTTGTGGACATACTGTTTTTTTAACGATGGAACTCCCAAAAGTAGTTTCGCCGCAGGTGCCCTCCGTTTGCCGGTGGGACTTGGGGGTAGCTTCATTGCTGGAGTAGCTGTGTAGCTAGTAGGACTTGAGTTGCAACCCTCGCCGTTGAGACTTCGATTGCAATATAGATCTCAAGGGAGGACATCGTCGTATTTGGGGCGGTGCGCCCTGTTTGAGGCGACACACTAGTTTAGAGATGTTTTGGTCCATTATCGCTATGTTTGAGGCGAAGTTTTAGTTTAAGAACTTTTTGGTCCAGCATTCCCATTTTGGGGACGAATATTAGTTTAGGGAAATTTCGGTCCATTAACGCCATGCTTAAGGCGAAGTTTTAGTGTAAGGACTTTTCGGTCCAGCATTCCTATTTTGGAAACGAATATTAGTTTAGGGACATTTCGGTCCTGCATTCCCATTTTGGGAACGAATATTAGTTTAGAGACATTTCGGTCCATTATTAGTTTAGGGACATCTCGGTCCATTATTGCCATGTTTGAGGCGAAGTTTTAGTTTAAGGACTTTTCGGTCCAACTTTCCCGTTTTTGGGATGAATATTAGTTTAAGAATGTTTTGGTACATTGTTAGTTTAAGGACGTTTCGGTCCATTATCGCCATATTTGAGGCGAAGTTTTAGTTTAAGGATTTTTCAGTCCATTATTCCCATTTTGGGGACAAATATTAGTGTAAGGACATTTCGGTCCATTATTAATTTAGGGACATCTCGATCCATTATTAGTTTAGGGACGTTTCGGTCCTATTATCACCATTTTTGAGGCGAGTAATAGTTTAAGGATGTTTCTGTCCATTATTAGTTTAGGGATATCTCGGTCCATTGTTAGTTTAGGGATATTTTGGTTCTACATTCTCATTTTGGGGACGAATATTAGTTTAGGGACATTTCGGTCCATTATTAGTTTAGGGTCATCTTGGTCCATTATCGCTTTGTTTGAGACGAAGTTTTAGTTTAAGGACTTTTCGATCCAACTTTCTCGTTTTTGTGACGAATATTAGTTTAAGAACGTTTCGGTCCATCGTTAGTTTAAGGACGTTTCAGTCTATTATCGTCATGTTTGAGGCGAAGTTTTAGTTTAAGGACTTTTCGGTCCATTATTCCTATTTTGGGAACAAATATTAGTTTAGGAACATTTCGGTCCATTATTAGTTTAGGAACATCTCGGTCCATTGTTAGTTTAGGTACGTTTTGGTCCTATTACACCATTTTTGAGGTGAGTATTAGTTTAAGGACGTTTCAGTCCATTATTAGTTTAGGGACCGAGATACTTCCCATTTTGGGGCGACGAGGCTTTTTGGATACTACTCTCAAAATTCTGACTCAGGAAGATAGCGAGCGAACACAAGCGTCGTCATCTATCATTGACCTAAGTCGTAACTTGTCAAGCATAGTATTTTTTGAGGAATCGGCCGTTTATTTGTCGGAAGGGTCTTTCGCTATCCATATCTAAGAGCAGGTAGGCTCCACTTTGATATACTTTGTCTATTATGTATGGGCCTTCATAGTTCGGCTCGAACTTCCCCCGTTTTGCACGATTGGGGATCATTGGTCTTCTGACGACTAGTACGAGTTCACCTTGGTGGAATGTTCTCGGCCTGGTTAGTTTTCATATGACCGCGTCATCCTTGCCTTATAAGCATCCAGATTTTGCTGTGCTATAAGGCGGGTTTCGTCGAGAGCGTTGAACTCCTCAAGCCTAAAATGAGCATTTTCTTCATCTGTCAGCTTGTATCGAACTGCTACTCGTAGAGAGGGCAATTCTATTTCCAACAGGAGCACTGCTTCCTTGCTGAACAATAATCTGTATGGTGTTGTATTCGTGTCCGTCTTAAACGTTGTTCGGTACGCCCAGAGAGCTTCATGCAGCCTTTCGTGCCGGTCCTTTTTGTTTCTGGACACTGTTTTCTTTATAATCTTTATCAGGGTCTTGTTGAAAGCTTCAGCTAGACCGTTGGCCCGAGAATTATAGACTGAAGAGTATCTCCAATCTATTTTATGTTGCTGTGCGAAGCGGCTTATTTTATGGCTTCTATAAGCTGGCCCATTATCCGAGATTATCCGTCGTGGAGTTCTGAACCGATAGATGACATGGGTTCTGAAGAAATGGAGGATATTCTCTGTCTTCACCTCCCTTAGTGGTACTATTTTTGCCCACTTAGAGAAGTAATCGGTCGTTGCCAATATAAACCGATGTCCTTTATATGACGCTGGTTCGATATGGCCAATTATATATGTTCCCCACATCTCGAACGGCTAGCTGGCCACTGTCGGGTGTAAAGGATTTGGATGTTGATGGATGAAGTCCCTATGAATTTGGCATGAGTGATGCTGCTTCGCATATTCGAGACAGTCCTGAATCATTGTGGGCCAATAATAACCCATTCTTTTTATCTTCAGCTTCATCTTTGGTCCAGCCTGATGAGAATTACAGAATCTGTCGTGAGTTTCTTGGACGAATTTCTTTGCTTCCTCCAGCCCCAGGCATCTTAGCCATAAGCAGTCGAACGATCTCTTATATAGAGTTTCATTTACGAAGGCGAAAGTCAAAGCCCGTTTCATGAGCTGATATCTAGACGACGCATTTTCGGGCGTTCATTGGGACTTAAAGTAGTCTATAAAGACTTCTCTCTAGCCTTGACCTTTTCTTCGTTCTCTATTTTAAGGGCTACTTTTTCGGTCGCTTCTTTTCTTTCGGATTGCTCTATTAGATCTTTCAAAGATATATCCGTTGGCGCGAGAATCCTGCGGCTTTGCATAATGATCTTCGCATCGTTGAGGTCTTCATCGGCTAATTCCTTAGACAATTTGGCCAATGCATCTGCCTTGCTATTTTCTGCATGCGGTATACTCTCCAGGATGTAGGAAGGGATTTGTATCAACAGTTACTGCATTCTTTCGGTATACTTTATCAGCTCTGGCTCGCATGTCTGATAGTCGCCATTTACTTGGCTAACGATCAGCTGGGAGTCTCCATATACGAGAAGGTCTTTGATTCCCATGTCGATAGCGATCTCGAGACCTGCTATCAAACCTTCATATCCAGCTTCGTTATTAGTCATTGGCTATGTTAAGGAGATGGCGTAACGCAATATCCCTCATTGCGGAGTTACAAAGATAAGGCCCACCCCAGATTTGATTATAGGGGTGTTTTGTTTTCGCCTCTTCACAGAAGATGCTCCATCGAAATAGAATTCCCATTAGGAATCATTTTCTTCTTTCTCTTCTTCGATTTTGTCGAACGCATGTTCATCCGGTAACTTGCAATTCAAGGGGGAGTCGGCTGGTATCGGATGCTCCATGAGAAAGTCGGCAATGGCCTGACCTTTCACTGCTTTAAAGGGATGATACGTTACTGAGAACTCCATCAGGAGGAGGGTCCATTTGGCAAGACTTTCTGTTAATATCGCCCTTGACATTAAATATTTGAGAGGATCCACCTTCGATATGAGATGGACTTCATGTGCCAAGGTGTAATGTCTGAGCTTCGTTATAGTGAAGATCAGTGCCAGGCAATACTTTTCGATGGGGAATAATTGTTTTCTGCCCCCAGGAGAACCTAACTCAAATAGTACAGAGCTCTCTCCTTTCCCTGATTGTTCTCTTATGCCTACAATATGCCTAAAGAATCCTCAAGGGCTGTCGTATATAGGATAAGGGGTTTTCCCTTAACCGGAGCAGTCAATACCGGAGGATTTTCCAAGTATTATTTAATTTCGTCTAGTGCATTTTGGCACTTTTGATCCCAGATGAACGGGGTCCTTTCTTCATCAAATGACTGTAGGGACGTCATTTTCCGGAGAGATTGGTTATGAACTGCCGGATATATGCGAGCTTTCCTTGAAGAGATCGTAACTGTTTGAGGGTTCTTGGCGTGGACATTTCTATAATCGACTTGATCATTGAGGGGTTGATTTCGATACCTCGGTGACGTATAATGAATCCTAGGAATTTGCCTGAGGAAACTCCAAACACACATTTGAGAGAATTCATTTTCAGATTATACTTTCGAAGACGTTGGAACACTATTTTTAGACGTTCTCAATGCTCATCGTGAGTTTTGCTTTTTACCAAAAGGTCGTCGATGTAGCATTCGACAATCTCATAGATGAGGTCATCAAAAATCTTTGTCATGGCCCTTTGATAGGTAGCGCCAGCGTTATTCAGACCGAAGGGCATCATTTTATAGCAGAATATGTCCAGCGGGGTTCGGAAGGCAGTATGCTTTTGGTCTTCTGAATGCATTTTTATTTGGTTGCATCCTGAAGATCCATCCATGAAGGAGAAGACTTCATGGGTAGACGTGTTTGTTTCCCCAATATATTTAACCTAATAAAATAGTAAAGCTCTGTTGAATTCAGTGAGGCAGCGCCTCACGTGCTCTCCATGAGGGCGCCAGCGCCAGAGCCAATCTTATAGGATTGAATCCTATAGTGGCGTCTCATGTACTCCTCACGCGGGCGCCAATGTACAAAGCACAAAAGAGTTCATTACATAAGAGTTAAACTCTTAGATGGCGCCACACGTGCTCCTTACGCGGACGCCAATGTGCAAAGCACATAAGTACCCATCTTAGGAATTAAATTTTTAAGTAGCGCCCACGTTCACAACACATGAGCGCAAGCGCCCAGATAGAATTAAATTCTACAATATTCTCTGTTAAATAGAGCCGTTGGATCAAAAATCCAACGGAGATGATAAATCATCAAAATATAGAATTAAATTCTGTTGGGAGAAAATATTTCCCAAATCTTTCTAAAATAAGAAAGATACTTTCGGTTGGATCAAAAATCCAATTATAAAATAAAATTCTATTTTGGAATATATTCTCTCAATCTTTCTAAATAAGAAAAATTGCTCTCTGTAAAGCAGAAAACCATTAGATTAAAAAATCCACTGGTGATTAAAAAACACCGTTTTACAGAATAAATTATGTATAGGGGAAAATATTTCCCCAATCTCGTTAAAAACAAAAATTATATTCTGTAAAAATAGAAGTCCTTGGATAAAAAATCCAATGGTGGGTAAAATTCCCCAATCAATTTTGAGTCCAATTAAATTAATTGGAATATCTCAATGAAAGATTTTCTCAAAATCAATTAACAATTTGCCTCCACTATATAATGGACCCGAGACTTCAAGTCTCAAGACACAAAAGGAGACAGAGAAAAACCCCTATAAGCTTCTCCAAAAATACAGTAAGCTCTAAAAAAGAACATAGAATTCAATTCTCAAAAAAGAAGACCTTTCTTCTCAAAACCCTAGATAAAGAAAAGAGATCAAAATATCTCTATCACATCTATGGGTTTAACCCTTTTTAAAGAACTTAGTTCTTTATCTGGATCTGAGATCCACAAGACAAGTCTTCCATAAGTTGAGAATTTAATTCTCATCGGGAAGATCTTGTTCTTGAGAATCAAAGATTCAGAAAAGAACTAGGTCCAAAAGAAAAAACAAAAGGAGAAAGGAACCTATAAAAGAACTTAGTTCTTAAAGAAAAATCCAATCCCACATCTTCAAAAAACGAAGATCTTGGTGATCATTAATGATCAAAATGCTATTAACAAAGATTTAATTTCTAAAAAAGGAGAAAAGACTAGCGTCTCACGTACTCCTTACGTGGGCGCCCCCTTTTAACAGCGCTTAGCGCCTCACGTGAAAAACACACGGGCGCCCAAATCAGAAGGCCAGCGCCTCACGTGAAACACACGTGGGAGCTGAATAAAAGTGCTCAGCATTCCCTATGCAGCCGAAGACAGCTGAGTGCTTAGCACTGATTGGGTAGCGCCCAGCGCCGCACATGCTCCTCATGTGGGCGCCATATAAAAAGTGCTTAGCACTTCATATGCAGCTAAAAAGGTTGAGTGCTTAGCACTGATTGGGCAGCGCCCAGCGCCGCACGTGCACCTCACGTGGATGCCATAAAAAATTCTTAGCAATTCATATTTGGTCAAAATGACTAAAAGTGTTCAACATTTATTAGGCAGCGCCCATGACTGAATGCTTCACATGACATACATGTGAGAGTCAGATTTCAAATAAGTGCTTAGCACTTTTACATGAAAATAAAAGGGCTGAAAAAATAGAGCCTAAATAAGTGCTTAGCACTTTTGAATAAAAAAAAAGACTAGGTAGACTAAGCCCAAATTAGCTAAGTCTCTGAGATTTTCTTGAAGTTGAGCCCAATTGCTCTTTTGCTGGATTTTAAATAAAAATGATTCTTAAAATTTTTCTAAGTTGATCTTAGTCTCAAATTAGACTAACGCATCCTTAGCAAGAACAGATTGAGCCCAAATGCTCACACATTTAAGTTGATCTTAATCTCAAACCAGATTAACGGTCCTTAAATAAACCCAAGCCCAAATCTAAAATATACGGATTTGGACTGATCCGCGTCCTACGGACGACGACATAAAATTAGTCTCCGTATACAATCCACGGCAACCTAAACAAACAAAAACACACACGACACGAAGTGAACTTCTGGAGTAGGAGAAAGTGGTTATCACAATGCGGTAATGTAATTAACTGCAAGGGCTTGCGTCTGCAGGGAAGAGCGTCCCCACAATCAAAACCCCCTCATAAAATGAGGGGGAATCTGATAAAGTCTGGTACAACGGTCGCGTCCGTCCAAACCTCCGATATATGGTGCCATAAATCAACTTGGTATCTTCAGAGAGGTGGACGGATAAATCCAAATGGCATCTTCCCCTAGATTCAGGCAAGACGATCCATCCCGGTTCGTCTCTGTATCCGGCGGTGAACAGAATCTGGCATACCCGGTGGGACCTTTTTCTCTTTCCATTCCACACTTCGTGTGTCATGTTTCGTAAGAAAAATCGCGGTTCACTATGGTTGCCTTTGGATTCGTGGTACTAAAATTTGGTGTCTTACTCCTGTGCTAAAAAAATCGATGGCTTCCAACTGCACCTCTTGTAACGACAACTCTCGCTCCACCACAACTGGAGGAGTGACCTACGGGCCCAACGCGGCCTCCATCTTTTCAATGCTGGTGGGGCAAGTTACAAAAGCCACTACTGGGTTGTTTTTCGGGACCATACTCCCACCAGTGAGTTTCGGTGCCTCAACGCCGCAAGAGGAAGCTCCCAAGAGGTCGGTCTTCAATTGACTTGCAACCACAACGACCCCTCTCAACGGGCCATCCAAATTCGGTGTCTCAGTCTTCAACAGGCTGAGAAAAAGCTCGAATGGGCCCGCAAAGAGGCTCATGATACCTGAAGGGGCTGCCCCAAAACGGATAGCCCTCCCAACTCCTGCTATGGGCGAAGCCGTCAAAAGCGCTTCCCCAATCAGAAGATCGGTCTTTGAAAGATTGGTCGTTCCTCCTCAAACTCTGCCAAGGACGTCAGTCTTCAACAGGTTAACGCCAACAATAGCCCCTCAGCAAATCCAGTGGCACGAAGAAGCCGCTTCTAAATCTGAGGCGGTCTCGTTTGCAAGACACGCTCGACGTCGCCACTGACGCCGAGTGAGAAAAGCTGGGGGCAACTCCCCCTCTGGACTTACCCCACCAGCTCCAGTGGTGGAAGTTGACGCTGCTGTTCTAACTGGGAACATATTTGATTTGCTCAGAAGGGTACGCAAGAACTCTCCAACGGCGGTGCTAAAGAAATCGCCCCCACCGGTAGAGGCCACAGCGCAGGCAAAGCTGGAGCACCCCCATCAGTGGCTCTCCTCCCAAATTCATAGAGTCTGGCGGAAAGTCCATGACTCTGTGATCGACAAAGACTACTCTCGTTGACCGAAGAAATTGAAGGCTCGACAAGAAAAATGCCACTCCTCCGTCATACAGCGAGAGACTTCTTCTACAAAAGTTCCTATCATAATGGTTCCTTCAACGTTTACCTCCCACAAAAGGATGAGGCCGGAGAAAATCCCACCGCCGGCGGCAAATTCCAAAGGCGATAGATCCAAACGTCCTAAGTCTGGGGGCATGATTGTACATATGGTCCACATAGCTTCCGGGAAAGAAGAAAGTCGTGCTTCCGTAGGTCATCGACAGCAAACTCGGTCGCTGACTAAAGCTTAGGAGCAACAACAAAAGCTCCAGGAGATGCTGACCAAAATGGCAGCACTTACCGGGCAGAAAGAAAGACCGGACACAATAGCCGAACAGCACCAGGAGCAGGAGACTGTTAAAGAGTTCCTGCGAAGGGTGGTTGAAAGAAAGGACAAGGAAGCTGCTGAGCAGGCTGCTAACATAAAGCAGATGGCTCTCTTATTCCAGGATATGGTTGGAATGATGATCCAGCCAGAACCCCCGGCCGAGGATCCGCCGATAATCATCGAGGATGACAGAGGGGAAATATCAAACCCTCTTCCGGCTTTATCGGCAACCAAAGAGGAAACAATTTCCAAGTCTGCTCTTGATGATTATATAGCTCAACAAATAAGAGCTCAACAAGCAAATGAAGCGGCTGGCCAAATCGTCAGAACTGGGCAACCGTATCCAGGCTGGTATGACAAAATTAAATACCCGTCGGGATATGCGATTCCCAAGTTCCATGTGTACAAGGGGACAGGTAACCCATATCAGCACGTAGCGTAGTTCAGAGCTCTGTGCGGCAACACTGGAGGCAACGACAAACTGTTGCTTCGCCAGTTCTTTGGCAGCCTGTCAGAGACGACCTTTGAATGGTACTCGGAGCTCCCAAATGACTCCGTGAGAACATTCACAGAGATGGAACTGCTGTTCATACAGTGATTCTCCAGCGCAAGCGAGCATACCCTGATCATGGCATTAATCTCTGGAGAAACCTGGGTCCAATATACGATCCGGTGGCCGAACCTATGGTCAAAGTGCGAACAACGCATTGAAGAATCCCCCGTCGTGGGCATGTTCATCGGGACCCTTGATCCTAAAAATCCCAGTTCATGACATTCTTCAAACCGACTACCTTACAGACTCTGATAGATAAACTGGCCCAAATAGACCAGATGGGCCACGGGCCTTCCTCCTCAAATAAGGACCCTCGAAATGCCAAGAGTAAAGGGAAAGCGGCCTTTGTTGCTAACACTCAACAACAACAGAGTGGCCCAAAACCGGCTGCTCGCCAAAACAACGCACGTCCACGCCTATCCCTGGAAGAAAGGCTAGGACGCGCTTACTCGTTTCCCCGCGATAAGATGAGGAGACTATTTGAGTTGGCAGTGCATAACAAACTCATCACATTGCTAGACCCACGGTGTCCACCACAACCCGGCGACGTCAACAACCCTAACTACTGCTCCTATCACAGAATGGTGGGCCATCCAATTGAGAATTGCTACGTCTTTAAGAATTGGGTCGAGGACCAGTATCAACAGGGGAAGTTCACGCTATCTGAGAACTAGAGGGTAAACCTACCACTGAAGCACGCTCCCAAAAAGGTGGATGAGCCGGGAGCATCATGCTCGCTTGTGGAAGAAACTCAATGGGAAGTCGTTCTTTCGGCTAAAACCAAAAGAATGCTGTAGGATCTACAGGCATGTCCGGCAGTCAGGTGAAAAATTCAACTTGAACCTGAAATCATCGAAGGGATGCTAAAACCGCGTCCCGTACCGAAGATTGTGGACAAAGGGAAAAATCCCCAAGTCAAGCCTTCAAAGTCTTCGAAGAAAAAGAAGAAGACCAAGAAGCATGTGCAGCCTGCCGAGTATAATGACAAGCGCACGGACCTACAAAAGTACATAGACGCACTGGAGGAGTACAACCAGAAGGCGCATAAACCGGTCACGCTCGAAGAGTTCCTCAAGCATATTCTTGAGAACGAAGATAGTGACAACGATGAGGAAAATGACTCATCAGAAGAAACCGGATACTATGTAGCAACTTGCCACATGGTCTTCCATTTGTTGTTAAATGACGAAGAAACTCCCTCAGCGTCAAAAAACAACGCAGAGGAATTAGGGGCAGAATCAGCGCTAAAATCCTTGGAATTGCCAGAAGACCCGATCGATAGGCTGTTAAACGAGGCCTTTCGAAAAAGTAAAGCCGATCGAGAACGCAAAACATCCATATACGAAAAGGCTAAGCGTCAGCGTCAGGATGAAGAAGCCGCGGCAAGGTGGAGTCATAAAGTACTCCAACAAAACCAAACCATACTTGCGAAAAATAAGAGCAGGATCAAGGCAGAGAAGCGATTCACCAAAGCCCTGTCAATGGGAATGAAGCTGCCACCTCTAGTAGGAAACACTCCCGGGGTCATATGCCTCGATGGAAAGGATTCACATCCAAACTACTGCTTATATCATCGGAGGGTTACCCACCCACCGAAGAGTGCAGTACCTTCAAGAAGTGATGGCAAGGATACGTTAATCATCAAAAACACTTCAAGAGGATGAGTGCGAAGCTCGTCGACAGCAAAAGAGTGTGACAGATGCGCGTAAAAAAATGACCAGCAACTGTCATATGGTTGATGCCAGTCCGGAAGGGGAAAAGCCCAAAGTTCTTACTTTCGGGAGCAATTCTGAGGGCTAAATACCCCTCAGCCCTTTCTTCAAAGACTCCACATCCGAAAAAGAAGAGGAGGAGAAAAGCCGCGAGAATATTCAGCTGCGTAACTGCACGCTACCTGAAAAGAACCTCGGATCAACAAATAAAGGATCGAGCAAAAATGTCAAAGGGTGTAGGGTGTTTTTCGTCACCCCATTGAGATGGGAATACGCGCGCGCTTGTCAGGCGTACTACAGATTCCCCCTGCCTAGGGTAGGCCGGGGTTTAATGTCACGACCCGCAGGGTACGGAACGTGACTGGCACTTAAGTTTACGAAACGTCTAAAGGCGTCCGTAAAATAAGTAAGCCAAAAGCCCAGAAAACAAAACCAATTAAGCAAAAGAGTGAAGAAAACCCAAACATTTGGAAGCAAGTTTATCAAATAAGTCATATAAAAACCCCTTTTAAAAACAATACTAATTTTTTTTCCGAAAATTTCGGCAGAGTCTCCTTTGTAAATACTGGCCCCCAAAAATGGGTACAACAAGAATATATGTAAAACCAACAAATAAGACATCCCCAAGCGGGAGCTAGCTCTTCGCCATAAGGCGGTCACAAATCCCACGCAATATAAATGACAGCAAGCATAATAATCATAATAAAGCATAAGAAAACATCATGTCGACTCAAGTGAGCTCGACCCCAAAATACAGCATAAAAGTCCCCAAACCTCACAGTCTCATCTCTAGGTCAATATACAATAAATCTGGTAGAAACAGTAGATGGAGTACACTAGATACAAAGAATATACAAGGTGGTACAAAAATGATAACATAACCCACCTATGAGCAAATCTCGAGCTCAGGCAAAAGAGGCAAAAGAACAAGTGCGCCCGCCGCTACTGAACTGACGGAGCGGACCTGCAAAAGACTGTGGCACAACGGGGGTGAGTTGCCAACTCGTGAGTAATAAATAACATCTACAAAGGCTATCATATGCATGCACACAAGCATCCTAGCATCTATAATACAGGTATGACTGGATGCACTAGCAGGTGTGTATATAACATCAGTGTACTAATATGTATGCAACATGAATATCTGAGGTCTCAATAGGTATATATAAGAAATATTTTATCTCTTTTTGTTTTTGAAACTCTTTTAGAATGCCAGCATAATGTCAATGAATCGACGAAAATCGGTGTCCAGCAACGACACCCAAAAGCTGTCTCAAATCTCATAAATGTATCTCTGGCCTCAGCCGTCCGGCTGACCCATCTCAAATATCAATATCTCATCATCTAGCGGCCACGGTCGGTATCCTCTGGATATCCGCCGTCCCAAACAGTCACCGGTAGGTAATCCGTCCCCTGCCAGGCTCAACGTCATCACCATATTCCTCTTGCCCCGGGGTACCTTACCGGGCCCACCATGTACCCGTGCCGGTTCCTCCACTCCTCGACACGGATTTCCAAATCCACAGCAAACTCATGGTGGACGACACTTACATCACTAGAAAACCGCAATTTTTACATATTTTAAAATATAATAAGTTTAGAAATTTTGCGGTTTTCCCCCGAAATCCAGCAATATCATAAAATCTCAAGAAATCCTCATAAGTGCATATATCAATGATAATGAATGCGTATGATATCAATAATCAAGTTGCGATGTGTGATTAATGTATTAAGCATGAACAATTAATATGATGAAGTACATGCACATGAATAGCAATACTACGGTTTCATTTTTAAGGAATTAAAGGCAATAGTACCAGTTTAAGTATCAATTAGTAAAAGGTTTCAATTTAAAAGTTATCTAGTGTGGTGGCATGGCAATTACCAGGGTGTGTGTGTAAACATGAATAGTGCTCGTGCTGCATATAAAAACCCTGGTAATGGTGCAGGTGTCCTATGAAATGGTTTCGTACAGGTATGTCAATATAATGCATGGATGCAGCAAATAGTCAATTAAGTATTTCACCCCTAATTACTAACATTACTAAGGATTTATAAGTTACTAAAACTATCGGGCGGCTTGCGCCATCCAACGATAGTCCCCCGTAGATGTTACATCTACTCACCGGGATCCCTGGCTAGCTGTGTCCAATCACCGCCTTTCCCTTTCGCGCCGCGTCTGACGTCTCCGCGACCGAACCTGGAATTTACATCAATACCAAATATAAGGTTACATATCAAGAACGACGCAAAACCCCAACGAAACTACTAAAGTTCGCTAGCTAGGTACAACGTGCACAAAGTGCGCGGAACACACGCGAAAATCGCAAAAACTGCCAAAAAACGCCGATTTGGTCGCCCGGCAAAACTAAAACCCGACTACCCAAAAATCCGCACTCACGCATACTAAAATTCGTAGGACAAGCCATTACAATCATCAAGATATCAAAAATAATTCATCACATAATTTTTATACAAAACTAGTAAGCATTTGCATTCCAAAATCGGTGCAAAAATCGCCGATTTGCGACAAAACGACTACAATTTAGCATAATCACCCAAGCACACTACAAGCAATCTACAAACACTAATTACAACACAATAGCAATGATTCCAATCCTAATTTCCATAAACAACCATTTCTTGAATTTATAACTTAGCATAATCCAAATCAATTTCCACACTTGAAAACTTAATTTAACACAACAAAAGCCCACATAAGAAAATTAATCACTTAGATTAGGTTAGCAAAATACTAGATAGCAAAGTAAATTAATTAATCTAATAATGGATTTCTAAACCCTAATCAACTCATTAACATGTTTCACAATCCAATTCCATACAAAAACCCTCTCTTGAAAATCCTAAAACAACAATTTCACACTTCTAAATTTAACTAAATTAGCATAGTTGAAGACTACATAAACAAGGTGATCATATAGATTAGTTAATTAACCACTAGATTAACTATAAAACAACTTAATTAACTATTATGGCTTCAAAACCCTAGTTAAATTTTTCAACCCAAACCTAAGAAAACTAGATTAAAACTACACTAAATTAACACTACAACCATCTAACATAAGAAACTTAAACAAAAGAATTCAATTAGCAAGGGATTATACCTCAATTTGGGATCTAGCAAGAATGGATTTTGCTCCAAATGATGGCCTCAAGCATCAAGATCCAAGCTTGGGAGGTGAAGGAAAAGAAAGATGAAGGAGGGTTTTAATTTGCAAGCTTTAAATTGAAATTTTGATGTGTTAAACTTGAAGAATTGTGAAGAAAATGAGAAGAAAAGAGTTGAAGAGGATGAGGTGCAGGTTTCGGCCAGCAAGAGGGCATGGGGGAGGGTGTGGGCAAGTGGGGAAAGTCAAGGGTCAAGTTTCCAAAGTCAAATGCACCATACCTTATTAACAATATTTAAAATAAATCAAAAAAACCCTTAAATCAACTCAAGAAAGCAACCAAAGAAAAGAGGCCAGAAATTTCTGGACTTGGTCAGGGTTGGGCTGTCCAAGGGCTGAGGGAAAAGAGAGAGGGGTTTTACAAAAGAAATTTTATGCAAAAAGGCCCCCTACAACTCAAAAATTGCAAGTTTTAGCTCAAAATTCAATAAATTCGTTTCATAACATAAAAATTTGTTAAAAATCAAAATAAATTACTAAAAATTTATGTTATCACTAGATTATAATTATCATAATTTTAGAGATTAAAATTAGCCCGGAAAAATTTGTATTTATCGCTAATTTAATGTATTTCCTTACCGGCTTAAAATAATATTAAAAAATTGAAAAATTAGGGAAAATTTTTAAACGACCAGAATTTCATAATTAACTCATTAGCTACTAAAAACAAGTAATTACCTATCCATTTAAGGTATAATTAGCCCTAAACTGCAAAATAACAAGAAAGACGGTTTTCGGAAAAATACCGAATTTTCACCGAATTTCAGGAAAACACCAAAACGACTTTTCAAGACGCTACAATCTTCCCCCCTTAAAGAAATTCGGTCCCCGAATTTAAAAATATTACTACGCGTACCTTCAAAGAGATGGGGATATTTCTTCCTCATCTCGCCCTCGGTCTCCCAGGTAACCTCCTCGCTGCTCGGGCTACGCCAAAGGACCTTGACGGTTGGTATAATCTTCGACCTCAACTTCTTCACCTGCCGATCCAGGATGGCCACCGGCTGCTCTGCAAAAGAAAGGTCGCGCTCTAGCTGGACTGTCGGGTGCTGAATCGCATGCGAAGGGTCGTGAAGGTACTTGCGGAGCATCGAAACATGGAAGACGGGGTGAACATCAGGAAAGCTGGGAGGAAGGGCCAAACGATAAGCAACAGCGTCAACCCGCTCGAGGATCTCGAAGGGACCTACGAATCTAGGGCTAAGCTTCCCCTTTCGCCCAAAACGCATCACGCCCTTCATCGGAGAGACCCTCAGAAAAACATGGTCGCCAACTGCGAACTCTAATCTGCGACGGCGCCTGTCTGCATACGATTTCTGCCTGCTCTGAGCCGCTCTCATCCGGTCTCGGATCAACTGTATCTTCGCTGTCGTCTCCTCAACAAGCTGCGGCCCCAAAATGCTGCTCTCGCTGAGCTCTGTCCAACAAACGGGCGATCTGCATCTCCTCCCATACAATGCCTCGAAAGGTGCCATCTGAATAGTATCCTGGAAGCTGTTGTTGTAGGAGAACTCCACTAGAGGTAAATGATGATCCCAGCTACCACCAAAGTCTAAAACGCACGCTCTGAGCATGTCCTCGAGAGTCTGAATGGTCCGCTCTGACTGTCCGTCTGTCTGCGGATGAAACGCTGTGCTGAAGCTCAAACGAGTGCCCAAAGCCTCCTGAAGTCTCTGCCAAAGTCGGCTGGTGAACTGAGTGCCTCGATCTGACACGATACAAGTCGGTACGCCATGTAGTCGCACGATCTCGTCAATATAGAGCTGAGCATACTGAGCGAAGCTGAAAGTCGTCTTCACTGGAAGGAAGTGAGCCGCTTTCGTCAATCTATCCACGATCACCCAGATGGAGTCGTACCCTCGACTGGTCCTGGGTAGACCCACAACGAAGTCCATCGAAATCTGCTCCCATTTCCACTCTGGTATGGGTAACGGCTGTAGCTCTCCTGCGCGCCTCTGGTGCTCGGCCTTGACTTGCTGACAAGTCAGGCATCTCGAAACGAACTCCGCAATGTCCCTCTTCATCCCGTCCCACCAGTAGGTCTCTCTCATATCATGGTACATCTTGGTGGAACCGGGGTGGACACTATACACAGATCGGTGTGCCTCCTCAAGAATGTCGCGCCGCAATCCATCAGCATCTGGTACGCACAGTCTAGATCCATATCGTAAAATCCCCTGATCGTCAACCACGAACTCGGAAAATCTGCCCTGTCCCATCTGTGCCATGATCTCAGAGCAACGGTCGTCACTGCGCTGTGCCTCATATATACGGTCAAGCAACTGTGGGCGTGCACGAACATGCGTGAGCTGTCCCCCTGTCTGAGTGAACTCGAACTCAACTCGGCTGTCGCATAACATCTGCCAATCTGCTGACGACTGCCTCTGCACTGCGCGCAAAAAGGATAGACTACCCCCGGGCCTCCTACTCAACGCATCAGCCACCACATTCGCCTTGCCTGGGTGATATAAGATCTCGTAGTCGTAGTCTTTCACCAACTCCATCCAACGACGCTGTCTGAGGTTCAGGTCTCGCTGCTGAAATATGTACTTTAAGCTCTTGTGATCGGTGAATATCTGACATGACTCGCCGTAAAGGTAATGTCGCCAAATCTTCAGTGCAAAGACCACTGCAGCCATCTCCAAATCATGAGTGGGGTAGTTCTGTTCATGCTTCTTCAACTGCCGAGAAGCATAAGCGATCACCCGGCCATGCTGCATCAATACGCATCCTAATCCCACTCGCGAAGCATCACAGTAGACAACAAATCCGCCTGATCCCGAAGGCAAAGATAATACCGGCGCCGTAGTCAAACAAGTCCGTAGCTGCTGAAAACTGCGCTCGCACTCCTCTGTCCAACCGAAAGGAACTCCCTTCCGGGTCAAACCGGTCAACGGTGCAGCTATACGGGAGAAGTCCTGAACAAAACGCCTGTAGTAGCCCGCCAGGCCTAGAAAACTACGGATCTCAGTAACCGATGTAGGTCGGGGCCACTGCTGAACAGCCTCAATCTTCTTCGGGTCCACACAAATGCCGTCTCTCGTAACCACGTGACCCAAGAATCCGACGCTGTCCAGCCAGAACGCACACTTGGAGAACTTCGCGAACAGCTGATGCTCCCTCAGAGTCTGTAACGTAATCCGCAAGTGCTGCTCGTGCTCCTCTCTGCTCCGGGAGTACACCAAGATATCGTCGATAAACACGATGATGAACAAGTCAAGATACGGCCTGAATGTACGGTTCATCAAATCCATGAATGCTGCTGGGGCATTGGTGAGTCCGAACGACATCACCAAAAACTCGTAGTGGCCATAGCGTGTACGGAAGCTGTCCTCGGTATATCCTCCTGTCGAACTCGCAGCTGATGGTATCCTGATCGCAAGTCGATCCTCGAAAAATACCCCGCACCCTGAAGCTGGTCGAACAAATCATCAATGCGCGGCAACGGATATCTGTTCCGAACGGTAACTTTGTTCAGCTGGCGGTAGTCGATACATAAGCGCAAACTTCCATCCTTCTTCTTGACAAACTGGACCGGAGCACCCCACGGAGAAACACTAGGTCGAATAAGCCCCTTATCTAACAAATCCTGCAACTGATCCTTCAGCTCTCGAAGCTCTGCCGGGGCCATCCGATAAGGTGGTATAGAAATAGGCCCCGAGCCGGGAATCAAATCAATGCAGAACTCAACATCGCGCTCAGGCGGTAGCCCAGGTAGCTCATCAGGGAAAACATCAGGGAACTCACAAACTACCGGGACCCGGTCTAACGGAACCTCTGCAGCTCGAGTATCACAAATAGACGCTAAGAATCCCTGACATCCCTTCCGCAAGAGCTGACCAGCGCGAAGAGACGAAATTAAGCTGGGAAGGGTGACACTGCGGTCTCCCTGAATAACAAGGACTGGCTCTCCCGGAAAGCTAAATCTGACTGCCTTCTCACGGCAGTCCACCGAAGCATAACAAGTGGCTAGCCAATCCATACCCAGAAGCACATCAAAGTCCAACATATCGAGGAGTATCAAATCAACTGATGAATCCCTCTCCCCGATACGAACGGAACACAAACGAAAAACAAAACGAGCGACAAACGACTCGCCTACCGGAGTAACAACAACAAGCGGCTGATCTAACGACGATGACTCACGGCCCAACATCGGTGCAAAGTGTGTAGATACGTACGAATGTGTGGAACCTGGGTCGAATAATACCCGTGCGTCGAAAGAACAAACTGGCAAGGTACCTGTCACAACGGCATTGGATGCCTGCGCATCCTGCGGTGTCAAAGCAAATACTCGGGCCTGTCCTCCACCGATAGCGGGCTGACCTCGACCTCGGCCTCTGCCTCCTCGTCCTCTCTGAACAGGACCGCCACGTCCACGGCCTCTCGGTGCACCTAACTGGCGTGGAGCATCGCCTGGGGTAGGAAGTAGGGCTCTCTGAGGAGGGGGTGGTGATGGTGGTAGGGTCACGTGCGGAACTGTCGCTGCTCCCTGTCGTCTCACCGGACAGTCTCTGACAAGATGGTGCAAACTCCCGCACCCAAAACACCCTGGAGACGGCTGCTGCCCCTGGGGATAAGAACCATATAACTGTCCCCGCCCAAATCCTCTACCAGGCCTATCTCTCGGAAAGAATCTGGCGCGCTGCCTCTGAGGCGGTACATCGGTGCGCATCCTCTTCGGCCCAGAAACGGCCGAAGTCTGTGATATGCGTGCCTCCATCCGCAATGCCGTATCCCTAGCAGCTGAATAAGTGTCGTAGTGCTGGGCGCCAATGGCAAGATATAGCTGGGAATCAAGTCCCTGTATGAACCTCTTCACCATCTTCTCCTCGGTATCCACCAAATACTGAGCATATCGGGATAACTGTGTAAACTGGATGTCATACTCAGACACCGTCATCCCAGGTGTCTTGACTAAGGCCTCGAAGCTACGAGCTCTGGCGTCACGAACGCTCTCTGGAAGGAAACGGGCTAGAAAGACCGCTGTAAACTCGGCCCAAGTCATAGGCGGCAGACCTGCAGCTCGACCTCTCAAGACTGACTCCCACCATGTCTGCGCGAGACCCTCTAGTCGGAAACTCGCAAGCTCTACCCATCGATCATCCGAACATCTCAGCGAACGGCAGATCCTGGCTAAACTGTCAAGGAACGTCTGTGGGTCCTCCGCTGTCTCGGTGCCGGTGAATACTGGAGGTCTCAGCCTCATGAAATCCTGTAGTGAAACCGGAATGGCCACGGTGGTAGTAGTAGGAGCAGGTATCATGGTCGTCTGTGATGTAGTAGGTACGTCATCCGGCCTCGGTGTACGACTGGCTGCAACTAGGGATCCTACCATCTGACGTAGCTCCTGCATGCCTCCCATCATCTGTCGCAACTCCTCCATACCGGTCTCGAGCCTATCCATACGGCCTGGGGAAGGTGGATCGGTCTGTCCCTGCGGCGTAGGCATACCACCCTGCTCAGTCCTAGTCTCGGACGAGCCAGCTCGAATCTCGTCTCTGGCGGCAGCCCTCTGTGCCCTCGTAGCCTTCGGCGGCATAGTGGTTGTTACAGGAAAACGGATAGTAAGGACAGTGCAATAGGATCAGAGGATACACGGAATTGAAGAAGGAATTTTTCAAGCAAGTATATCCTAAAGTCACTTAGGCGGAGTACCGTATCGTAAGTATGCCGCGGACATACGCACGCTACGTTACCCTGCTTAAGTCACTTACTCCATCTACCAAGGGTCATCCTACACTCAAAAAGGTAAAACCTATCGCTCTGATACCAACTTTGTCACGACCCGCAGGGTACGGAACGTGACTGGCACTTAAGTTTACAAAACGTCTAAAGGCGTCCGTAAAATAAGTAAGCCAAAAGCCCAGAAAACAAAACCAATTAAGCAAAAGAGTGAAGAAAACCCAAACATTTGGAAGCAAGTTTATCAAATAAGTCATATAAAACCCCCTTTTAAAAACAATACTAATTTTTTTTCCGAAAATTTCGGCAGAGTCTCCTTTGTAAATACTGGCCCCCAAAAATGGGTACAACAAGAATATATGTAAAACCAACAAATAAGGCATCCCCAAGCGGGAGCTAGCTCTTCGCCATAAGGCGGTCACAAATCCCACGCAATATAAATGACAGCAAGCATAATAATCATAATAAAGCATAAGAAAACATCATGTCGACTCAAGTGAGCTCGACCCCAAAATACAGCATAAAAGTCCCCAAACCTCACAGTCTCATCTCTAGGTCAATATACAATAAATCTGATAGAAACAGTAGATGGAGTACACTAGATACAAAGAATATACAAGGTGGTACAAAAATGATAACATAACCCACCTATGAGCAAATCTCGAGCTCAGGCAAAAGAGGCAAAAGAACAAGTGCGCCCGCCGCTACTGAACTGACGGAGCGGACCTGCAAAAGACTGTGGCACAACGGGGGTGAGTTGCCAACTCGTGAGTAATAAATAACATCTACAAAGGCTATCGTATGCATGCACACAAGCATCCTAGCATCTATAATACAGGTATGACTGGATGCACTAGCAGGTGTGTATATAACATCAGTGTACTAATATGTATGCAACATGAATATCTGAGGTCTCAATAGGTATATATAAGAAATATTTTATCTCTTTTTGTTTTTGAAACTCTTTTAGAATGCCAGCATAATGTCAATGAATCGACGAAAATCGGTGTCCAGCAACGACACCCAAAAGTTGTCTCAAATCTCATAAATGTATCTCTGGCCTCAGCCGTCTGGCTGACCCATCTCAAATATCAATATCTCATCATCTAGCGGCCACGGTCGGTATCCTCTGGATATCCGTCGTCCCAAACAGTCACCGGTAGGTAATCCGTCCCCTGCCAGGCTCAACGTCATCACCACATTCCTCTTGCCCCGGGGTACCTTACCGGGCCCACCATGTACCCGTGCCGGTTCCTCCACTCCTCGACACGGATTTCCAAATCCACAGCAAACTCATGGTGGACGACACTTACATCACTAGAAAACCGCAATTTTTACATATTTTAAAATATAATAAGTTTAGAAATTTTGCGGTTTTCCCCCGAAATCCAGCAATATCATAAAATCTCAAGAAATCCTCATAAGTGCATATATCAATGATAATGAATGCGTATGATATCAATAATCAAGTTGCGATGTGTGATTAATGTATTAAGCATGAACAATTAATATGATGAAGTACATGCACATGAATAGCAATACTACGGTTTCATTTTTAAGGAATTAAAGGCAATAGTACCAGTTTAAGTATCAATTAGTAAAAGGTTTCAATTTAAAAGTTATCTAGTGCGGTGGCATGGCAATTACCAGGGTGTGTGTGTAAACATGAATAGTGCTCGTGCTGCATATAAAAACCCTGGTAATGGTGCAGGTGTCCTATGAAATGGTTTCGTACAGGTATGTCAATATAATGCATGGATGCAGCAAATAGTCAATTAAGTATTTCACCCCTAATTACTAACATTACTAAGGATTTGTAAGTTACTAAAACTATCGGGCGGCTTGCGCCATCCAACGATAGTCCCCCGTAGATGTTACATCTACTCACCGGGATCCCTGGCTAGCTGTGTCCAATCACCGCCTTTCCCTTTCGCGCCGCGTCTGACGTCTCCGCGACCGAACCTGGAATTTACATCAATACCAAATATAAGGTTACATATCAAGAACGACGCAAAACCCCAACGAAACTACTAAAGTTCGCTAGCTAGGTACAACGTGCACAAAGTGCGCGGAACACACGCGAAAATCGCAAAAACTGCCAAAAAACGCCGATTTGGTCGCCCGGCAAAACTAAAACCCGACTACCCAAAAATCCGCACTCACGCATACTAAAAGTCGTAGGACAAGCCATTACAATCATCAAGATATCAAAAATAATTCATCACATAATTTTTATACAAAACTAGTAAGCATTTGCATTCCAAAATCGGTGCAAAAATCGCCGATTTGCGACAAAACGACTACAATTTAGCATAATCACCCAAGCACACTACAAGCAATCTACAAACACTAATTACAACACAATAGCAATGATTCCAATCCTAATTTCCATAAACAACCATTTCTTGAATTTATAACCTAGCATAATCCAAATCAATTTCCACACTTGAAAACTTAATTTAACACAACAAAAGCCCACATAAGAAAATTAATCACTTAGATTAGGTTAGCAAAATACTAGATAGCAAAGTAAATTAATTAACCTAATAATGGATTTCTAAACCCTAATCAACTCATTAACATGTTTCACAATCCAATTCCATACAAAAACCCTCTCTTGAAAATCCTAAAACAACAATTTCACACTTCTAAATTTAACTAAATTAGCATAGTTGAAGACTACATAAACAAGGTGATCATATAGATTAGTTAATTAACCACTAGATTAACTATAAAACAACTTAATTAACTATTATGGCTTCAAAACCCTAGTTAAATTTTTCAACCCAAACCTAAGAAAACTAGATTAAAACTACACTAAATTAACACTACAACCATCTAGCATAAGAAACTTAAACAAAAGAATTCAATTAGCAAGGGATTATACCTCAATTTGGGATCTAGCAAGAATGGATTTTGCTCCAAATGATGGCCTCAAGCATCAAGATCCAAGCTTGGGAGGTGAAGGAAAAGAAAGATGAAGGAGGGTTTTAATTTGCAAGCTTTAAATTGAAATTTTGATGTGTTAAACTTGAAGAATTGTGAAGAAAATGAGAAGAAAAGAGTTGAAGAGGATGAGGTGCAGGTTTCGGCCAGCAAGAGGGCATGGGGGAGGGTGTGGGCAAGTGGGGAAAGTCAAGGGTCAAGTTTCCAAAGTCAAATGCACCATACCTTATTAACAATATTTAAAATAAATCAAAAAAACCCTTAAATCAACTCAAGAAAGCAACCAAAGAAAAGAGGCCAGAAATTTCTGGACTTGGTCAGGGTTGGGCTGTCCAAGGGCTGAGGGAAAAGAGAGAGGGGTTTTACAAAAGAAATTTTATGCAAAAAGGCCCCCTACAACTCAAAAATTGCAAGTTTTAGCTCAAAATTCAATAAATTCGTTTCATAACATAAAAATTTGTTAAAAATCAAAATAAATTACTAAAAATTTATGTTATCACTAGATTATAATTATCATAATTTTAGAGATTAAAATTATCCCGGAAAAATTTGTATTTATCGCTAATTTAATGTATTTCCTTACCGGCTTAAAATAATATTAAAAAATTGAAAAATTAGGGAAAATTTTTAAACGACCAGAATTTCATAATTAACTCATTAGATACTAAAAACAAGTAATTACCTATCCATTTAAGGTATAATTAGCCCTAAACTGCAAAATAACAAGAAAGACGGTTTTCGGAAAAATACCGAATTTTCACCGAATTTCAGGAAAACACCAAAACGACTTTTCAAGACGCTACATTTAATGATCGTGGGGATCCGAATCTCCGGCAGCCATGGACTAAGCTGCCGTTAATTACCCCTCGCCTTTGGAGCGAGGGAACCTCCGATTGACGGGTTAAACTGGTCATGCGAACTCAATGTGCGGTGTACGTGTGTTATGTTTTGAAAGGGGGGTTTTGGGTATATCGGGAGCCACGCAGAGTTTTTACGGTGGTCCCGCTACCCGGATAGTGGGCTGGGGGTCAAGGGGGCTAGCAGCCCCCTTGCGGGGTGCGGGGCAGCGTCCCGTTAGAAAATTTTTTCTAACAGGGACAGTGTCGTGGAGCACGTGTGTGTGCAAATTTGTATATATATGTATATGTATATGTATGTACATAAAAAGAGGGGGAAAAGGCATCCAAAGGATGCGTAGGGCCAGCGCCTTGGGCGCTGTGCGCCCAGGTGCTGTGCGCCCAGGTGCTGTGCGTGCCACGTGTCGGCACGTGGGCGCTCTGCGCTTGAGCGCTGTAGCGCAAGCGTGCCACGTGTCGGCATGTGGGCGCTTTGCGCTTCAGCGCCTGACGCTTGAGCGCAAGTGCGCCACGTGTCGGCACGGGGGCGACTTGCTCTTGAGCGCTGGGCGCTTGGGCGTAAGTGCGCCACGTATCGTCACGGGGGCGACTTGCGCCAGAGCGCTGTGCGCTTGAGCGCAAGAGCGCCACGTGTCGGCACATGGGCGCTTTGCGCTCGAGCGCAGGGCGCTGTTGTGCAAGCGCGCCACGTGTCGGCACGTGGGCGCTTTGCGCTTGAGCGCAAGCACGCCACGTGTCGGCACGTGGGCGCTCTGCGCTTGAGCGCCGGCGAGGAAAAGAGGCTTTTAGCCTAAAAAGATTCTCGGAAGAGAAATCAGAGTGGAGTTGGACTCCTAAGTGTGTTTTTGGGGTTAATGGAAGGGGTTCTTCTTCTTCCTCCTCTGTTAGCTGGATCTTGAAGATCAAGAGATGTGAGATCTCAAAATCTCTCCTTTTTAGGATCTAAAGACAGATCCAAGTTCCCCTTTGTGGGTTTGGTGGTGAAAAACTATCTTGTTTTTGAACAGGAAGAGTAAAACTCTTGATTTAATTCAAGAGAAAGAAGAAGGTTTTGGAACCTTGAGAAAGGAGAAAAGATCTCAGATCTAATTTTTTGGAGAGAATGAAAAGTATATTACTTTATTCATCATCATGTTGCCTTTTATAGGCTTACATATTTGCATATAGCCCCTTGGGCTTTGCAAAATGGCGTTTTGCCCATCCCATGGCTCATGTGCCATTTTATTTTTGCACATAAGCCATGGGCTTACAAAATATTGGCTTTGTGCCCATTTTGCATATATTCATGTATAAAAAAATTACATAAAAATTATTTATTACATGATTTTGTTGTTGGCATGGCGGAAGGCCGGACGCTTCGTGTTCGGGCTCGACCTGGGCATTGGCCCACTTGCTTGGGCTTGGGCCTACTTGGCTTGGGGTTGACCTTGACTTTGACTTGGTCAACCGGGGTGCAAATTTTGACTTCAACAAAGTGCCCCCCATCAATAAATGCACACCACATATGTGAGTCGTGGGCATGAAATTGATGGATTATCTTTCACGTGGAGGCGACTTGCCTTGTTTCCCACTCTTTGGGATGCGCCGCCCTTTTTACGATGTGGACGGTCGACGCTTGACGCGTCTCCGAGACGGAGTGTCCGTGGTAGACGTTTTCCTGGCCCGGAGCGATCTGGTTCCTGCTTTGTAGGAAGCCTGCACTGCCCTTTTTACGACCTGGACGCTCGACGCTCTGATCCGGAGCTATTTGGGTTTCCAATTTGCGGGAGCCTGCACTGCCCTTTTTGCGACATAGACGGTCGACGCTCTGATCCGGAGCGATTTGGGTTCCCAATTTGCGGGAGCCTGCACTGCCCTTTTTGCGACATAGACAGTCGACGCTCTGTTACAGAGCGATTTGGGTTCCCAATTTGCGGGAGCCTGCACTGCCCTTTTTGCGACATAGACGGTCGACGCTCTGATCCGGAAGGATTTGGGTTCCTAATTTGCGGGAGCCTGCACTGCCCTTTTTGCGACATAGACGGTCGACGCTCTGTTACGAAGCGATTTGGGTTCCTAATTTGCGGGAGCCTGCACTGCCCTTTTTGCGACATAGACGGTCGACGCTCTGTTACGAAGCGATTCGGGTTCCCAATTTGCGGGAGCCTGCACTGCCCTTTTTGCGACATAGACGGTCGACGCTTTGATCCGGAGCGATTTGGGTTCCCAATTTGCGGGAGCCTGCACTGCCCTTTTTGCAACATAGACGGTCGACGCTCTGTTACGAAGCGATTTGGGTTCCCAATTTGCGGGAGCCTGCACTGCCCTTTTTGCGACATAGACGGTCGACGCTCTGATCCGGAGCGATTTGGGTTCCCAATTTGCGGGAGCCTGCACTGCCTTTTTTGCGACATAGACGGTCGACGCTCTGTTACGAAGCGATTTGGGTTCCCAATTTGCGGGAGCCTGCACTGCCCTTTTTGCGACATAGACGGTCGACGCTCTGATCCGGAGCGATTTGGGTTCCCAATTTGCGGGAGCCTGCACTGCCCTTTTTGCGACATAGACGGTCGACGCTCTGATCCGGAGCGATTTGGGTTCCCAATTTGCGGGAGCCTGCACTGTCCTTTTTGCGACATAGACGGTCGACGCTCTGTTACGAAGCGATTTGGGTTCCCAATTTGCGGGAGCCTGCACTGCCCTTTTTGCGACATAGACGGTCGACGCTTTGATCCGGAGCGATTTGGGTTCACAATTTGCGGGAGCCTGCACTGCCCTTTTTGCGACATAGACGGTCGACGCTCTGTTACGAAGCGATTTGGGTTCCCAATTTGCGGGAGCCTGCACTGCCTTTTTTGCGACATAGACGGTCGACGCTCTGTTACGAAGCAATTTGGTAGACGTGCCCCCGGCACGGAGTGTCGCTGGTCGACGTTTCCCCGAGGCGGAGTGTCTGCTGTCGATGTGCCCCCGGCACGGAGTGTTTGCTTGACGTTTCCCCGAGGCGGAGTGTCGCTGTTTGACGCAAAGGTCGATGTTGGAATTGGTTGGTTTGATTTGTTTGACTTGAGTTGACATCAGCATCGCTATACTGGAATATGGTACCAGGAGCGAATCATCGTCTGCCATGAGAGGATTTGGGATTGGTTTTTTTTATTGGCATCTGCATTGCTGCACTGGAATAATGCCAGGAGCAACTCATCATTTGCCTCGGGAGGATTTGGGAATTGGTGGCTTAGGAGACAGGTTTATATCCCTGTCACCTAAGACTTTTCAATTTTATGGGCCGTAAGGGTACCATAAAAGCATTTTCTCCCTACGAGTCGAAAGGATCTCGTAGGTGTATTTTCTCCTTGGGAGTCGTGGGGACTCCTAAGTGTATTGCTCCTTTGTGAGTCGTGAAGATCTCACGCGGGAATTTTCTCCTCACAAAGTCGAGAGGACTTTGCGAGTGCATTTCATCTTTTTTTTACGAGTTTGCGCCCTTTCGGATTTTCACAAACTCGCCGGCAGTCCTGCTTTTTTTTTACTCACGGAGCCCTTTCGGGTTTTCATCCGTGCCCATTTTGCTTGTGGACATACCATTTTTTTTGGTGGGACTTTGAATGTGGCCCCACCGGTAGGACTTGGAAGAGATTGGGATTGTTTTACGCCCGTGGATTGTATACGGTTTTGCAGGATGTATGATCCAGACCGTAGGGCCGGAAAAATTTCAGGACTTTGTTGGCGTCTGCATCACTGCACTGGAATGTGGTACCAGGAGCGACTCATCATTCGCCGTTGGGGTATGGGATTTGGAATTTGGTTGGCGTCTGCATCGCTGCACTGGAATATGGTACCAGGAGCGACTCATCATTCGCCACTTGGGGATTGGGGAGCGATGGCTTAGGAGACAGGTTTAGATCCCTATCGCCTAAGGCTTTTCAATTTTATGGGCCGTGAGGGTCCCATAAAAGCATTTTCTCCCTGCGAGTCGTAAGGATCTCGCAGGTGTATTTTCTCCTTAGGAGTCGTGAGGACTCCTAAGTGTGCTTTTCCTTTGTGAGTCGTAAGGATCCCACAAAGGTTTGTTCTCCTCATGTATCGTGAGGACACATGAGTGGATTTCCCTCGTTCCCAGTTTAATGACTTAGAGGTCGACTGTTTCCAGTTTAACGACTTAGAGGTCATCTGTTTCCAGTTTAACGACGCGGTGGTCATCAGTTTCTAGTTTAACGACTTAGAGGTCTGCTGTTTCCAGTTTAACGACTTAGGGGTCTATTGTGCCCAGTTTAACGACTTAGCGGTCATCTGTTTCCAGTTTAACGACTTGGAGGTCATCTGTTTCCAGTTTAATGACGTAGAGGTCATCTGTTTCCAGTTTAACGACGTGGTGGTCATCTGTTTCCAGTTTAATGACTTGGAGGTCATCTGTTTCCAGTTTAAAGACTTAGGGGTCTATTGTGCCCAGTTTAACGACTTAGCGGTCATCTGTTTCCAGTTTAAAGACTTAGAGGTCTTCTGTTTCCAGTTTAAAGACTTAGAGGTCTGCTGTTTCCAGTTTAACGACTTAGAGGTCATCTGTTTCCAGTTTAAAGACTTAGGGGTCTATTGTGCCCAGTTTAACAACTTAGCGGTCATCTGTTTCCAGTTTAAAGACTTAGAGGTCTTCTGTTTCCAGTTTAAAGACTTAGAGGTCTGCTGTTTCCAGTTTAACGACTTAGAGGTCATCTGTTTCCATTTTAAAGACTTGGTGGTCATCTGTTTCCAGTTTAACGACGTAGAGGTCATCTGTTTCCAGTTTAACGACATGGAGGTCATCTTACGAGGAGCTTAGAGAAGACACCCGATTGAGCAGTTATCAGGGGCACCGCTGGAGCTTGCATGAGATGCCTTATTTCTTTGTTGGTGTTGATGGCCTTGCCCCCAGCCGGGGCCAAGAAAAGTCGTCCAAATACCGACTTTGCATTCGAATACGGCAATCAAAAATTGTTAACCCCTGCAAATAGAAACATTATTTCAGTATAGGCAATCGATATGTATATTGATTGAGTTCGCATGAATGCTTAACCCGAAATATGGGAGGAGAGATTGGTCCCACCGGGCGTGCCAGAATCTGTAGGGTGTTTTTCGTCACCCCATTGAGATGGGAATACGCGCGCGCTTGTCAGGCGTACTACAGATTCCCCCTGCCTAGGGTAGGCCGGGGTTTAATGATCGTGGGGATCCGAATCTCCGGCAGCCGCGGACTAAGCTGCCGTTAATTACCCCTCGCCTTTGGAGCGAGGGAACCTCCGATTGACGGGTTAAACTGGTCATGCGAACTCAATGTGCAGTGTACGTGTGTTATGTTTTGAAAGGAGGGTTTTGGGTATATCGGGAGCCACGCAGAGTTTTTACGGGGGTCCCGCTACCCGGATAGCGGGTTGGGGGTCAAGGGGGCTAGTAGCCCCTTGCGGGGTGCGGGGCAGCGTCCCGTTAGAAATTTTTTTCTAACAGGGACAGTGTCGTGGAGCACGTGTGTGTGCAAATATGTATACATATGTATATATATATGCATGTACATAAAAAGAGGGGGAAAAAGCATCCAAAGGATGCGTAGGGCCAGCGCCTTGGGCGCTGTGCGCCCAGGTGCTGTGCGCTCAGGCGCTAGCGTGCCATGTGTCGGCATGTGGGCGCTCTGCGCTTGAGCGCTGTAGCGCAAGCGCGCCACGTGTCGGTACGTGGGTGCTTTGCGCTTCAGCGCCTGACGCTTGAGCGCAAGTGCGCCACGTGTCGGCACGGGGGCGACTTGTGCTTGAGCGCTGGGCGCTTGGGCGCAAGTGCGCCACGTGTCGGCACGGGGGCGACTTGCGCCAGAGCGCTGGGCGCTTGAGCGCAAGCGCGCCACGTGTCAGCACGTGGGCGCTTTGCACTCGAGCGCAGGGCGCTGTTGTGCAAGCGCACCACGTGTCGGCACGTGGGCGTTTTGCGCTTGAGCGCAAGCGCGCCACGTGTCGGCACGTGGGCGCTCTGCGCTTGAGCGCCGGCGAGGAAAAGAGGCTTTTAGCCTAAAAAGATTCTCGGAAGAGAAATCAGAGTGGAGTTGGACTCCTAAGTGTGTTTTTGGGGTTAATGGAAGGGGTTCTTCTTCTTCCTCCTCTGTTAGCTGGATCTTGAAGATCAAGAGATGTGAGATCTCAAAATCTCTCCTTTTTGGGATCTAAAGACAGATCCAAGTTCCCCTTTGTGGGTTTGGTGGTGAAAAACTATCTTGTTTTTGAACAGGAAGAGTAAAACTCTTGATTTAATTCAAGAGAAAGAAGAAGGTTTTGGAACCTTGAGGAAGGAGAAAAGATCTCAGATCTAATTTTTCGGAGAGAATGAAAAGTATATTACTTTATTCATCATCATGTTGCCTTTTATAGGCTTATATATTTGCATATAGCCCCTTGGGCTTTGCAAAATGGCGTTTTGCCCATCCCATGGCTCATGTGCCATTTTATTTTTGCACATAAGCCATGGGCTTATAAAATATTGGCTTTGTGCCCATTTTGCATATATTCATGTATAAAAAAATTACATAAAAATTATTTATTACATGATTTTGTTGTTGGCACGGCGGAAGGCCGGACGCTTCGTGTTCGGGCTTGACCTGGGCATTGGCCCACTTGCTTGGGCTTGGGCCTACTTGGCTTGGGGTTGACCTTGACTTTGACTTGGTCAACCGGGGTGCAAATTTTGACTTCAACAAAGGGAAAGAAAAAATTCCTGAGAAAATTTCCCTCGATGGTGGAGTTGTCAAAGAACCCGTAGCAAGGAACCCGCCTAAGAAAAACAAGGTGGATTACAACGTCCTGGCACATCTGAGGAAAATACCCTCACAACTGAGCATATTGGATGCTCTCCTCCTGTTCAAAGAGGCACGAGATTCTCTGATCAAGGCATTACAAGTGCCTGAACAGTTCCAAACTTTACTCGTAGAAGAGAAGATGAAAGATGAACTGGCAGAGGCCCACACGGCTGACATTACATTCAGCGATGAAGATCTCTTTCTCGGTATGTGCGAACATAACCGCCCGTTATACATCACCGGGTACTGCCACGACATCACAATAGGGAAAATCCTTGTCGACAACGGATCCTCTGTCAACCTTCTCAACGTTAGGGTGCTGAAGGAAATTTGCATGAACGTTCAACACTTGGCCCGAGACAAAATTACCATCTCTGGGTTCGACTCACATTCGTCACGGACACTTGGGTCCATAATTCCGACGTTACGCTTCAGGCTGCTCATCACTGACATCAAATTTCACGTCATTGACGCTAAGACTTGCTATAATGCTTTGCTCGGTAGGCCCTGGTTACACGAGTACAACGTCATCCTTTCTACACAACATTAGTGTATGAAGTATTTCAAGGACGGCTCGGAGTATACCTTCACGGGAGAGCTAAACCCATTCTTCGTAAACGAGGTCTGGAGATATGAAGATGCAAAGTACTTCCTACCCGATTTCGAAGATACAGAAAGGTGTCATAAGCCGGAGGATTAACAGAAGTCCGTCGCCACTATCCCGATCTTTGGGAGCAATTCTGAGGAAGATGAAGAAATAGTCTACTCGAGGAAACCCCAGAAAGAAAATAGCAGGCCTGGATTATCTACTCCTATTTTGGTCTTTGGCAGTGACTCCGAGGACGAGACCAACGCAGTGTTCTCCATCCGCCCGTCAGTACAAACCCTCACCGGAGCCAATCAGAGTCTGCAAATCATAATGGCTCCACCTCGGTATTATTAGGAACTTGATGCGCTCGATACATATAGCATCTAAGAACAACAGAATTTCTACGTCCCTCCTAGATGAAGAGGTGAAAAGGTGATCCTCTTCTACCAATCTACGGAGACCAGGGTAGAGAAAGAAGTCTGGCACGGTGCCGATTTTGCACTCGACAGGCTTCAACCAATCCGTCTGCCAAGATACTATGCGGAGAGATTGAAAAGGTTGTTAAGGTGCCAAGGTGTACTCTTTTGAGCAAACTGTTCGGCAAGCCCAATTCTACAAAAATATTTGGGATATCCTTGGAACCCAGCGAAAGATGCCCAATGGGAAGATGGAGACAACCGAGCTCGGATACATTCGGTCCAAGAAACGGGAGCATTTCTACAGCTGCTGTTTCATAAACAGCTCCAGAGAAGAGGAAAATGCTATTCCAAATAGCCGTGATGTTGAAACAGAGTGAAATCCTGCTCTAAGAACGTTAAGTCCATTGATCGAAGAACAAATAGACAAGCTAATAAAAAAAGCTTGTCAAAAGAGCCGAGACAATTACAGCCGTGAAATGGCCATTTATGAAAAGGCCAGGACGCAGCGCCTCAATCAGCAATCTGCGGAGAAAGAAGACTGCAATGCCCTTTATCCCCGGCCCGCTGCATGTCCTCGCAAAAGGGAAAAATCCCGAAATAGAGGCAAAAACAGGACAAAGAGCACAAACAATATTCGCAAACAACAAGGCGGATTTAAGAAGCCGTGCTATCAAGAAAAACTCGGTTAGAACTCGTCCTTTATAAAGAAGATGGGTTGGGAATACTCTTTCCCTCAAAACAAGACGAGAAAAATATTCAACCTTTTCATGAAGTATCAAATGATGATGCTCCCGGAGTCTCGGCACCCCGAACAAATAAACGAGGTCCATCATGCGGATTATTTCTCCTGCCACCGAGCAATAGGTCATCCCCTTAAAGATTGCTTCACCTTCAAAGACTGGGTAGAATACCGGTATCAACAAGGCAGGTTTGCTTTATCCGACAACTGGAGAGTAACCCTGCTACAAAAGCATGAGCCAAAAAGGACATATTCCGTGAGGCTAGGACTAGCTTAACCATAAAAAGGGATGCGAACTCGTACCTGCCATATGATAACACTCTCAAAAGAGGGAGGGTACGAGACTATGGATGACCCCCACATGTGCTTCTAGGACGAGGTAATCTCCGAGTTTCCACCAGCACCAAAGGAGCTGGAAGACGGGATACACACCACGGCGGACAACCTAAGAAAAATTGACTTAGGGATGGAAGAAGATCCGAGGCTAACGTTTGTCAGTGAGCTACTGTTCAGTTGATAAAACTGCACTTTTGATATGACATTTTCCTTACTTTTCTTAAATATCTAAATGTGTTTATTATAAATATGACACATATAAGGATTTATCTGTAAAAAATACAATTCTCATATGTTTATATATTATAATTAACATTATGAAGGAAAATATATGCATATAATATTTATATAATATTTTGATAATGTAAATATGCATATCATATCAAATATCCTTAATCAATATTCTTAAAATATAATATCATATAAAATGGTTAGGATAATATCTCAAAAATACAAAATATTACTGATAATATTTGTTGAGATATTGTGCAGAAATTATATCAGGAGTGGAATCAAGGAAATCCGAGATATCGAGATCAAATCTGTCGAAATATTAAAGTAAATCGAAGAAATCAATTCTGCCAGAGACTTAGAGAAGATTTCCAAAATCCAGATATCCAAAAGATCACCACATGTCAGCTAGATGAAGCTCCAGAAATTTGCCAAGACCCCACCAAAGTGCGGCCCAACCGCGGCCCAACCCTACAATATGCGGCGGATCTGCGGCTATATATGGGAGTTGGGATTTGGGATTTTCTGTGTAGGATCGTCTTAACAAACTCTAATTTATGGAATCTAGAGATTGCAACTTCTGTGACTATAAATAGAACCCAGAGCCCCTCATGGAAGATCATCAAACCGAAGAGATTACGAAATTCAAGTTGACTCATGCATCCAGGTTAATCAATCAGCTGTTCATTTACCTCCTTCAAGATAGATCGAGAAGCAAACTAGGGTTTTGTATTCCACTTTCTACAAGAACAAAAAGTGTAATTGATCAAGTTGATTAATAAAGGTAGTTGTTTTATTCTTATTGCATTTATTTTTTTATTTATATTATGATCTCTATCCGTTCTTCTATCTCCATCATGCACGAGTAATTCACCGCTTGATAGGGTTCGTAGGATTATGATAGATCAATGGAAGATGAAAAATTTCTTAACTTCTTTTAAGTCTTATGAAGTTTATAAACTTTATAAAAATAAATGTTAACATCCTAATCGGGCGCACTATCAATTTATTGATAGTCTTGACCGCGATCTGAGATTAGATTAACAATTGTTTTGTTAAAAGCTAGACTTGAATAGAGATCAATGAAAGGACAAGGGTCAATAGCGTGGAAACCCTAGTTTCTTCCAAGAACCTTAATTCTCATTCATCACCAACAATCTAGTTTTAAATCTATCAATAGATAAAATGAGGCATCTTTATTAGTAATCCATTACTACTAAATCCGAACGAACCCTACAAGCCCTCTTTTGACATAAAATCTACATCTTTTTTTAAACTAGATTTATTTTCTACATCCGTATTTTGACGTAGAATACCTTTAAAGATTGCTTCACCTTCAAAGACTGGATAGAATACCGGTATCAACAAGGCATGTTCGCTTTATCCGACAGCTGGAGGGTAACCCCGCCACAAAAGCATGAGCTAAAAAGGACCTATACCGTGAGGCTAGGACCATCTCAACCACAAAAAGGAAAGCAAACTCGTACCTGCCATATGATAACACTCTCAAAAGAGGGAGGGCACGAGACTATGGATGACCCCGCATGTGCTTCGAGGACGAGGTATTCTCCGAGTTTCTACCAGCACCAAAGGAGCTGGAAAACAGGATACGCACCACGGCGGACAACCTAAGAAAAATTGACTTAGGGACGGAAGACGATCCGAGGCCAACGTTCGTCAGTGAGCTACTATCTGAAAAACAGGTAACCACGTTAAAAGACGTGCTCAGTGCAATCGTAATGCCTACGAAAGTGTGCTACTTAGATTTTTCTTTTTCTCCTTCTCTTGAATAACAAGTTTGCTCGGGACGATCAAAATTAAGTTTGGTGGTATTTGTTCAGTCGATAAAACTGCACTTTTGATATGACATTTTCCTTACTTTTCTTAAATATCTAAAGGTGTTTATTATAAATATGACACATATGAGGGTTTATCTGTAAAAAATACTATTCTCATATGTTTATATATTATAATTAACATTATGAAGGAAAATATATGCATATAATATTTATATAATATTTTGATAATTTAAATATGCATATCATATCAAATATCCTTAATCAATATTCTTAAAATATAATATCATATAAAATGGTTAGGATAATATCTCAAAATTACCAAATATTACTGATATTATTTATTGAGATATTGTGCAGAAATTATATCAGGAGTGGAATTAAGGAAATCCGAGATATCGAGATTAAATCTGCCGAAATATTAAAGTAAATCGAAAAAATCAATTCTGCCAGAGACTTAGAGAAGATTTCCAAAATCCACATATCCAAAAGATCACAACATGTCAACTAGATGAAGCTCCAGAAATTTGCATCCAAGACCCCACCAAAGTGCGGCCCAACCGCGGCCAAACCTTACAATATGCGGCGGATCCGCGGCTATATAGAGGAGTTGGGATTTGGGATTTTCTGTGTAGGATCGTCTCAACAAACCCTAATTTATGGATTCTAGAGATTGCAACTTCTATGACTATAAATAGAATCCATAGCCCCTCTTGGAAGATCATCAAACTGAAAAGATCACGAAGTTCAAGTTGACTCACGCATCCAGGTTGATAAATCGGCTGTTCATTTACCTCCTTCAAGATAGATCGAGAAGCAAACTAGGGTTTTGTATTCCACTTTCTTAAGGAACAAAAGTGTAATTGATCAAGTTGATTAATAAAGGTAGTTGTTTTATTCTTATTGCATTTATTTTTTTATTTACATCACGATCTCTATCCGTTCTTCTATCTCCATCACGCGGGAGTAATTCACCGCTTGATAAGGTTCGTAGGATTAGGGTAGATCAATGGAAGATGAAAAATTTCTTAACTTCTTTTAAGTCTTATGAAGTTTATAAATTTTAGAAAAATAAATGTTAACATCCTAATCGGACGCGCTATCAATTTATTGATAGTCTTGACCGCGATCTGAGATTAGATTAACAATTGTTTTGTTAAAGGCTAGACATGAATAGAGATCAATGAAAGGACAATGGTCAATAGTGTGGAAACCCTAGTTTCTTCCAAGAACCTTGATACTCATGCATCACTATGAATCTAGTTTTAAATCTAACAATAGATAAGAAGTCAACTTTATTAGTCATCCATTACTACTAAATCCGAACGAACCCTACAAGCCCTCTTCTGATATAAAATCTACATTTTTATTTAAACTAGATCTATTTTCAATATCTGTATTTTAACGTAGATCTAGAAACTATTCTCCACTATTCTTTATTTCTCTATTCTTCCTCTTTTTCAACACGTCTAAAGTAAGATTGAAAGATTCAACGTTTCCCTAAGGACGACCCGTACTCATCTCGGTCTAGCTACACACGACACTGTTTTCCCAATCAGAGCAAAGCTCTGTTCAAATTCCGAGGTTTGAAATGAAGCGACACTTCGTGAAGAGCGCCAGCAGTGGATGCGCCAGCACTGAGAGTCAAAGACTCTGAAACGGCGTTCGCATGCAAAGCAAGAGAGCGCTAAGCGCCAAATGCGCTAACCGCCAAGAGCACTTCATTACTTGCACATAGTTATAACAAGTTAAGTTATGCAGCGCATAAGCGCCTGACAAAGGAATAAAAAAGAATTAAAAATAAAAGGAGCACTTGGCAGATAATAAAATACTTAATTAGACTTTTTTTTATTACTATGTAAACAAATCGCCAAACATGGGATCACAAGGACAGGGGTTTGCAAAGCTAAGAATGAGATTATCCAGTCCCCTCTCTGTCTTCTCCACCATGTCAAAACGGCGATCTTCTCGAGGAGTAGCCACCCATCAATCAGCGCCGCACTCACCAGAGAAAGTGGAGATAACGACCAAACGAGCCCGTATCTGGCTCAGCAAATGGACAGAGCAATCCCTCAGGGCTTTAGTGATCAAATGCGCCTCGAAGAAGGACTCGATCTTGACTTCAGCAGCATCGAGAATTGCCGAGGTCATCTCTGCTGGAGGAGGGGGAATATCAGCGAGCACGGACGGAAGGATCATCTGAAGCCAAATACAGTGTGGGGGAAAAGGAGACCCTACACGAGTCAAGAGCTCGTACAGCGCTGCATCGCATTGGTCATCCGTAAGAGCAGGATCCACCAAGCGCGCAACAAAGCGAGGAACAATGTCCTGGATGGGCACTTCTCATGGTTGTCGACGAGCATGTGGGCGGTTACAAGCCATAGTTGAGAGGGTTCTTTGGAGACGAGAAAAGAAAGAAGCTTTTCTTCAGATTATGAAGACTAGGCACAGAAAATTTTGTGCATAGTGGAGCTATTTCCAAGACCTGGGAAATGAAAATTCTGGGGAATATAAGTTTGACCCAAAAGGAGGGTGAAGAGACTCCTCCAATAAAGCAGTGCTTTAGATACAGCGCCAAGCACGCTGCGCTACAACTAACGCACCTCGTGGAAAGCGCATAGGCACTAGCACCAGAGGCGCTGCGCTACAAGTAGCACCACGTGCAAAGCACATGTGTGCTAGCGCTAAGAACGCTGCGCTCTAAGTAGTGCACCATGGGCAGAGCGCATAAGCGCTAGCGCTGGAACTAAAAGCTCCCCACCGTTAGATCAAAAATCTAATAATAATGATAAATCATTAATTAAGCAGAATTAAATTCTGTTAAGGAAAGATTTCTCAAAATCTTTCCAAATAACAAGATTGTGCTCTGTAAATCAGAGCACCGTTGGATCAATGATCCAATGGTAAATAAAAATTACCAAAGACAATAAATTCTGCATGGAAAGATTTCCCAATCTTGGTAAAAAATAAGAAGATTATCTTCTGTAAACCAGAAGCCCTTGGATCAAAGATCCGACGGTGGGGAAATTCCCCAAATCAATTGGAGATAAGATCTCCTTAACTGAATGAACAAATCAGCCTCCACTATATAAACGACCCGAGACTTCAAGTCTCATACAGAGGAACCCCCCCATAAACTTTGAGAAAATCTCAAGAAGAAGAAGAAACTCTCGACGAAGGAAGATAATTCATTTTCAAGGTAAAAAGAATATACAGACGAAATCGTCTTAATATAATCAGAAGTACTTACTTCTTTCACAGATCATAGATCTATAAGACAAAGTTGTCTTTCACAAAAGAGATTATGAACATCTCATTATAAAGGGGGGGGAGAATTATTCAATTCTCTTGGGATCACAGATCCATAAAGGCAAAGGCTTTCATAAAAAAGAGATTGAAATATCTCCTATGAACTAAGAACTTTATTCTTAGAATTTTGAGACAAAGTCTCTTATCAAAGAACAGATAATCTGTAAAGCGCAAAGTTAACCTAAGAAGAGCCTTAGCGCTTCTAATCTAATAAGAGCCTTAGCGCTCCTAATTTAAAAGTGCCTTAGTGCTCTTCATCTAGCGCTCAGCGCTAAGCGCGTTACGTGCTCCTTACGCGTGCGCTGCATTACTAAAAGCACTCTGCAGTTAATTATATGGCACCAGCGCCAAACGCCTCAACGTTTCAACTATAGCGCATCTGCGCTCTTCATTTAGCGCAAAGTGTTGGATATAGTGCCCTCAGAGTCAATTATTGGATCACAGGCACGTGATTGCAATAATTGAGGGAGGACCTATACCGGTAGGACAGTCTTACTCAAGATGATAGTATGCTATCTGGTTTGTCTTTATCATCGTGTACTGCTTTAGATGACCTTACAGGTCACTATTACACATTGATAGAGCCCTTAGGATTCTTGCTTGATTGCCAGCAGTATGATGGCGATCATATACGTGGGAGCTGGGGTCTATAAGCACATCCTTAAAAGGTCCCTAGTCGTGGGAGTTTTCGAGACAGGGCATCGATACTCCAGAGTAGACTAGTGTATACAGTCGAGACCCCGACGAGGGGTGGTGGCCGGTCTCACAAGCCACTGGTGTCAGTCGGTTCACCTAAGATGTATACAGGTGCTCATTGGGTTATGAGTACACCGGACAGGACTCGCCGGGAACATGCTAGTTGGGATTATACCAGACGTCAGATAGCAGTTCCCTGGTGATATGTGTACAGGTTAGTTCATCGACCTGAGATCGTCATTTGTCTCGTGTGAGTTCCCACTGTACTTTGATTACTACCCTACCACGGCTCAAAGGAGTCGTGCAAACGGGTTTTAGTTGGGTACAGTCCCGAGCCACATGGAGGCAGTGAGCGGATCGGCAGGGGTTTCGTCTCTCCCGGTATTGGGGGTGAGATCGCGCTGTGTCTAGGAGAGCTATTACACAAAGCCCTCGGCCGAGGCAGGAGATTTACTGGTAGGTATTCCAGTGGTATCTCAGGGTGTTCTGGGCTACACTCCGACACGATTTGTACCGCTTTTGGGGGTCTGACTTTTACCAACCCCCTAGGCCCGCCATGCGATACTCATAGACGAACGGACCGAACAGTATGGATATTGTCACTGACAGGCTCAGTAGGGTGTCAGGATGAGTTGCTCATCGACTTCCCTTTTGGTCAATACTTGGTAGCCCGTTACGTACGGCTAATACCTCTGACGTGCTAGTGGTTAAATCCACAGCCAAAGTATTGACGAGTCTTTAGAGTCCCCCACAGACAGTTTCTCAAGTTTCGGGCGAAACGCTGTAGAGGCCGTATGGATATATGGCAGGGTTCGATCTTATACGTGCGGTATTGCACGGATCATGATCGGACGGATTATACTAGCGAGCTTTGGTTTAAGCCGGATCCTAGTATTGTACAGTGTAGATTTTGTCTCTTTGTATTTGTATTCGGCCGGAATACAAATACAGGTATGTATATACAGTCGCGGGGTTTTCCTGTAATTTATTACGGGATCGATTTTTTGAAGTTGCCAGTTTGCATTCCGTTTCGACCATTTTCCTTTCTTTCTTTCTTTGGCTGAAAATTGATGGGAGAGGCTTATTTGTAAAAGTGGATTTTACAAAGTGGAGGGTGTTTTTTGTAAGTGGAGGGTTCATGATGGTTCATCATTACTTGACTTTTAAGATGAGATGGATGATGGGTTTTTGACTTAGTTGTGATCATTATTCCTCATCATAACCTTTTTCTCTTTCTTGCATTATTGCTCACTCCCTCCTCTCTCATTTTTCCTAGGATGGCCGGCCACATTTGGTGGGAGAGGGATTCATTTTATGGTGGGAAAATTGATCTCATTTTCATTCACACAAAATTCCTTAGCCCCATTTAAAAGTTCATTCCTCCACCTTCACACAAATGGAAACTTCACCAACCCCTTGAGACAAAAGTTTTCTACACTCAGTCTACAGCAATCTTGGACACGTCGGCTTGCCAACTTCGTGTCCGAGTTGCCTCGGTTCAGAGGTGGGAGCCCGTAAAAAGACTTCTCGACGTGGTGCCCTTCCGACGAGGAGATCAAGACCGGAGATGCCGCGAGGAGATCGGGATGGTGGCCGAAGACCGAAGGACACGGATCGCTCGGTATAGCTCACTACCCTTTCTCTAGTTAGCTAGTAGTAGGTTAATGGTCCGATCCGGGTTTATAGTCCGTGGTAGCGCTGGTTTCTAAGTAAAGAAAAGTTTTTGTTTCCGCATTTTGGCCTCGGACAGACGGCCGGGGCGCTACCGTGGCCTTATACAAAGCGCTAAGCGCATTAGCGCTTCACATCTGGTGCAAAGCGCCAAACGCACTAGCGCTTTAAACATAGTGCCCTGCGCTCATTGACTGACGAATAGTGCCAAGCGCACTACATGCTTTTATGTGCGCTTGGGTAGAACTTAAATTGTTCTTTAAATAAGCCCCAGAGCTATGATGAATGCTCAGCATTCAGTAAAAGACAAACATTGTCAGAAGCTAAATCAATGCTCAGCATTGTTAAAAGGGCCGTGCTCAAACAAATGCTTAACATCCCAAAATAAATGTTAAAACATTTTAACTTGATTGGACTTAGCCCAAGATTGGCCATAAGTCCTCAAATTCATCTTAATTGAGCCCACATGCTCATAAATCACAGATCTTAGCCCCAAATTAGACTACAGATCTTTCAACCCACTCACGTCGGTTCGAGGGTGCATCTCTTTACTCCTCTAATATTTGTCGTTGTAATCCTTCAACGTCTTCAGAGAGGTGACGGGTCCCGACAACCATACATTTCATGGACTGTGGGTCCTTAAGCCCTTAACCTTGACTGTGAGGTCTTTAAACTCACAGACTGTGATGTCCTTAACCTTGACTGTGAGGTCTTTAAACTCACGGACTATGATGTCCTTAACCTTGACTGTGAGGTCTTTAAACTCACGGACTAGGATGTCCTTAACCTTGACTGTGAGGTCCTTAAAGTCACGGACTATGATGTCCTTAACCTTGACTGTGAGGTCTTTAAACTCACGGACTATGATGTCCTTAACCTTGACTGTGATGTCTTTAAACTCACGGACTATGATGTCCTTAACCTTAGACCGAGATGTCCTTAAACTAATGCTGGACCGTAATGTCCTTAAAACTAATCGACCGCAATGTCCCTAAACTAAACAATAGAGCCCAATTGCTCTCATGTTGGATCTAAACGATCCTGTTAAGTTGATCTTAGTCTAAAAATTAGACTAACGTATCCTTAACTAACGTTTAAGTTGATCTTAGTCTCAAATGAGACTAAAGTATCCTTAAACCCAACCCCCAAACCCAAATCTAAGAAGATACGGATTTGGACTAATCCACGCCCTATGGGCGACAACATAAATTAGTCTCCGTATACAATCCACGGGCAACCAAAAACAAAACAAACACCCACGACACGAAGTGACCATCTGGAGAAGGAGAAAGTGGTTACTGCGATGCGGTAGCGTAATTAACTGTAGGGGCTTACGCCTGCAGGGAAGAGCGTTCCCACAATCAAAAACCCCTCACATGAGGGGGAATCTGACGAAGTCTGCTACATCGGCCGCATCCGTTTAAACCTTCGATACATGGTGTCATAAATCAACTTGGCATCTTCGGAGAGGTAGACGGATAGCACCAATTAGCATCTGTCCCGAAATTCAGGCAAGACGGACCCGCGCAGTCGCGTCTCCGTGCTTTCGGCGGGGAACAGATTCTGGCACGCCCGGTGGGACCTTTTCCTATTTCCACTCCACACTTCGTGTGTCGTGTTCGCGAATGAATCGCGGTTTGATATGGTTACCCTTGGGTTCGAGGTACTAAGATTTGGTGTCTTGCTCCGTGCAGAAAACAGAAGATCAATGTCTTCAAACTGCACTAACTGCAACTGCAACTCTCGCTCCGACCCGTCCGGAGGAGTGACTTATGGGCCCCAAGCGGCCTCCATCTTCGCTCTGCCAGTGGAACAGGTGACTCAGGCCACTACTGGATTGTTCTTCGGGACAATGCTCCCGTCAACGAGCTTCAACGCCCCTGTACTATCGCAAGAGGCTCCCAAGAAGTCAGTCTTTGATCGGCTTGCAACTACTGCGGCCCCTCTCAGCGGGTCGCCTAAGTCCACTGCCTCAGTTTTTAACAGATTGGGCCGAAGCTCAGATGGGCCCATGAAGAAGCCCGCAATTCCTGAAGGTGTTATCCCTAAGCGGTTATCCATTCCTACTCCTGAAGTCCCCAATGTGGCTTCTCCTGCTAAGAGGTCGGTCTTCACAAGACTAGCCGTTTCATCTCCCGTTCCAGACAAATTCATGAAGGTTGTTTCCCTTGTTCAAAAGTCTGCCTTTGCAAGACTGACTACCCCCTCTCAACGGGTGTCAATCTTCGACAGGCTAGCACCAATAACAATCTCTCCTCAAAGCAGGGGGCATGAAGAAACTGATCCAAAAGCGAAGGTGATCCCGGCCGCACGACATGCTCTACGTCGCCACTGGCGCCGAGTGAGGAAAGCTGGGGGCAATTCTCCTTCTGGACTAACTCCGCCAACTCCAATGGTGGAAGTTGATGCTGCTGTTCCAACGGGGAACAGCTTTGAACTAACTAACAGGATACGCAGGAATTCGCTAACTGCTGTGCTGAAAAGATCTCCTCCACCTATGGAGAATACCCCAAAGGCGAAGCTGGAACAACCCCCTCAGCGGCTGTCCTCTAAAATTTATAAAGTTTGGCGACAGGTCCAGGACTCCGTGATAGATCAAGACTATCCCCGCCGACAGAAACAGATGAAGGTTCGGCAAGAAGAGAACCACCCTGTTAAGCTACAGAAGACGACAGCTACTTGGGTGCCCACTGCAATGGCCCCCTCAACCTCAACCGCTCACAAGAGGAGAAGGCCGGAGAAAATCTCTGAATCTGCAATGAATTTCAAGACCACTGAACCCAAACGCCCTAAGTCTGGGGGCATGGTGGTGCATACCGTCTATATGGCATCCGAAAAAGAGGATAGCCGTATCTCCACAGGTCATCGACAGCTTACGCGATCCGTAACAAAGGCTCAGGAGCAACAACAACAAAAGCTCCAAGAAATGCTAAAATCTATGGCCGCACTTACGGGACCGAAAGCAAGCCCGGAGACATCCTCGGAGCAACGCCGTGAGCAGGAAACTGATGCTGAATTCCTTCGGAGAATGATTGAGAAGAAGGACAAAGAGGCCGCGGAATAAGCGGCCAATATAAATCAAATGGCCATTCTGTTCCAAGATATGGTGGGCATGATGATCCAGCCGGACCCTCCAGCCGAAGATCCTCCAGTAATAATTGAAGATGATAGAGAAGAGAAATCAAATCCTCTGCCGGCTCTGTCAGCAGCCAAGGAGGAGACCATCTCCAAAGCCATGCTCGATGATTATATAGCTCAACAAATACGAGCTCATCAAGCGAATGAAGAAAACGGCCAAGTCGTTAGAACTGGGCGACCATATCCAGGATGGTACGATCAGATCAAGTATCCTCCAGGATACACGATTCCTAAGTTTCACGTATACAAGGGGACAGGCAATCCCCATCAACATCATGTCCGGCGATCAGGTGGAAAAGTCCACAAGAACCGGAGATTATTGAGGGAATGTTGAAACCACGTCCAACATTGGAAGTTAATAGTGATGGTGGACAAAACATTCAGGCCCAGCCGTCAAAGTCTTCGAAGAAAAAGAAGAAGACCAAAAAGCCCGCGCAGTTTGATGACAAGCGCATGGAACTGCAAAAACATATTGACGCGCTGGAAGAATATAATCAGAAGGCGTGGACCCCAGTCACACTCCAAGAATTTCTCAGCCACATCCTTGAGGACGGAGATGATGACAATGGAGAAGACTCGTCGAATAAACCTGAGGATTATGTGGCAAGCTGCCATATGATCTCTCACTCGTTGATAAACGATGAAGAAGCTCCTGACGCAAAGAAATTAGGGGCGGATCCTGAGCCGGAACTTCTAGGACCGTCAGACGAAATGATTGACGCATTCCTGAATGAAGCTCTTCTGAAAAGCAAAGCTGATCGGGAGCGCGAGATGGTCATATTTCAAAAGGCCAAACGCCGGCGACTAAACGAAAGGGTTGAAACATCACCCTAACCGGAGCAACGCATCCCTATCGCCAGCAAAAGCAAGCTTAAAGAAAGGAAACGATTCGCTAGGGGCCCTGTCAATAGGAATGAAGTTACCATCTTTCAGAGGAAATTCTCCTGGCGGTATACATCCTGATGAAGCAGACATACATCCTAACTTCTGCTTGTATCATCAGAGGATTGCACACCCTACCGAGGAGTGCATAGCCTTTAAAAATTGGTGGCAGGGATATGTTGCCCACCGACAACACGTTCAACGAGTGAAGCGTAAGGCTCATCAGAAACAGAAAAGCACAACAGATGAGCGCAAAAGAGTCGCCGGCAACTGTCACATAGTCGACCCTAAGGAATCGCAAGTTATCACCTTTAGAAGCGACTCTGATGAAGAAATGGCTCTCGGCCCTCTCTTCAAGGAATCCACCTCCGATACAAAAGATGCGAAGATTTGCGAGAAAATTTAGCTGCGTAATCGTACGTTCCCCGAAAAATCTCGGACCTCCTGACCGTAACGTCGTTAAACTAATACAGACCCACGGCGTCCCCAGGCTGACGTGGTGTAAAAAAAAAGGTATGTCCATAAGCGAAATGGGCACGAATGAAACCCCGAAAGGGCTCCATGAGTAAAAACAGCAGGACTACCGGCGAGTTTGTGAAAACCCGAAAGGGCGCAATCTCGTTAAAAGACATTTGCAAGGTCCTCTCAACCCTGTGAGGAGAAAATACCTCCGTGAGATCCTTACGACTCACAAGGGAGTGACACACTTAGGGATCCCAACGATTCCTAAGGAGAAATTACACTTACGAGATCCTCACGACTCGTAAGGAGAACCCTTTTATGAGACCCTCACGGCTCATAAGATTCAAAAGCCTTAATCTACAGGGATCTTAACATGTTCTTAAGCCATCACATTTCCCAGTTTGCCCTACAAGCGGTTCAATATTGACCCTTGTATACAATCCACGGGTACGAATGAACATTTCCCTAACAGAGTCCCACCAGTGACTAGGGATATGCTCACACGGTGAATAAACACTTGTAGGTCCTCTCGACTTGTAAGAAGAAAACACTCTTGTAAGATCCTTACGACTTATAAGAGAACACACACTTAGGAATCCTCACGATTCCTAAGGAGAAAAAGAACTTACGAGATCCTCATGACTCGTAGGGAGAAATACCTTTATGGGACCCTTACGGCTCGTAAAGTCAAAAAGCCTTAGTCGACAGGATCCTAACCCTGTTTGCTAAGCCACCTTTGTTCGAACTGACAAAGGCAAATGATGATTCGCTCCTGGCAATATCCCAGTTGTAGCGATGCTGATACCTAAATCGGTATCAAATCCCAAACTCGCAGCGAAAAGCCAGCGAGCCACAAATGCATATGAGATAGCCGAAATGATGGGGAAACTTACAACAAAATCAGCAAGTAAAATATATGCATATGAAATAGCCAAAACGGTTGGGCAACTCGCAATAAAAAACAGCGAGTAAAAAGAAAAAAATAGCCGAAATGATTGGGCACCGCGAAAAATAGCCGAAATGATTGGGCAATCACGATTTTCGCGATATAAAAGCTGAAATGATAGAGCATCGCGGAAATAAAAAAATGAAAGAATGAAACTTTTGCCCTACATGTGAGATCACATCAATTTCTGTATACAATCTAGGGGCACAAACAAAGAAGGGAACCATATCGTCCCACCAGGCTTCTTCGAAGCGAAGCCAAATATCGACGGTTCATAGACAACCTAGAGAAGATCTCGACATTCATCGCAATATTACAGACACGATGTCAACAAACGTAGCGAAGGAAGATCCCTAGCTTCAGGGTCTCGACGTCAATATCGACAACTTAGAGATCAACACCGGCGTTCTTCCTCCCTCCAGTCAGATGCAAACGTAATATCAACAAATGGAGCCACAACAAAGTCCCTAATTCCAAGACTCTACAGTCTACAGACAACCTAGAGTCAACCAATGACCTCACCGCCGGATCAACGCTCCGTCTCGGAAACAATTCAACCAACTCCGAGGAAATCAGTGTCCTTGGCAATACCTCGATTCAGGGAAATCAGTGTCCTTGATGAGAGCATCTCGATTCGCATCGACCCGCAGAGAAATCAGCGTCTTTGTAGGAATATCTCGATTCGTTTCGACTCCAGGGAAATCAGTGTCCTTGGCAAAACCTCGATTCAGGTAAATCAGCGTCCTTGACGAGAGCACCTCGATTCGCGTCGACCCGCAAAGAAATCATTGTCTTTGCAGGAATACCTCGATTCGTTTCGACTCCAGGGAAATCAGTGTCCTTGGCAAAACCTCGATTCAGGGAAATCAGCGTCCTTGGCGAGAGCACCTCGATTCACGTCGACCCGCAAAGAAATCAGTGTCTTTACAGGAATACCTCGATTCGTTTGGACTCCAGGGAAATCGGTGTCCTTGGCAAAACCTCAATTCAGGAAAATCAGCATCCTTGACGAGAGCATCTCGATTCGCGTCGATCCGCAAGGAAATCAGTGTCTTTGTAGGAATATCTCGATTCATCTCATCCGAGGAAATTAGTGTCCTTGGAAAAAACCTCGATTCAGGGAAATCAGCGTCCTTGACGAGAGCACCTCGATTCGCATCGACCCGCAGAGAAATCAGCGTCTTTGCTGGAATACCTCGATTCGTCCCAACCCCAGGTAAATCAGTGTCCTTGGCAACCTCCTCGATTCAGGGAAATCATCGTCCTTGATGAGAGCATCTCGATTTGCGTCGATCCGTAGAGAAATTAGCGTCTTTGCAGGAATACCTCGATTCGTCTCAACCCCAGGGAAATCAGTGTCCTTGGCAACCTCCTCGATTCAGGGAAATCAGCGTCCTTGAAGAGAGCATCTAGATTCACGTCGAACCGCAGAGAAATCAGCGTCTTTGCAGGAATACCTCGATTCTTTTCAACTCCGAGGAAATCGGTGTCCTTAGCAAAAACCTCGATTCAGGGAAATCAGCGTCCTTGACGAGAGCACCTCGATTCGCATCGACCCGCAGAGAAATCAGCGTCTTTGCAGGAATACCTCGATTCGTTTCAACTCCGAGGAAATCAGTGTCCTTGGCAAAAACCTCGATTCAAGAAAATTATCGTCCTTGACGAGAGCACCTCAATTCGCGTCGACCCGCAAAGAAATCAGTGTCTTTGCAGGAATACCTTGATTCGTTTCGAATCCAGGGAAATCAGTGTCCTTGGTAAAACCTCGATTCAAGGAAATCAGCGTCCTTGGCGCTAGCATCTCGATTCGCGTTGACCCGTAAGGAAATCAGTGTCTTTGCAGGAATACCTCGATTCGTCTCAACTCCGAGGAAATCAGCGTCCTTGGCAAAAACCTCAATTCAGGGAAATCAGCGTCCTTGACGAGAGCACCTCGATTCGCGTCGGTCCGCATAGAAATCAGTGTCTTTACAGGAATACCTCGATTCGTTTCGACTCTAAGGAAATCAGTGTCCTTGGCAAATACCTCGATTCAGGGAAATCAGCATCCTTGGCGACAGCATCTCGATTCGCGTCGACCCGCAGATAAATCAGTGTCTTTGCAGGAATACCTCGATTCGTCTCAACCCCCAGGGAAATTAGTGTCCTTGGTAAATACCTCGATTCAGGAAAATCAGTGTCCTTAACGAGAGCATCTCGATTCGCGTCGACCCGCAGAGAAATCAGTGTCTTTACATAAATACCTCGATTCGTCTCAAATCCGAGGAAATCAGTGTCCTCGGTAACCTCCTCGATTCAGGGAAATCAGTGTCCTTGACGAGAGCATCTCGATTCGCATCGACCCGCAGAGAAATCAACGTCTTTGCAGGAATACCTCGATTCGTCTCAACCCCAGGGAAATCAGTGTCCTTGGTAACCTCCTCGATTCAGGGAAATCAGCATCCTTGACGATAGCATCTCGATTCGTGTCGACCCGCAGAGAAATCAGTGTCTTTGTAGGAATATCTCGATTCGTCTCAATCCCAGGGAAATCAGTGTCCTTGGCAACCTCCTCGATTCAGAGAAATCAGCGTTCTTGATGAGAGCATCTCGATTCGCGTTGACCCGCAGAGAAATCAGTGTCTCTGCAGGAATATACGACGTCAGCAAAAAGGAGCCACGGCAGAGTCCCTTGTTCCAAGTCTCGACGGCCGCATCTACAGCCTAGAGATCACCAACGGCGTTCCTCCTCATTCCAGCAGGGTTCAGACGCGACAATCAACCTTGGATCCATGGCAAAGTCTGTGTTACAAATCTCGACGGTTCACAGACAGCCTGGAGATCATCTCAACATTCGTCTCATTATAACAGACACAACATCAGCAAATCGGAGCCGCGGCAAAGTTCCCAGTTCCATGACTCGGCGATGCACAGACAACCGAGAGTCGGCAAATCTTGGTTTCATGGAACACTGCTTATATCAATCCTGACCCCATGGGAAGCGTCCAGAGCGGATACTGGTCCTTACGGAACACGGCTTATGTCAATCCTGATCCCATGGGAAGCGTCCAGAGCAAATCCTGGTTTCATGGAACACGGCTAATGTCAATCCTGATCCCGTGGGAAACGTCCAGAGAGGATCCTGGTCCTTGTGGAACACGGCTTATGTCAATCCTGACCCCGTGGGAAACATCCAGAGCAAATCCTGGTTCCGTGGAACATGGCTTATGTCAATCCTGACCCCGTGGGAAGCGTCCAGGGCAAATCCTGGTTTCGTGGAACACGGCTAATGTCAATCCTGACCCCGTGGGAAACGTCCAGAGCGGATCTTGGTCCTTGTGGAACACGACTTATGTCAATCCTGACCTCATGGGAAACATCCAGAGCAAATCCTGGTTCCGTGGAACACGGCTTATATCAATCCTAACCCCATGGGAAGCGCCCAGAGCAAATCCTGGTTTCGTGGAACACGGCATATGTCAATCCTGACCCCGTGGGAAGCGTCCAGAGCGGATCCTGGTCCTTGCGGAACACGGCTTATGTCAATCCTGATCCCATGGGAAGCGTCCAGAGCAAATCATGGTTTCATGGAACACGGCTAATGTCAATCCTGACCCCGTGGGAAACGTCCAGAGCGGATCCTGGTCCTTGCGGAACACGGCTTATGTCAGTCCTGACCCCATGGGAAACGTCTAGAGCGGAGCCTGGTTCTCACAGAACACGGCTATGTCAAACCGACCCCATAGGAAGCATCCAGTGCAACCCTTGACTCCGTGAAGTGCGGATAAAGTCAAAACCTGACACCATATAGCCAATGTCAATTTTGACCCTGTATGGCTTATGTCAACCTTTGTCGTAGAGCAACGCCCCGACACTTCCTCGTCGTTAAGCAAAGCTTCGACTTGGACCTTATGTCAACCCTGTCGTCGAGCAATGTTCCGACACCTCCTCGTCGTTAAGCAAAGCTTCGACTTGGACCTTATCACCCCCCTGTCATCGAGCAATGCTCCGACGTTTCCTTGTCATCAGGCAAAGCCTCAATTTAGATACATGATAACTCATAGCTCCCCTTATCGTCGAGCAATGCTCCGACACTCCCTGTCGTCAAGCAAAGCTCCGACACGGAAAAATATCAACTCATGACCCTCTCAAGCAGAACAATGCTTCGTCTTAAAATACACACACACACACACACACACACACACACACACACACATACATTAATTCATAACTTCTCCATCATAGAGCAATGCTCCATTTCGGGGATAAATCAAATCACAAATATCTTAACTTGAAAAAGAAGGGCACGGTCTTGCAAAGAGATTTAAATAAACTATCAACGGAATGCTCTCTCTGTCATCTACAGGCTACGCTTACTAAGGTAACGCGCCGGCAATAGAGAAAAGAGAAGAAAGCGACAAGGAGAACAGTTGATTTGCATTCGGTTAAACGTTTAAGGTATACCCATTCATGCATGTGCAAAAGATTTAGTGCGTAAGATAGACACATGGAAACGAGGAATTTGCTATTCATACTTCAAAAAGTTCTTACAATAATGAAAGCAGTAAACGAAAATATCATCAAAATGATTACAATGGTAAAACCTCAGATTCAGGGCATGGATTGAGGAATTCGAAAGTAAGGCCGTCTAGAATCTTTCTGGCTTTTCTGACCATTCTCGTGTGCATCCTCTCGCGATCACGGGTGTCGAGATCCTCGCCAATGACCTCCTCCCTTTGATAAGAAGTGATTATCGTCGTCTGTTGGAAAGTTTGATGCAGAATATCAATGAGGTTATCTCGACACTTCTTTGAGATCAGGCCAGCACCGAGTGCATCTTGTCTTCAGCATCATCCAGCGCATCCAGCGGCATGGCTTCGTAAAACCCAGGAAGTGCTCCCTAAATTGATCCCACTACGATTTTCAAGAGAGCGGAGCGACGAGGAAGCAGTCGACCATTGTGTGCATACAGACGAGCCATAATCTCCGCACATTGGACATCTGTAAACTCTTGGTTCTAGCAAAGGCCCTGTACGCGAATATCCTTATAAGAGATAAACTCGTTCAGGCTATATAAATGAACAGCCATAGTGCCTGAAAAGAAACATCATTAAAAGATTGGTAATGAGGAAAATCAGACATTGGGATTTAGACAAGTTCTCGGGAAGACAAGATCTGTCAAGCGACAAACAAATCCAAATTTGGGCGATTAAGGAAGAAAACCCTCAAAAGACTCCCATTTAAGTCCCTCAAGACAAGGAGTTAATCTCCCTTGAGAGCAATGCTCTCCAACAGAAATGACAACTGCCATAATTAATAGGGGAATAAAATTCCCCGAAGATGCTAAAGAGCAATGCTCTGTAGAGAAGATGAAATGATCCTTCAAGAAACCCTGAAAGCAAAGCTTTCTGCAGAAGTAAAAACTTCGAGAGCTTTAAGAGCTATAAAGTGAATTCCAAGCATTCTTCATCAATGGGTTGAAAGAAACCCTAAAAAGGTTTTTTTTCAGATCCATGATCCAAATAGAGCAAAGCTCTGATAACGAGTTCAAATCTTACCAAAAAAAGAAAATATCTGACAGAGTTTTTAAGAGACTTCTTAAAAAAGAGAGCAATGCTCTGAAGGAGAAATAATTCTCAAAAGAAGATGAACAATGGTCATCTCAGAGGGCCAAAGGCCCTATTTATAGGCATTGAGAGCCGTTTCAACTTCCAAAAGTTGATCCAACGACTGAGATGCTATCACCGCTGCACTCACGTATGGGCCACGTAAGCGCAACGGTGGGGGGGGCATTTGTTTCCCCAATCAGAGCAAAGCTCTGTTCAAATTCCGAGGTTTGAAATGAAGCGACACTTCGTGAAGAGAGCCAGCAGTGGATGCGCCAGCATTGAGAGTCAAAGACTCTGAAACGGCGCTCGCATACAAAGCACGAGAGCGCTAAGCGCCAAGTGCGCTAACCGCCAAGAGCACTTCATTACTTGCACCTAGTTATAACAAGTTAAGTTATGCAGCGCATAAGCGCCTGACAAAGGAATAACAAAGAATTAAAAATAAGAGGAGCACTTGGCAGATAATAAAATACTTAATTAGACATTTTTTTTATTACAATGTAAACAAATCGCTAAACATAAGATCAAAAGGACAGGGGTTTGCAAAGCTAAGAATGAGATTATCCAGTTCCCTCTCTGTCTTCTCCACCATGTCAAAACGGCGATCTTCTCGAGGAGTAGCCACCCATCGATCAGCGCCGTACTCACCAGAGAAAGTGGAGATAACGACCCAACGAGCCCGTATCTGGCTCGGCAAATGGACAGAGCAATCCCTCAGGGCTTTAGTGATCAAATGCGCCTCGAAGAAGCACTCGATCTTTTCTTCAGCAGCATCGAGCATTGCCGAGGTCATCCCTGCTGGAGGAGGGGGAATATCAACGAGCACGGACGTCAGGATCATCCGAAGCCAAATACAGTGTGGAGGGAGAGGAGACCCTACACGAGTCAAGAGCTCGTACAGCGCTGCGTCGCATTGGTCATCCGTAAGAGCAGGATCCACCAAGCGCGCAGCAAAGCGAGGAACAATGTCCTGGATGGGCACTTTCCATGGTTGTCGACGAGCATGTGGACGGTTACAAGCAATAGTTGAGAGGGTTCTTTGGAGATGAGAAAAGAAAGAAGCTTTGCTTCAGATTATGAAAACTAGGCACAGAAAATTTTGTGCATAGTGGAGCTATTTCCAAGACCTGAGAAATGAAAGTTCTGGGGAATATAAGTTTGACCCAAAAGGAGGGTGAAGAGACACCTCCAATAAAGCAGTGCTTTAGATGCAGCGCCAAGCATGCTGCGCTACAACTAGCACACCCCGTGCAAAGCGCATAGGCGCTAGCGACAGAGGCGCTGCGCTACAAGTAGCGCACCACGTGCAAAGCACGTGTGCGCTAGCGCTAAGAGCGTTGCGCTCCAAGTAGCGCACCATGGGCAGAGCGCATAAGCGCTAGCGTTGGAACTAAAAGCTCCCCACCGTTAGATCAAAAATCTAATAATAATGATAAATCATTAATTAACCAAAATTAAATTCTGTTAAGGGAAGATTTCTCAAAATCTTTTCAAATAACAAGATTGTGCTCTGTAAATCAGAGCACCGTTGGATCAATGATCCAATGGTAAATAAAAATTACCAAAGACAACAAATTCTACATGGAAAGATTTCCCAATCTTGGTTAAAAACAAGAAGATTATCTTCTGTAAACCAGAAGCCCTTGGATCAAAGATCCGACAGTTGGGAAATTTCTTAAATCAATTGGAGAAAAGATCTCATTAACTGATTGAACAAATCAGCCTCCCCTATATAAAGGACCCGAGACTTCAAGTCTCATACAGAGGAACCCCCCAAAAACTTTGAGAAAATCTCAAGAAGAAGAAGAAACTCTCGGCGAAGGATGATAATTCTTTTTCAAGGTAAAAAGAATATACAGACGAAATCGTTTTAATATAATCAGAAGTATTTACTTCTTTTACAGATCATAGATCTATAAGACAAAGTTGTCTTTCACAAAAGAGATTATGAACATCTCATTAGAAAGGGGGGAGAATTATTCAATTCTCTTAGGATCACAGATCCATAAGGGCAAAGCCTTTCATCAAAAAGAGATTGAAATATCTCCTATGAACTAAGAACTTTATTCTTAGAATTTTGAGACAAAGTCTCTTATCAAAGAACGGATAATCTGCAGAGCGCAAAGTTAACCCAAGAAGAGCCTTAGCGCTTCTAATCTAATAAGAGCCTTAGCACTCCTAATTTAAAAGTGCCTTAGTGCTCTTCATCTAGCGCTAAGCGCTAAGTGCGCCACGTGCTCCTCATGCGTGCGCTGCATTACTAAAAGTGCTCTCCAGTTAATTATATGACACCAGCGCCAAACGCCTCAACGCTTCAACTATAGCGCATCTGCGCTCTTCATTTAGCGCAAAGCGCTAAGCGCTTCACATCTAGCGCAAAGCGCCAAACGCACTAGCGCTTTAAACATAGTGCCCTGCGCTCATTGACTGGCGAATAGTGCTAAGCGCACTACATGCTTTTATGTGCGCTTGGGTAAAACTTAAATTGTTCTTTGAATAAGCCCCAGAGCTATGATGAATGCTCAGCATTCAGTGAAAGACAAACATTGTCAGAAGCTAAATCAACGCTGAGCATTGTTAAAAGGGCCAAGCTCAAACAAATGCTTAACATCCCAAAATAAATGCTAAAATATTTTAACTTGATTGGACTTAGCCCAAGATTGGCCATAAGTCCTCAAATTCAGCTTAATTGAGCCCACATGCTCATAAATCATAGATCTTAGCCCCAAATTGGACTACAGATCTTTCAACCAACTCACATCGGTTCAAGGGTATATCTCTTTACTCTTCTGATATTTTTCATTGTAATCCTTCAACGTCTTCAGAGAGGTGATGGGTCCCGACAACCATACATTTCATGGACTGTGGGGTCCTTAAGCCCATGGATTATGATGTCCTTAATCTTGACTGTGAGGTCTTTAAACTCACGGACTATGATATCCTTACCCTTGACTGTGAGGTCTAACTCACGGACTATCATTATGATGTCCTTAACCTTGACTGTGAGGTCTTTAAACTCACGGATTATGATGTCCTTAACCTTAACTGTGAGGTCTTTAAACTCACGGACTATGATGTCCTTAACCTTGACTGTGAGGTCTTTAAACTCACAGACTATGATGTCCTTAACCTTGACTGTGAGGTCTTTAAACTCACAGACTATGATGTCCTTAACCTTGGACCGAGATGTCCTTAAACTAACGCTGGACCGTAATATCCTTAAACTAATCGACCGCAATGTCCCTAAACTAAACAATAGAGCCCAGTTGCTCTCTTGTTGGATCTAAACGATCCTGTTAAGTTGATCTTAGTCTAAAAATTAGACTAACGTATCCTTAACTAATGTTTAAGTTGATCTTAGTCTTAAATGAGACTAAAGTATCCTTAAACCCAACCCCCAAACCCAAATCTAAGAAGATACGGATTTGGACTAATCCACGCCCTATGGGCGACAACATAAATTAGTCTCCGTATACAATCCACGCGCAACCAAAAACAAAACAAACACCCACGACACGAAGTGACCATCTGGAGAAGGAGAAAGTGGTTACCGCGATGCAGTAGCGTAATTAACTGTAGAGGCTTGTGCCTGTAGGGAAGAGCGTCCCTATAATCAAAAACCCCTCACATGAGGAGGAATCTGACGAAGTCTTCTCCATCGGCCGCATCTGTTTAAACCTTCGATACCTGGTGTCATAAATCAACTTGGCATCTTCGGAGAGGTGGACGGATAACACCAATTAGCACCTGCCCCGAAATTCAGGCAAGACGGACCCGCACGGTCGCGTCTCCATGTTTTCGGCGGGGAACAGACACCGTTATTGATTGCGGTTATTCTACAAACACTTCTTTAAAACATATCAATCAAATGGCGCCATTGTCGGGGATACGTGCGTAATTTTTTTCTTACTATTCGTGTTGAATTCTTATTCGATCAATATTATAAACAAAACAAAACAGCAAATTGTCTATTTAACGATTGGTGTGCAATTTTTGCGAGGGAATCTGAAGACAATAGAATGAGGAAATCAAGATTCAGAGATATTCAGAGAGGTCCAGAGGAGCATAGGAGGGCACATGAGCAATTAGTTTCAAACGATCCCATAAAGTCGCGGCGGAATCGCGGCAACAAGGGCATTTCGGCGGCGGAACCGCGGCGGTTTTGAGGGATCGTGCATCCAAAATTCTCTGGTAACTTTCCTACATCTTTCTCTCTCCTTTGAAAAATCCAATAATATATATTCTGCAGGATTCTTTGCAAAATATCGCCGCTCAAAAAAAAAATCTTTTTGCGTATTTTGTAATTGGTTTGTGCATATTTTAATAAGGACATTAAGGGGCAAAGACCAAATTTAGATTAGGTAGGGATTTCATCACCCTTCCCAGGCCCTAAAAATCACAAAACGAGCATCCGCATCACCCTACATTAATTAAAAAAATATCTAGACCAAGACTCTAAGGACTGTCGCGCTCAATAAGGACTGAGGAAGGTCGTGGGTAATCTATCGCTTATCCGCCATTTCTTTTGTGGTGTCTAGGCAAGTGTGTCTAAGGCAAATGGTTACTTAATTATGCCCGCTATTTTCGGTGATTCATATAGCGGATACCTCCCATTTACCTTGCACTTACCTAGCCACAAGAGTGATAAAGAGGTGGTAGAGAATTGATCCTGCGGCTTGTCCTTTGGAAGTTTAGGAGCGGTCTAGAGACTTGACCTAGATAAGCTTATTTCTAGGGTTGATTGTGCATTTTTGTGTGATTTGTCTAACGCCTGACTATTTTTTAAAAGATAAACCAATTATAAATCACACACACACTGCCACTTGCGCTAAACCCCCTTAGTGCATGCTTGGCTGGACATGGGATTCTAGTGTCCATCTTGTCCGCGTTTCTGCTATCGACTCCGAAGTCGATACTTCTTCATCTTCTTTTTCCCCTCCACCCACCACATCGACCGAGATGGATAGTTCTCCATCAGATTATAACACCACCCTGCCACCACACGTCGTGCGCAGAATCTACCGCGCATCTCTCTCCAAGAAAGATGTTATCCTATACGCGGTCCCCTTCCTACCTATCCATCCCTTCCACCAGCCAATGGGGATAATTTTGAAATTAAACCCCACTTCATCAACTTGTTGCCCAAATTTCACGGGCTTGAGTCTGAAGATGGATACGTTTTTATCACCAAATTCGAAAACGTATGCGTAATGATGGGTACGTCACAACTTTCAGTGGATGCTATGCGCTTGTGTCTTCTCCCTTTCACTTTGTGCGATTTAGCAGAAAAATGGCTTTATAACACTGCCGCATACTCTATTATCAATTGGGATGAATTCGTGATAGCATTCCTTAAGAAATTTTACCCCTATCATAAGACCGTCCGTGTTCGGAGCGAAATCAACCAGTTTACCCAGCTTCCCAATGAACCATTTTGGAAGTGCTTTGAACGGTTTAAGGATCTGCTTGTCTAATGTCCTCATCATGGAATACATAGATGGGATCTGTTCCGAATTATATATGAGGGCATTACTCCAGTGACGAAGCAGATGCTTGAAACCATGTTTCAATGCAATTTCATGTCCAAAGACGATGGTGAAGCTTGGAAATTTCTAGAAGATCTCGCTGAACACACTTTGCAGTGGGAAAGCGTTAGACCATCATATAGAGGAGGTATCCATCAGCTCGATGTTTCCATCATAGTAAAAGCCGAAATGGCAGTAATGCAAAATAAACTCGATGCTATGAAGAACAAATTCTCATCAATTTACCTAAACCAGGTTACGCTTCCCAAGACCATGTGTGGTTGCTGTTCCGATCCATCACATTTGACGGAAGAATGTCCTTCGAATGCACCATTTCAAGGTCAAGAACACACTAATGCTACTTTTCAGCAGCGACCTAGAAACGATCCTTATTCTTCCACGTACAATCAGGGATGGAGGAATCATCCTAATTTTGCTTGGAACTAAAACCAAACCCAAAATCAAAATAAGTTCCAAAGCAATTATCAATGACCTCCTTCACAGCAGCAACAACCACACCCACAGAGTCAGCACTCCTTTCAATCGCAACCTTTTTAAAATCCGGCCAACAATTCTACACCTTATAATAATTCTTTCCAAACGGCCGGTAACGAAAACTCATCTGCACTCGAACGAAGCGTAGATATGTTTATTAAACATTCCATGCAATCTAAGGATGAAATAAAGTCTTCTATCCGAGCATTAACACAGACCACCACCTCCCACGGTGAAAGTATAAAATCGATAGAAGCACAACTTGCACAAATAAATGCCGTGATGAGTACGAGAGAAAAAGGGAAACTTCCATCTCAACCCCTACCGAATCCTGGCCACTCACAAAATCATAATGTGAGTGCCGTTACCACGTTGAGATCGGAAAGAGTGTTGAACAATCAAGTAGGGAAACGGATTGATGATGAGGAATCAATTGAAACCCCGGCTTCCACTTCTTGCCCTATTTCGTCTAGTCTCACACCTTCTTCCGGACCTATTCTCTGTTATCCCCAAGGTTCGAACACTCCGCCCACTTCCTCGAGTTAACCTAAAACGATCCCCACTCCAATTCTGGGATCGATTCCATCCCCACAAACTTCTCCACAAATGTTGGATCCAAAACTTATTGATAAAGCTCCGTTTCCAAATAGGTTGAGAGCCAACAAACCTAACGCATAAATGGAGAAGATTGTGGAAATGTTTAAGCAAATTAATATAAATATCTCTCTCCTAGATGCTTTTCAATAAGTTCCGTCTTATACAAAAATCCTTAAGGACTTGTGCACTAGGAAGAGAAAAACTCAAGTGCCGAAAAAGGTATTCATGACAAGTAACGTGACCACAGCTTTTACCCAACAATTGCCTAAGAAACGTAAGGACCTCGGTTGTCCTACAATATCTGTAACTATTGGGGGTAAAAGTATCAATCGTGCTCTACTTGACCTCGGCGCTAGTGTTAACTTGCTTCCATATTCCGTTTATGAGCAGCTAGGTATATGAGAGTTGAAACCTGCCCACTGCACTCTCCAGATGGCAGACCGATCTATCACCCAACCTAGGGGTGGACTAGTGGATGTGTTATTCAAAGTCGAGGAATTCATATTCCCTATGGACTTTATTGTTTTAAATACACAGCATGTGGCGAACCTACGTAATCAATCCCGGTGATACTCGGTCGACCTTTCCTAGCAACTTCCGCCAGCCCTTTTTTGGCCGCGGAACCGCCGCGGTCTGGTCGAATCAGGGCTAAAAAAAAGGTGCAGAAGCGCGATAAAAAAAAAAAAAAAAAAAAAAAAAAAAAAAAAAACTGCTCCGCCACTGGAAATTTCTGTGAGTTTTCTCTCTCCTCCTCTGCAAATCTTGATATATCTTCTGTAAATCTGTGAGTTTTCTCTCTCTCCTCCTCTGCAAATCTTGATATATCTTTTGTAAATTTGCCTGTAAATTTACCAATACCCCCAAACTTATCTTTTGCTCGTCCTCGAGCAAACCTATTTTTATTCACTAAAATCCTAACCACACTTTCGCAGGGAAACGCGATTGCACTGAGCACGTGCAACAAGCCGTTAAACCTCTAGGTGTCCCTAGTAGGAGGAGTGTTGTCTCCTGAGGGTTTTCAGCGGATTACACCCACAAAATCCTATCAACTCGGCCCATTGACTTTTGTTCTTCATTTAGGTTTTCTAATAAGGAATTCTATTATCTTTTACTTGTAAATTATCCACCCATATTCTTCACACTTCCTCATCATTTAACTTAAGATTATATATATCCTATAGACTTACTTAGCTTTCGGCATCTCTTAAGTTTTCCTTCTAAAGTTCCATCTCCACTTAGAAATTTCTATCAACTCTACTAAAGATACAAGTTCTATTCTTCATTCCTCTCTCTTATCTAAATTCCAATCACATACCCCCACGTGTGTGTAAATATCACCCATACACTTGGAAATTCAAATCAAGCGATCGTACTCTCGTCCATTGTCCAAAGCACTTATTAATTAGTTTATTTTTAAATGAAATTTGCTTACACATCCTTCATGCGACCGTTAATACTTCTTGAGATACCAACAACCGATTACAAGATGCGTTAGCACTTTAAAGCGTATTTCCTAGTTTTGCAACACCCAAGGCTTTAGCAGTGACTCCCAAACCAGTTGATCTAAGGCACTAGGTGATGAAGCACCCTCGCTAAATATTTTTCTATTTTTTTACAGCCTTAAGTAATCACAAAAACCAGTGTCCATTTTTTTCCTTTATTCACTTTTTTTTTCCTTTTATTTTCTTCGTACCAAGGACTTTAGACAAGAGCATTTCAAGGTCTCTTCTACTATTCCAAGTTTCAAGGTTCGTGATTGTGCAAATTGTAGGGTATACGTTTTCAGAATCTAGATTTAAGCTAGGAACTATTTTTCAAACTTATACTCTAATAAAAGCATCAATACTCTTCCCTTGTTTTAACTTAGCCTAAGAAGTGAACCCAAAATTTGCCTATTTCTAAATAAACTACAAGGCATATACTCTCTACCATTAAACTTTAAGGAATTTTAGATTTAGGGTTTTTAATTTACTAAGTCTAAGATCTAGTTGTTCCTAGCCAGTTAACCTAATTGTCAAACTCAAGTCAATTAGCCAATATTGAATACAATAATTTTTATAATTTTTGAAATTTTTCAATTTTTATGGGTTTTCAAATAAATATGCAAATGCAAAAATATATACAAATGAATGCGAAGGAAGAAGACGTACCGAGCATACTCCCAAACTTGAACTTGACAGTGTCCTCACTGTCATGCTAAACCAAGAGGGTCAAAATACCGGCACTCCCCTGTTTATTTATTTATAATTTTTATATTTTTAATGTTTTGAATTTTTTTTTTTAATTTTTTATAGAAAAGAAAACAAAAAATATTTACATATATACAAAGATTCCCCCAAACTTAAGCTTGGCCTTGCACAAGCTAAAAGTTAGCACCAACCATTCAAAAATCTTATCGTGGAAATGGTAGAGTTGGTGCAAGAAAATGAGAAGCACGCGAGACCGTGTGGAAAGAAGAATAGTAGAATATGGTCTCGGTGGGGGAGAAGAATGGCGAAAAGAAGAAGGAAGTGGAGTACGATCTTGAGGATGTAAATCAAGCGAATAAATTAGCGCAATTTGTGATGACTGATGTGTTAAAAGCGATTGCGCTAACCTATCAACTCTTCGTGAAATAGGGTCAAATCCCTCAAGATTCGCAAGAAAACATGGGCACGCCGAACTTGGTATAGGAAATGAAAGCGTAACGGTCATTTGTACGGTCGGGACAATAGGAGAGACGAAAAGGAGTGAATTAGGGATAGTATCTTTCTCACCGTAGTAAACTGTTTCGAACTTGAAAGATTCCATTATTGGTTCGAAACTACTATAATCAACCGAGTCTGGTGGCTCATCTGAAAATGTAAAGGACTCAAACTCGGGCGGTGAGTCATCAACATCGTCCGAAAAAGTGAAACACTTGTAGGTGTTATCATCTGTGAGAATTGTGTCAGATTCAAAGGAAAAGGTTTCAAGCTCACAGTCTTCAAGCGGGGTCGGAACGATGGGAAGGAGAGAGGGTGATATAACAGTCAAAGGTTCAGGAGGATGGATTGGAAAATCAGACACATCAAACAAAAATGATTCAACCTCAATATTATCCTCAAGACTCTCCTCAATACTATTCTCAATATTCAACTCATCCATGCCATTATCATCAAAATCTAGACGCATATGAGATTCGGGAGAAACATTTAATAACTCAGGATGATGATTTGAACATAAAATCTCAATTAAATCGACAGGTTCATCATCCGAAATATTCCCGGCGTCAATATCCTCAATCAAGTGAAAATCAATTTCATTAGACACCTCATCAAAAGCATGGATATCTATCGATTTAGGTTCTAGATGGGAGGTGTAAAGATCGAAAGGATTAGGTGCGGTTTCACTCGAAAGGGGTTCCTCACAATCTAGCAAATCAAACACTACAAAATCACACAACTCGTTTTTATTTTCAACAGGTGAATCATTTAGAACAATCGATGGAAAACCGGAGTTGTGGGCTTCAATTGGGTACGGGTAGGTTTGATTTGAAAATCCTCTCTCATTCTCATTCTGTCCAACCGCCTCCTTATACATTGAAAAATTTGGAGCTAGCGGGACACTAGCTACCGGTTCACTTGGTTGCATAAGGACGGCTAAAGATGCTTTCACATTCCTAGTCATTTTATTCGTTGCAGCAATGTACGCTTCCAACGACTCTTCCAAACTAGACTTAGGTGGTGAGGGGGTTTCAGTAAAAGATTCAAAATTGGTTGGATATGTGAAACTCCCTAATGGCTGTGTCGAAACAGTGTCTAGTGAAGGTGGGAAGGTCGGGTATGACTTGTAGGAAGTAGGTGGTTGGGCAGGGGCAGGGTCAACATATGAATAAAAAGATGAATAGTCGTGTTGATCCCTAGAACTAGACGAGTGGAGAGGGGTGAAAGATCGACTGCGAGATTGAGCAATATGCTCAGCAATGGACATCGGCCTAGGAGTGACAGAAGGACTTAACGAAGTGGTATCAACATATATAGGTGGTAAAGGTTGACTCGGTTGACACAAGGTAGGTTGAAAAGTCAAACTATTTCTCCTAGACGCCTCTATTTGATCTTTCAACGAAATTTTTGGCAAGGAAGGATCGTTTTTAAATTGACCGAACAAATTAACATATGACGCAGAATTAGGTTCGGGATACCAAAGTTCGGTTAATGATTTTTTATGTGGAGTACCCATGTTAGAAGAAGAGGGAAAGAAAGAAGGTAAGTGGTGCAAGTGGGGTGCAAGGATTTCTTAGCGATAAAATTTTTGCAAGTTTTTATAAAAATTTTCCTTTTTTTCTTTTTCTCTTTATTTGAGACTGTTTGCAGAAAAAAAAATATCGATAAAGGGCTTAAACACAAATGTAATCAACCAGAAATGCACAATCAGACATAGATCTAGGGTCGCCTAGTTCTACTAGACAGCTCCTAACTAGGGCTAGAAATAGGACCTCAAACCGCCTCTTCACGGACAAGTACGGCCAGGTAAGTGGGAAGGAACCACCACTACAGTGGGCCTAATTAATAACCACTAGCCTAGACACAGCAAAGTCGGTTAGGATAAACGGTCGATGCCTATACTAGTCCTTTTCCTAGTGAGCTCGAAGTCCTTAGGGCTGAGTCTAGTATTTTTTAATTAAAGATTGGTCAATACAAATGCCTTATGTGATTTCTGGGGTCCTGGGAAGGGTGATGAAATCCCCACCCAATCTGAATTGGTCAAAAAGCCCCTTAAAATCCAATTAAAGATATGCAAAACAGTAAATCACTTGCAATCAAATATTTTTATTTTATGCGCGGCGCAAAGAATCCTGCACAAGATTGTTATTTGAAAGGGAAAAGATTTTTGAGCGCAAAGAAATCCTGCAGGCAAATTTACAGAAGATATATCAAGATTTGCAGAGGAGGAGAGAGAGAAAACTCACAGAAATTTCCAGTGGCGGAGCAGTTTTTTTTTTTTTTTTTTTTTTATCGCGCTTCTGCACCTTTTTTTTAGCCCTGATTCGACCAGACCGCGGCGGTTCCGCGGCCAAAAGAAGGCTGGCGCGGCGGTTCCGCCGCGCTTTGATGGGATCGCCGCTTTTTTTTTTTTTTTTTTTTTTGGAACCAGATCACCACGGTTAACTTGTAGACTCGGTCCTCCAAATTTTTTCTGTTCTTCGGTTGTTGTGATCCTCTGTTGTTCCGATCTGTTTTTTCCTGTTTTGATCTCTGTAGATTTCCAGATCCGATTTTCGTATATCCTGCAAAATTCAAACAACAAAGTATCCCTTCCAAAAATAACAAATGATATATATTTTTATATTTTATGATTTTTTCAGATTTTTATGATTTTTTTAAATTTATGATTAACCCGAAATCGCGAAAAGAAAATTCTACGCCATCCCCGGCAACGGCGCCATTTGATTGAAGAGATTTAGCGTGCTTGCGCTTTCTAAAAAATAGATCAAAAATATTTGCAACCGCAATCAAGAACGGCGTCGCTTTGCAGCTACCCGGTGAGTACGGGTCGGTCCATAGGGATGTTGTGAATTTCCGATTCGTTCTTACGAGTTAATTCCGAAAGGTGTTCGGACAGATTATTAAATCTAAAAATCTAAATTATCCTAAGGCAATTATCTAGATCTACTCTTGCTAGGGCTAGCTTTAGGGATGGTTTGGAAATGTAATTAAATCTCACCGCTTTCAATACTCGAATGAAGATCTGTGAGGAGTTATGGTAATTATCAATAAAGTGGATTAGATCCGTTCGGGAAGGTGTAACACCCGAGCCCAATGCTACTATTTTCAGTTACTGTTTGAGCATAATGTGGTACTCATTTCATTTAATTTGCTTGTTTGTTGCTTACTGTAAAATTTACCCGGCAAAGTCATTTCTACATATAAATTTTAGCATCTAAAATAAAATTGAAAATATTCATCTTGGCCTACTTGACACCCCTAGCCTCGTGGTAGCGTCCGTGCATTGTGTTCTCGTCCCGTTCAGTAAAACGGGCAAGTTTGGATGGCTACGTGCACGCACGTGTGTCCGTTTTGAGAGTATGCTTTTTAATCATAAAACATTTCATTTTAAAATTTGGAACCCGCTTAAAATCCTATTATTTGAATTTCGAATTTTTGGACCCAACCCGGGCGCAATTTGGAAATGTTTCATTTGGCGCCAAAATCCCAAATTTTTAATATTATTAAAACCTTCGCATATATTTTTCTAACTAATCTGATATCTTACTGTTCATTACCTATCTTTTAAATCTTTAAGTTAACCATATAATATTTTTTACAATCTTTTATATCCTTCTCAATTTATTCTCTCAGCCAATCGCAACCTCCCCTTTAACCCCGTGGGCCCCACTTTCTCTCTCTCTCTCTCCACTTTTTCCTCTCTCTCCCTCTCCCTCATATATTCTCTCGTACTTCTCTTTATCATTTTTCTCTTCTTGCTTCATGTCTCGTTTCTCATTTCTTTTAACTGTTCTGTTGTTGCCGGAATTCCGTCGTGCCGGTGACGTTTCTCGACGTTCCAGCGAGATACCCCGACCCGTGTGGTTCCTTTGTTCGTCGTTTGGGTTCATTCCGTGAACCGTGCGCCGTCGCGAGTTTTCCCCGCCGACGGTTAACGTTCCGTTTTCCCGATTCGCGACCCATCGAGGCAAGTTAATCTTGCTACATGCTATATACTTTTATAATCTTCATTTTATAATATTATACATTTGAAAATCTTATAGTTTACATATGAAATGTCGTTGAAAAATCGGATATGACAAATCTGAAATTTACTGTACACCTTATCTTATAAAATTCATTATAAATCATAGAAAAATCATTAGGATACGTTCTTTAGTTCGTTACGAAGCTAATTCAGAATACTATAACTCTATGAAATATTTACTTGCAAAATAAATTGTTTAATTAACGTAAAATGCAAATGAACACGTCTCTAAACTGCTGTCCAGGGAAATTCCAGCAGCAAACTTTCAACTTTGAATATTCATAACTTTTTATAGGGATAACCTGAGATGCTTATACTTATAAAACTGAAAACCTTATTGAATTATCTTTGTTTTGGTATAAGATACGTCTCTTTTGGAGAACATTTGTTATTTTTAAGCTATTTTACAAATTAGGGTGACGCTAAATTTCTGAACGGAACCTTCTTGTGCATGGTTAATCAATACATCTTTTATAGTTACTAATCGCTTTGAATATGCTATCCATATTAATATTATTATATCACATATTGTTTAGTTGTACATCCCACATTACCATTTTATAGTTTTATAACTTTTCGGATACCCGTTTGCATCTATCGCATTTAAGATATATATAATTGCATCCATAGATCACATCACTACATAATAATGTGATATTAACACTCCATGTTTAATAAATTGTATCCTAATTAATATTGGAACCATAAATGTAACCCTAATCGATAACTGTGCATCCATATCCTTGAAATTATATCTATTGGCGTATTATATTACATGTTCCAGTTATTGTTCTGATAGTACTCATGCTTGTTTATTTATACACATGTTTATGTTAGTTTGATTATGAGCACCCACATGACATCTTGTGCTTCCTGACATGACCTGTTACACTTCCTACTTGACATGACATGGTACCGTACACTCTTGACATGACATGACACCTTTATACATTACCTGGTTGACCTGATGTACCATGGCTTTACCTGTTACCTGATCTCATGCCTAATGCCAACAAACCTGACCATTCCTGCTGTCTATCCAGACAGACCTACTCTTACCGGATTTTGTGTTGGCATTAGTCCTTGACCACTGAATACCTGACCTGACATACATAGTTTGGGGTATGGGGAAATCAAAGGTGAAACCGACTTGTAACTCAACAGTTCGATACATTGTTCTGATCAGTCTTACGGGCTTGGCCAGTCCGGGAGTGATGATGCTGACATCACTCGTCTATCCTACTACCTTTTACTGCTTAGCGGCACGTCTCGAACTCAGCCCCGAGGGTCATGACCGTGGTCCCGGGCACGCACGGGATACTATTGAGTTACATCGACGATTCATCAATTGATTTCAAAGACTATAGAGTAGAAACCTGATAGGACAGTTTAGTTACCACTGCACATTACCCTGCACTGTTATTTCTTAGTACTGCTTTATTCATGTTCATACCTGCATTGCTTATTACCATGTTCATATTATATTGTTGGTTGACATGACGCGCTGACGTCTGGGTTTTGCATGGCCCAGATTCTTTACCACTGTCGACGACTGAGCAGGAGTACTTCAGCCAACAGGCTGATTTGTGGGTTCTGTAGTGGTTAGTTCATTTATTGCATTTTATTTCCAGGTGTGATCCCGCATTACGGGACGTACCTTTCTATTATTGCATTGGATCATTTGCTTCCGCACTTATTTATAATTGACTCTGGTTATTATGGATTTGGACATGTGTTAGATAGTTTATTTATCTTGTTCTTGATAACCTTACAATCGTAATGTGACTGTGGACGGATACGTCCTACCCACAGGTAGCATGGTTGGCTATGTCACGTGCCCAAATCTTGCGTACTCTGGGAAGCGGGGCGTGACATGGTTCTTTTGGTATCAGAGACATAGGTTAATTGGGTTGATTCTTTGTAGTTGGGTATTGCACCCGATACACGAATCATAATACCCGTGATTAGGAAACATGTCCTGCCACCTTGACCGTTTTACCATCCTTGAATCATTCTTCCGGATCATGTCGACATGCAAACTTACTTTGCATTGTCAACTCGAAAACCTAATTTCTTGTTATCCCTAGGACTTAGGCGACTTGGGTGGAGTTAAGTAATTGCGGCTATGATACCGCGGCATAGCTACAATGCGGTACTCTATTTAAGTATCTTGGAGTTCTAGCCTTGATCCATATTCAGAATCTATCATCATGCTAATATTGGGTGTTTTGAGTTCAGGATTATGACAGGTAAGAAGTTGAAGACGTACCAGAGGCGTGTGAACGGAGCCGCCATGCTTGGAGTGATAAGAGGAATGCTGGAAATCAAAGAAACAGCCCGAGCTGATCCAGCAGCAAGCGGACTCGTTTCAGGAAGGTTTGCAGATCGTTCAGCAGTCTGTGAACAAGATTGGAACTAGACCAGTTGACCGAGTAGGGACCGTGGCAGAGTTCAGACGTGTGGGTCCTACTACTTTCACTGGTTTGGAGGAGCCATGCCAGCCGAGCAGTGGCTAGTCAGCACGGAGAATTCGCTGATTGCGGCACAGATTCCAGAGGACAAAGGAGTTGATGTGGTGCGCATTCAACTAGTGGATTACGCCGAGAGTGGTGGCTTGTGGAGGAGAACCGTTTGCCCAAGCCAAGCAGTTAGGCGGATTTCTCTAAGAGTTTCCTGGAGAAGTTCTTTCCGCGGACTGCACGGGAGGAAATGGAAGAGAAATTTATTGGGCTGAGGCAGAATGGAGCACCCGTGGACGTGCATGCAGCAGAGTGGACGAGACTCAGCAGTTTCGCTGGACCTTTAGTCGCCAACGATGCAGACAGGGCACGAAGGTCCATGCGCAGCTTGGATGTGGACATCCAAAGGCAAACCGTCTTCCTGGGTTTGACCACTTTCTCACAGGTTCTTACGGCAGCTCGAGAACAGCAGAGCATATCAGGAAAATTGGGAGTTCACAGCAGACAGCAGTTGCGGTAAGGAAGCAGTTCTGTCGGGCCAGTCGAGTTTAGGGCTAGGCCGACAAACAATGTTCTTGCATCAATGGAAGTGATGAAAGTAAAGAGCCGGCTGTTGTTCGTGATTCTATGGACGTGTTTGAAGATATATCGGGCTTACCGCCGAAGCGAGACGTGGAGTTCACGATTGACCTTAGTCCTGGTGCAGCGCCAGTGTCTAAAGCTTACTATCCAATGGCACCAGTGGAATTGGAAGGAGTTAAGAAGCAAGTTGGTGAATTACTTGAGAAGGGTTGGATTCGAAGCAGCAACTCGCCTTGGGAGCTCCAGTTCTTTTAGTAAAGAAGAAGGATGGCACGAGAAGGATGTGCATTGATTATCGAGAATTGAACCGGGCGACTATTAAGAACAAGTACCCGATCCCTCGCATTGGAGGACTTTTGAGCAGCTTAGTGGCGCGAGAGTATTCTCGAAACTGGACTTGCGATCAGGATATCATCAGGTCCGAGTGAAGGCAGAAGACATTTGCAAGACGGCGTTTCGGACTCGGTATGGGCATTTCGAGTATTTAGTGATGCCCTTCGGAGTGACTAATGCGCCGGCAATATTTATGGACTTGATGAACAGGATCTTTTCACCGTTCTTGGACCAGTTTATTGTGGTATTCATTGACGATATTCTGGTGTACTCGAAGAGTCCGGAGGAGCATGCTGAGCATTTAAGGATCGCATTGCAGACGCTGAGACAAGAGAAGTTATTCGCGAAGATGAGTAAGTGCGAATTCTGGCTGGAAGAAGTGAAGTTTCTGGGGCATATCGTGTCGGGCGATGGAATCGCCGTTGATCCCGAGAAGATTGCAGCAGTTCGAGATTGGCCTGTTCCAAAGAATGTTGCAGAGATAAGAAGTTTTCTTGGACTCGCCGGTTACTACAGAAGATTTGTGGAGAACTTCGCTCGTTTAGCTGAGCCGTTAACCAAGCTTACGCGTAAGGAGGTACCGTTTGTTTGGACAGATGGATGTGCATTGGCCTTCGAGACGTTGAAGCAGAAGTTGATAACCGCCCCGATCCTGACCGTACCGGATAATTCAGGAGGACTGGTGATTCATAGCGATGCATCTGGAAAAGGATTGGGATGTGTTTTAATGCAGAATGGGAAAGTCGTCGCTTACGCATCGAGACAGCTGAAGACTCATGAGAAGAATTATCCAACTCATGACTTGGAGCTTGCGGCTGTGATTTTCGCTTTGAAGATTTGGAGACACTACCTTTTGGGCGTAAGAGTCGAAGTTTTTACAGATCATAAGAGCTTGAAGTACGTGTTCACGCAGAAGGAGTTGAACATGAGGCAACGCAGATGGTTGGAGCTGACGGCCGACTACGACCTTGATCTTAAGTACCATCCGGGAAAAGTTAACGTCGTGCCAGATGCGCTAAGTCGGTTACCAGCAATTCAGGTATTGACCGCACAAAGAGAGATCATTGCGGATTTTCGGAGATTTGACTTGGAGGTTGTGCTACCACATGCTACAGGACAGTTGATGCAGTTGCAAGTACAATCGTCCTTAGTTGAGAAGATTAAAACAGCACAATCGCAGGATCCTAGACTACAAAAGTTTCGAGAGCAGGTTGAAGCCGGACTACGAACAGATTTATTGATCCACGAAGATGGTTCGTTGAGGTATGGTAGCCGTGTGTGTGTGCCAAAAGGGGATGTGCGTGAAGAGCTTATGAAGGAGGCACACAATTCAGTTTACTCTGTACATCCAGGAAGGACAAAGATGTACCAAGATATTCGACAGCATTTCTGGTGGGAAGGCATGAAACGGGAGATTGCTCGCTTCGTGGCTAAGTGCTTGGTATGTCAGCAAGTCAAGGCTGAACACCAAATGGTTGCTGGTTTATTGCAACCATTTCCGATTCCTCAGTGGAAGTGGGAACATATAACCATGGATTTCGTGACGGCTTTACCGCGGAGTCCAAAAGGCAACAATGCAGTAAGGGTGATTGTTGATCGGTTAACCAAGGCAGCTCACTTTATTCCTTTTCGGGTTGGTCAATCAATAGAGACTTTGGCAGAGCGGTACATGCAGGAGATCATAAGATTGCATGGAGTACCGGTGAGCATCGTGTCCGATCGGGACACTCGGTTCTTATCACACTTCTGGAGGAGTTTACAGGAAAGTTTGGGGACTCGATTGAAGTTTAGCACAGCTTATCATCCTCAAACTGATGGTCAGTCGGAGAGAACGATCCAAACTCTTGAGGATACGTTGAGAACATGCAGGTTGGACTTCAAGGGGTCTTGGGAGGATCATCTACTTTTGGTGGAGTTGTCTTACAACAACAGTTTTCAGGCAACTATTCAGATGGCTCCATTTGAAGCTTTGTATGGTCGTAAATGCCGTTCACCTGTTTGTTGGGACGATGTCGGTGAACGAAGATTATTGGGACCAGATTTGGTTGTGCAGACAGTTGAGAAGGTTAACCCTATCAGAAATCATATGAAGGCAGCACAGGACCGACAGAAGAGTTGGGCAGATACGTCAAGAAGACCTCTGGAGTTCACCGTGGGTGATTTGGTATTCTTGAAGATATCACCGACTAGAGGGGTGATTCGCTTTGGGAGTCGGGGAAAGCTTGGTTCTCGATTCGTTGGACCCTTCGAGATATTGGAGCGTGTTGGAGAGGTAGCGTACCGTTTGGCGTTACCACAGTCCTTGGCAGGTGTGCACGATGTGGTTCGTGTATCTCAACTACGGAGGTATGATCGAGATGAAACCCACGTATTGGATCATTCGGAGTTGACCGTACGGGAGGACCTAACTTTTGAAGAGCGACCAGTTGAAATCAAGGATCGAAGAGAAAAGGTTCTTAAGAACAAGGTTATCCCTCTTGTGCTAGTTTCTTGGGGTAACCGATCGCATGGAGAATCCACTTGGGAACGAGAAGATGAAATCCAGCAGAAGTTTCCTCACCTTTTCTTGTAGTTATCTATCTTTGTATTCTTGGAATTTCGAGGACGAAATTCTTTTTGTAGTTGGGTATAATGTAACACCCGAGCCCAATGCTACTATTTTCAGTTACTGTTTGAGCATAATGTGGTACTCATTTCATTTAATTTGCTTGTTTGTTGCTTACTGTAAAATTTACCCGGCAAAGTCATTTCTACATATAAATTTTAGCATCTAAAATAAAATTGAAAATATTCATCTTGGCCTACTTGACACCCCTAGCCTCGTGGTAGCGTCCGTGCATTGTGTTCTCGTCCCGTTCAGTAAAACGGGCAAGTTTGGATGGCTACGTGCACGCACGTGTGTCCGTTTTGAGAGTATGCTTTTTAATCATAAAACATTTCATTTTAAAATTTGGAACCCGCTTAAAATCCTATTATTTGAATTTCGAATTTTTGGACCCAACCCGGGCGCAATTTGGAAATGTTTCATTTGGCGCCAAAATCCCAAATTTTTAATATTATTAAAACCTTCGCATATATTTTTCTAACTAATCTGATATCTTACTGTTCATTACCTATCTTTTAAATCTTTAAGTTAACCATATAATATTTTTTACAATCTTTTATATCCTTCTCAATTTATTCTCTCAGCCAATCGCAACCTCCCCTTTAACCCCGTGGGCCCCACTTTCTCTCTCTCTCTCTCCACTTTTTCCTCTCTCTCCCTCTCCCTCATATATTCTCTCGTACTTCTCTTTATCATTTTTCTCTTCTTGCTTCATGTCTCGTTTCTCATTTCTTTTAACTGTTCTGTTGTTGCCGGAATTCCGTCGTGCCGGTGACGTTTCTCGACGTTCCAGCGAGATACCCCGACCCGTGTGGTTCCTTTGTTCGTCGTTTGGGTTCATTCCGTGAACCGTGCGCCGTCGCGAGTTTTCCCCGCCGACGGTTAACGTTCCGTTTTCCCGATTCGCGACCCATCGAGGCAAGTTAATCTTGCTACATGCTATATACTTTTATAATCTTCATTTTATAATATTATACATTTGAAAATCTTATAGTTTACATATGAAATGTCGTTGAAAAATCGGATATGACAAATCTGAAATTTACTGTACACCTTATCTTATAAAATTCATTATAAATCATAGAAAAATCATTAGGATACGTTCTTTAGTTCGTTACGAAGCTAATTCAGAATACTATAACTCTATGAAATATTTACTTGCAAAATAAATTGTTTAATTAACGTAAAATGCAAATGAACACGTCTCTAAACTGCTGTCCAGGGAAATTCCAGCAGCAAACTTTCAACTTTGAATATTCATAACTTTTTATAGGGATAACCTGAGATGCTTATACTTATAAAACTGAAAACCTTATTGAATTATCTTTGTTTTGGTATAAGATACGTCTCTTTTGGAGAACATTTGTTATTTTTAAGCTATTTTACAAATTAGGGTGACGCTAAATTTCTGAACGGAACCTTCTTGTGCATGGTTAATCAATACATCTTTTATAGTTACTAATCGCTTTGAATATGCTATCCATATTAATATTATTATATCACATATTGTTTAGTTGTACATCCCACATTACCATTTTATAGTTTTATAACTTTTCGGATACCCGTTTGCATCTATCGCATTTAAGATATATATAATTGCATCCATAGATCACATCACTACATAATAATGTGATATTAACACTCCATGTTTAATAAATTGTATCCTAATTAATATTGGAACCATAAATGTAACCCTAATCGATAACTGTGCATCCATATCCTTGAAATTATATCTATTGGCGTATTATATTACATGTTCCAGTTATTGTTCTGATAGTACTCATGCTTGTTTATTTATACACATGTTTATGTTAGTTTGATTATGAGCACCCACATGACATCTTGTGCTTCCTGACATGACCTGTTACACTTCCTACTTGACATGACATGGTACCGTACACTCTTGACATGACATGACACCTTTATACATTACCTGGTTGACCTGATGTACCATGGCTTTACCTGTTACCTGATCTCATGCCTAATGCCAACAAACCTGACCATTCCTGCTGTCTATCCAGACAGACCTACTCTTACCGGATTTTGTGTTGGCATTAGTCCTTGACCACTGAATACCTGACCTGACATACATAGTTTGGGGTATGGGGAAATCAAAGGTGAAACCGACTTGTAACTCAACAGTTCGATACATTGTTCTGATCAGTCTTACGGGCTTGGCCAGTCCGGGAGTGATGATGCTGACATCACTCGTCTATCCTACTACCTTTTACTGCTTAGCGGCACGTCTCGGACTCAGCCCCGAGGGTCATGACCGTGGTCCCGGGCACGCACGGGATACTATTGAGTTACATCGACGATTCATCAATTGATTTCAAAGACTATAGAGTAGAAACCTGATAGGACAGTTTAGTTACCACTGCACATTACCCTGCACTGTTATTTCTTAGTACTGCTTTATTCATGTTCATACCTGCATTGCTTATTACCATGTTCATATTATATTGTTGGTTGACATGACGCGCTGACGTCTGGGTTTTGCATGGCCCAGATTCTTTACCACTGTCGACGACTGAGCAGGAGTACTTCAGCCAACAGGCTGATTTGTGGGTTCTGTAGTGGTTAGTTCATTTATTGCATTTTATTTCCAGGTGTGATCCCGCATTACGGGACGTACCTTTCTATTATTGCATTGGATCATTTGCTTCCGCACTTATTTATAATTGACTCTGGTTATTATGGATTTGGACATGTGTTAGATAGTTTATTTATCTTGTTCTTGATAACCTTACAATCGTAATGTGACTGTGGACGGATACGTCCTACCCACAGGTAGCATGGTTGGCTATGTCACGTGCCCAAATCTTGCGTACTCTGGGAAGCGGGGCGTGACAGAAGGTGTTCCTTCCTCTAGGTTCTTGTCCTTCCTTTAGAGATCCTTACCCTAACCTCCATGGAAAACATCACACCCGGGCCTTTATACTACGGTATCACCGCTACCTCGAGGGATAGAGTGCCGTAGGGAGCGGTATGTGCATGTATGCATGGAGTCCTATTGTAAATATTTGGTGGGTAAGAAAGGGATGAGAGATCTCATCTCTCAAAATCCTTCCCAAAAGCTAAACCCTAAACAAGTTCCTAGAGCATGAAATTAAATCTACCTAGGGCAAGGAATTGAAATCTACACTAGGGCAAGAAATTAAATTACTTACAGATGCATCCCTCCAATCATCCATGCAGGGTTGTCAGATCTGAATTTCTGAATTAAAGAGAGGCACCGATGCTCTCCAAAAGATTTCTAAATTTTATTCATTAAAGGGAGGCATGAAGTTTACAATGAATTAGAGTCCCTATTTATAGAAGATAGGAAACCCTAGGGTTACAATGACTTGCATGTTTACAATTACAAAAATAGCCCTAGGTCAACTAGTCAAAGCCGCAAATGAATTTTGATAAAATAAAATCTTCCTTTTGTCTTCTTAAAAAGGAAGTATTGGGCCTTTCCTTTATGGGCTCTTCTGTCTTTGGGCTTCCTGGGCTACTTAATTCTTTAATTCTTTCTTTAAAATAGCTTCTGTTCTCTTTCAGATTTTCCAGTGAATAATTGTGGTGGACTTTTAACCGTGGCTTCGAAATCTTGGACCTTGCATTGCCTTGTACTTTGTGAATTTTATCTTTGATGTAGGCTTGATCAAGAGTCTTCTGTTTGTTTGTCAAAAGTCCCTTTTTGTATCATCTTTTGTCTTTTTCACTGTTTTCGCTCCAAGAACCTGTAACCTGTAATATGTAGCAGACATGCGTCAAAAGCACCCGTTTATTTATAAAATGAATAAGAATGGGGAATATAATAATGCAATATTCTAGTGTGAACAATTCCCTATGGACTTTATTGTTTTAAATACACAGCATGTGGCGAACCTACGTAATCAATCCCGGTGATACTCGGTCGACCTTTCCAAGCAACTTCCAACGCTGTCATTAATTGTCGTAACGGTTCTATGAACTTATCTTTCGGGAAGATGACAATTGGGCTTAATATTTACAAGATAGGAAGTCAACCATCTGAATATTCTGCTCATTTAATCGATGTCTGTTCCATCAACGAGATAGCTTCCGACAGCTGCGAAGCTGAAGTACTTTGCTATGATGATCTCGACAATACCAGTGTGACATTGTTTGATCTAGCAAAATATTATAGTGAAGATACCTTCAATGAGTCTATCCCCGAGTTTGAATCCTTTGACTCGTCGCAAAAGTCAGTAGCGCTTCCGAGTCAATATCCTACGCAAGTTATGAATCTCTTAGGGAGTCTGAGTATCATTCCCTTACCCCACCTTCTATCGTCTCTCCGCCGACGCTAGATCTCAAACCGCTACCTTCTCATCTTAAATATGCATATTTAGGTGAGAATGAGTCTTTTCTCGTAATTATATCCGCTTCTCTAGTTTTAGAGCAAGAGAACATACTTTTGGCGGTACTGAGATCAAATCGGCAAGCATTTGGTTGGACAATGGCTGACATCAAAGGGATTAGTCTCTTGATTGTTGAACATTATATACACCTGATGGATGAAGCCAAACCAACCCGAGACCCACAAAGACGGTTGAATCCCGTTATGAAGGAGGCAGCAAAGAAAGAAATCGTCAAGTGCCTAGATAGTGGTATAATTTACCCAATATCTGATAGCTAATGGGTGAGTCCTATTCATGTGGTCCCTAAAAAGTCTGGCATCACGGTCATAACTAATGAGGCTAATGAGTTGATCCAAACATGCACCCAAACTGGGTGGCGCGTATGTATTTATTACAGAAAACTCAATGCCGCAACGAGGAAAGATTACTTCCCTCTACCTTTCATTGACCGGATGTTAGAACGATTAGCTGGACATGAATATTATGTAAGTCCATGCTACCTCTCCCGGTACTTTCGGGCATGCGGAATTTGATGAAAAACGATTTTCTTAGAGGTGGTAACATGGACTTAAAACCCGGATCTTTGTTAAACATCTAACTAACAACCTAACTAGGAGTCGTTTACCTACTCGGTTAGGGGGCTATACCTTTCTTGAACTCCTTCGTCTTCAACTCGTCCCGGAGTTCGGATCGGCCTCACCTCGTCGTCTCCTTGCGTCATAGATGGATCCACCTGAAAGCTTCTACCTTTGGCTTGTTCTTCGGACTTTGAAGAAAACTAGATCACTTGGCTTGCTAGGCCTTGTGAACTAGAATGAGTAGAGAAGAGTATGTTGGGATTTTACTCTATGGTTCTTGCTTCTCAACTCATGAGACAAGTGAACCATAGACCAAAAGAGAGAGAGAGCAAGAGGAAGAGGGTGAGAGCAAGAGCATGAGAGCTCAAAACCAAGAGAGAGAAAGGTCAAGCAAGAATGAGCCTCTCTTTTGTCTTTCACCCTCTCATAATCCAAAAGTATCATTAGCCATAATGTCAATCAAGTATTATGTGATGGTTCATATCATGACAAAGGCAATATCATTTCCATGCACTCATTTTGTAAACTACAACAAGCAAGCAAAAGTCTTTGCATGAAAATGACAACCATTGTGATGATGATGGTCAACTAGTCCAACCTAGTCAACCGGTCAACAAAGTCAACAAGTCAACAAAGTCAACCCTCCAACAACCATGTCACTATAATACTTAATTAATATTATTGCTAAATATATATATATATATATATATATCATATTCTCATTAGGGTTGAGCAAAAAGTCAATAGTCAACAGTCAACTAGTCAACAACCCTAATGAGAATCCACTGCCTCTGTCTCTCCGTCAACTGTGCATACACACCCGCATCCGCGTTCCGAGGAATACGAATACATACTGGATAAAACCAATCCCAAAAGGTACATTAGGATCTGGCTTAAACCAAAGCCCGCTAGTGTGAACTGTCCGGACACTGTACGTGCATAAGTGCACGGATGTGACCGAACCCTATCGCAAAACCATGCGACCTGTCGCAAAACCATGCGACCTCTACTCTTTTGCCAAAAGGCGAATGGCTTTCTGTGTGGGACTCTAAAGACTCGACACTACGCTGGCAGTGGGTTTAACCACAGACCGCAAGCGGCACTAGCTGTGCGTAACGGTCCCCAGGTAGATGCCGACAAGAAGACTGACGAGGCAAAACCCATCTGAACTCCTACTGAACCTGAATGTGACATTCTCCGTACAGTCCGGTCTGTTCGTCTGATACATCGCATGGCGGGCCTAGGGGGCGGTAAACGTCAGTCCCCCAATAGCGGTACAAGTCGTGTCGGAGTGAAGCCCAAAACACCCTGAGATAACACTGGAAGCCTACCAGTATATCTCGTTTGCCCTGGCCAGGGACTACTCGTGTAATAGCTCTCCTAGACACAGCGCGATGTCAACCCCCAATACCGGGAGAGACGAATCCTGTCTAACCGTCACTGCCTCCAAGTGCTTCGGGACTGCACCCAACTACCACCTGTTTGCATGACTCCTTTGAGCCGTGGTAGGGTAGTAATCAAAGTACAGTGGGAACACACTCGAGGCGAAGTGACAGTGTCAAGTCAGCGGACTAAGCTGTACTCATGTCACCTGGGAACTGATAATTGACGATAGGCATAATACCAACTAGTCAGTTCCCAACGAGTCATGTCCAGTGTACTCGTAACCCAACGAGCACCCGCATACTATCTCAAGTACGACGCACCAACGGCTGTGGGACAGACCGTCTCCCACACTGGGATGAGAAGCGCATGCGCTAGTCTACTCCGGAGTATCGATGCCCTGTCTCGATAGTCCTGCGACTAGGGACCTGCATAAGGATGTGCTTATAGATTACCCAGCCCCACTAGTGTGACTGCCATCACAACGCTGGTAATCAAGCAAAGATCCTAAGGGCTCCACTAATGTGTATAGGTGATATACTGAAATAAACACATGTACACATTGAAGTAGAAACAAACCAAGTAGCATACTACTATTTTGAGCAAGATTGTCAATACAAGGTGAATATCCCAAGCTTCCATTAAGTAATATACATACTAGTATGATACAGTAATGGCCTCTAGGGCATATACACTAACATATTATTGTTTCTTAGACGGATACTCTGGTTATAACCAAATCCCCATCGCCGAAAATGATCAAGATAAAACAACATTTACTTGTCCTTTCGGTACTTTTTCTTATAGACGCACGCCTTTTGGGTTATGAAATGCTCCCGCTATATTTCAGTGGTGTATGATAGGGATATTCTCAGACATGGTCGAGAATTTTCTGGAGATATTTATGGACGATTTCTCCATATTTGGGGACTCCTTTGAGGAATGCCTACATCATCTTGACGCGGTTCTTACCCGCTATAAGGATAAGAACTTAACTTTGAATTGGGAAAAATGCCATTTCATGGTCCAAGAAGGTATTGTCCTTGGACATATTATTTCACGAAAAGTCATTAAGGTAGACAGAGCTAAAATTGATGTCATCCATAACCTTCTTCATCCCAAATGCGTCAAAGATATACGATCCTTCCTTGGTCTTGCAGGATTTTATAGGAGATTCATTAAGGACTTTAGCAAAATTGCTAGACCCTTAACTCTTCTCTTAGCCAAGGATACAACATTTCATTTCGATTCGGATTGCGAGGCTTCTTTTGAATCGCTGAAAAGATCTCTCACCACAGCCCCCGTTCTATCATCTCCCGATTGGAACCACCCGTTCGAGCTTATGTGTGATGCATCAAATTTTGCTATTGTTGTGGTTTTAGGACATCATATTGATAAGATACCACATGTAATTTACTGTGCAAGTAGAACCTTGAACGATGCCCAAATTAATTACACAACTACCGAGAAAGAACTCTTGGCAGTTGTATTTGCATTAGAAAAATTCAGGCCCTACTTGATTGGCTCGGCAATAGTGGCTTACACCGATCACTCCACCCTACGACACCTTTTATCAAAGAGGATACTAAGGCCAGGCTAATACATTGGATCCTGTTATTACAAGAATTTGATCTTGTCATACGAGACAAGAGTGGATGTGAAAACGTTGTAGCCTACCATCTTTCATGCATCAATTCTTCACCAACGTTGTCCGTGCCAATAAATGACTCCTTCCCCGACGAACATCTCTTGACCGTATCCTGCGAACCTTGGTTCGTTGATATTGTGAATTATCTAGCAACGGGACTTATTCCTAGCGATTGGTCGAAACAAGACAATCTTCGATTTCTATCCCAAGTAAAACACTTTTACTGGGATGAACCTTATTTGTTTAAGTATTATTCCAATCAAATCATTCGCAGATGTGTCCCTAACGATGAATTCAAGAGTGTATTGTCTTTTTGTCATGATCAGGCATGTGGCGGTCACTTTGGTCCACGTAAAACGTCGGAGAAAGTTTTGTAATGTGGCTTTTATTGGCCAACATTATTTAAAGACGCATATGATCATTGCAAAACTTGTCCACGGTGTCAACACATGGGTCAGATTTCACGAAGAAATGAGATGCCGCTCCAACCTATCTTGGTTGTGGAGATATTTGATATTTGGGGTATTGATTTTATGGGCCATTTTCCCAACTCTTTTGGGAATTTATATATCTTGTTAGCGGTTGATTATGTCTCAAAATGGGTGGAAGCAATACCTTGTCGCACTAATGACAACAAGGTTGTTTTTAAGTTCCTTAAAGAAAATATCTTTTCGCGATTCGGGCACCCTCGCGCTATAATTAGCGACAACATGACCCATTTTTGTAATTGGTCTTTCGAGGCTTTGATGTGGAAATATTCAATCAACCACAAACTTTCTACACCCTATCATCCCCAAACGAGCGGGCAAGCAGAGATTTCCAATAGGCAGATAATTTTTTTTTTGGAGAAGACGGTTTCTAAAAACCGTAAAGATTGGTCAATCAAATTGACGGATGCTCTTTGGGCATTTCGTACCGCTTATAAGACCGATCTTGGTATGTCTCCATACCGCCTAGTGTTTGAAAAGGCTTTCCACCTTCCTGTCGAATCGAACATAAAGCAATGTGGGCTATTAAAGAGCTTAACTTCGATTTTGATCAAGCCTGCAGCTATCGGAAGCTGCAATTAAATGAGCTAAGAGAACTCCACGATGAACCTTACGATAATGCGGTTATAGTAAAGAACCGGACTAAAGTGTTCCACGATAAAAACCTTTTTAGAAAAACCTTCACACCGGGACAACAAGTCCTTCTTTACGATTCCCGTCTCCATCTTCATCCGGGTAAGCTAAAATCTCGTTGGAAAGGACCTTTTGTGGTGCGGTATGTATATCCGCACGAGGCAGTAGAAGTTGAAAATGTTAAAAACGGTTCAATTTTTAGAGTAAATGGGCATAGATTGAAACCGTATTTTTCTGCTGACCCAGCGGAAGAGCTCCTATTTTTACAGGAGCTGCTTTACCATAACTAAAACTCCTCCGCCTCACCTCCATGTCTCGGTAACATTGTCTCATCTTAAGAATGGAGGTGAGTGAAAAAGGACTTAATTGAATATCCGTGCGTGCCAAAGCATAAGTTTGGGGGTAGTTTTCATTTAACTATTATTTTACTCCTATCATTTTCTCTCCCCAAGTCTACAGGTCTATGCATTCAAAGAACAATATCAGTGAAGACACTGCTGAAAACAGGTTTGGAGGGGAGGTTTGTATTCACTGAATTATCTTTTGGCACTAGGCACTATACAAAAATTTCTTTTGATAATAAAATATTAGAAAGTGAAAAATTACATATGAAAGATATGAATAGTTAAGAAAAGCAAGAATGTTAAATGTTTTCTTAAACGAAACTAGTAATAAGTAGTTATGAGCCGTTGTTCCAAGGGTTAGTAAGATGAAATAAATTACTAATCTGAGGATAAAAATAAGTATGAGAAATAGTCGCTATTCTTAAGGCGAAACATTTGAACGTTGATACCCTACTATACACACTTGCACACATCTTGAAACTTGGGATAGTAGAGGATACCTTGAAATGCTCTTGTCTAGAAGCCTTGGTATGGAGAAAAATAAAAAAAAGTAAAAAAATAAAAAAAAAACTGGTGAAGAAAAATGAACATTAGTTTTGTAATTACCAAGACGACATAAAAAAAATATAGCGAGGGTGCTTTATCACCTAGTGCCTTAGACTAACTGGTTTGGAAGCCACTGCTAAGCCTTAGGTGTTGCAAGACGAGGAATTATGCTTAAATAAGCAAGCACATTTAGTAATCGATCGGTTAGTACCTTAGGAAGTATTAACGGTTGCATGAAGGATGTGTGAGCAATTCCATCTAAAATATTCACCAACTAAAAAGTACTAAGGAAGATGGACAAGAGTATAATAGCTTGAATTGAATTTTCTAAGTGTAGGGATGTTTTTTAATACACACGTAGGGGTATATGATCAATGTTTGGAGGAAAGATAGGGAGGAAAACTAGAGACGATGTTTTACTGAGAGATGGTGTGATTTATAATATCTTTTCACGACCATTAAGATATGGCTCATATCAACTGAAAAGCTAGTGTAGTTGGAAACTCTTATTTTCAAGTTCTTTCTTTTATAGTTCCTATTTTTATATGTAACTTTCACCATCTTTCTTTTATTATAGGATTTTGTGGGTGTAATCCGCTGAAAACCCTCAGGAGACAACACTCCTCCTACTAGGGACACCTAGAGGTTTAATGGCTTGTTGCACGTGCTCAGTGAATCGTGTTGCCTACGAAAGTGTGCTACTTAGGTTTTTTTTTCTTTTCTCTTGAATAACTAGTTTGCTCGGGACGATCAAAATTAAGTTTGGTGGTATTTGTTCATTCGATAAAACTGCACTTTTGATATGACATTTTCTTTACTTTTTTTAAATATCTAAAGGTGTTTATTATAAATATGACACATATGAGGGTTTATCTATAAAAAATACTATTCTCATATGTTTATATATTATAATTAACATTATGAAGGAAAATATATGTATATAATATTTTGATAATTTAAATATGCATATCATATCAAATATCCTTAATCAATATTTTTAAAATATAATATCATATAAAATGGTTAGGATAATATCTCAAAAATACTAAATATTACTGATATTATTTGTTGAGATATTGTGCATAAATTATATCAGGAGTGGAATCAAGGAAATCCGAGATATCGAGATCAAATTTGCCGAAATATTAAAGTAAATCGAAGAAATCAATTCTGCTAGAGACTTAGAGAAGATTTCCAAAATCCAGATATCCAAAAGATCACCACATGTCAACTAGATGAAGCTCCAGAAATTTGCATCCAAGACCCCACCAAAGTGCGGCCCAACCGTGGCCAAACCCTACAATATGCGGCGAATCCGTGGCTATATGAGGGAGTTGGGACTTGGGATTTTCTGTTTAGGATCGTCTCAACAAACTCTAATTTATGGAATCTAGAGATTGCAACTTCTGTGACTATAAATAGAACCCAGAGCCCCTCTTGGAAGATCATCAAACCGAAGAGATCATGAAGTTCAAGTTGACTCACGCATCCAGCTTGATCGATCGGCTGTTCATTTACCTCCTTCAAGATAGATCGAGAAGCAAACTAGGATTTTGTATTCCACTTTCTAAAGGAACAAAAAGTGTAATTGATCAAGTTGATTAATAAAGATAGTTGTTTTATTCTTATTGTATTTATTTTTTTATTTATATCATGATCTCTATCCGTTCTTCTATCTCCATCATGCGCGAGTAATTCACTGCTTGATAGGGTTCGTAGGATTAGGGTAGATCAATGGAAGATGAAAAATTTCTTAACTTCTTTTAAGTCTTATAAAGTTTATAAACTTTAGCAAAATAAATGTTAACATCCTAATCGGGCGTGCTATCAATTTATTGATAGTCTTGACCGCGATTTGAGATTAATTAACAATTTTTTTGTTAAAGGCTAGACATGAATAGAGATCAATGAAAGGACAAGGCTCAATAGTGTGGAAACCCTAGTTTTTTCCAAGAACCTTAATCCTCATTCATCACTAGCAATCTAGTTTTAAATCTATCAATAGATAAAATGAGCCATCTTTATTAGTAATCAATTACTACTAAATCCGAACGAACCCTACAAGCCCTCTTCTGATATAAAATCCACATCTTTATTTAAACTAGATCTATTTTCTTCATCCGTATTTTGACGTAGAATACCCTTAAAGATTGCTTCACCGTCAAAGACTGGGTAGAATACCGGTATCAACAAGGCAGGTTCGCTTTATCCGACAGCTGGAGGTTAACCCCGCAACAAAAGCATGAGCCAAAAAGGACATATACCGTGAGGCTAGGACTAGCTCAACCATAAAAAGGGAAGCGAACTCATACCTGCCATATGATAACACTCTCAAAAGAGAGAGGGCACGAGACTATGGATGACCCCGCATATGCTTCGAGGACGAAGTAATCTCCGAGTTTCCACCAGCACCAAAGGAGCTGGAAGACAGGATACGCACCACGGCGGACAACCTAAGAAAAATTGACTTAGGGACGGAAGACGATCCGAGGCCAACGTTCGTCAGTGAGCTACTATCTGAAAAACAGGTAGCCACGTTAAAATATGTGCTCATACAATATAAAGATTGCTTCGCGTGGAACTATTCCGAGATACCGGATCTAGATTCAAAGGTAACAGTATATAAACTAACCATATCGCCAGACATAAAGCCAGTCAAACAGGCATCAAGAAAAACGCGGCTCGAACTTGAGATTAATATAAATGCTGAGGTCAAAAAACTAATCGACTCCTGCTTCATCCAAGAGATTCAATACCCTGAATGGATCGCTAATATCGTCCTAGTGATGAAGAAAAATAGGACGGTGCGCATCTGCGTGGACTTTCAGGACCTCAACAAAGCTTGCCCGAAGGATGACTTCCCAATACCTGTTACCGAGCTGATGATCGATAACAAGTCTACCCATGAAGTCTTCTCCTTCATGGATGGATCTTCAGGATACAATTAAATAAAAATGCTTCCTGAAGACCAAAAGCATACCGCTTTCCGGACTCCGCTGGGCATATTCTGCTATAAGGTGATGCCCTCTGTTTAAAGAATGCTACATTGACGACCTTGTGGTTAAAAGTAGATCTCATGAGGAATATTGGGAACACTTAAAAATAGTGTTCCGACGTCTTCGGAAGTATAATCAGAAGATGAATCTTCTAAAATGCGTGTTTGGAGTCTCCTCAGGCAAATTCCTACGATTCATCATACGGTACCAGGGAATCGAAATCGATCTCTCAAAGATCAAGGCGATTATGGAAATGTCGACGCCAAGAACTCTCCGAAAATTGCGATCTCTTCAAGGAAAGCTTGCTTATATCCGGCGGTTCATAGCCAACCTCTCCAGAAAATACCGTCCCTACAGTTATCTGATGAAGAAGGGGACCCCGTTCATCTAGGATCGAAAGTGCCAAAATGCACTAGACGAAATTAAGCAATACCTGCAAAATCTGCCGGTAGGCCACTCTGGTTAAGGAAAAACCACTTATCCTATATACAATGGCCCTTGAGGATTCTCTAAGAGCGCTTGTTTACCGCCGAAAGCCGGGAAAGACAAACGTCTTGCCTGAATTTGGGGGCAGATACTATTTGGGTTTATCCGTCCACCTCTCCGAAGATGCCAAGTTGATTTATGGCACCGTGTATCGGAGTTTTGGACGGATGCGACCGTTGTAGCGGACTTCGTCAGATTCCCCCTCGTTGTGAGGGGTTTTTTGATTGTGGGGATGCTATTCCCTGCAGGTGCAAGCCTCTGCAGTTAATTACGTTACCGCGTAGCGATAACACTTTCTCCTGCTCCAGATGTTCACTTCGTGTCGTGTGTATTTGTTTTATTTTTGGTTGCCCGTGGATTGTATAAGAAGACTAATTTATGTTGCCGCCCGTAAGGCGTGGATTAGTCCAAATCCGTATATTCTTAAATTTGGGTTTGGGTTGATTTAAGGATCGTTAATCTTGTTTGAGATTAAGATCAACTTAAATGGTTATTGAGGATACGTTAGTCTAATTTTAGACTAAGATCTACTCAACAGGATTTAGGATCATTCAGATCCAACAAAAGAGCATTTGGGTTCTATTGTTTTAGTTTAAGAACGTTGCGGTCCGTTGTTAGTTTAAGGACGTTTCGGTCCATAGCTGGTTTAAGGACGTTGCGGTCCGTAGCTAGTTTAAAGATGTTGCGGTCCATAGGTCACCATTTCTGGGATGAGAGTTTAGTTTAAGGACATTGCGGTCCACAGCTAGTTTAAGGACATTGCGGTCCATAGATCACCATTTAGCGTTGAGGTCGTAGTTCATAGCTAGTTTAAGGACGTTGCGGACCATAGGGATGTGCTCATGGGTTTTGGGTTGCACCAAAGAGCTGTTGGTTGTCGGGACCCTCCACCTCTCTGAAGACGTTGAAGAATTACAACGACATGTATCAGAGGTATGAAAAGATGTACCCTTGAACCAAATTTCAGATTTGAGGGGAAAGATCATAGTGGCCCGTCCAAGAATCATTAGTCGTTTTTGAGAGACTAAGATTAACTTAGGAAATTGAGGAATCATCATCAGTTTGGGAAGTCATGAGCATAGTGGCTCGGTCTATTAGGAAATCCAAGATGTTTTAATCTTCAGGGAGACTTAGCCAATTTTGAGTTGGAGTTGGCTTCCTATAGTGTTAAACACTAATGTATACTCAGTGCTCACGTGCTCCCACTTGAGACTCCAAAGCAGTGTTAAACACTGAAATTTGGGGGAGGCTCACATGTGGCATGTGAGGCTCTTGAAAGTTGGTGCTGTTCACTTGGGTTTATTCTCTTGTTCTTTTATAAGTGCTAAGCACTATTGGGGGTTACGTGAGATCACGTGAGGCGTCCCAAAAATGGAAAATGTTTTGATTTATTCCCCTTTCCTTTAACAAGTGCTAAGCACTATTAGGGGTCATGTGGGATCACGTGAGGCGCCCCAAAATGGGAACAATCTTTGATTTATTCCCCTTTTCCTTTTGAAAGTGCTAAGCACTATTAGGGGATCACGTGAGGCGCCCCAAAATGGGAACTGTCTTTGATTTATTCCCTTTTTCCTTTTGAAAGTGCTAAGAAATATTAGAGGGTCGCGTGGGATCACGTGACTCGATATCAGTTGTTCCTTTTTGTTTCTCAGAGGTGCCCACGTGGGAACACGTGATCTGTTACGTAGCGTTTGAACGCTAATAAATCATCAGGCCGTTCTTCTATGGTTCTGAGGAATCAAGTTCTCCTTTTGTTCTTTGCAGGGATTAAATTATTTTTAAAGGGTTAAACCCTAGCTTCAGAGGAATTAAATTCCTATACGTTTTGTAAGAGTTAAACTCTTTTGAACTCATTTTTTTCCCCTAGGTTTTGAATCTGCATGACAGAATCTCCCCGATGAGAATTAAATTCTCAACTTGTGAGGAGATCTGCTTCTGCAGATCTTAACCGAAGAAGAACTAAGTTCTTTGAGAAGAGTTAAACTCTTGGTTTGAGAATTAAATTCTCCTTTTGTTATGTGGGATCTTTTAGGAGGGGTTCCTCTTCTTTCTAGAGAATTAAATTTTCTCTCTATGTTATTCTTCCCTTCTCTCTATGTGTATGTCCTCTTCTTCTTTCTCCTCTCCCCGCTCCTATTTATATGAGAAGAAAAAGAATCAATTTGTTAAGAAAATCCCTTAATGAGAGATCATGATTGTGTAGGGTTCCTAGGCACTCTAATGAGGTCTCACAAGGCATCAACCATGCCAATTTCAAATTTTACAAGTGCCGAGAAACCCTAATACGGATCGTTAACTAGAATTTTAGGCGAAAGATGCAACTAGTTAACAACTTAACTAAAAGAACGGAAATACAACCTTTGTAGATCCGGTCCTCCACCTCCATAGCTCCACAATGAAGTCTCCTCGCTGTCCAAATCGAATCCCGGGCTCTAGCATCGGTTTCATCGGAGAAATGGGCGGGCTAGGTCATCGACTACGATCCCGAAGATGATCTACGTCGAGGCATCACAAGATCAAGCTCCCACTTCACCAAGTCATGAAACTTGTGAAGAAAACACTCTATACTACTTGGCAAGTGGTAGAGGATGAAGAAATAGGAAGTGGGTTCACTTTAGAATTGGATTTCTCACTCATTTTCTCAAGTTGCCATTGATGGAGGCAAGCTTCTTCTTAAAGAAGAAGAAGATGATGATGAAAAATGTTATGATAAGTATATTTCTAAAAGAAAATAAAATGAATACTTATCATAATCCAACCATGGTCAAGTGTAGAGAATAAACTAGGGTTAGGTCAATGGTTAGGGTTAAGCATGAAGACAAAATTGGTGACTTAGTCAAAGCTTCATGAAGCTTCAACATGCATCCAAAGAAAGCCACCATTTTTCTTTTCTTTTGCCAAAAAGAAATAAATAAATAAATGAATAAATAGATATGAAAAACAAAACCCTAACCATTTAAATAACCATGGTTTAATCTTTACACAAACTCAAGTAAGCATGTATCATCAAACATGATACAATCAAGTGCACAAAAGTATATATCACATATACAACTTATGAACTTCAAGTGAGAAAATCTATTTAAAGTGAACCAATACTAGTTAATGCAAAGTAATATATCAAATATATAATTATGCATTAAATCATTAAATCAACACTTGATTCAATGATCCGGTCATGTCGCACACAACCGACTAGTATACAATGTATCGATTTATCGAATCAATCCTTGATTCGATAACTAGGTTATATCGCATACAACCATTCGACACATTCATCGCGAGAATGAAATACGGTATCACATACACGCATTATTCTCGGTCCTGCACATATCTCATATGCGCTCCTATTTCGTTTCGCTTGAGCCAGGAAACCTCTGTGTAGGACTCTAAAGACTCGTCAATACGCCGGTAGCAGATGATGATCATATCAAGCACCCACAAGCCGCAAGCGGTCTGCTAAACGTAACGGCCATCCGGGTATTGAGCGATCAGAAGATCGATGAGCAAGCCCGCTCACACTCCTGTGAATCCAACCAGTAACACTTACCGTACAGTCCGGTCTGATCGTCTGATATGTCGCATATCTCGCCTAGGGGTGGTAAACGTCAGACCCCAATAGCTCGATAAGTCGTGTCGATCTGAGGTCTATAACAATTCGATAAACTACTGGTAACACTTACCAGTAAATCTCAGCAACCCTGGCCAGGGATTTCCGGTTATAGCCAATCGAACACAGCGCAACATCAACAACCTATACCGGGAGAGACGAATCCCCTCCTATCGCTCATTGCCTCCATGTGATTCGGGACTGTACCCAAAAACCACCGTTTTGTACGCCCTCTTGGACGTGGTAAGGTGGAAATCAAAGCACAGTGGGAACCACACAAGACTCTATGACGATCTCGGGTCAACGGACTACTCTGTACCAGTGTCACCAGAGAACTGCCATCTGACGTAAGGTATAATACCATCTGGGAGTTCTCGGCGAGTCCGTCCAGTGTACCCAGTCTCTACTGAGCACGCGTATATCATCTCTGATGTCAAACACCAATGGATATGGGATCATCCATCGCCCATCTGTATGGGTCGAGAAGGTATACGCTAGTCTACTCTGGTATATCGATGCCCCGTGTCGATACACCCACGACTAGGGACCTTGAAGGATGTACTTATGGACTACCATGTCCCCACTAGTATGATCTGCATCATAGTCCAGGTAGTCAAGTACACATCCTAAGGGCTTTACCAACATGTAACAGAGAGACAATCAGTATACACATTAAGGTAAAAAGTAACCAGATAGCATACTATCATGTCGAGCAAGAAAGTCCTCCCTATATAAGTCCCAACATCCACTACAATATACATCCTATGTATAGCAATGGCCTCTAGGGCATACATATAACTAACAATCTCCCACTTGCACTAGGGCCATCTGATAGCAGTGGTTGAAGTATCTCATACTCAACCATCCCATAAAAGTCTCTCTCTGGGAATAGGCCTTCGTGAGTGGATCCGCCGTGTCGTCCTCTGAGTCTACTCTCCTAACCTCGATCCCTTAGAGATCAACCATCTTCATGATCAGGTGATACTGTCTTAGAATATGTCTGGATCACTGATGGGACCGACGTTCCTTGGCATAAGCCATAACTCCATTGTCTCACAATGGTAGGAACGTAGTTCATCTCATGAACCATTATACACCCAAACAGCCTCTTTGGTAGCATCTTAAGTAGCGATGTATCCTGCCTTTATCGTCTAGTATGCCACGGTATCTAGCTTGGAACTCTTCCAACATACCGTCCCTCGATAGAGGGTAAAGACAATGCCTGTGACTGACATTCAGTCGTCTTTATCACCCTGGAACACTTCCAGTGATTTTCCCCAGGATCAACTGATACCATCTCACTACAGCTAGTGAGTATCCTAACATCCATTTAGATCTATCTCATAGATCCAAAATCCAGGATTTAGTAGGTATCACTTTGATCCTAGATGGAGAATCATTGTGATAAGCGGAGATTGATCGAGCGTAGCATAGGAAACTACTTCCCTATCAAGAATATGTCATCCACGTACTCTACGAGGATCACCACTATACTCTCTACTACCTTTTTGTATATACAAGGTTCATCTACTATTTTGATGAAGTCAAACTATTTGACTATTACATCAAAACAGATGTTCCATCTCCGCGATGCCTGCTTTATCCTATAAAACATCTTGCACACGTTTCCGCTGCTCCCACTGTTTACGAAGCCCTCTGGCTGTGTACTTACAGACGTTCTCTTCTAAAACTTCATTTAGAAAAGATGTCATGACACCCAACCACCAGATATCGTAATCATGGTATGTAGCCGTGGCAAGTAGGATCTGGATGGACTTAAGCATAGCCACTGGAAAAAAGGTTTCATCATTATCCAAGCCTGGTCAATGACGAAAACCTTTAACAAGTCTAGCTTTGAAAGTCTCAACTTTTCCATCTACACCAAGTAATCTTTTCAAGATATACTTGCTCCTGATGGGGATTTAACCCTTCAGATATAGCAACCAAAGTCCATACTTTGTTGGTGTATAAGGATTCCATCTCAGATCGATAAGCATCCAGCCATTCTTACAGAGTCTTACTCCTGATGGCCAGCTCGAAGCTAGTTGGGTCATCATCTCATGATGCAATCCTCGCTCCCACTGTCATAGAGAAACCGAAGTAACTCTCAGGTGGGTGAGGAACCCTACTAGATCGGCGGAGAGGCAGAGGTTCGTTGGTTTCTATTGAATCCTTTGGTTCTACCAAATCATCTGCTGTAGTTTGCATAGCTGGAACATTTCCAGTTCTACATTACAGACCTTGCCTCGAGTTTGTCCGGATTTTGCTTTTAGACAAAGGCCGGACAACCCTAAATCTTAACTAGCTTAAGACATGGGCTCTTTCCATACCATATCTTATATGGAGTGGTAGGCTGTGATCTGATTCGAACTTAATTCAATAGGTATGCAGCTTCTCAAGTGCATAACCCCCAAAAGGAAAAAGGTAACTCAGTAGTACTCATCATAGAGCACACCATATCAAATAGGGTGTATCTGCTCCGCCCCGACATACCATCGTGCTATGGTGTATACGGAGGAGTAATGCTGAGAGAGAATCTCATTCTCCTTTAGAATAGTCCAGGAATTCCGTGCTCAAGTATTCTCCTCCTTAATCTCATCAAAGGACATAATACTTATACCCGTATTCTGGTTCTCTACTTCTCGCTTATATTCTGTGAATATCTCAAAAGGTTCAGACTTGTGTCTCAACAGGAACATATGTCTGAATCTTAAGAGATTATCAGAGAATGTAATGAAGTATAAAGAACCAGTCCTGGCATGTGTAGACAGGAGACCTTACATACATCAGCATGTATCAATCCCAAGAGTTCAGTAACTCTTTCTCTGTTTCCAATAAACAGAGCTGTGGTCATCTTATCTCTGTGACATGACCGGCAAGTTTCACAAGATGTAAATTCAAACAGATTTAAATATGCATCTAGATGTAACTTCAGCTAGTCGGGTCGCATTGATATGACCTAGTCTACAATACCTCAAGAAGGATTCGTTCATTTCTGAACTCTTCCTCTTGTGTGTGTTCCATATACTAAGAACTGTAGTTTGATTTAGAACATCAACGCTTTTAGATAACGTGCCTGATCCGATCAACTTTTGATATAGGAAATGTTCAAAACATTATCCAGCAATACAAAATTTTATCATTTCTTTACTTATAAAGAGACTGATATGATTTTGTATATCAGGTTCGGTATCTAATAACATTCGTTCAGAATCAATATATTGGTAATACAGGGTGACAGTGACCAACAGACTTGGATGCAACACTTGCCCCGTTTTCTGCCTCATGAAACTTATCACCCGTTCTCAGTTTTTCTACCTTTTTGCAGCTCTATGTAACAGATTACATATCTGGGATCCTGATCCGGTATCATATACCTAGGATGCGGAGGATACTGAGAAACAGTTCTTTGTAATGAACACACCCGAAGATGATGCATCAGCATGCACTCTCTTCGTTTGGGCGGCACGGGAAATCTGGTATTCCCTAATTTCCTGCTCTGTCTTATAACAATTACAAGTTGGAGCGGGACCAACGTCCCCCAGCTCAGTATAACAAGCGGGTTCGGTCAATAATCCGTATTATTATCTTGATTAAGGCGTGATATGGTCGCTACCTGGAGAGAGAGAGAAGAAAACACTCAGCGTGAGCTCTTGCAAGAATAGATTGGTTATCATTTTATCTAATCAGGATGGCTCCCACTGCTTTTTATCAAATCTTCCTTCAAACCCTAAAAGGAAAGACTAGCCGGGATTAATTACACACTACAAGTTCGCCAATCTTTCAGCCAGGCCAGTGTCGGTACTTTGAGGGAGGTCCCCCGTGCTTTCGCACGAACCTAATTAATGTAAACCTCGTTTTCCCAGAGGCGTAACCTCGTTAACACCTTTCTAGACACCTACTTGATCGGCTAATTGTAATGTGTAAAACTCTCCCAGGAGTAACAATTACTCGCAGCGATACAACAATTACTCGCAGCGGGTATCGGGATCCAACTATCTCATAGAAGGTATGCAATCTCATTGCAAATTTCAACACTTGAAATTCCCGATAATATTTTGCCCCTAGTGTTCTATGACCTTGACGAATGCCAAACAACCCATAGTCCACTAGTCAAGTTCAACCCGTACATTTCTTGATCGAATTAAACCCACCCGCACGACCCTTGACGAATGCCAAACAACGCCGTACGAATACCCTAATCCAATCTGCATCATATGCATAAGCAGATAAATACTAGTTAGCTACCGTACACTACGCCTTGACGAATGCCAAACTACCGCAGCACGAATACTAACTAGTACTTATCTGAAATGACGGAGGACTACGACAGGTTTTTCATGAAAACCTATTGCGTAATGAACTTGATATCGTTGTAGAATCAAATGATTTTAAAATGGAATGCTTTTGAGGCTTTTCTAGTTTTGCTAAAGGAGTCACTCCCGGTGAAGGGATCGTCGGTCCTTTCCTCGTCGAATGAGGTGCGGGATATATCATATATATCACTGTGCAAAGCAAAAACACTTAAAAGCAATCAAAAGACAAACCGAGTGTGTAGCATCTGCCAGTTATTGCTAAAGGAGTCACTCCCGGTGAAGGGATCTCGGTCCTTTCCTTATCGAATAAGGTGCAGGATATATCATATATACCGCTGTGCATAGCAAGAACTGTAGCTACCTGTTTTAATTTTGAAATTCGATTCTACAACATCTTAGGTTTCTTTTATTTCATTAATCATATTAATGAAGTCCCATCATTTAATTACCTAAACATCACAGATAAATACGACATACACTTATGCCATCCGCATTCGCCTCGATGTCCCCTCGTGCACCGTTAGGTTAGGTAACTAACGGCAGAGCAGGGCAGGGCTAGCGCGGGTGTAAAACATAAGTAACATCTATATAATATATCATATATACTATATACAGTATTTATCACAGAACATCACATGATCACATCACAGATATCGCAGCAGAAGAAACATATATGAAATATTGGATATACTAGGACGTCCGTGTTTTCAATACGAGCCAGTATAAAACACGGATTCCACGGTCGCGATGAATAGCCAAACCCACACCCCTAGACCCCTACGAGAGCGGCAAGCAACCCTACCAATTCTAGAGTTAGGAAACCCGGACTCGACTCCTCGAATTGGTCTCCCACTGGACTCCAGAACCCGGTTACTTGTGCTCCCCTCCTTGGGTCTATCCTAGTGCGGAAAAGTAAATAATATACAAAAGGTGACATCTTCCGCAACCTGGAAGTGCCCCAATAAAAGAATATTACATACAAGTTTTTACATGAATGAAAATGAAAAACACCCACCTCACATAAAAACCCCCGGCTATTCAAACACGACGATCCAATATAACATATCCAGCAACACATAACATCACATGTCATCAACGTAAGTAAACATGCGTATCCCAATTGTCGTTGACATATAGCAACGAAACCGGCGATATCACATATTACACTTACGGTCACAGAAGAGAAAGTGTAAAACTACAACAGTTGGAATCCGCAATCACTTTAGACATCGCATGCCTAATCAAATGAATTACTTAGACATCACATGCCTAACAATTATAAACCCCGCATTTTAGTCTCATTATCGAAAACACTTTTCAATATCAAGTCGGGTAATTCAACAAGATTCCCGACATCCTGATCGAATACTCGTCGCAAACTTTAGTAGACGGCCGCACCCCCGATACCGTCGACGAAGTGCACCAAGATGGAACACCGCTACCGCGAGCACCCGAACGGATGCTTTCGGCGACGGGGTTCTCCTACAGTCACTTGGTCGGGGTCAAGGGGTGTAGCTGTCTATTAAGTTTATCCGGCGAGTATCCGCGTACGCTACGTGATTGCGACGGACTTTTGATCACATCAAAATTCCGTGGCAACCGATCAAGTGAGACTAAACTGCTATGTTTATAACATTCATTCAGTTATCTCATAACTATTTGTGAATTCCAAGTATTGTATCACATTTCAGATAAATAGAAAATGTTAAACTTTCCGATCGAACAATTGAATACCCAAGTTTTCCCGAAACAGCTCAACACATGAAACAAGTTTAAAAACATTCACTTCATGCCTCAGTACCAACGGTCCAGCCGTAGAAGGGTCAAGCCAACGCCTCACATGTGGCACGCCGTACTGCCCCAAACCCTAAGGTTCAAAGGGCAGTTCAAGACGGTCACATAATCGAGTTAAGGTTTGTTGTCTTCTAGAGGGACCATCGCGTTACTTGCACTACTTAGAACGTCTTTAAACCACGGAAAGATCCAACACTTGGAAATTTCCCGACAGGGGAAAAAGTGGGTATTTATATCCGGTCGAACTTTTTAACATATTCAAAAATTACCCGGAAAGACACATAGACAAAGTCTGATAATCCGATCGAATCTACGAATTCCCAATACAACCTAGAAAACTCAACTCTTGAGTTAATATTAAAAATTCCCATAAAACTCAGCATTTAAATAAAGAAGTTACTGTGCAAAATTGGTTGACTGAAGAGACTAAATGGGCGCGGAACCGCCGCAATAGCATGCTAATGCCGCGGTTCCGCCGCGCTTTAGAGACATCATTAGGTAATTTTTGCACCGTAATTCTTAGAATTTCCTGATGAATTTTTTAAGCATTTTTAATTTGGAAAAAACCCAGTTTTTGAAAAAAGTCCAGAGAGCAAATTTGTGTTAGGGTTTCGGTTCGATCGGACTTCAAACTCCGTCTACGCATCGCCTAAGGCTCTAGCTAGGCTTTGATACCACTGTAGGGTTCCTAGGCACTCTAATGAGGTCTCACAAGGCATCAACCATGCCAATTTCAAATTTTACAAGTGCCGAGAAACCCTAATACGGATCGTTAACTAGAATTTTAGGCGAAAGATGCAACTAGTTAACAACTTAACTAAAAGAACGGAAATACAACATTTGTAGATCCGGTCCTCCACCTCCATAGCTCCGCAATGAAGTCTCCTCTCTGTCCAAATTGAATCCCGGGCTCTAGCGTCGGCTTCATCGGAGAAATGGACGGGCTAGGTCATCGACTACGATGCCGAAGATGATCTACGTCGAGGCATCACAAGATCAAGCTCCCACTTCACCAAGTCATGAAACTTGTGAAGAAAACACCCTATACTACTTGGCAAGTGGTAGAGGATGAAGAAATAGGAAGTGGGTTCACTTTAGAATTGGATTTCTCACTCATTTTCTCAAGTTGCCATTGATGGAGGCAAGCTTCTTCTTGAAGAAGAAGAAGAAGAAGAAGAAGAAGATGAAAAATGTTATGATAAGTATATTTCTAAAAGAAAATAAAATGAATACTTATCATAATCCAACCATGGTCAAGTGTAGAGAATAAACTAGGGTTAGGTCAATGGTTAGGGTTAAGCATGAAGACAAAAATGGTGACTTAGTCAAAACTTCATGAAGCTTCAACATGCATCCAAAGAAAGCCACCATTTTTCTTTTCTTTTGCCAAAAAGAAATAAATAAATAAATGAATAAATAGATATGAAAAACAAAACCCTAACCATTTAAATAACCATGGTTTAATCTTTACACAAACTCAAGTAAGCATGTATCATCAAACATGATACAATCAAGTGCACAAAAGTATATCACATATACAACTTGTGAACTTCAAGTGAGAAAATCCATTTAAAGTGAACCAATACTAGTTAATGCAAAGTAATATATCAAATATATAATTATGCATTAAATCATTAAATCAACACTTGATTCAATGATCCGGTCATGTCTCACACAACCGACTAGTATACAATGTATCGATTTATCGAATCAATCCTTGATTCGATAACTAGGTTATATCGCATACAACCATTCGACACATTCATCGCGAGAATGAAATACGGTATCACATACACGCATTATTCTCGGTCCCGCACATATCTCATATGCGCTCCTATTTCGTTTCGCTTGAGCCAGGAAACCTTTGTGTAGGACTCTAAAGACTCGTCAATACGCCGGTAGCAGATGATGATCATATCAAGCACCCACAAGCCGCAAGCGGTCTGCTAAACGTAACGGCCACCCGGGTATTGAGCGATCAGAAGATCGACGAGCAAGCCCGCTCACACTCCTGTGAATCCAACCAGTAACACTTACCGTACAGTCCGGTCTGATCGTCTGATATGTCGCATATCTCGCCTAGGGGTGGTAAACGTCAGACCCCAATAGCTCGATAAGTCGTGTCGATCTGAGGTCTATAACAATTCGAGAAACTACTGGTAACACTTACCAGTAAATCTCAGCAACCCTGGCCAGGGATTTCCGGTTATAGCCAATCGAACACAGCGCAACATCAACAACCTATACCGGGAGAGACGAATCCCCTCCTATCGCTCATTGCCTCCATGTGATTCGGGACTGTACCCAAAAACCACCGTTTTGCACGCCCTCTTGGACGTGGTAAGGTGGAAATCAAAGCACAGTGGGAACCACACAAGACTCTATGACGATCTTGGGTCAACAGACTACTCTGTACCAGTGTCACCAGAGAACTGCCATCTGACGTAAGGTATAATACCATCTGGGAGTTCTCGGCGAGTCCGTCCAGTGTACCCAGTCTCTACTGAGCACCCGTATATCATCTCTGATGTCAAACACCAATGGATATAGGATCATCCATCGCCCATCTGTATGGGTCGAGAAGGTATACGCTAGTCTACTCTGGTATATCGATGCCCCGTGTCGATACACCCACGACTAGGGACCTTGAAGGATGTACTTATGGACTACCATGTCCCCACTAGTATGATCCGCATCATAGTCCAGGTAGTCAAGTACACATCCTAAGGGTTTTACCAACATGTAACAGAGAGACAATCAGTATACACGTTAAGGTAAAAAGTAACCAGATAGCATACTATCATGTCGAGCAAGAAAGTCCTCCCTATATATGTCCCAGCATCCACTACAATATACATCTTATGTATAGCAATGGCTTCTAGGGCATACATATAACTAACAGATTGATTCCATGATCTTTTAGATCAATCGGTGAATTTTATTCACCGTTGGATTTTCAATCCAAAGGCTCTCTGTTTAACAAAGAAGATTTCTTGTTAGTTTAGCAAGATTATGAATATTTTGTTAGTTTTAACAAGATCAGAATTTTATTCTATCATATCTTTTAGTTTAAGAAGATCATAAATATATTTTCTTAATATAGAATTTAATTCTATCATATGGATATCTCGTTTGTTTAACATAGATTTTTATTCTTATTATATGAATATCTTATTAGTTTAATAAGATTAGGAAAATATTTTCCTATGATAGAACTTTATTCTACCAAATGATCACTGATTGATTCGAAATATTTTTGAATGTAATGAAATGAAAATTATAATCACAATCAAAGAATTTATAGCCGCAATCAATAACGGTGTCGATGTAGTTCGTTAATGAGTATGGGTCATCCACTGAGATTCGTGTATTTATTTGTTCTCGCTTTAGTTGAGTCGAAAGAAAATATTAAAGAAAATTCAAGAATATGAATCAAGATTTAATTGAGTTTATCATTTCAAGAAAATCAAGAAAGTGTAAAGATTAAGAAAATGTCCAAGATCAATTTCGGTTATCAAGAAAATTGAAGAATAGCTTGTAGGATTCGATAGGAATTAGTAGCAATGATGAATACTAATAATGACTAATCTTATCTATTGATGAATTATAGCTAGAACGATGGCGATGAATGAAGATTAGGGATCTATAGAAGAAACTAGGGTTTCTCCTTCACTATCCCTTGTCTTTTCATTGATCATCATTCAAATCTAGCCTTTAGCAAAGAAAATCATCAATCGTTTAATCCCAAATTGCAACGAAATTATCAAGAACGGTGATCTCGTTCTAAATTTGGTCATTGACGATTCTTTTTCCTAAAGTTCATAATTCTCATAAGACTTAAGGTTGAGTTTAGGATTTCATCACCATTTGATTTACCGAATTCCTTCGAATCCTTTACAAGCGGAGATTTCACTTACGCATCATGAAAATAAGAGAATCAAGAATTAGAAATTTCATAACGCGAAAGATTAAAGAAAACGAGAATTAACAATTGTTCACCTTTATTAATCAACTTCTAATTACACTCTCCTTCAATCCGAGATTACAAGAATTGCTCTCGATTGCTCCCTTGAAGAGGAAACTATTCCGTCGAATTTCGCTTTGCTCGATCTCCATGAGACTTGGACCTGTCGAGGATCCGCGCTCTTGATGACGATCGGCTTTGCGTAAAGGATCTTGAATGTCGTTGCTTGATGTTGTTCTCAACGATTCTTGATTTGGATCTTGATTTGGAATTGAATTGGATTTGGTTTTGGTTTGTGTGCTAGAAATCGACTACCATCAACAACCTCATTAATGTAGGCTTATGTCCCTTTTTATAGTCCTTCACCAATCTTCCACTAGAAGCAAGGTTAATCTTCCCTAAGAAGTTAGGTAGTTGTAGGAAAACTTCTAGAATAAGGTAGTTATCAAGCTTCTTCAAGAAGCTAGGCTGTTGTAGAGAAGTTTTCAGAATAAGGTTGTTACAATGGAGCGTCCTCAGCAAGCTAGAGGATGTAGGGAAGCTTCTAGAGAAAATCTCGTACGCCGACTCCTCAACTCGGCCGCGGATCCGCGGCGGATCGGCCTGACTCGGCCGCGGATCCGCGGCCGTTTGGTGGGATTGAAGCATAATTTCTCTGTGATAGATTGGTGTTGGTCTCTGGGTCTTTAGGTGATATCTGGAACCTTTTTATCTCTTCTGAATCTCTGCCAGATTTTAACTCTTTGATTTCCTGTATTTTATCGGCGAATTTACGATTCCGATATCTGTCCTGAGACAATTTTCTGCACAAAATCTCAATGGAGAATGTTGGAGATATAGAATATTATGCGTGAAATAATAAATACACAATTTCCTTCCAGAATGTTTATTATAATGTATAACACGTGGTAATTGATATTTTCCAGAAGAACTTGTAATATGTGTTATATTTATAACAAACACCCTTAGATGTTTAGAAAAGTAAGGAAATTGTTATGTTAAAGATTGCAATATTTTCGACTGAACAAATTCCCCCAAACTTGACTTTGATCTTCTCGAGCAAATTTCTTTTATTCAAGAGAAGGAGAAAATATAAAGAAAAACTAACTAGCACACTTTCATAGGCAACACGATTGCACCGAGCACGTGCAACAAGCCTTTAAATCTCTAGGTGTCCCTAGTAGGAGGAGTGTTGTCTTCTGAGGGTTTTCAGCGGATTGCACCCACAAAATACCATAATAAAAGGAAGATTGTGAAATTTACATATAAAGATAAGAATTATAAAAGAAAGGACTTGAAAATCAGAGTTTTCAACTATAAAAGCTTTTCAGTTGTCATGAGCCCTATCTTAATAGTCATGAAAAGATGTTAGAAATCACATCATCTCTCAATAAAATATCGCCTTTATTCTTCATTCCTACCTTTCTTATAAACACCGATCATATACCCCTACGTGTGTGTAAAAGACATCCCTACACTCGGAGAATTCAATTCAAGCTATCATACTCTTGTCCATCTACCTCAGTACTTTTTAGTCGGTAAATATTTTAGATGGAATTGCTCACACATTTTTCATGCGACCGTTAATACTTCTTGAGATGCTAACCGAACGATTACTAAATGTGCTCACATATTAGGCATAATTAGCAATTTCCTCGTCTTGCAACACCTAAGGCTTAGCAGTGACTCCCAAACCAGTTGGTCTAAGGCACTAGGTGATGAAGCACCCTCGCTATATTTTTTATGCTGCCTTGGTGATTACAAAACCAGTGTCCATTTTTCTTCTTCACCATTTAATACTTTTATACTTCATTTATATTATTTATTTTCTTCATGCTTTGGCTTTTAGATAAGAGCATTTCAAGTTATTCTCTACTATCCCGAGTTTCAAGACGTTTGTAAGTGTGTATAGTAGGGTATTAACATTCAGATGTTTGGCTTCCAGAATAGGAACTATTTTTCAGACTTATTTTATTCTCGGATTAGTGACTTCCTTCATCTTACTAACCCTTGGGACAACGGCTCATAAGTACTTATTACTAGTTTCGTTTAAGAAAACATCTAATCTTCTCGGTTTTCTTAAACATTTCCAATTTTTTAGATGTAATTTTTCACTTTCTAATCTTTCATTATAAAAGAATTTTTTTTTGAAAATTTTGTGCTTATGCAAAGTGTAATGTAAATTAATGCGTAAATAAGCACAAACTTCCCCCAAACCTGTTTACAGCAGTGTCCTCACTGTTGTCTTTTTTAAATCTCAAAAACCTGTAGGCTTGGAAGGAAAAGTTATTAACGGGGACAAGAATAAGTGAACATAAAAATTCTCCCCCAAACTTATTTTTGGCTCACAATTTTATGTACAAATTTTATTTTCAAGAGCCAAAAATATACCTCCCAAACTTGAGTTAAACAATATTAAGCTTTTAAAATCATAAGAGGGGAGTAAAGTTATTGGTCAATGCAAAGCTTTACAAAGACCAAAAGTCAACACCAACCATTCGAAGATTTTATCAATGTAACGCACTGATTGGTGGAAGAACATGTTGTCGACAGCCCAGAAGAAGTGGGGAAGAGATAAGTGGTGGTGTAGAAAAGGTTTGATCTCGATCTGGAGAGACGACACAATGATAATGATGGATTACTCGCATTCTCGTAATTGTCAAGAAGAAGGGGTGGTGGTTCAACTTCTTTATTTTGGAGTTGATTCATCACAATTCCCATGTTTTCTAAAAATGCGAGTTCATCAGTGAAAATTTCTTCAAAGCTTTCATCGATATCCCAAAGAATATTCTCATTTGAAAGAACGGGATGATACTCAAACTCCATAAAAGGTTCATAATAAGTGTTAGATGTTGATCCGGACAACTCAAAAGAAGGGTCCGTATGTGTATAATTCATCGCAGGGTCAAACAACAACGTACTAAGGGATTCTGGATCTGTATCGTGAAGCTGTTCTAATTTGCTGCTGTCGACATCCATTAATTTGACAGAACAAACTCGAGCATGAGGTTCGGAGGGTTGATTCGAAATATTTTCGATTGGAATGAAATGAAAAGTATAATCACAATCAAAGAATTTATTGCTGCAATCAATAATGGTGTCGATGTAGTTCGTTAATGAGTACGGGTCGTCCACTGAGATTCGTGTATTTATTCGTTCTCGCTTTGGTTGAGTCGAAAGAAAATATTAAAGAAAATTCAAGAATATGAATCAAGATTTAATTGAGTTTATCATTTCAAGAAAATCAAGAAAGTGTAAAGATTAAGAAAATGTCCAAGATTAATTTCGGTTATCAAGAAAATTGAAGAATAGCTTGTAGGATTCGATAGGAATTAGTAGCAATGATGAATACTAATAATGACTAATCTTATCTATTGATGAATTATAGCTAGAACGATGGCGATGAATAAAGATTAGGGATCTATAGAAGAAACTAGGGTTTCTCCTTCACTATCCCTTGTCTTTTCATTGATCATCATTCAAATCTAGCCTTTAGCAAAGAAAATCATCAATCGTTTAATCCCAAATTGCAACGAAATTATCAAGAACGGTGATCTCGTTCCAAATTTGGTCGTTTAAGATTCTTTTTCTTAAAGTTCATAATTCTCATAAGACTTAAGATTGAGTTTAGGATTTCATCACCATTTGATTTACCGAATTCCTTCGAATCCTTTACAAGCGGAGATTTCACTCGCGCATCATGAAAATAATAGAATCAAGAATTAGAAATTTCATAACGCGAAATTTTAAAGAAAACGAGAATTAACAATTGTTCACTTTTATTAATCAACTTCTAATTACACTTTCCTTCAATCCGAGATTACAAGAATTGCTCTCGATCGCTCCCTTGAAGAGGTAACTATTCCGTCGAATTTCGCTTTGCTCGATCTCCGTGAGACTTGGACCTGTCGATGATCTCGCGCTCTTGATGACGATCGGCTTTGCGTAAAGGATCTTGAATGTCGTCACTTGATGTTGTTCTCAACGATTCTTGATTTGGATCTTGATTTGGAATTGAATTGGATTTGGTTTTGGTTTGTGTGCTAGAAATCGACTACCATCAACAACCTCATTAATGTAGGCTTAGGTCCCTTTTTATAGTCCTTCACCAATCTTCCATTAGAAGCTAGGTTAATTTTCCCCAAGAAGCTAGGTAGTTGTAGGGAAACTTTTAGAATAAGGTAGTTATCAAGCTTCCTCAAGAAGCTAGGCTGTTGTAGAGAAGTTTCCAGAACAACGTTGTTACAATGGAGCGTCCTCAGCAAGCTAGAGGATGTAGGGAATCTTCTGGAGAAAATCTCGTATGCTGACTCCTCAACTCGGCCGTGGATCCACGGCGGATCGGCCTGACTCGGCCGCGAATCCGCGGCCGTTTGGTGGGATTGAAGCATAATTTCTCTGTGATAGATTCGTGTTGGTCTCTGGGTCTTCAGGTGATATCTGGAACCTTTTTATCTCTTCTGAATCTCTGCCAGATTTTAACTCTTTGGTTTCCTGTATTTTATCGGCGAATTTGCGATTCCGATATCTGTCCTGAGACAATTTTCTGCACAAAATATCAATGGAGAATGTTGGAGATATAGAATATTATGCGTGAAATAATAAACACACAATTTCCTTCCAGAATGTTGATTATAATGTATAACATGTGGTAATTGATGTTTTCCAGACGAACTTGTAATACATGTTATATTTATAACAAACACCCTTAGATGTTTAGAAAAGTAAGAAAATTGTTATGTTAAAAATTGCAATATTTTCGACTGAACAATCACCGTTGGATCTTTGATCCAAAGGTCCTCTGTTTAATAGAGAAGATCTTTCTAGTTTGAGGAAGATCGGGAAAATATTTCCCAAATAAAATTTAATTCTAGAATTTGACAGGAGCATTTTAAATTGGGGCGTTCACATGCTTTGCACGTGAGTAGCAAGAGAACTCACGTGTTTAACACGTGACCCTTGTGGGTTTTAGCCTGTTTATTTTCAGTGCTCATATGCTTTACATATGAGCGCTCACGTGTTTTACACGTGAGGCATGTTTGGTCATTAATTGTTTTATTTAGTTTATTTTCAGCACCCATATGCTTTACTTATGAGCGCTCATGTGTCTAGCATGTGAGACCTGTTTGGCTATTAGTTGTTTATGTTCAGCACTCATAAGCTTTGCATATGAGCGCTCACGTGTTTTACACGTGAGGCCTAATTTTGAGGACTCTCCCCCTTTTTTTGTAAGGGAACAAGTAGCTCTTGGCTGAAAATTTTGGCGGGAACAGCGCTATGGGCACAAGAGAACGATCATGAAAGGAGAGAGCTCTATACTATTTGAGTCGGGTTCTTCTGGGGGCAGAAAACAACTACCCCCCATTGAAAAGTATTGCTTAGCACTGATGTTCGCGATAAAAAAGCTCAGACATTACGCCTTGGAACATGAGGTCAATCTCATATCAAAGGCGGATCCTCTCAAATATCTGATGTCAAGAGCCATACTAACAGGTAAGCTAGCCAAATGGGCCTTCCTCCCGATAGAGTTCTCGATAACGTATCGACCCCTCAAAGCAGTGAAAGGCCAAGTGATTGATAATCTTCTTCGTGTGTATGGAAAAGTTTTATCACAACCAAAGAAATTTATACCTCAATCAATTAACGGTGTCAATTGTAGTTACGTTAGCGAATGCGGATCGTCCACTGAGATTGTGTGAATTTGTTTGAATTTGTTTTAGTTGAGTCGAAAAGAAAAGATAAAAGAAAATGATTCAATATTTATAAGATTTAGTTTCAAGAAACATAAAGAAATAGATCTAGGATCAAGAATTGATAAAGATCAAGAAAATGTCCAAATTGATTTAATTATCAAGATTTGAAGAATAACTTGTAGGAATCGATCGAATAAGTAGTGATCATGAAAACTAAAGATTACAAAATCTTATCTATTGAGAAATTGTAGCTAGATCGATGGCGATCAATGAAGATTATGGATCTATTGAAGAAACTAGGTTTATCCTTCACTATCCCTTGTCTTTTCATTGATTATCATTCAAATTCTTGCCTCTAGCAAAGAAAATCACCGATCGTTGATCTCTAATTTGGAGCGAAAATATTCAAGAAAGTGATCTTGCTCAAAATTAGGTCATCGATGATTCTTTTTCCTAGAGTTAACAAACCTCATAAGACTTAAGAATCGTTCAAGAATTTCATCATCATCATCTACCTATTCTCTCGATTTCGTTACAAGCGGAGATTTCACTCACACATCATGAAAAATAAAAGAATCAAGAATCGATAAATTTTCATAATGCAAGAATGTAAAGAAAGCAAGATTTACAATTTTCACCCTTATTAATCGACGATTAGGTGCACATTCACTCAATTCGAGGTTACAAGATTTGAGGAGGCAACTAGATCCGTCGAAATTAGCTTAGCATCGATCTCCTTGAGTCATGGAATGGTTGCGATCACTTGCTCTTGATGAAGACCGGCGTCGCTACAAAGGATCATTGATGGCTTTCTTGATTCGCTTCTCAATTGATCTTGATTTGGCTTTGAAATTGGATTTGGGCTAGGGTTTTGATTACAAGTTGTGTCACTCAACTTGTGTGTGGATTTGGTTCAATGTTCAACAACTTCAACAACCTTTGAATGAAGCCCTAGGTCCCATTTTATAGTTTTTCCTCTATCTTCTCCTAGAAGCTAGGTTGTTATGAGGCTTGCATAGGAAGCTAGGTAGGTACCGAGCTTACACTAGAAGCTTGGCTGTTGGAGAGAAGCTTCTGGAGATTTCTAGGGACTTTGAAACGTCTTGAAGAAGTTTGGCCATTAAAAGAGAGCCTCTGCAAAAATTTTCCACCGCCGACGAGTCGAATCGGCCGTGGATTCGCGGCAGATCGGCCTGACTCGGCCGCGGATCCGCGACCATATAGTGGGCTTGATGGCTGAAATCTTCAGGGGTATTTTGTGTTATCTTTTGGATACTTTTCTGATGCCTGGAATATTATACTTCTTTCTTGATTACTGCCAGATCTCAAGTATTTGACTTGCTGTATTTATCGGCACTTTTAGCGATTCCAGTTCTTTGACCTGAAGAATTTCTGCACAAAATCTTGAGACAAGTGTTGAGATATACAAAAATCATGCGTGTAGTAATAAACACTCAATTTCCCTCATAATGCTGGTTATAATGTATAATACATGCTATTTGATATTTTGCAGATGAATTGCTAATATGTGCTATATTTATACCAAACACGTTTAGATGATTAGAAAGAGTAGGGAAATTGATGTGTTAAGAATGCAATATTTTCGACTGATCAAATTCCTCCAAACTTAATTTTGGTCGTCTCGAGCAAACATCTTTTATTCAAGAGAAGGAGAAAATATAAGAAAAAGAAAAACTAACTAGCACACTTTCGTAGGCAACACGATTGCAATGAGCATGTGCAACAAGCCTTTAAACCTCTAGGTGTCCCTAGTAGGAGGAGTGTTGTCTCCTGAGGGTTTTCAGCGGATTGCACCGACAAAATCTTATAATAAAAGGAAGACTGTGAAAGTTACATATAAAGATGAGAGTTGTAAAAGAAAGACTTTGAAAATTAGAGTTTCCAACTACACTAGCTTTTCAGTTGTCATGAGCTCTATCTTAATACTCATGAAAAGATGTTAGAAATTGTAGGGTTACTAGGCACCGTCACAAGGGTCTATAAGGCATCAACCATGCCTGATTTAAAATTTAGACGTGCCGAACAACCCATAGCGAGGATCTTTGCTAGATAATTAGGGTTAAACATGCAAGTAAACATCTTTACATCTAAGAGAGAGGGATTACAACTTTTGTAGTCCGCTCCTTCGCTTCATAAGCTCCGAGTAGTAGTCCCTTCGCCGTGATCCATGATCTCCCGAATTCAAGAGAGGCTCCACAACCCGAATGATCCATGCTTGCTTGAAGTCTTCCTTTTCGAAGATGATCTACCTTGAAGTTTCTTTAACTCAAGCTCTCACTTCTCTAATCAAGTATTAGAGAAGTGAACACCCTAATCTAAGTGGCTAGAATAGATGAGGATGATGAAGTAGGAATTTAGCTCTCTTTTGTTTTCATAATCTCACACTAATCCATCACAAAAGAAAAACCTAGAAAGCTTTTCAAGAGCTCAAAAAAGAAAAAAATAATAATAATAATTTCTTTTGTGATGAATAATGAATTGTTATTATCATTACAATTGCAACCATGGTTAAGTCAAGAAAGACTTAACCATTGTAGAGATTTAACTAGGGTAAAGGGTGTGGGTTGGGTTAAGAAAATATCTCCAAAAATATCAACACATAATATCTTTGCAAGAAACAAAAGAAAAGCTTCTAGGAGCTTCTAGAAAAGATTAACCCAAATCAAACCCTAACCATGTTTAATCTCCACTAATCATGTTGCATTTGTAATCATAACTTGTTACAATATTATATATCATATATATAATATATTTTTGTAACAAAAGAAAATAATACAATTAACATATATCGCATATATATCAATGTATTATCCGGTGAGAAAATGAATCAATAACGTGAGCCAATATTAGATAATGTAATGTAATATATCACATATATATTTATACATTAAATTATCGAATCAACACTTGATCCGACAATCCGGCTATATCGCATATAACCGACTAATATATCATGTACCGATACATCGAATCAACACTTGATCCGATGACATGGCTGACAACAAATATCGCGAGAATAGAATACGGCATCTCATATCGTATTATTCTCGGTCCCGCACATATCACATATGTGCTCCTACTCCGTTTTACCTGAGTCAAGAAACCTCTGTGTAGGACTCTAAAGAATCGTCAATACGCCGGCGGTAGGTGATGATCATATCAAATACCCAAAAGCTGCAAGCGGTCAGCTAAACATAACAGCCACCCAGGTATTGAGCGATCAGAAGATCAACAAGCAAGCCTGTACATTCTCCTGTGAATCCAATCAGTAACACTCTCGTACAGTCCGGTCTCTTCGTCTGATATGTCGCATATCTAGTCTAGGGATGGTATACGTCAGACCCCAGTAACCGATAAGTCGTGTCGATATGAGGCTCATAACGGGTCGAGAAACTACTGGTAACACTTACCAGTAAATCTCTATATCAGCCCTGGCCAGGGACTTCCAGTTATAGCCAATTGAACACAGCACAACATCAACTCCCTATACCGGGAGAGATGAATCCCCTCCTATCGCTCATTGCCTCCATGTGATTCGGTACTGTACCCAAAAGCCACCGTTTTGCACGCCCTCTTGGACGTGGTAAGGTGGAAATCAAAGCACAGTGGGAATCTCACAAGACTCTATGACGATCTCGGGTCTACAGACTAACCTGTACCAGTGTCACCGGAGAACTGCCATCTGACGTGATGTATAATACCATCTGGGAGTTTTCGGTGAGTCTGTCCAGTGTATCCAGTCTCTACTGAGCACCCGTACACCATCTTTGATGTCAAACACCGATGGATATAGGATCATCCATCGCCCATCATACGGGTCAAGATGCGTATACGCTAGTCTACTCTGGTGTATCGATGCCCTGTCTCGATACACCCTCGACTAGGAACAGTTATAGGATGTACTTGTCGACTACCATGGCCCTACTAGTATGATCTCATCATAGTCCCAGTAGTCGAGTACATATCCTAAGGGCTTTATCAACATGTGAGAGTAAGACAATAAACTAATATATGTCAATATGTTAAGATAAAGTGAAACCAAATAGCATACTATCATGACGAGCAAGAAAGTCCTCTCTCTATATATTCAAGCATCCATTATAATATACATCATATGTACAACAATGGCCTCTAGGGCATATATATAACTAACAATCTCCCACTTGCACTAAGGCCAGCTGTTGTAGTATCTCATACCTAACATCCCGAATAATCTCTCAAACTGTATCTGGGGAATGGCCTTCGTGAGTGGATCCGCAGTGTTGTCCTTAGTATCAACTCTCTTGACCTCGATCTCCCGGCGATCAACCATCTCCCTGATCAGGTGATACCGCCTCAGAATATGTCTGGACTTCTGATGGGATTTGGGTTCCTTAGACAAAGCTACAGCTCCATTATTATCACAATATAAAGGTATTGGATGTTCAATGGGCGGAACCACACCAAGTTCAGTAATGAACTTCATTATCCAGACAGCCTCTTTGGCAGCATCGTTGTCAGCGATGTATTCAGCCTCCATCGTCGAGTCTGCAACGGTTTCCTGTTTGGAACTCTTCCAACACACCGCCCCTCCATTGAGGGTAAAGACAAATCCCGAGTGCGACTTAGAGTCGTACTTATCATTTTGGAAGCTCGAATCGGTAAAGGAATCCACTTGGAGTTCTCCGTTACCATACACCAGGAACATCTCTTTAGTCCTTCGCAAGTACTTGAGAATGTTCTTCACAGCTGTCCAGTGATTCTCTCCAGGATCTGCTTGATACCGACTCACTACACTTAGTGAGTATGCTACATCGGGTCTGGTACATAGCATCGCATACATGATAGAGACTACTGCCGAAGTATAGGGTATCCCTTGCATGCGAGCTCTCTCCAAATTAGTCTTGGGAGACATCTCTTTGGAGAGAGTGGGTCCAGAGATCTTAGGTTGGTTCCCACGCTTGGATTCTTCCATACTAAACCTCTTTAGTATGGTGTCAATGTACCTGGATTGGGACAATCCCAGTATCCGTTTAGATCTATCTCTATAGATCCTTATTCCCAGTATGCAGGAGGCATCACCTAGATCTTTCATTGAGAATCTTTGTGATAAGAAGAGCTTGACCGAGTGCAGCATAGGAACATCATTTCCTATCAAGAGTATATCATCCACGTACAATACGAGGAAGACAACCTTACTCTCTGCAACCTTTTTATATATACAAGGTTCATCTATGTTTTTGATGAAGTCAAACTCTTTGACTACAACATCAAAACAGATGTTCCAACTCCGCGATGCCTGTTTTAACCCATAAATGGATTTAAGCAGCTTGCACACCTTTCCGCTGCTCCCACTGTCTACGAAGCCCTCTGGCTGAGTCATGTACACGCACTCTTCTAAATCACCGTTTAGAAAGGCGGTCTTAATATTCATTTGCCAAATTTCGTAGTCATGGTATGCAGCAATGGCAAATAAGATCCGGATGGACTTAAGCATAGCCACTGGAGAAAAGGTTTCGTCATAATCCACACCTGGTCGTTGACGAAAACCCTTTGCAACAAGTCTACCTTTGAAAGTCTCAACTTTTCCATCCACACCAAGTTTCTTTTTAAAGATCCATTTGCTCCCAATGGGTTTTACCCCTTCAGGAGCAACTTCCAAAGTCCATACTTTGTTGGTGTACATGGATTCCATCTCAGATCGCATTGCATCGAGCCATTTCACAGAGTCACCACTCGTGATGGCCTGTTAGAAACTAGTTGGGTCATCATCTTCCATGATGCAATCCTCTCTCCCACCATCAACGAGAAAAACTTAGTATCTCTCAGGTGGATGAGAAACCCTACTAGATCGACGGAGAGGCTGGGTTTCGTTGGGAACTACTGAATCCTCTGGTTGTACTAAATCTTCAGTTGTAATTTGTTCTGCCGGAACTTCTTCCAGCTCTACCGCATCGCCACTAATTTCTTTTGCAAGAAATTCCTTTTCTAAAAAGCTGGCATGTCGAGAAAAAAACACCTTTTGTTCCTTACCATGGTAGAATATATATCCATGTGAATGTTTAGGATATCCTACAAACTTACAAAGAACTGACCGTGCCTCGAGTTTGTCCGGATTTTGCTTTTTGACATAGGCTGGACAACCCCATATCTTAACTCGTTTAAGACATGGTCTCTTCCCACTCCATATCTCATATGGTGTGGTAGGTATAGATTTAGATGGAACTTGATTCAATAGGTATGCAGTTGTCTCCAGTGCATGTCCCCAGAAGGAAATAGGTAACTCAGCAGTGCTCATCATAGAGCGCACCATATCTAATAGGGTGCGATTCCTTCGCTCCGATACACCGTTGTGCTGTGGTGTATAAGGAGGAGTAAGCTGAGAGAGAATCCCATTCTCTTTTAGATAGTCCAGAAACTCATTGCTCAAGTATTCACCTCCTCGATCAGATCGAAGGATCTTAATACTTTTGCCCATTTGGTTCTCTACTTCGTGCTTATATTCTCTGAATTTCTCAAAAGCTTCAGACTTGTGTCTCATCAGGAACACATGTCTGTATCTTGAGAGATCGTCAATGAATGTAATGAAGTAGGAAGAACCGTTCCTGGCATGTATAGACATGGGACTGCATACATCACTATGTACTAGTCCTAAGAGTTCCTCAACTCTTTCTCCGTGTCCACTAAACGGAGTTTTGGTCATTTTACCTTTTAGACATGAATGGAAAGTATCATAAGATGATAATTCGAACGGATTCAAATATCCATCCTTATGTAACTTAGCTAGCCGTGTCGCATTGATATGACCAAGTCTACAATGCCATAAGAAGGATTCGTTCATTTCTGAACTCTTCCTCTTATGTGTGTTTTGTATATTAAGGACTGTATTTTTATTGAGAACGTATATGCCATTATGTAACGGGCCTGATCCAATCAGCTTTTGATTTAGGAAGATGTTCATAACATTATCCTATATTACAAAATTATATCCTTCTTTACTTAATAAAGAAACTGATATAATATTGCACATCATGTTCGGTATATAATAGCACTCGTTCAGAATCAAAGTATTACTACTTGGTAATACAAGGTGATATTCACCAACTGCTTTGGCTGCAATATTTGCACCATTCCCTACTTGTACGGAATGATCACCCTTTCTCACTTCTCTACCTTTACGTATCCCACGTAACAATTTACATATGTGGGATCCCGATCCGGTATCTAATACCCAGGACGTAGGGTGAACTGAGAAACAGTTCTCAATAACTAACACACCCAAAGAAGATGCATCAGCATGCTTGTTCTTCGTTTGGGCGGCATGAGAATCCATATATTCTCCTGTTTCCTGCTCAGTCTTATAACACTTATAAGAAAAAACGGGACCAACGTTCCCCTGCTCAGTATAGTAAGCGGGTTCAGTCAATACATCCATATTATTATCTTGATTATGGCCTGACACGGTCGCTACCTGGAGAGAGAGAGAAGAAAACACATTAGCGTATGCTCTTGCAATATTAGATTGGTTATTATCTTATCTAATTAGGATGTCTCACTGTTTTTATCAAATCTTCCTTCAAACCCTAAAAGGTAAGATTAGCCAGGATTAATTACACCCTACAATTTCGTCAATCTTTCAGCCAGATCAGTGTTGGTACTTGAGGGAGGTTCCCCGTGCTTTCGCACGGACCTAATTAAAATAAACCTCGTTTTCCCATAGGCATAACCCTGTTAACACCTTTCTAGACACCTACTTGATCGGCTAATTGTCATGTGTAAAATTCTCCCAGGAGTAACTCTTACTCGCAGTGGGTATCGGGATCCAACTATCTCATAAGAGGTATGCAATCTCATTGCAAATTTCAACACTCAAATATTTAATTATCGTCTTTAAAGTTTTGCATAGATGTAGATTTTATATATGTCACATTTCTAGTAAATAAAACCTAATTTCATAATATATGGTATTTAATTGTAAAATATTGAACTTGTATGGAATTGCATGGTATTTTCATATAAAGTGATTCTTTTTTATTTAGAAAAATTGGAATATTTATACTATATCAAAAATAGATATTTTGATGATACATATATATATATTTATAAAATAATTTAATTTATTATTTTTGTAGAAATCTCATTTTCTTAAGTTATTTGTATTTTTTTAAAATCTTTCGAGACCGTATGCTCCTTGCGGAGGTCTGCATCTCGCACTACTAAGCCCGAAGACGTGCGATAATCCGCACCATCCCGAACGGGTTTCCTAAATGAGTTGTAGCGGCGCTTTGCAAAGATTTGTTTAAAATACATAATCTTGTAGAAAAAGGTTTTTTATAAGTTTGAGGTAGTTTTGTGTAAAATCGTATTTTCCCAAAAACTATGTTCCTAAAGATCATTGTGCTATGTTACATATGAGTGTTGTGAGGAGGTAGGTCATTACGTCATGAGTTTTCTAAAGGTGTAACAAGAAATTTTGGTGTTTAATGTCGAAACTAAACTATATGGTATTTTTCTGAAAAAGTGCGATAAAAATTACAATATGAATTCTTTTGCTATGAATCTTCTTCAATATGTTTTGTTAATGTTTAATGGTCATGATGTGCAAGTTTGGTATTGTTGTATTTAAGAAAATTGGAACTTTTTAAAGAAAACCGAATCGGAAATCGGATTAACTCCGCTTCCGTCGGGTTTTAGTTTTGAATATTGTTTAGAATATAGAAGAGAAAAGAAATAGGGGCTTACTGGATTGTAGATTATAAAAGAGGAAGAGGGAGTGGTAGGAGGTGCCGGTGCGTCGTTTCGTCGTCGGGAGCTCCTAGGGTCGTCGTCAGAAGTTTGTCGAAGCTGTAGGGTTCCTAGGCACACTATAGAGGTCTCACAAGGCATCAACCATGCCAATTTCAAATTTTATGAGTGCCGAGAAACCCTAATACGGATCGTCGACTAGAATTTTAGGCGAAAAAGGAAACTAGTTAACAACTTAACTAAAAGTGAGAAGCTACAACCTTTGTAGATCCGGTTCTCCACTTCCTTAGCTCCACGTAGACTTCCTCCCGCTGTCCAAGTTGGATCTCGGACCCTAGCATCGGCTTCATCGGAGAAATGAGCGGAATAGTCGTCGGCTACGATGCCGAAGATGATCTACGTCGAGGCTTCACAAGATCAAGCTCCGACTTCACCAAGTTGTGAAACTTGTGAAGAAAACACCCTATACTACTTGGCAAGAGGTAGAGGGTGAAGAAATAGGAGGTGGGTTCACTTTAGAATTGGATTTCTCACTTGTTTACTCAAGATGCCATTAATGGTGGCAAGCTTTTTCTTGAACTCAAGAAGAAGAAGAAGATGAAGATGATTATGATAAGTTATTAAAATGAAAAAGAAAATGAATACTTATCATAATGTAAACCATGGTTAGGTGTAGAGAATTAACTAAGGTTAGATGAATGGTTAGGGTTAAGCATGAAGACAAAATGGTCACTTTGGTCAAAGCTTCATGAAGCTTCAACAAGCTTCAAGAATGAAAGCAACCATTTTGTTTTCTTTTGCCATTTCTTTTTAATCCAAAATAAAAGGATAAATGAATGAACAAATAAAAACCCTAACCATTTACTTAACCAAGGTTTAATTCTTTACACTTAACCAAATGAGCAAGTATCATCAAATATGATACAAACATGTGCACAAAAGTATATCACATATACAACTTGCACATCAAGTGAGAAAATCCATTTAAAGTGAACCAATACTAGTTAATGCAAAGTAATATATCAAATATATAATTATACATTAAATCATTAAATCAACACTTGATTTAACGATCCGGTCATATCGCATATAACCGACTAGTATCCTATGTATCGGCTTGTCGAATCAATCCTTGATTCGATATCTAGGTTATATCGCATATAACCAATCGATACATTCATCGCGAGAATGGAATACGGTATCACATACACGCATTATTCTCGGTCCTGCACATATCTCATATGCGCTCTTATTTCGTTTCGCCTGAGCCAGGAAACCTCTGTGTAGCACTCTAAAGACTCGTCAATACGCCGGCAGCAGATGATGATCATATCAATCACCCACAAGCCGCAAGCGGTCTGCTAAACGTAACGGCCACCCGGGTATTGATCGATCAGAAGATCGACGAGCTAGCCCGCTCACACTCCTGTGAATCCAACCAGTAACACTTACCGTACAGTCCGGTCTGTTCGTCTGATATGTCGCATATCAAGTCTAGGGGTGGTAAACGTCAGACCCCAGTAACCGATAAGTCGTGCCGATGTGAGGCTCATAACGGGTCGAGAAACTACTGGTAACACTTACCAGCAAATCTCTGATCAGCCCTGGCCAGGGACTTCCCTGTTACAGCCAATCGAGCACAGCGCAACATCAACCCCCAATACCGGGAGAGACGAAACCCCTCCTATCGCTCATTGCCTCCATATGACTCGGGACTGTACCCAAAGACCACCGTTTTGCACGCCCTCATGGATGTGGTAAGGTGGAGATCAAAGCACAGTGGGAATCACACAAGACTCTATGACGATCTCGGGTCTACAGACTAACCTGTACAAGTGTCACCTGAGAACTGCCATCTGACGTGAGGTATAATACCATCTGGGAGTTCTCGGCGAGTCCGTCCAGTGTACCCAGTCTCCACTGAGCACCCGTATACCATCTCTGATGTCAAACACCAATGGATATGGGATCATCCATCGCCTATCTCATGGGTCGAGAAGTGTATACGCTAGTCTACACTGGTATATCGATGCCCCGTCTCGATACACCCACGACTAGGGACCTTGAAGGATGTACTTATAGACTACCATGTCCCCACTAGTATGATCTGCATCATAATCCAGGTAGTCAAGTACACATCCTAAGGGCTTTATCAACATGTAACTATAAGACAGTTTAAAGAGACTAGTAAACATGTTAAGATAAAGAGCAACCAGATAGCATACTATCATATCGAGCAAGAAGGTCATCTCTATATATGTCCAAGCATCCAATATAATATACATCATCTGTACAATACTGGCCTCTAGGGCATACATACAACTAACAGAAGCTTCTCCATCTGCTAACTCCACTCGTACACAAAAGTTCGAGGGAATTTTCTTGAGAGTTTGGACAAAGTTTATGAGTGTGGGGGTATGAATTGGAGTGTATTTATAGGAAAAGATTAAGGTTATGGTTTGATAGAAAATGCATTAAAAATTATGCATTAAAAAGATTTTAATTAGGTTTTTAATCCTCTGGAATAATGCAGGGTATTTAAATAGAACTGGGGTTATAAGGAGACCAAAAGACACAGGAGTCAAGAAGGAAGGAATCGGATTTGGCCGACTTGACCCGGCAGTGCCGGCCAAGTCAGCCGCGCCGCCGGCCCGATCCGGCCAAGTCAGGCTAGGTCTTGGCGCCACCTGTCCCTCATCGTTTGGTCTACCTCCTGAACTCGTTTGTTTTATATGTGACTTTTGGTTTTACGGGTTATGCACGTGTAGACTCTTGGGCTTCTAAAAAGATTAAAAGAAATCAATATAAAAAATAATGTGGCTGATGGGATTTGAACTCTGGTGCTTTGGTTCAGCAATGCAAGCTCTTACCAATGAGCTACAAGCTCCTTCTTGCTGTTCAAAAGAAAATCAAACTTATAATTTGTGCTCAGGCTCAAGTACCCCTTTCTGTATTTTTGAAAAAAAATTGTACATAAAGTTTAGGGTTGTTACATTATTTAATTTTGGAAAAAGAAGAGTAAAACTCTTAATTTAATTGAAAAGGAGAAGAAGGTTCAGAAGCTTGAGGAAGGAGAAGGAGGCACAAAAACCCTTGAATTTTAGAGAATGAAAAAAGTTTTTTAGATATTTTCATCATCTTTGCCTTTATAGACTACACACTTTACATATAGCCCCTTGTGCTTTACAAAATGGCATTTTTCCCATCCCATGCATCATGTGCTCATTTCTTTTGCACATGAGCCATGGGTTTTACAAAAATTTGGCTTTATGCCCATTTTTCTTACATTTATTCATAAAAAAATACACCAAAATTATTTATTACAAAATTTTTATTTTGGCATGGGGGAGGCCGGCGGCTTCATGTTCAGGCTCGACTCGGGCATAGGCCCACTTGATCTGGGCTTGGGGTTGACTTCGATTTTTAACTTGGTCAACCGGAGTGTAAATTTTTACCCTAACAAATTGCCCCCATCAATAAATGCACACCACATATGTGGGTTGTGTGCATGAAATTGATGGATCTTCTTTCGCCTGGAGGTTGATTTAATTTGGTTCCTGTTTTGATGACATAGAGGTTGTTTCTGCCATTTTAGCGACGTGGACGGTCGGTGCAGCCCTTTTTGCGACTTGGACGGTAGTTGCTGCCCTTTTTGCGACTTGGATGTTCGTTGCTGCTTTTTTTAACGACTTGGATGGTTGATGCTGCCCTTTTTACGACTTAGACGGTCGTTGCTGCCCTTTTTGCGACTTGGACGGTCGGTGCTGCCCTTTTTGCGACTTAGATGGTCGTTGCTGCCCCTTTTGCGACTTGGACGGTTGGTGCTTGATTTGACTTGCTCCGCTTCTTGCGGTGTCAGGGATTGGATTTGACTTGCTCCGCTTTCTGCGATGTCAGGGTTAAATTTGACTTGCTCCGCTTCCTGCAGTGTCAGGATTCGACTTGTTTCCGAGGTGGAGCTTGATTCCGCCAGGGAGGTCGTTGGTTGTCTTGATGATTTGATATGAATTGGGTTGACATCAGCATCACTACGCTGGAATATGGTACCAGGAGCGAACCATCATTTGCCATGAGAGGATTTGGAGATTTTGGTTTTGGCTTGGCATCAGCACCGCTACACTGGAATATGGTACCAGGAGAAAATCATCATTTGCCATGAGGGAATTTCTCTCGTTCCCAGTTTAACGACTTAGGGGTCATCTGTTCCCAGTTTAATGACTTAGAGGTCATTTGTTCCTAGTTTAAAGACTTATGGGTCTATTGGATTGGAGTTTGGAATTTTGGGATTAGGGTAGGCATCAGCGTTGCTAACACTGAAGTATATGTGCCAGGAGCAATTCATCATTTGCCTTTGCCTGTCAGGGAGCGATGGCTTAGGAGACAGGTTTAGGTCCCTATCACCTAAGGCTTTTCAATTTTATGAGCCGTAAGGGTCCATAAAAGCATTTTGTCCCTACGAGTCGAGAGGATCTTGTATGTGTATTTTCTCCTTAGGAATCGTAGGGACTCCCAAGTGTGTTTTTCCTTTGTGAGTCGTAAGGATCTCACGAAGGTGTTTTCTTACGAGTCGAGACGATCTCGTAAGTTTGTTCTCCTCATGTATCGTGAGGACACATGAGTGGGTCTTCCTAAATGGAGCATAATTCCAAGGGCGGAGACCGGCCGCGTGACTGGTGGATGCTGCGGGGCATGGATGTGAGGAGAATTATTTGAGCCCGTAGATTGTATACGATAGTCAATTTGGGGACCACCCATAGGGCTGGGAGAATTTTGGGAAATTAGATTTTGGTTAGCGTCTGCATCGCTGCACTGGAATATGGTACCAGGAGCGACTTATCTTTCGCCATTGGGACATGCAGGGATTTGAAATTTTGGTTGGTGTCTGCATCACTGCACTGGAATATGGTACCAGGAGCGACTCATCATTCGCCGTTTGGGAATTTGGGGTTTGAGTTTTGGGTCGGCATCAGCACCGCTAACACTAAAGCGTAATGCCAGGAGCGACTCATTATTTGCCGTCGCCCGTTGGGGAATGATGGCTCAGGAGACAGGTTTAGATCCCTATCACCTAAGACTTTTCAATTTTATGAGCCGTAAGGGTCTCATAAAAGCATTTTCTCCCTACACGTCGAGAGGATCTCGCAAGTGTATGTTCTCTGTTTCTCCTTTGTGGTCGTAAGGATCTCACGAAATGATTTTCTTCTCACAAGGTAGAGAGGACTTTGTGAGTGTATTTTATCTCTTTTCACGAGTTTGCGCCATTTCGGGTTTTCACAAACTCGCCGGCAGTCCTGCTGTTTTTTACTCACGGAGCCCTTTCAGGTTTTCATACGTGCCCGTTTTGCTTGTGGACATACCGCTTTTTTTTTTCCCGCTGGTGGGACTTTAAATGTAATCTCGCCGGCAGGACTTGGGAGAGATAGGGGTCGTTTACGCCCATAGAATGTATACAGTTTTACAGGATGTATGATCTAGACCGTAGGGCCGGTGTGCTTAATTTTCCTGCGACTTGGAGCATTCACGCGTAGTATTTCTTGAGAGATCGTCCATTGATGGGTGGCATGGGCCTTTCTCCCTCTGCATTTATCAGCTGGTAGGATCCTCCATCAAACACTTTCTCGATGACGTATGGTCCTTCCCAGTTTTTCTCGAATTTTCCCTTGGCATGTTGATTGGGGATGATCGGTCTTTTGAGGACCAACACCAATTCGCCTTTCTTGAAAGCGCGGAGACGGGTCATCTTATCATAGGCCCGTGACATTTGGGCTCGGTACAGCTCCAGATTTTGTTGTACCGCGAGCCTCTTTTCTTCGAGGATGTTAAGCTCTTCGAGCCGGAGGAGCACATTTTCCTTCGCCGTCAACTCGTGCTGAACTTCCATTCTTAAGCTTGGAATTTCGACTTCGAAAGGAAGGATCGCCTCTATTCCAAAGAGTAATGAGTATGGAGTGGACTGGGTTGGACTATGGTGCGTGGTACGATATTCCCACAACGCCTCGTGGAGCTTGAGATTCCAGTCTCTCTTGTTGGCTGAGGCATTTTTCCTCAGGAGCTTGCATAGAATTTTATTGAAGGCTTTGGCTAGCCCATTGGCTCTTGGATTATAGATTGAGGAATATCTTCAGTCTATCTTATGCTGAGTAGTGAACCTTGAGACTTTGAAACTCTTAAAAGAATGCCCGTTGTCAGATATGATTCTTCTTGGTGTACCAAAGCGGTATAGAATATTATGTCTGAAGAACGTCAGAATATCTTCTATTTTGACTTCTTTTAGCGGGACTGTTTCAGCCCATCTGGAGAAGTAGTCTGTCACAGCCAATATGAACCGGTGGCCTTTGGATGACGGAGGATCAATTGGGCCAACAATGTCGGTGCCTCAAACTTCGAAAGGCCACGAAGCCACTGTAGGATGCAACGGATTGGGATGCTTGTAAATGAAATCACCGTGAATTTGGAAAAGATGGCATTTCTCTTCACAATCCCTTATTATGGTGGGCCAGTAATATCTAATCCGTTTGATCCAAAGTCGTATTTTGGGGCCGGACTGGTGAGCCCTGCAGACGCTTGAGTGAACTTCTTTCATGACTTTTTGGGCTTCGGCCGATGATAGGTACCTGAGCCAGAGTTGGTCATATGATCTGCGGTATAGCGTATTATTTACAAACACGTATCGGAGAGCTCTCTTCTTCAGCTGAATCCTCACAGATTTTTCTTCGGGCAGCTTTTCGTATCGGAGGTACTCTTTGAAGGGTTCTCTCCAATAGGGCTCATCTTAAATGATCGAAGCTTCTTCGGCAGGATTGTTCTCTTGTGCTACGCTTTCTTCTTCAAGCAAAGAGACTGGAGGCAGAATTTTCCGGCTTCTGACTGTGATTAGAATTTCGTCCACGTCAGGATCAGCTAGCTCTTTAGCTAGGAGAGCGAGTATATCGGCTTTTCCGTTCAATGCTGTAGGAACTCTCATTAGTTCAATGTGAGTGAACCGTTTCATGAGTTCCACCACTCGGCTTCTATATCGAGCTAACTAGGGTTTGTATATCTTATAGTCGTCGCTTACTTGGTTGACGACAAGCTGGAAGTCACCGTAAACCCGTAGCCGAAGGATTTCCATTTCAATGGCGAGCTCCAGACCAGCTATCAGAGCTTCGTACTCAGCCTTGTTGTTTGTGCGAGGCTCGATGAGAGCAAAAGATTATCGTAAGGTTCCCATCGATGGCGTGATGAACACCAATCCTATCCCTGCTTTTATCTGCGGGATGCTTTATTTTCCGGAGCTCCTCATTGATGAGGCTCCATCGAAGTAGAGCTCCCTACATGGCTCATCTTCCTCGAGGTGCAGCACTTGTTCGTCGGGTAACTCGCAATTGAGCGGTGACTCTTCTGGTTCAGGATGAGCAGTAAGGAAGTCTGCAAGAGCTTGCCCTTTTAATGCTTTCTGAGGAGTATAAACTATGTCAAACTCAAGTAGCATTACAGCCCATCTTGCCATTCTACCGGCTAGGCTTGCTTTGGTCATTAAGTGTTTGAGCGGGTCGACTTTGCAGATCAGCATAACCCGATGAGCGAGAAGATAGTGCCTCAGCTTCTTCACAGCGAACATCAGAGCCAGGCATTGCTTTTTGATTGGGGAATAGTTGTGTTCCGCTCCGACTAAAGTTCGATTGAGGTAGTAGAGGGCATTTTCTTTTCCCTCCTCATTGTTCTGGGCAAGGAGCGCACCGAGTGACTCATCTAGCACGACGGTATAAAGAATCAACGGTATATTTGAAATAGGAGCAGCAAGCACTGGAGGGTGCGGAAGGTACCATTTGATGCTTTCGAATGCTTCTTAACATTCGACATCCCAGACAAAAGGAGCTCCTTTCTTCATGAGCTTTGAGAAGGGCCTACATCTTCCCGATAAATTTGAGATAAACCTTCGTATATAAGCAAGATTTCCTTAAAATGATCTTAGCTACGTCAGATTCTTCGGAAGGGGCATCTCTATGATGGCCTTTATCTTGGATGGGTCAACTTCGATCCCTCACCGTCGGACTATGAAGCCCAGGAATTTTCCCGATGACACGCCAAAAGCACACTTCAGAGGATTCATCTTCAGATCGTATTCTCTTAGTCCAGTGAAAACGGTCCTAAGATCTTGGATGTGATCGGCCTTGGCTTTAGTCTTGACGACCGATCATCAACATAACATTCGATGACTTTATGGATTAGGTTATCAAAGATATTGGTCATTGCCCTTTGGTAAATAGCACCTGTGTTCTTCAGTCCGAACGACATCACCTTGTAGCAGTATATTCCGATCGGGGTTCGAAATGCTGTATGCTTCTTGTCGTCAGGCGACATTTTTATCTGATTGTACCCAGACGAACCATCCATGAAAGTGAACAGCTCGTAATTTGAGGTGTCATCGACCATCATTTCCATGAATGGAAGCGGGAAATCATCTTTAGGGCATGCCTTGTTAAGGTCCCTGAAATCGATACAAACCCGCATTTGCCCATTTTTCTTCTTTACTGGGACAATGCATGTGATCCATTTTTCTTCCAACTCCCTTCTCATTCTTCGAGGAGCTTGTTTAACAGGCTTGGCATCAGGAGATATAGCCAGCTTATGCACAGCCACTTCAGGAGATAGGCCAGGCATTTCTTTGTATGTCAATGCGAAGTAGTCGGCGAACTCATGCAGCAGGGCGATTATCTGCTCTTTCATTTCCTCTGACAAGAGTGAGCTGATGTAGGTTGGCCTTGGGTTATCGGGTGTTACTAAATCAACCTCGGTTAGCTCGTCGAAGGTTTCTTATCCACCATCTTCGAACTCTTGAAGGGCTTCTTCTGGCTCGACTAGCTCATCTTCATCATTTGACTCTTCGCTGGTTTCACCAATATGAATCATGTAACATGCATTGATGTTAGGTTGAATGAAATCTATGCCCCGTCTATCTGGGATTCGTCCATCGATGAGTGCTCGGACCTGAGGCAGGCGCCACAACCCCTCATGAAACTTCGCTTCGGAGTCCGTTTGATATAACCAACATCCGCACTTTTTAAAATATTCCCACATCTTGGGCGTATAATATCTGGGATTGAGGATGGCTCTTATGCCTCTCTCATAAGGAAGGCACGCAATAGACAAATCGTCTGGGTGCACAACAGGATTTGACCCATAAAACAGGATGCCCTTCTGTCCATTTTTCCTTCCGGAAACGTAGAAAGTTTTCAGCTGGTCCACGGTAGAGACTGACAATGCATTGATCTCTTTGCACATCTGCTCCGGCACCCTAGTGACAGCTAAGGACCCTTCTGCAATTTCGAAGGTCTCTCGTAGTTTTGCTCGTTGTGTGGGTGACCAGTCTGCATAGCTGTTGCAAGGCGGGTCTTCTTCTTCTGATTCTCCAGTGTCACTACCTAAACGAGGGAGAATTTTGCTGCCGGATGGGCCTTCAGTACCAGACTCGTCCGTATCGGTACCGAAGTGAGGATGGGTTTTATGGAAGGACGGACTTCCAACGCCGGACTCATCAGTGTCACTGCCGAAATGCGGACGCACTTGGGGCTTTTTGCTTTTGAAAGTGATAGCCGGCTCGAATCTTCTTTTGAGCTTCGGAGCAGCTCTGTCCTTGGTCAGTTGTGGCTTAGTATTTTGGGGCTTCATAAAGTACCGAGAATCCTCATATCGGACTTCGTGCACACCGAACGGATGGATGTCTCTGTCATTGCGTCTTTCTTCGCCATTTTTAGTATACTTCATGCATTGATAGAGAGTTAACGGAACGATGCCGTAATCATAGAGCCACGGCCGTTCCAAGGGAATTTTATAAGACGTGTCAGCGTCGATCACGTATATCTTAGCTTCGGTTTACAGATCCCCAAATTTGATTGGCAGAGCTATAGACCCTAGAACTTGCTGGCAGTTTTGATTGAAGCCTTGAATGACAATCCTTTCCCTTGACAGGTGTCGGACGTCCATTGACAAACTCTTCAGAGTCCGAAAGTTCATGATATTCACCGAGGATCCCCAATCATTATGCGATTAATCCTATCTCTGTCGCTGTACCCGGTTACGTAAAGTGGCCGATTATGCTCATCCGTTCCCAGTAGCAAGTCTTCAACCTTAAACGATGTCACGACTCAAAGTTTGGATATGACCGGCACTTAGATTGTATCATATCTAAAGATATGCACACAGTCCAAGTAAGCCGAAAACCAAGATCAAAATTCTTTTTGCGGAATTCTTTATATAGAAATTTAGTTTTAAGTAAAAATCACAGTTTATGAAGTTAAAATAGTAAACAAGTATAAAGTGTTAAGTTTGGTTGCATCCCTGGTTGGGATCAACAATATCAACAGCGGAAAATAAAATCTCAGTATATAGGACATCAATACGAATCCCAGACATAAAGAAAGGAAACAACAATTTATAGAACTAAACGATCTCAACTGTCAAATAATATACATATAACCATCTCTCACTCTAGGTCAAAATACAGGTCTGATGGAGATCTTCTAGATACAAAATACAATACCCAAAGAGAAGGTTACTACATATGTAACCCACCTATCAAAAGATGTGAAAAAGCTGCAAAAAGTGGATCTGCACCGCTGCTAACCGTCCACTCTACCCCTGCAAGGAACTGTGGCACAACGGGGGTGAGTTGCCAACTCAGTGAATATAACTAACATATAACGGTTAATAATGTAAATATGACGATCATACTAATTGAAATGTGAACAAGTATAATGTATGATTATCAGTGGAAATCATGAATCTATAATACTAATCTCATAATCAAAACTGAAATCTCATCATTTATTTCCAATAAAAATTCATTTCCCCGTGTCCATCATCAACACAAAACTTCCATTTCTCGCAGGCATCATTCCTCGAATGATCCTGAAATCAACAATAACGGTTGTTATCATCTAGATATACGCCGTATTTTTACCACTATCTCCGGTATCGAGTAACCTCTCTAGGCTCCCCCGCCTCAAATGCGGCTATCCTGCCCCTCGGTCTCGATCGGATCCACCATGTATCCAACTGTATATCTCCCCCACTCAGTATTAATAACGTAAAATCCGCGACCGTATATCTCCCCCACTCGGTCCGGAATAAAACCAAATCATAAAACATCTCATGGTGGACATGACACATCAATCATGAAAATCACTGGATTTATTTAATAGTATTCAAAACTTAAAGTTGTAAATCCTCAATAATACATTTACCTCTTATCTCAATATGAAATACTTAAATACTCAACATGATGTTAATGATGCAACCTACTACTGTTATGGGTGTTTAAAATATGATATGAATCATTTTTAGCAAGAAATTTACTAAGTGTAAAAGTGACATGGTAATATCGACGAGGTGTGTGTAACATGTAAGATGTGCACGTGGCATAACTCGTCGATACTTGTGTAGTGTATTAGCAACTAAGCAAAATATATGTGTTATGAATGCATATTGTCAATTTAGCATAACAAAATAAAACAATTATTTAAATAAACTACGGGCGTAACACGCCATCTTTACAAAATTCCCCGGTAGATGTTTAGTCTACTCACCGGAAAACGTCGTATTTACTCAGAAATTGCCAATCCTTTCCCTTTCCTCGCTGACTCTGAAAATCCCGTATTCGAATCTAACATCACAATTTTAACTTATATAAGGAAACGGCTACTCCGACATGACGGAAATTAAAACACCCATTTCTACGTACTAGTTATATTGTAAACGACTATTTCGAGTTATTAAACATTTAACCTTACTGGATTTTAACCCTAACCTGCATCGCTACAGAATTTAAATCGCTATGCGTTTTAACCGTGTCGTATTTTGGTTTCTTAGACATTTTTTCCGATATACGCTTCTAGATTCTATCTGCAGCGAAACTAACTTGTTTAAATAACATCAAAATGGCCAAAATGATTCACAGAAATCTACCCAACCATCCAAAATACCCTAGCTACCTACAAAACCGACGACGCCGGAATTTCACTTTTAGTCGCCGGCCCAAAACCGGTCCCCTGGGTTCGTGGTCCTATGATTTTCTCTATGTTCAACATATATCATTTTAGCACTATTTTGTTAAGTTGATTTTTTTCTGAATAATAGCAGATTCAACAGAGCCTATCATTTACTAAAATACGATATTATAGAACTTGTTCATTTTAACTTAAGTAGCTACAGAACTTAAACTCCTACTGTGATTAAGAAAATTACCCACAATAATTTGTTGGAATAACCCCTCCAAGATGCTAAGCCCCTTGTCCTAACTTGATGGTGAGAAAAACCTAGAACCTAGCTTCCTTCTTCTTCTTTCTCTTTATTCCTTCATGTTTTCTTTAGTTTTGTTTTTCTTTCAGAAATTTTTCAGATTTTAAACTTGGTAATTGATCTGAACTTATCATATATATGAGAAGAGGGAAGAGTGAGGTGGTAGAAGGAGGTGTCAAGGGTTAAAGAGTGCTATTCTCATGCAAGGAGGAGGTGGTGTGTGTGTGTGTGCGCGCGCATGCAAGTAAGAGGTGTGCTTGCATTACCTCTTAATGTTTTCTATCCCCTTTTCATTTACACCCCTAACAATTTTCCTTTTGCACAAAAACCTAAACTTTACCTAAAAACCCCTCACAACTTAGTTTATTATAAAACACACATTTTATTAAAATGAAGCTAAAATTATCACTAAAACCCTTATAACTTATTTATGTTGCATACTAAAATTTTAATTTAAATTGTTTTACATACATCTTATGAAATTGACTTATTTGCTTTTAATAACTTTGTGATTTATCATTTTATTATTAAATTAATTAATTTTATTTATTTCTAAATTTTCAAAATGCTACAATATTCCCCCTTAAGAAAATTCGGTTCCCGAACTTAAAAAATTAACTAGACATACCTTCGAAAAGGTGTGGAAATTTCTTCCGCATCGCATCTTCGGTCTCCCAAATAATCTCCTCGCGATTCTTTCCTTGCCAAAGAACCTTTACAGATGGAACTACCCTCGATCGTAGTCTCTTTGCCTACCTGTCAAGAATAGCGACTGGCTGCACTGTGTAGGATAAATCCGGCTCAAGCTGTAAGGTCTGATGCTGGATCGCGTGAGAAGGATCGTGAAGATACTTGCGAAGCATCGAAACGTGGAACACCGGATGCACGTCGGGAAAACTCGGTGGAAGTGCTAAACGATAGGCTACAACACCCACTCTCTCCAGAATCTCGTAAGGTCCGACATATCTGGGGATGAGCTTCTCCTTTTTCCCGAAACGCATCACACCTTTCATCGGAGATACACGAAGGAACACATGATCTCCCACTCCAAACTCGAGTCTACGAAGTCGTCGATCTGCATACGATTTCTGTCTGCATTGGGCCGCCTTCATTCTATCCCGTATCAATTGAATCTTCTCTGTAGTCTCCTGTACTATCTGCGGTCCCAAGATGCAACTCTCGCTCAGTTCCGTCCAGCAAACGGGTGATCGACATTTCCTCCCATACAAAGCTTCAAAGGGTGACATCTGAATCGTCTCCTGAAAACTGTTGTTGTTCGAGAATTCTATCAAAGGTAGGTGACGATCCCAACTACCACCGAAATCGAGGTTACAAGCCCGAAGCATATCCTCTAGTGTCTAAATGGTCCGCTCCGACTGACCATCTGTCTGTGGGTGAAAAGCTGTACTAAAACTCAACCGCGTACCCAGAGCTTCTTGAAGTTTCTGCCATAGCCTGCTAGTAAACCGGGTACCCCTATATGAAACTATGCACGTCGAAACTCCATGCAGACGTACAATCTCATCGATATAAATCTGAGCATACTGTGCAAAACCATATGTCGTCTTCACTGGAAGAAAATGAGCTGCCTTTTTCAATCTATCTACAATCACCCAAATGGAATCATACCCTCTGCTAGTCCTGGGTAGACCCACCACGAAATCTATGGAAATATGTTCCCATTTCCACTCTGGAATGGGTAAGGGCTGCAACTCTCTGGCTGGCCTCTGGTGTTCTTCCTTGACTTACTGACAAGTCAAGCATCTTGAAACGAACTCCGTAACATCCCTCTTCATTCCTTCCCACCAGTAAACATCCTTCAGGTCATGATACATCTTGGTGGAACCAGGATGAATATTGTATGCTGATCTATGGGCCTCCTCTAAGATTTTACGCCTCAACCCATCTGAATCTGGTACACAGAGACGAGTCCTAAAACGTAATACTCCATGATCATCAATCACAAACTCCGTCTCCCTGCCCTGCCTAACCTGATCCATAATCTCTATCATACGAGTATCTGCGGGCTGTGTCTCTCGAATACGATCCAATAACTGAGGTCGGGTGCGAACATGTGCTAGCTATCCTCCTGCCGATGTGAACTCAAACTGTATACCGCTATCACATAAAATCTGCCAGTCTGTAGAAGACTGTCTCTGCAAGATGCGCAAATGAGATAAGCTACCTTCAGGTCTCCGACTCAAAGCATCTGCTAAAACATTTGCCTTGCCTGGATGATACAAGATCTCGCAATCGTAATCTTTCACCAGTTCCATCCATCTACGCTGCCTTAGGTTCAGATCCCTCTGCTGAAAAATATACTTTAAGCTCTTATGATCTGTGAAGATTTGGCACGACTCTCCATACAAGTAATATCTCCAAATCTTCAATGCGAATACCACAGCAGCCATCTCTAGATCATGAGTGGGGTAGTTTTGTTCGTGCCTATTCAACTGTCGAGAAGCATAAGCTACAACCCTGCCGTACTGCATCAACACACAGCCTAAACCCACTCTAGAGGCATCACAATACACAACAAAACCACCTGACCCGGAAGGTAAAGATAAGACAGGTGCAGTCGTCAAGCATGTCTTCAACTGCTGGAAACTCTGCTCACATGCATCTGTCCACTGAAATGGAACCTCGTTCCTAGTCAATCCGGTCAAAGGTGCAGTGATCCGTGAAAAATCCTGCACGAAGCGTCGGTAATATCCTGCCAGACCTAAGAAACTCCGAACCTCTGTAACCGACACATGTCTGGGCCAGTGCTGTACCGCTTCAATCTTCTTCGGGTCCACACATATCCCAGCTCTAGTAACTATGTGTCCCAAGAATTCCACACTATCCAGCCAAAACGCATACTTGGAGAATTTTGCAAACAGCTGATGCTTCTTCAATGTCTGCAACGTAATACGCAAATGCTGCTCGTGCTCCGTCCGACTCCGAGAATAAACAAGAATGTCATCTATGAACACTATAATAAACTGATCAATGAAGGGTCTAAATATACGGTTCATCATATCCATAAAAGCTGCTGGAGCGTTGGTGAGTCCGAACGACATCACCAGAAATTCATAGTGCCCATATCTTGTGCGAAACGCAGTCTTCGGAATATCGTCCTTCCGAACCCTCAACTGGTGATAGCCTGACCGCTAATCAATCTTCGAGAAGTAACCAGCTCCCTGCAACTGATCGAATAAGTCTTCTATACGTGGTAGTGGATATCTATTTCGCACAGTGACGCGATTTAGCTGTCGGTAGTCGATGCATAGTCTCATACTACCGTCCTTCTTCTTTACAAATAAGACAGGAGCTCCCCACGGTGATACACTGGGATGAACAAGCCCTCTATCTAACAACTCTTGCAACTGGTTTTTGAGTTCCTTCAACTCCGTTGGTGCCATTCGATAGGGTGGTATAGAAATAGGCCCCGCACCCGGAATCAAGTCAATGCAAAATTCAATGTCGCGATCAGGCGGTAATCCTGGTAACTCAGCAGGAAACACCTCAGGAAATTCTCGTACGATCGAAATCTGGTCCAATGGAATCTCAGCGACCCCTAAGTCCTGAACAAAAGCCAAGAACCCATAACAACCCTTCTTCAAGAGTCGCCCCGCACAAAGAGCAGAAATCATGTTGGCAGGAGTTATTTTACAATCCCCCTGCACAACAAACACCGGTTCACCTGGAAAAAAAAATCTAACCGCCTTCCCCCGACAATCTATATAGGCATGACAAGCGGCCAACCAATCCATACCAAGAAGTATATCAAAATCTAACAAATCCAGGAGAATCAGATCAACTAGCGAATCTCTATCACCAATACGCACAGAACATGATCTGAATACGTGCCGAGCTATAAAAGAATCTCCCACCGGGGTAATCACTACTAATGGTAACTCTAACAACGATGACTCTTTCCCCAAAGAAAGTGCAAATCATGAAGATACATATGAATGTGTAGAACCGGGATCAAATAATGTGCCTCTAACGAACATACTGTAAGAGTACCTGTCACGACCGTATTTGATGCCTGGGCATCCTGTGGAGTCAGCACAAATACCCGTGCCTGGCCCCTGCCCGCATCCTGTCGTCCTCTACCTCTATCTCCTCGACCTTTCTGAGAACGTTCCGCAAAGCCTCGACCTCGTGGTGCAACTGCCTGGTGTGTAGCGCCAACTGGGGGAGGAAGTAAAGCCATCGGCGTAGAAGGTGGAAGGGGTAAAGCAACCTGTGGAACAACGGTCCCTCCCTGGGATCTACAATCCGCGTAAAGTGTCCGGGAAGTCCACAACTAAAACATGTAAATGGGGGCCTCTGATCATCGGGATAAGAACTGAACATCTGGCCTTGGGTCCAACCTCGTCCGAAACTACGGCCTGGAGTATATCTGCCTCTACCTCTGCCAAACTGTCTAGTCATTAGCCCGATCGGTCTACTCCTCTTTGGCTCTGGAACAACCACTGACTCGCTCAAACGCTCCTCCACTCGTATCGCTGCATCCATGGCCTGCGCATACGTATCAAAATGCTGGGAGCCTATAGCCAGATACAACTGCGTGTCCAGACTCCTTAGGAACCTCTTCAACCGAAGCTCCTCCGTAGGTACCAAGTATGGGGCATAGCACGACAGCTGGGTGAATCGTAAATCATAATCTGCAACCGACATACTTACCGATTTCCACAACGCTTCAAAACTGCTAGCTCTAGCGTCCCTCACACTCTGTGGAAGAAATCTGGAAAGAAAGACCTCGGAAAACTCAGTCCACGACATCGGAGGAAGACCCGTAGCTTGCCCTCTCTCCATCGACTCATACCACTCCTGTGCAAGTCCCTCCAAACGAAAGCTAGTCAGCTCAACTGACCTCGCATCAGAACATCGCAATGATCTGCCAATCCTTGCCATCCTATCAAGAAAGGACTGAGGATCTTCCGCTACATCGGTCCCTGTAAATACCGGAGGTCTCAATCTCATAAACTCCGCAAGCGATACCTCCATCACTCTCGTATCTACAAGTGCTACCGTCTGCGTAGGTTGTACCTCGCACTTTGCTACGGTCGGTGCCGGATCCTGTCTCAGTACTCGAGTGGTCTCAGCTAACTGTCCTACCACTCGCTGCAATCCCAACATGCCCTCCTCAATCCTAGTCATGCGATCTGGAGGAGGAGGATTAACATGCTCATGCACCGCCAGAACGTCCGGTGTACCAGTCACCGTCACAGGCGGACTCGCCCTAGCTGCATCTCTGGCTGTGGCTCTCCTAGCCCGCGTAGCCATAGTAACTGGAACAAGAAATGAGAGTTGATAAGGCTTATGAATAGGAACAATCAATAACGGAGAATCAACGGAAGAATAGATCAAGATATACATCCTAAGGTTAGTTAGGCTGAGTATGGTAACGTAAATATGCCGCGGAACATACGTATGGTACTGCACTCATCCTAATTCACCTACTCCATCAAACCAAAGGTCATCCTAAATCACGGACTCACGTCAACCTATTTTAAATTCCCTACTCGATTCCGTAAGATTACTCCTAAGCTCTGATACCAACTTTGTCACGACCCAAAGTTTGCATGTGACCGGCACTTAGATTGTATCATATCTAAAGATATGCACACAGTCCAAGTAAGCCGAAAACCAAGATCAAAATCCTTTTTGCGGAATTCTTTATATAGAAATTTAGTTTTAAGTAAAAATCACAGTTTATGAAGTTAAAATAGTAAACAAGTATAAAGTGTTAAGTTTGGTTGCATCCCTGGTTGGGATCAACAATATCAACAGCGGAAAATAAAATCTCAGTATATAGGACATCAATACGAATCCCAGACATAAAGAAAGGAAACAACAATTTATAGAACTAAACGATCTCAACTGTCAAATAATATACATATAACCATCTCTCACTCTAGGTCAAAATACAGGTCTGATGGAGATCTTCTAGATACAAAATACAATACCCAAAGAGAAGGTTACTACATATGTAACCCACCTATCAAAAGATGTGAAAAAGCTGCAAAAAGTGGATCTGCACCGCTGCTAACCGTCCACTCTACCCCCGCAAAGAACTGTAGCACAACGGGGGTGAGTTGCCAACTCAGTGAATATAACTAACATATAACGGTTAATAATGTAAATATGACGATCATACTAACTGAAATGTGAACAAGTATAATGTATGATTATCAGTGGAAATCATGAATCTATAATACTAATCTCATAATCAAAACTGAAATCTCATCATTTATTTCCAATAAAAATTCATTTCCCTATGTCCATCATCGACACAAAACTTCCATTTCTCACAGGCATCATTCCTCAAATGATCCTGAAATCAACAATAACGGTTGTTATCATCTAGATATACACCGTATTTTTACCACTATCTCCGGTATCGAGTAACCTCTCTAGGCTCCCCCGCCACAAATGCGGCTATCCCGCCCCTCGGTCTCGACCGGGTCCACCATATATCCAACTGTATATCTCTCCCACTCAGTATGGATAACGTAAAATCCGCGACCGTATATCTCCCCCACTCGGTCCGGAATAAAACCAAATCATAAAACATCTCATGGTGGACATGACACATCAATCATGAAAATCACTGGATTTATATAATAGTATTCAAAACTCAAAACCATAAATCCTCAATAATACATTTACCTCTTATCTCAACATGAAATACTCAAACACTCAATATGATATTAATGATGCAACCTATTCAAAACATTTATTTAAATAAACTATGGGCGTAACACGCCATCTTTACAAAATTCCCCGGTAGATCTTTAGTCTACTTACCGGAAAACGTCGTATTTACTCAGGAATTGCCAATCCTTTCCCTTTCCTCGCTGCCTCCGAAAATCCCGTATTCAAATCTAACATCATAATTTTAACTTATATAAGGAAACGGCTACTCCGACATGACGGAAATTAAAACACCCGTTCACACGTACTAGTTATATTGTAAACGACTATTTCGAGCTATTAAACATTTAACCTTACTGGATTTTAACCCTAACCTGCATCGCTACAGAATTTAAATCGCGATGCGTTTTAACCGTGTCGTATTTTGGTTTCTAAGACATCTTTTCCGATATACGCTTCCAGATTCTATCTGCAGTAAAACTAACTTGTTTAAATAACACCAAAATGTCCAAAATGATTTACAGAAACCTACCCAACCATCCAAAATACCCTAGCTACCTACAAAACCGGCGACGCCGGAATTTCACTTTTAGTCGCCGGCCCAAAACCGGTCCCCTGTGTTCGTGGTCCTATGATTTGCTCTATGTTCAACATACATCATTTTAGCACTGTTTTGTTAAGTTGATTTTTCTCTGAATAATAGCAGATTCAACAGAGCCTATCATTTACTAAAATAAGATATTATAGAACTTGTTCATTTTAACTTAAGTAGCTACAGAACTTAAACTCCTACTATGATTAAGAAAATTACCCACAATAATTTGTTGGAATAACCCTTCCAAGATACTAAGCCCCTTATCCTAGCTTGATGGTGAGAAAAACCTACAACCTAGCTTCATTCGTCTTCTTTCTCTTGTTCCTTCATGTTTTCTTTAGTTTTGTTTTTCTTTTAGAAATTTTTCAGATTTTAAACTTGGTAATTGATCTAAACTTATCATATATATGAGAAGAGGGAAGAGTGAGGTGGTAGAAGGAGGTGTCAAGGGTTAAAGAGTGCTATTCTCATGCAAGGAGGAGGTGGTGTGTGTGTGTGCGCGCATGCAAGTAAGAGGTGTGCTTGCATTACCTCTTAATTTTGTTTCAATCTACACTAAAATTATGAACTATAATGTTTTCTATCCCCTTTTCCATTTACACCACTAACAATTTTCCTTTTGCACAAAAACCTAAACTTTACCTAAAAACCCCTCACAACTTAGTTTATTATAAAACACACATTTTATTAAAATGAAGCTAAAATTATCACTAAAACCCTTATAACTTATTTATGTTGCATACTAAAATTTTAATTTAAATTGTTTTACATACATCTTATGAAATTGACTTATTTTCTTTTAATAACTTTGTGATTTATCATTTTATTATTAAATTAATTAATTTTATTTATTTCTAAATTTTCAAAATGCTACAAACATGACTGCGGCGGCATGCATAGCGTACTGGGCTTCTTTCATATTAATTTCGGCAAAGCGAACCTGATACCGCTCAGGGTTTTGTAAAGCGTGAATGAGAACATCTCTAAGCTCTTTAGATAGGACCAAGTCATCGTACATGCTCAAGAGAGACGGAAGCTTCCGGAGATGAGCCAAGACATTGTAGTCCACTGAGGAAGGACTTGAGTTTTCATTAGCCGGTTCTCTGCCATCTTCCTCATTAGCCATCTGTTTTTCTTTTCCTTTAGGGGCGTTGCCCTGATTTAGCGGTAGAGCCCTGCCGATTCTGAGCTAGAATTGGTTGGCCTTTGTGGCGAGCTCCTCGTCCTCTTCTGGAAAACAGAGCTCCTCCTCAGAGTCACTGCCAAGATGGATAGCGTAGCAGGCCACTATAGGGATCTCTTCATTGGAGTCTTGTTCTAACTCCTCCAGAATCTCAGCCGCTTCTACAGGGAAGAACTCTTTCAATTGAATTAGAGTTCTTTCCTTTTGTTCATAGACTTCGAGGGAATCGATATATTTTTGAATGGTCGATCTCCCTGCAGACTCTTTTTCGCGCCGAGCTGTACTTTTTATCTTCTTGAGCTTTTTGGATTTTGAGCCTGATTGAGCCGAATTGACAGCTAGAATGGTGGGCTTCTTCTGCCCTTCCCATTCTGTTCTGGGCTCTTTCTGAAGTAGCTTTATCATCTTCTTCATTTTATTAGATATGTGCGTACTCCATGGAGGCTGCGGTAAGTCAGTTTCATTTCTCATGGCAGCGGGTTCAGCTGTCTGCTCCCAGAAGGCTTCAGCTTGTGTCTGTATGAAGTTGGTGGTTGCAGCTTGGTTGTTTACCAACACACTCTTAGACAGCTCGATCTTTCTAGTCTTGTACTGCTTCTTGACCTAGTCTTTGAAAATATAGCAATCCTCGATCGCGTGACTCGCTACTCTGTGGTACGGGCAATACAGGGGATTGTCGGTCATTTTTGCTTCATGCGGTCTCTTCGACTCCGGTAGTTGTAAGCCATTGTTCAAGGCATCTTTAAATATCTTGCGAACCTTGTCCCTTCTGAAAGAGTAAATCTTGTTCTTTTTCTCTTCCAGGAAAGGCCCTTCTCCTCCCAGCACTGGCTTTCGAGGCCGGTTGGTTTTAGATTCGTCTGCCTTTCGCTTGTCTTCATTGTCGGACGCATTGAAGACATTGGCATTGCTGGAATTCCCGATTTTACGGTTGTCGTCCCGCTTGCTTTTCCAAGTCTTGTCTCTATGAGAGTCCGGGATAGACTCTTGCTTCGAGCGTTCCAGCATTTGGACTTTCTTGGTCAGCTCCTGAAACGTCTTGAGGCCTGATGTACATAAGAATAGGACCATCCAATTGCTGAGGTTCCCAATGAGGAGGCTGACGGACTGGTCTTGCTCTAGCGGCGGTTCGCACTTGACAGTGAGGTTGCACCATCGGGCAATAAAGTCCGTGTTGCTTTCATTTTTAACCGGCTTGGTTCTCACGAGGTCAGCGATAGAGATTTTGTCACCGACGCTCATGAATCTTTGCCGAAATAGAGACTCCATTTGGGCAAAAGTAACGACGGACCCATCTGGTATGCTTGCGTACCATTCGAAAGCAACATCGGTCAGGCTATTGAAAAACTGACGAAGAAGAAGCACATCATTGCCCCCTGTATTTCCGCATAACGCTTTAAGTGGGTGACGTGCTGATTTGAGTTTCCCGTCCCGTCAAATCTTCCGAACTTAGGAATGACGTAGTCGCTCGGGAACTCGATCAGATCGTACTGTGCGGGATATGTACGTCCACTACTGCCAATTTCTTTCTGAGCTTCGGTTTCGTCTACCAATGTTCTAACCTTGCTAGTGACCAAATCCATTATCCGATCTTGTGTTAGTGGGATAGTGCTATCTGGGACCAAGACATCCCCAGAACCGGAATGTGGCTGGCTTTCATGCGGCTCACCCAATCTTGGACCCAAGGGGACATGCATCAGTTGCTTCGGGTTGCCATCACCCGGCTCATGAGTAGAGACATGTTCCTGATTGGAAGGCGCTCGAGCAATTTGAGCCGTAAGCTGCATCACAACATTCGTCAGGTTGTCGATTTTGGAGTAAAGCTTGGCCATTTCTTTATCTTTGCTCCTGAGCTGTTTTCGAAGCTCTTGAAGCAGCTCTTGCTCTGCGGTCCTGGGGAGGAAAGTCGGCTCTTCCTCGCTGTCCGAGCTTGATTCTACATGGAATGAGGGGTCTTTCTGCCTATCATCCTCATCGAGAGGGTTTTCATCATCCAGCGGAGGCAGCTGTTCTTGGGAAGCGGCAACCACATTCAAGCCAAACTGGGCTTGGGATGTGGTGGCCCCATTCTTGCTTTTGCTGCGAAGGTTGTCGCTGGGGCGCCCGCCCGCTATATAGACCGTATGGATAACATATCCAGCCGTCTTTTTATTATCGGCGGCTGATTTCATGGATCGCTGTCTTGACCCTCCTGTTTTAGTAACGGGCAGTAGACTGAAGGCAGCTGGCCTGGCCGGATTCTTGAATGGTGCTGATGCTTCCTTTTTGGTTTTGCCCCGCTGTTTTCGCGCGGCACAGAGCGCCTGATAGACTCTTGAAGAGACAATGTCGTACTTTCTCTGTCGGGGCTGGGACACGTCTCTATGTAGCAACGTTCGGACCGCTGTCTTCTTGATTCTGGCGGTCATGGCATTTTTCTGAACCCACTTCAGAGATTCGAAGGAATTGCTGATTTTTACGGCCGACTCAGCTGTCGTCGCGGAGTAACCCTGCTCTTGGAACCTCACAAGATTCCATATGGCCGAAGTCCTGGCCCTCTTGTTGGCTCGATACCTGAGCCGCTTCTGCCTTAACTTTCCTGTTTTAAGCAGTTTGCAGACCTCGGCTCTTCAAGAAGACGCCGTAGACCGATTGACAGAGAGCCAGAGAAGATGCCCGTTCGCGTGATTGTCAAGGGCACCATCTGAGCTTGCTGGAGCTGCTTTGTGGCCCCATTGGTGTTGACGGCCTTTCCCCCAGTTGGAACAGTGGAGAGCCATTCGAATACAGATTTGCATTTAGGGTGGGATGCTTTGGCGACCACAACGTTCGGCCTCCTGCCTCTTGAGGTCGGTTTGGCCTCTTGGTTTGCCGTGACCTCCGCCAGATGAGCGCTTCCAGCAGGGTAGATGATGACGAAACAAAATTGACGGGGTGGCTCCTCCCATTGCCGGCTGAGATTGGCAGGAAGAACCACGCGGGCATTGATCTTGACCGCGTACGAGATCAGGGTTGCGTCGGAAGCTGAATTCATCTTGGAAGACATCGTTGTTGAAAGTTGATTGCTGCACGGAAAAAACATTATTTCAGTACAAACATCGGCATATATGTTAAATGAGTTCGCATGAACACTGGACCCGAGATATGGGAGGAGAGAAAGATCCCACCGGGCGTGTCAGAATCTGTAGGGTATTTTTTGTCACCCCATTGAGATGGGAATACGCGCGCGCTTGTCAGGTGTACTATAGATTCCCCCTGCCTAGGATAGGCTGGGGTTTATTGATTGTGGGGATCCGAATCTCCGGCAGCCGCGGACTAAACTGTCGTTAATTACCCCTCGTCTTTGGAGCGAAGGAACCTCCGATTGACGGTTCAAACTAGTCATGTGAACTCAATGTGCAGTGTGCGTGTGTTGAAGGGGGGTTTGGATATATCGGGGGTCCCACAGAGTTTTACGGGGGTCCTGCTACCCGGATAGCTGGCTGTGGGTCAAGGGGGCAAGTAGCCCCTTTGCGGGGTGTGGGGCAGCGCCCCGTTAGAAATTTTTTCTAACAGGGACAGTGTTGTGGAGTGTGTGTACATAAAAAAGGAAAGAATAGCATCCAAAGGACGCATGAGTGCCAGCGCCTCATGTGCCTAGCATGTGGGCGCTGGGCATCGGGGCCTCACGCGCTTGGTACGTGGGCGATAGGCACTGGGCGCCGGCACCCCACGTGCTTGGCACTCGGGAGCCAGGCGTCAGCCGGAAAATGGACTTTGTCCCTGCACTGGGAGCTGTGCTCCCGATTTGACTTCTGGAGTTAAACTCCTAAAAAGAAATTAATTTAAGAAGTTGAACTCCAACAGATCTTGAATGGAGTTAAACTCCTGGAAATCTTTAAAAATGATCAAAGGGGCCACTTTGTTTCTCTCCCCATTGGTCCTGGATCTTCCCAAGATGGGATTTTTGAAGATGGGTCTCCTTCTTCTTCCTCTCGGTTGACCGGATCTTGGAGAAAGGGGTGAGTTTTAAAAATCTCTCCTTTTTGAGATCTGATGGAAGATCTGAGCTCCCCTTTGTGGGTTTTGTGGTGAAAAACTATTTAATTTTGGGAAAAAAAAGAGTAAAACTCTTGATTTAATTGAAAAGGGGAAGAAGGTTTAGAAACTTGAGGAAGGAGAAGGAGGCACAGAAACCCTAGAATTTTAGAGAATGGAAAAAGTTTTTTAGATATTTTCATCATCTTTGTCTTTATAGGCTACACACTTTACATATAGCCCCTTGGGCTCTACAAAATGGCATTTTGCCCATCCCATGCCTCATGTGCTCATTTCTTTTGCACATGAGCCATGGGTTTTACAAAAATTTGGCTTTATGCCTATTTTTCTTACATTTATTCATAAAAAAATACACCAAAATTATTTATTACAAATTTTTTATTTTGGCATGGGGGAGGCCGGCGGCTTCATGTTCGGGCTCGACTCGGGTATGGGCCCACTTGACCTGGGCTTGGGCCCACTTGGCTTTGGGTTGACTTCGATTTTTAACTTGGTCAACCGGAGTGTAAATTTTGACCCCAACAAGATCGTTTCAAGAAAAAGAGCCAAGCTCTGTTAATGGGTTAAAAATCCAAGACAATAAATACTCATTTTGAAGAGAAAAATAGTCATAATCCTTACCAATTTTTTTAAACAGAGTTAAACTTTAAGAGTTTCTTTGGGCAGAGATCTAAGCTCCGAGAGGAGAATTAAATTCTCAAGGAAAAAGAAAGAGGATGACGAAACAGCAGTCATCTCAAGAGCCAAAGTCCCTATTTATAAGACATGAAGGGACGGTTCAACTCCCCAGGAGATCGAACGTTGGAAAAGGTGATACCGTTGCAGCCACGTGTAAACCACGTGAAAGAAACGGTAGGGGGCATTTGTTTCTCCAATATATTTAACCTAATAAAAGAGCAAAGCTCTGTTGAATTCAATGAGGCAGCGCCTCACGTGCTTTCCATGAGGGCGCCAGCGCCAGAGCCAATCTTATAGGATTAAATCCTATAGTGACGCCTCGCGTGCTCCTCACGCGGGTGCCAATGTGCAAACCACAGAAGAGTTCATTATATAAGAGTTAAACTCTTAGGTGGCGCCGCACGTGCTCTTCACACGGGCGCCAATATGCAAAGCACATAAGTACCCATCTTAGGAATTAAATTCTTAAGTGGCGCCCACGTGCACAACACGTGAGCGCAAGCGTTCAGGTAGAATTAAATTCTACAATATTCTCTATTGAACAGAGTCGTTGATCAAAGATCCAACGGAGATAATAAATCATTAAAATATAGAATTAAATTCTGTTGGGAGAAAATATTTCCTAAATCTTTCTAATGTAAGAAAGATAGTTTCGGTTGGATCAAAAATCCAATTATAAAATAAAATTCTATTTTGGAATATATTCACTCAATCTTTCTAAATAAGAAAGATTGCTCTCTGTAAAACAGAGAACTATTGGATTAAAAAATCCAATGGTGATTAAAAAACACCGTTTTACAGAATAAATTCTGTATAGAGGAAAATATTTTCCCAATCTCGTTAAAAACAAAAATCATATTCTGTAAAAATAAAAGATCTTGGATCAAAGATCTAATGGTGGGTAAAATTCCCCAAATTAATTTTAAGTCCAATTAAATTAATTGGAATCTCTCAATGAGAGATTTTCTCAAAACCAATTAACAATTTGCCTCCACTATATAAAGGAACCGAGACTTCAAGTCTTAAGACACAGAAGAAGATAGAGAAAACCTCTATAAGGTTCTGCAAAAATATAGTGAGCTCTCAAAAAGAACATAGAATTCAATTCTCAAAGAAGAAAACCTTTCTTCTCAAAACCCTAGGAAAAGAAAAGAGATCAAAATATCTCCATCACATCTAAGGGTTTAACCCTTTTTAAAGAACTTAGTTCTTTCTCTGGATCTGAGATCCACATGGCAAGTCTCTCATAAGTTGAGAATTTAATTCTCATCGGGAAAATCTTGTTCTTGAGAATCAAAAATTCAGAAAAGAAGTAGGTCCAAAAGAAAAAACAAAAGGAGAAAAGAACCTATAAAAGAACTTAGTTCTTAAAGAAAAACTCGATCCCGGATCTTCAAAAAACGAAGATCTTGGTGATCATTAATGGTTAAAATGCCATTAACAGAGATTTAATCTCTAAAAAAAGGAGGAAAAAAAAAGACTAGCGCCTAATGTGCTCCGCATGTGGGCGTCCCATTTTAACAGCGCCCCATGTGAAAAACACACGGGCACCCAAAATAGAAGGCCAGCGCTTCACATGAAACACACATGGACGTTGAGTAAAAGTGCTCAGCATTCCCTATGCAGCCGAAGACTGCTGAGTGCTTAGCACTGATTGGGTAGCGCCCAGTGCCACACATGCTCCTCACGTGGGCACCATTTAAAAAGTGCTTCTCCTCATCCCCAAAAGTCATGCAAAAACCGAAGCTTCTCAACAAGTCTTCTAAAACTTTGCAAATCGCAGCCAGAAAAAAAACAAATTGCAAGTTGCAGTGGCTCAAACTTTTTTAACCTAAAAATTCTCTTAATGATTTGATTGATAGGCTTGAAAGGGAGAGGAAAGTAATTTGTGGTTCCTCTCTAGCTAGTTTCAATTTTAATTTAGGTGGTTGGTGATTCGATTGTGTGAACATCAAGAAAGACTTGGAAAATTAAAATCAACGCTTCAATTATTTGTCTAGCTAGAACAAACCTAATTACGAATTAGGGTCCCCTTTTAGTAATTGACTACATGCTAAACCGAGTCGAATCCAAGTTTCAAATCTACCCAATTCAAAATGGATTTTTTTTTTTTTTTTGGATATAAGTTTTGAACTTAGAAGCTTATTTATTTGAAGATATTGACAAAAGTTTTAACTTCCATTTTTACAATCATCGGTCTTAACCAACAGCAAGATTTTCTATGTTAAAGCAAAAGTATGAAAACATTGAAATGTACTAATTTTTCGGCAATACAAATAGGCTGCGTGATCTATTGGAACTTAAAATTAGTCTCTCAAGTCTCACCTATTTTTAATATGGTATTATAAGAAATGGATGTAAATTTCAGTAGATGCAGATTAATCAAAATGGTCTATTCAAACTAATTTTCTTTTCTTTTTCTTTTTCTAATAAAAAAACAGAATTTTTGAGTTATGTTTTTGATCCATTGAAACACTCAAATCTGTGGTGATTCGTCAGCATGTGAAGCTCCATCCCTCAACAAAAATTGCGCCCTTGAGCCCCTATATTTTAATTTTCCAGGACTAAGTAAATATTAAAGCCCATTACATAGCGAATAAGTTTTAGCCCATTATCTCTCAAACATCAGTTGCTCTCCATACACAAAACCCTTGCAACATCTCAAAACCTAGGTTTTGTATAATATAGGCCATGTTTGGTTATGAAGCTAAGATAACCAGGGATTATTTTGTGAGTGACCCTGCCTCCACTTTAATTCCCTGTTTCGGAATGGAATTAAGTTTTCTAAAGTGGAATATCTAATATGACATAGGATTTTGGAGTTAAGTTTTGATAGCTTTATGAAGCTTCTATTAATTATTCTAACTTAACTCCATTTCGATTTGAACCAGATATTATGTTAGGATGTTAAAATTAGAGCTTTCAACGGAGGAGCTAGGATTTTAAGACTTGAAGGGATCATATAGGAAAGAACCTCAGATCTAGAACAACTTTCTAGTTTCAGGTTTTACATTCAATTTGACTCAAACCACTTATTTTACTTAATACGGTATGTTTTTATGAAATCATTTGCTCCCATACATATCACAAGATTTTTTGGCACGTAGACAAGTGTAAAATTCTAATTTTACAAGCTTATTGATGATGCTCATGAACGGGAATACCCCAGATTGCGACACGTGGGAGATGACGTGTCGTCTGCACATACCCTCTGAACCCCTGGGGGCTATGACGGGGAATCAGTGTGATACATTATGAATCTTCCTCGGGACCCCTAGCGAGGTGGTACCCGACCTTTCGGAAAAGCCTTCCCGGAGTACCCCCATATGCACTTAGGTAGCCGGGCATCTCCTCGCTCGACTCCGAGCAGATACAGAGCTGAGCATCCTCGGCCTCCTCGCTCGACTCCGAGCTATCTACCGAGCTGAGACTCCTCGGCTTCCCTGTCCAATCAGAAGCACGGAATCTAGGTGCCCCCGTAACGGCTCCGTGTATTTCGCTAGAGCGAGATTTCCGCCGCTCCACGTTCCGTATTCCACGCTGGCACGTTTCTCCGTTAACGAGCGTATCTCGCTATTAATGGGCGTATCCCGCCATCAATGCGAACGTGCCGTAAGGATGTAACGGACGGCGGGAATCTTGCGCCGGATCTCCCCACGCGACTGCTATATAAACCCCCTCTTCCAGAATATTCGGGTAAGAAAAACAGAATCCAATACGTCGCTGCCCTGCCTTTATACCTCGGTACTTACTTGATCGTTAGAGGGTCCTGCGGTGGTCACCCATCCCGGGACTTTTCTTGCAGGTAGCTCGGCGTCAACAACAACCCATTGAGATCCACACATTCAGCTTTTAAATATCAATCTCAACCGTTTAAGACCGCTTGCTGCAGGATAGACGGTGGACAACATCTGATGGAGATTTCTACCTTCATCAGTTGGCACCGTCTGTGGGAATCGCGAAGGACTTTCCCACTACAAAAAGTTGATCCCCACTTTCGGTTCAATGGTAAGCGACGACCGTGACGATCCCAGTACGAGCCGTCCCATCCCCCATAACGGAGGCAGGAGCGGTCCTACTTCGCCTCTTAACGTCATCAACGCCTTATCCGCTAGGATCGACAGGCTTACAGCGATGGTGGACGCGCTCGCCTGCGTTCAAGCGGCCGGCCACGCCTACCAAACCGCAGTTCCCCTCCCCCGAGATGGTGATGTACGCATGCTGGCGGGAACACGCACTTAGGTCCTTGACCTCAATCGCGCTCACCCTGATGTTAGCGAACGCCGGTGTGCCGATTCCGGTAGTTACAACTTGCATATGGGGAATGATTCAATGACCCGATGGACACTGGACAGTTCGATGCCCCGATCTCAGGGGAGACCATGCCGTCCTGACACCCACCGCGTCCTCTCACCCCCTGAGGAGGTGTCGGTCAGTTCGCCTGGTTCCAGGCACGACTGAAGCCCCCACTCCGTCGAGACCGCGCAAACGGCGAACGTCGGGACTACTCAAGAAGGGCCTCGCCTGAGGACTTAAGTAATGTGATAGAACGAAACCGAAGACGCACCGTCGCGCAAGCCCAGAGCACAGATAGCCGGCACTCCGACTATGGAGAATCCTCGGGCTACCACCAACGGATCGAGGCCCTCAAAAAGAAGATTGAGGATATACGACAGGACGAGTACACGGCTGGCGATGGGGCGAAGTACTCCGCTGATTCACTCATAAGACCGTTTACAGAACGACTCTTAGCCGAGCACGTTTCATCCAGGAACAAACCGCCCAAATGCTTCTTTTTAATGGAAAGTCCGCCCCGAAGGACCACTTGGACGCGTTTATGGCCGCCATGAGCTTCCAAGATAACTCGGATGCGGCTCAATGCAGGGCCTTCCTCACCACCCTTATCCGAGCTGGTTAGGAATGGTTCCGAGGGCTTGCGACGCACTCCATCTCGACCTTTGACGAGCTGGCTACCCAATTTATTGGTCATTTCATCGGTAACCGACGACAGAAAAAGATGGCTGACTACCTGTTCACCGTCAAGAGCGGAGACAAGGAATCCTTCTAGGGGTATGTCACCCTCTTCTACAATGCCCTCCTGGAGCTTCCCGAGCACCGCGACGAAAAAGTTATCACCGTGCTGAGATCGGGTCTTAGGCACCAAGAGTGGCTCCGCTCTTTTGTATTGGCGCAACCTAAGACCATGGCCGAAGTGAAAGTATTGACCGAGCGAGAAATCCAACTCGAGTCAGAGGTGAACTCCAATCTGCCCAGAGGCAACCAAGCAGACCGGAAAAGATGGGACAAGGAAGAGAAAAAGAAAATCGATCATCCGAAACCTTATTCCCTAAGGTTTCAGGAGTACACTCCTCTGAACATTTCCCAGACCGAGCTGTTAGAGGAGGTTAAAGGCTAGATATTCTTTAAGCTCTCGCCAGCTACCCAGAGGATGGGCAAGCGGCTCTACGGCCCGTACTGCGCTCATCACAGGTCTATTCCCTGATTAAAAATTAGGAATTACCTCAATGAGGTATCACGTGCTCACACGTGACCAGGGGTCACGTGTGGACACGTGATCTATTTACTGAGTTAAATTCTAAGCAAGCAGAATTACAAACAAGCGGCTGAAAAAAGACCCCAATGGGGGGTCACGTGCTCACACGTGACCAAGGGTCACGTGCCAACACGTGACAGGCTTTGAAAGCCTTATAACTTGATAGAATTAAATTCTAATCGAGGGAAATCAAAAAACCTAAATGGGAGAGTATTTCTTTAAATCTTTCCAAACAAAAGAAGACTATGCTCGGTAAAGTGGAGCACCGTTGGATTAAAAATCCAATGGTGATTAAAAATCACCAATTTATGGAAAGATTTTATACAAGGAAAGATTTCCCTAAAATTTACCAAAAAACAACAAACAGAATATCTTTTGGATTTAAAACCAATGGTGAATAAAATTCACTGTGTGATCTAAAAGATCATATTAGTTATGAAAAACAAACAAAATCATTCAATGAAAGATTTGCTAAAAAAATTGATTCTTTTCCTTCTCCTATAAATAGGAGCCAAGAGAAGAGAAAGATAGAGAATTTTGGGAGCTTGAAATTTTTCAAAGGCAAATAGCAGAGAGAAAAGAAAGGAGAATTTAATTCTCAAGAAAAGAAACCCTGGGTGAGTGTTCATATCATAATATTGCATTATTAAATTCCCCAGTCCTAGTTATTTTACAAATAAACAGGTGCTTTTGACCCATGTCTACTACTTAGTTGCAGGTTACAGATTCTCGGAACGAAAACAGTGAAAAAGATAAAAGACGATGCAAAAGTAAGACTACGACCAACAAATAGAATGATCTTGATCAAGCCCATACGAAGATCAGTTCACAAAGTACAAGGCAGCACAAGGTTCAAGACTTCGTCACGAAGCAACGGTAAAAGTCCTCTACAATTATTCACTGTGGAGATCTGGAAGAAATCTAGAAGCCAACCTGAGAAACGAACCAAAGAAATAGGAAGACAAACAAAGCCAGAAGTGTCACAGAAAAATTGAAGACACAAGACCATCTTTTGGCCGCGGAACCGCGGCCAAACCTGGCCTATGGCCGCGGTTCCGCGGCCGGGTATTGCCCGTATGGGTGGAAAATTTCTATAAATGCTGGCGGTGCGTGGAGCGTTGACTAGGTCTTTTTCTTAGGGGGTATTTTTGTAAAAGCAGATGTGCGAGTAAATTGTAACCTTAGGGTTTCTATGATCTATAAATAGAAGCCCTCATACCTCTTTTGAGGTATGCCTCCTTTCATTAATAAAATTCAGAAATCTTTTTGGAGAGCATCGATGCCTCTTTTCATATCATCTATTCAGATCTGACAAGTCTTGTGTAAATGTTTGGAGAGAGCCATCTGTAAAGTAAGTAGTTTTATTTAATTGCTTTAGTATAGATCTTTAATTCCTTGTCCTAGATAGATAGATAGCATGTTCTTCAATTCCCTAATGAGCGAGTAGTCTCCTCGCTTGTTAGGGTTAGCTTTGGGGAAGGCTTTTGAGAGATGAGATCTCTCATCCCTTTCTTGCCCATCACATATAATCAATAGGACTCCATGCATATATGCACACACCGCTCCCTACGGCACCCTATCCCACGAGGTAGCGGTGATACCGTAGTATAAAGGCCCGGTTGCGCGTGTTTTCCATGGAGGTTAGGGTAAGGATTGATAAACGAAGGACAAGAACCTAGAGGAAGAAACACCTTCCCGAATGGTTCTAATCCCCTTTATTAATAATTACCATAACACCTCATAGATCTTAATTTGGGTATAGAAAGTGGTGAGATTTATTTACATTTCCAAACCTACCCTAGACCTAACCCTAGCAAGATTTAGATCTAGATAGATTTAGTTTTTAGATTTAATCAACCAATCCGACACCCAACGGAATTAGCTCGTAAGAACAATTAGGAAATTCATAAAATCCCTGTGGACCGACTCGTGCTCACCGGCTAGCTACCTAGCGACGCCGTTCTTGATTGCGGTTTAGAAATATTTTTTGACATACGAATCAAATGGCGCCGTTGCCGGGGATGGCGTGTTATTTTCTTTTTGCAATTTCGGGTTAATCTAAAATGAAAAAATCATAAAAAACTGAAAAATTAAAAAAAAATATAAAAATTTATCATTTTGTTATTTTGTGAAGGGTATTTTTGTTTGAATTTTGCAGGATCTACAATCGAGTTTGGATCTGGAAATCTACAGAGATAAAAACAGAAAACCGAAGATCTGACAAATAGGGGAAAATCAAAACAGAGGAACTGAAAAAATTCTCGAGAACCGAACTGACCAACAGACCGCGGAAACGCCGCCGTAGCCCTAGTTTGACCGCGGAAGCGCGGTGCCCTGGTGTCCTCATCATCTAAATTTTTTTCTGGGGAACCGAGCCTCACAACTGACCGCGGAACCGCGGTCGGAGACTCATTGCGGCGGTGGAACCGCGGCTTGGCTGCGGCGTCATCCTCTACAAAAAGCACTGTTTGTTTCCTATTTCTCTCTTCTGCAAATCCCCATATATCTTCTGTCAAATCTTCTGCATGATTCTTTGCGCTTAAAAATCTTCCCCCTTCCAAATAAAAAAATCTTGTGTAGGATTCTTTGCGCCGCGCTTAAAATAAAAATTGATTGCAAGTGATTTTTTCTGTTTTGCATATATTTAATCTGACTTTAAGGGGCTTGAGACCAATCCAGATTGGGTGGGGATTTCATCACCCTTCCCAGGACCCCAGAAATCACAAAAGGCATCTTGCATTGACCAATTTTAATTAAAAATTACTAGACTCAGCCCTAAGGACGTCGCGCTCAATAGGACAGAGGACTAGTTGTAGGCATCGGCCGTTGATCCTAACCTGACTTTGCGGTGTCTAGGCAAGTGTGTCTAAGGCGAGTGGTTACTTAATTAGGGCTACTACTTGTAGTGGAGAGCCTCCCACTCACCTGGCACTTATCTGGACGCAATTGGCGGTGAAGAGGCGGTTTGAGGTCTTATTTCTAGCCCTTTGGAACATTTAGGAGCTGTCTAGCTGACCTAGGTGACCCTAGATCTAGGCCTGATTGTGCATTTGTGGTTGATTGAAAGTGTGTTTAAGCCCTTTATCGAAAATCTTTTTTGCAAAAAAGAAAGTTCCAAATAAAAAAAAAGGAAAACAATTTTTAAAAAAAAAGACTTGCAAGTTTTGTCGCTAAGAACTCCTTGCACCACGCACCTTCTTTCTCTTCTCCTTCTTACATAATGGGTACGCCACCTCACAAATCTCTTGCCGAACTTTGGTACCCTGAACCAAATTTTGCCTCTTAGGTGAATTGTTTCGGTTGATTTAAGGACGACCCCTCCATGCCCAAAATTTCTTTGAAAGATCGAATAGAAGCGTTTAGGAGAAACAGTTGGACCCCGCAATCCACTTTGTATCAACCATGTCAACCTTCACCACCTTCGTACGTTGATACCACTTTTTCGAGTCCTGTTGTAACTCCTAAACCCATGTCTATTGCTGAGCATATTGAACAATCTCGTAGCCAATTTTTCACTCCTCTCCACAAATCCAGTTATAGGGATCAACAAGTCCATTCACCTTTTTATACAAATGTTGATCCTACTCCTGTCCAACCATCCAATTCCTACCAGTCCTACCCGACTTTCCCACCTTCACTAGACATTGCTTCTACACAGCCAATTGGGAGTTTCACGTATCCAAACAATTTTGAATTTTTTACCGAAACCCCTTCACAACCCATGTCTAGTTTGGAACAGTCATTGGAAGCTTATATTTTAGCAACAAACAAAATGATGAGGAATGTGGATGCGTCCATGGCCGCCCTTATGCAACCTAGTGAACCGGTAGCTAGTTTCCAACTAGCTCCAAAAATTCCAATGTATGAGGAGGCGGTTGGATAGAGTGAGAATTTGAGAGGATTTCCAAATCAAACCTACCCATACCCAATAGAAGCCCACAACTCCGGTTTTCCATCGATTGTCTCAAATGATTCACAAGTTGAAAATAAAACATTTAACGAGTTGTGTGACTTTGTAGTGCTTGATTTGCCAGATTGTGAAGAATCCCTTTCGAGTGATACCACACCTAATCCTTTTGAACTTTACACCTCCACTCTAGAACCTAAATTGATAAATATCCATACTTTTGATGAGGTGTTTAAAACAATTGATTTTCACTTGATTGAGGATATTGACGCCGGGAATATTTTGGATGATGAACCCGTAAATTTGACTGAAATTTTATCTCCAATTCATCATCCCGGTTCATTAATTGTTTCTCCCGAACCTCATGTGCGTCTTGATTTTGATGATTATGAGGGTAGTATTGAGGAGAGTATTGAGGATAATATTGAGGATGAACCATTTTTGTTTGATGTGTCGGATTTTCCAATTCATCCTCCTGAACCTTTAACTGTTATATCATCCTCCCTACTTTCCATCGTTCCGACCACGCAAAAGATCACGCTTGAAGACTGTGAGCTTGAAAAATTTCTCTTTGAATCTGACACAGTTCTCACAGACGATAATGATTACGAGTATTTCACTTTTTCGGACGATATTGAAAACTCACCTCCCGAGTTTGAGTCCTTTACATTTTCAGATGACTTAGTTGAACCATCAGACTCAGTTGCTTACAGTCATTTCGAACCATTAATGGAATCCTTCAAGTTCGAGACAGATTAATTAGGTGAGATTAAGACTATCTCTAAATCACTCCCTTTCGTCCTTCCTATCGTTTCGACCACGCAAGACTCCGTCGCGTTTCCATTTTCAATGGAGGGTTTACCAAGTTCGACGTACCCATATTTTCTTGCGAATCTTAAGGGATTTGACCCCATTCCTCGACGGGTTGATAGATTAGCACAATCGCTTTTAACACATCGGTCATCACAAATTGCGCTAATTTATTCACTCGATTTACACCCTCAAGATCATACCACACTTCTTTCTCTTTTCCGCCATTCTTCTCCTCCACCGAGACCATATTCCACCCTTCTTCCCATACGGTCTCGTGTGTGTCTCATTTCTTTCCTCTACACTTCATTCTTTCACCAACCCTACCATTATCATGATAGAATTTTTGAATGGTTGGTGTTAACCTTTGGCTTGTGTAAGGCCTTGTTTAGTTTGGAGAGGACCTTGTTGTATATATGTATATATATTTTTTGTTTTTCTTTTAAAAAAAAGTTCAAAAAAAATAATTTTTTTTAATAAATAAATAAACAGGGGAGTGCAGACATTCTCAACGCTCTTGGTGTAGCATGACAGTGAGGACATTGTCAAGTTTAAGTTTGGGGGTATGCTCGGTAAGCCTTCTTCCTTCGCATTCATGTGTATATTTTTGCATTTGCATACTTATTTTAAAAACCATAAAAATTGAAAAATTTAAAAAATTATAAAAATTAAAGTATTCAATTTTGGCCTTATTTGACTTGAGTTTGACAAAAAGGTTAACTAGCTAGGAACAACTAGGTCTTATACTTAGTAAATTAAAAACCCTAAAAATAACCTTTCTTAAAGTTTAACGGTAGAAAGTATATGACTTTATAGTTTATTTAGAAATATGCAAATTTTGAGTTCACTTCTTGGGCTAAGTTAAAATAAGGGAAAAGTATTGATGTTTTTATTAAAGTATAACATTGAAAAATAATTCCTAGCTTAAGTCTAAATTCTGAAAATATATACCCTCCAAATTGCACAAACACGCACCATGAAGCTTGGAATAGTAGAGGAGACCTCGAAATGCTCTTGTCTAAAGTCCTTAGTACGAAGAAAATAAAATAAAAATACAAGTGTGAATAAAGAGATAATAAAAAATGAACACTGATTTTTGTGATTACTTAAGGCTGCAAAAATAGAAAAATATTTAGCAAGGGTGCTTCATCACCTAGTGCCTTAGACCAACTGGTTTGGGAGTCACTGCTAAAGTCTTAGGTGTTGCAAGACTAGGAATTACACTTTAATGTCCAAACATATCTTGTAATCGGTTGTTGGTACCTCAAGAAGTATTAACAGTCGCATGAATGATGTGTGAACGAAAATCATCTAAAAATTCACCTATTAAGAAGTGCTTTGGACAACGGACAAGAGTATGATTGCTTGATTTGAATTTCCAAGTGTAGGGGTGATTTATACACATACGTAGGGGTATGTGATTGGGGTTTAGATAAGAGATAGGAATGAAAAATAGGACTTGTATCTTTAATAGAGATGATAAAAATTCCTAAGTTCAGATAGAACCCTAGAAGGAAAACTTAAGAGATGCCAAAAGCTAAGTAAATTCACAGAACATATATAATCTTAAGTTAAATGATAAGAAAGCGTGAAGAATACAGGTGGATAATTTATGAGTCGAAAATAATAGAATTCCTTGTTAGAAAATCTAATTGGAGAATAAAAGTTAATGGGCCAAATTGATAGGATTTTGTGGGTAGTATCCGCTGAAAACCCTCAGGAGACAACACTCCTCCTACTAGGGACACCTAGAGGTTTAACGGCTTGTTGTACGTGCTCAGTGCAATCGCGTTTCCCTGCGAAAGTGAGGTTAAGATTTTGTCGAGAATAAAAACTAGGTTTGCTCGAGGACGAGCAAAAGATAAGTTTGGGGGTATTTGTTCATATCATAATATTGCATTATTATATTCCCCAATCCTAGTTATTTTACAAATAAACAGGTGCTTTTGACCCATGTCTGCTACTTAGTTGCAGGTTACAGATTCTCGGAACGAAAACAGTGAAAAAGATAAAAGACGATGCAAAAGTGAGACTACGACCAACAAATAGAAGGATCTTGATCAAGCCCACATGAAGATCAGTTCACAAAGTACAAGGCAGCGCAAGGTTCAAGACTTCGTCACGAAACAACGGTAAAAGTCCTCTACAATTATTCACTGTGGAGATCTGGAAGAAACCTAGAAGCCAACCTAAGAAACGAACCAAAGAAATAGGAAGACAAACAAAGCCAGAAGTGTCACAGAAAAGTTGAAGACACAAGACCATCTTTTGGCCACGGTTACCTGGCCTATGGCCGAGGTTCCGCGGCCGGGTATTGCCCGTATGGGTGGAAAATTTCTATAAATGCTGGCGGTGCGTAGAGCGTTGACTAGGTCTTTTTCTTAGGGGGTATTTCTGTAAAAGCAGATGTGCGAGTAAATTGTAACCCTAGGGTTTCTATGATCTATAAATAGAAGCCCTCATACCTCTTTTGAGGTATGCCTCCTTTCATTAATAAAATTCAGAAATCTTTTTGGAGAGCATCGATGTCTCTTTTCATATCATCTATTCAGATCTGACAAGTCTTGTGTAAATATTTGGAGAGAGCCATCTGTAAAGTAAGTAGTTTTATTTAATTGCCTTAGTATAGATCTTTAATTCCTTGCCCTAGATAGATAGATAGCATGTTCTTCAATTCTCTAATGAGCGAGTAGTCTCCTCGCTTGTTAGCGTTAGCTTTGGGGAAGGCTTTTGAGAGATGAGATCTCTCATCCCTTTCTTGCCCATCACATATAATCAATAGGACTCCATGCATACATGCACACACCGCTCCCTACGGTACCCTATCCCACGAGGTAGCGGTGATACCGTAGTATAAAGGCCCGGTTGCGCGTGTTTTCCATGGAGGTTAGGGTAAGGATTGATAAAGGAAGGACAAGAACCTAGAGGAAGAAACACCTTCCCGAATGGTTCTAATCCCCATTATTAATAATTACCATAACACCTCATAGATCTTAATTTGGGTATAGAAAGCGGTGAGATTTATTTACATTTCCAAACCTACCCTAGACCTAACCCTAGAAAGATTTAGATCTAGATAGATTTAGTTTTTAGATTTAATCAATCAATCCGACACCCATCGGAATTAGCTCGTAAGAACAATTAGGAAATTCACAAAATCCCTGTGGACTGACCCGTACTCACCGGCTAGCTACCAAGCGACGCCGTTCTTGATTGCGGTTTAGAAATATTTTTTTGACATAAGAAATCAGTGAGAAAGGGGGAAAGGATCAAAACTTCAAAAAGAGAATTTAATTCTCAATCTAAGAGTTTAAATATTCTGCAAAAGAACTTAGTTCTTCCTCTGGTTGAAGATCTGCAGAAGCAAATCTCCCCTTAGGTTGAGAATTTAATTCTCATCGGGTTGAGATTCTGCCATGCAGATCCAAAACTTAGAGGGAGAATTGAGTTTAGAGAATTTAATTCTCCCAAATTTATAGGAATTTAATTCCTCCAAGACAAAACTAGGATTTAACCCTATATGAGAATTTAATTCTCTCAATTTACAGGAATTTAATTCCTCCAAGATAAAACTAGGGTTCAACCCTATATGAGAATTTAATTCTCCTAAATTTATAGGAATTTAATTCCTTCAAATAAAACTAAGGTTCAACCCTATATGAGAATTTAATTCTCCTAAATTTACAGGAATTTAATTCCTTCAAGATAGACAAAACTAGGGTTTAAACCCTATTTAAGAATTTAATTCTTTCAAATTCACAGGAACTTAATCCCTCCTAAAATGAAATAAGAGTTTCACCCTGCATAAGAACTTAATTCTTTCACATAGGAATTTAATTCCTCCAAAGAAACCACAATTAGGGTTTAACCTTATAAAGAATTTAATTCTTAAAAAAATAAAGAGACTTGAAAGATCTCCATGCATGCAAAAGACTAAGGTCACGTGTCCCCACGTGACCCCTGAAAAGATCCCTCAAAATGAGAAGGAATTAACCTTGAGGCAATGCCTCACGTGCTCCTACGTGACCTCCAAAACAACGAGAATAAAAGCAAAGGTAGATTCTAACTTGGGCGCTCTCACGTGTTACCACGTGACCCCTTGATAAAAGCCTTAATAATCAGTGCACAAATATCCATCACGTATCAACACGTGATGGCCAAAAGAGCAAAAGTGTTTAACACTTATCTACAGAACAAAGTAAAGGAGATCTGGCCCCACCTTTTGGTGCCTTCACGTGTCCCCATGTGACCCCCTTCCTCTCTAGTGTTTAACACTAATTTGAGAGTTTTATTTCCAGTGTTTAACACTGTTGTCTTCTAGTGTTTAATACTAGCTTGAGAATTCTAGTGTTTAACACTAAATTGAGAATTGTATTTCCAGTGTTTAACACTTTTGTCTTCTAGTGTTTAAACACTAATTTGTGAGTTTTATTTCCAGTGTTTAACACTGTTGTTCTCTAGTGTTTAACACTAGTTTTAGCCAAATTGGCTAATTTTCCCGAGGCAAAAGCCTCCCCTTCAACTGAATCTCAAAATTGAGTAAAATTCAAATCTATAATGTTTAATATTCAGTCAAAGAACAAAAATGTTACCAAAGCCCTCAAACCCTTGTTTAAGCATTGCTAAATGATGAGGGGTTGAACCCAGAAAAATGTCCAATGGTCCAACAAAGGGCCAACACTTCAAATTTAATTGGACTTAGCCCAAGTTGGCCATAAGTCCTCAATTCAGACTTAACTGAGCCAATGTGCTCATAACCTAATTAATTGATCTTAGTTCCAAATTGGACTACAGATCACTTAATCCACTTTGGTTTGAGGGTACATCTCTTCATTCCTCTGATATTTGTCGTTGTAATTCTTCAACGTCTTCATAGAGGTGACAGATCCTGACAACCACACATTTCACAGACTATGACGTCTCTAAACATCGGACTGTGGGGTTCTTAAACTCATGGACTATGATGTCCATAATCTCGACCATGACGTCTTTAAACTAACATTGAACTGTGGGGTCCTTAAACCCACGGGCTATGATGTCCTTAACCTCGACCGTGATGTCTTTAAACTAATATTGGACTGTGGGGTCCTTAAACTCATGGACTATGATGTCCTTAACCTCGACCGTGATGTATTTAAACTAACATTAGACTATGGGGTTCTTAAACCCATGGACTATGATGTCCTCAAGGTCGACCGCGATGTCTTTAAACTAACATTGGACCGAGATGTCCATAAACTAACATTGGAACGTAATGTCCTTAAACTAATCGACCGCAATGTCCCTAAACTAAACAATAGAGCCTAATTGCTCTTTTGTTGGATCTAAATGATCCCGTTAAGTTGATCTTAGTCTAAAATTAGACTAACGTATCCTTAACATACGTTTAAGTTGATCTTAGTCCCAAATGTGACTAACATATTCTTAAACCCAACCCCAAACCCAAATCTAAGAAAGATAAGGATTTGGACTAGTCCACGCCCTACGGGAGACAACATAAATTAGTCTCCGTATACAATCCACGGGCAACCAAAAACAAAACAAACACCCACGACACGAAGTGACCATCTGGAGAAGGAGAAAGTGGTTATCGCGATGCGGTAGCGTAATTAACTGCAGGGGCTTGCGCCTGCAGGGAAGAGCGTCCCCACAATCAAAAACCCCTCAAACAAGGGGGAATCTGACGAAGTCTGCTACATCGTCCACATCCATTTAAACCTTCGATACATGGTGCCATAAATCAACTTGGCATCTTCGGAGAGGTGGACGGATAGCACCAATTAGCATCTGCCCCGAAATTCAGGCAGGACGAACCTACGTGGTCGCGTCTCTGTATTCGGAAGGGAACAGATTCTGGCACGCCCGGTGGGACCTTTTCCTATTTCCACTCCACACTTCGTGTGTCGTGTTCGCGAACGAATGCTAATGGTTGCCCTTGGGTTCGAGGTACTGAGATTTGGCGTTTTGCTTGGTGCAGAAAGCGAAGGATCAATAGCGTCCACTTGCGCGAAGTGTTCCAACTGCAACTGCAACCCACGTTCCTCCTCATCTGGAGGCATAACTTACGGGCCCCAAGCGGCCTCCCTGTTCACGATGCCGGTGGAACTGGTCACTCAGGCTACCACTGGTTTATTCTTTGGGACTATGCTCCCACCAATGAGCTTTAGCGCCCCTATACCAACACAAGAAGCTCCCAAGAAGTCGTTCTTTGATTCGGCTTACGAATACTGCAGCCTTTCTCAACGGGTCGTCCAACTCCAGCGCCTCGGTCTTCGCCAGATTGGGCCAAAGTCCCTATGGGCCCATGATGAAGCCTGCAATTCCGGAACAGGTTATTCCGAAGAGGATAGCCATCCCTGCTCCTGAAGTCGTCAAGGGCTCAGGAACAACAACAGCAGAAGCTTCAGGAGATGCTGACTGCAATGGCTGCACTCACCGGACCAAAAGAAAGCCCGGAGGCGTCATCGGAGTAGCGTCATGAACAAGAAACCGATGCTGACTTCCTTTGCAGAGTCCTTGAAAAGAAGGACAAAGAAGCCGCAGAACAAGCGGCTAATATAAAGCGAATGGCGCTTCTCTTCCAAGACATGGTCGGGATGATGTTACAGCCGGATCCTCCAGACGAAGACCCTCCGATCATTATTGAATACGACAAAGGAGAGACGTCGAATCCTCCTCCGGCTCTTTCAGCAGCCAAAGAGGAAACTATTTCTAAGGCCGCTCTGGATGACTATATTGCTCAGCAAATACGAGCTCACTAGGCGAATGAAGTGTCCGGCCAAGTTGTTAAAACTGGGCGACCATATCCAGGCTGGTATGACCAGATAAAGTACCCGCCGGGATACACAATCCCCAAATTCCATGTGTACAAGGGGACAGGCAATCCCCATCAACATGTCGCTCAGTTCAGGGCTCTTTGCGGCAACACCGGGGGTGATGATAAGCTTTTGCTCCGCCAATTCGTCAACAGCCTGTCGGAGACGGCATTTGAGTGGTACTTCGAACTTCCAAACGACTCCGTCAAGACTTTCGCAGAAATGGAGTTGTTATTCACCCAGCGATTCGCGAGTGCTAGTGAACGCACCCCAATAACGGCATTGATCAATGCAAGGGTGAAGCCAGGTGAGACGTGGGTTCAATACGCAATCCGATGGCGGAATTTGTGGTCAAAATGCGAACAGCGCATCGAAGAAGCACCAGCGGTGGGCATGTTCGTGGGCACCCTAGACCCTCATGCAACTATTTCACAATTCATGTTGTTCTTCAAGCTACTCATAATTGGCAAATTCGTAGGTTCAATTCCTGCTGGATGCACGCCAATGGGAACGTTCAATAAGTCTATTGGAATTGGCTCTGTATCAATGGAATCTCATCATCCATACATAACGAATTGGTATGGTATATTCATACCATAACATACGAACAGTAAGAACTAGAATTCTTATCGATACTGGAACTCATAGGGAAGAAAATGGATTTATGAAGCTGTGGGATGTCAAAATGCATCGGTAGGGGAGCGTTCCGCCTCAGAGGGAAGCGCCCGCGCAAGCAGGTGTGGACGAAGCGGAAGCGAGAATGTCGGCTTGAGTAACGCAAACATTGGTGAGAATCCAATGCCCCGAAAACCTAAGGGTTCCTCCGCAGATAAGTCACCCTTACTGTCACTCTACAGAACCGTACATGAGATTTTCACCTCATACGGCTCCTCGTTCAATTTTTTCGAAGTAATTGGATCCTTTCCCCCCAATGCGTCTTGCATATCAATGTATGCAAAAATGAAAGATTATGTCCAATTTTATTTAATCGATATCACTCAATTAATCCCTCGTTACCGCCCGTAGGAGAAGTAATAGGTAGGGATGACAGGATTTGAACCCGTGACATTTTGTACCCAAAACAAACGCGCTACCAAGCTGAGCTACATCCCTTTTTAAAAATTGTTGTACAGTGTCCGACCACGTTCCAAGCCTTGATCGACAAGCTGGCCTAGATGGACCAGATGGGTCATAGACCGTCTCTTCCGAAGCCGGAGCTGCGGAACGAAAAGGGTAAAGGGAAGGCGACCTTCGTTGTGAATACCCAACAGCAGCCCAGCGCCCCAAAACTAACGGATCAGCTGGAAGAGAGACGGTGCTACTATAACGAGAAAATGAAGCGTCCTTACTCGTTACCTCGAGACAAAACGAAGAGACTGTTCGAACTAGCGATGCGCAACAGGCTCATCAATCTGCCAAGTCCAAAATGACTGTTACAACCCGGCGAGGCTAATAGTCCCAATTATTGCCCCTACCACCAAACGGTGAGCCATCCAATTGAAGATTGCTTCGTTTTTAAGGGTTGGATCGAGGACCAATACCAGCAAGGCAAGTTTGCGCTGTTTGAGAAGTGGAAAGTAAGCCCACCACAACCGCACACTCCTAAGAAAACGGATACACCGGGGGCATCGTGCTCTTTTGTTGAGGAAGCTCCATGGGAGGTCGCTCTTTCAGCTAAGACCAAAAGAATGCTGAACGATCTCCAGACATGCCCGGCGATCAGGTGGAAGAATCCGGTGGAACCTGAGATCATCAAGGGGATACTGAAGCCGCGCCCAACTCCAAGGATTGGTGGTGATAGCCAAAGCGTTCACACCCAGCCGTCAAAATCTTCGAAGAAGAAAAAGAAGACCAAAAAGCCTGTGAAGCCTGGCGACAAGCGCACGGACCTGCAAAAGCAGATTGACGCACTGGAAGAGTATAACCAGAAGGCGCGGACTCCAATCACACTCCAAGAATTTCTCAGTCACGTCCTTGAAGACGAAGATGGTGGAGAAGACTCATCAGATAAATATGAAGATTACGTAGCAAGCTGCCATGTGATTTCTCACTCGTCGATGAACGATGAAGAAGTTCCTTACTCAGAAAAACTGGGGGCAGGTCCTGAGCCGGAACTTCTAGGGCCATCAGACGAAATGATTGATGTGTTCCTGAATGAAGCGCTGCTTAAAAGCAAGGCTGCTCGAGAGCGTGAGATGGCCATATTTGAAAAAGCCAAGCGTCGGCGACTGGACGAAAGGGTTGAAATGCTCCAGCCAAATCAAAGCAATTCGCCGTGAATAAAAGCAAGTTCAAGACGAGGAAGAGGTTCGCCAAAGCCGTATCAATGGTAATGAAGCTGCCACCCTCCGAAGAAAACATTCTTGGTGAAGCAGAAATGCATCCTAGCTACTGCTTATATCATCGAAAGATTGCGCACCCCACCGAAGAGTGCAACGCTTTTAAGAGATGGTGGCAGGGATATGTTGCTCACCGGCAACATTTTAAGCGGATGAAACGCAAAACTCGTCGGGAGCGGAGAAGTACGACAGAGGAGCGTAAAATAACTACCGACAACTGTCGCATGGTTAACGCCGGTGGATCGCAAGTTCTCACCTTCGGGAGCGACTCTGACGAAGAAATGACCCTTGGCCCTCTCTTCAAAGAATCCACCTCGGGTAAAGAGGAAGAACCGAAGATGTAAGTTACGGTAGCGCCCAGACCGTCTGTCCGAGGCCAAAATGCGGAAAACAAAAACTTTTCTTTAACTAGAAACCGGCGCTACCACGGACTATAAACCCGGATCGGACCATTAACCTACTACTAGCTAACTGGAGAAAGGGTAGAGAGCTATACCGAGCGATCCGTGTCCTTCGGTCTTCGGCCACCATCCCAAGCTCCTCGCGGAATCACTGATCTTCGGTCTCCTCGTCGGAAGGGCACCACATCGAGAAGTCTTTTTATGGGCTCCCACCTCTGAACCGAGGCAACTCGGACATGAAGTTGGCTAGCCGACGTATCCAAGATTGCTGTAGACTGAGTGTAGAAACCATTGTCTTAAGGGGTTAATGAAGTCGCCATTTTTGGAGTGGAGAAGAAAATGAGCAAGCGGAATGAGCTTGAGGAATTTTTCTTTGCAATGAGAATCAACTAAAAATTCCTCACACAAAAATGAATGTAGCCCTCCTCTCACAATAGTGGCCGGCCATGCATAAGAGAAGAGGGAGGAGGTGTGTGAATAATGCAAGAAAGAGAATGATGAGTGATCATCATGAAAAAAGTCTTTTCCAAAGGCTTTTTCAATCCCATCTCCATAAAGCAAGCAATGATGAACAAAAAGAAGTCAAAGGATGCTAGAACCATCATGAACTCTCCACCACAAAAAACACCCTCCTTTTTGCTAATTTGCACATTTGCAAATAACCCCCTCCACACCAATTTTCAGCCAAAGAAAGGAAAATGGCCGAAACAGAATGCAAACTGGTAACTTCAAAAAAACGATCCCATAATAAATTACAGGAAAACCCCGCGACTGTATATGCATACCCGCATTTGTATTCCGACTGAATACAAATGCAATGAGACAAAATACACTGTATAATACTAGGATCCGGCTTAAACCAAAACCCACCAGTATTATCCGTCCGAACCATAACACGTGCACAAGTGCACGCGTACGTTCGAACCCTGCCATAAACCCATTCGGCCTCTACAGCGTTTCGCCCGAAACTTGAGAAACTGTCTGTGGGGGGCTCTAAAGACTCGTCAATACTTTGGCTGTGGATTTAACCACTAGCACGTCAGAGGTATTAGCCGTACGTAACGGGATACCAAGTATTGACCAAAAGGGAGGTCGATGAGCGAACTCATCCTGACACCTTACTGTGCCTGTCAGTGACAATATCCGTATAGTCTGGTCCGTTCGTCTATGAGCATCGCATGTCGGGCTTAGGGGGTTGGTAAAAGTCAGACCCCCAAAAGCGGTACAAGTCATGTCGGAGTGTAGCCCAGAACACCCTGAGATACTACTGGAATACCTACCAGTAAATCTCTTGCCTTGGCCAAGGGCTTCGTGTAATGGCTCTCCTAGTCACAGCGTGACCTCACCCCCAATACCGGGAGAGACGAACCCCCGCCGATCCGCTCACTGCCTCCATGTGGCTCGGGACTATACCCAACTAAAACCTGTTTGCACGACTCCTTTGAACCGTGGTAGGGTAGTAATCAAAGCACAGTGGGAACTCACACGAGACGAATGATGATCTCAGATCGATGAACTAACCTGTACACATGTCACCAGGGAACTGCTATCTGACGTCCAACTAGCATGTTCCCGGCGAGTCCTGTCCGGTGTACTCATAACCCAATGAGCACCTGTATACATCTTAGGTGAACCAACTGACACCAGTGGCTTGTGAGACCGACCACCTCCCCTCGTCGGGGTCTCGATTGTATACACTAGTCTACTCTGGAGTATCGATGCCCTGTCTCGAAAACTCCCATGACTAGGGACCTTTTTAAGGATGTGCTTATAGACCCCAGCTCCCACGTATATGATCGCCATCATACTGCTGGCCGTTAAGTAAGAATCCTAAGGGCTCTATCAACGCGCAATAGTGACCTGTAAGGTCACCTAAAGCAGTACATGATGATAAAAATAAACCAGATAGCATACTATCATCTTGAGTAAGACTGTCCTACCGGTATATGTCCTCCCTCAATCATTGCAATCACATGCCTGTGATCCAATAATTGACTCTGAGGGCACTATATCCAACAGAAGACCTGTGAAAATATTCAGCCGCGCAATCGTACGCTGCCTAAAACGAATCTCGGACCCACGAATAGAAAAGATAAGGGAAAAGAAAAAGTCCCTGAAGATATCGCCCTAGATGACCAAGTTGTCAAAGAGCTGACCGCCAAGGACCCGCCAAAGAAGAGCAAGGTGGACTACAACGTTCTGGCACACTTGAGGAAGCTACCCTCACAGCTCAGCATTCTCGACGCCCTTCTGCTATCCAAAGAGGCGAGAGATTCATTGATCAAGGCGCTATAAGAGCCGGAGCAATTCCAAGCTTTTCTTGCCGAAAAAAAGATGAAGGACGAGCTAGAAGAAGTGCACACAGCCGATATCACCTTCGGCGATGAAGATCTCCTCCTCGGGATGCACGAGCACAACCGTCCCTTTTATGTCTCCGGATACTGTCACGATATCAAGATAGGAAAAATCCTGGTCGACAATGGGTCCTCCATCAATCTCCTCAACGTGAGAATATTGAAGGAAATTTGCATGAGCGTTCAGTACCTCGCTCGTGATAAAATCACCATCTCCGGTTTCGACTCCCAGTCATCACGGACTCTCGGATCTGTGATACTAACGCTGCGCTTCGGGCTACTCGTCACGGATATTAAATTTCACGTCATTGACGCTAAGACCTGCTATAATGATTTGCTCGGAAGGCCTTGGTTACACGAGTACAACATCATCCCTTCTACACAACACCAGTGTATGAAGTATTTCAAAGATGGTCTCGAGTACACTGTGACGGGGGAGTTGAACCCATTCTCCGTGAATGAAGTCCGGAAGTACGAAGATGCAAAATACTTCTTACCAGATTTTGAGGACACGGAAAGATGTCACAAACTGAAGAACAAAGCTATCACCACTATTCCGGTCTTCGGGAGTGATACCGAGGAAGAAGAAGAGATAGTTTATTCAGGGCCGCCTCAACGCAACAACCTGGGACTGTCCACCCCCATGTTGATCTTCGGCAGCGACTCAGAAGATGAGGTTAACGCTATATTTTCCGCTCGACCGTCAATACAAGACATCGCTGACAATAATCAGAGTTTACAAATTACCATGGTCTCGCGGGAGCATTACAAAGAGCTCGATGCACTTGAAGCTTATAGTGTGCAAGAACTGCAGACATTTTACGTCCCTCCCAGGCGAAAAGGTGAAGAAGCGATCCTATTCTACCGATCGGGGGAAACCAAAGTGGAAAAAGAAATCTGGCACGGTGCCGATTCCACGCTCGACAGACTCCAGCCCATCCGTCTGCCTAGATATTACTCGGAAGGCTTAAGAACGCTATTGAAGCACCAAGGGGTACCCTTCAGACAGACTACTCGACAAGCTCGATTCTACAATAGGATTTGGGACGTCCCCGGGACTCAACGAAAGTTGCCCAACGGGAGGATGGAAACGGTCGGGCTCGGATATGTCCAATCCAAGAAAGGGGAACGAGCCCATGGTAGCTACATCATATATGACTTCGATGAAGAAGGGGACGCCCTGTCAGAAAACGCTGACCCTGAACCAAAACGAGATCCTACCATCAAAATGCCGAGTCCGTCATTCGAAGAACGAATGGACAAGCTTATAAGGGAAGCGAGTCGAAAGGTCCGAGACGACCATAACCGTGAAATAGCCATTTACGAGAAAGCCAGGACACAGTGCCTCCTTCAGCAGGTCACGGAGAATGACAATGCTCCTCCTTATCAACCCGTCATACAAAAGGCCCGATGTAGAGGCAAAAATAAATCAAAGAGCGGGAAAGGCGTTCGACGCGACAAAGCGGGACCAAAAAGCCACGCAATCGGGAATCGAGCAATCCGGATTCGTCTCTTATAAAGAAGATGGGCCGAGCATACTCTTTTTCTCAGAACAAAACACGGAAGATACTTGATCTTGTCATAAAACATCAGATGATGACACTCCCGAAGTCCAAGCACCCCGAACAAGCAGGCGAAGTCTCTCACCCGAACTATTGCTCCTATCATAGGGCAATAGGACATCCACTTGAAGACTGCTTCACATTTAAAGACTGGGTAGAAGACCAGTATCAGCAAGGCAGGTTCGCTCTATCCAACAGCTGGAGGGTAACTCCGCCGTAGAAGCATGAACCAAAAGCCGCGCATACAGCGAGAGTAGAACCAGATCAACATCAGTCTTGGAAGCGAGCTCATACCTGTCATATGATATCGCAATTAAAAGGAGAGCTCGAGAATATGGATGACCTCCCATGGTGCTTCGAAAATAATGATGACAAGGTGATCTCAGAGTTTCCGCTGGCACCAAAAGAGCTGGAAGATGGAATACATACTACTGTAGATGATCTTAAGAAAATTGATTTGGGGACAGCAAGTGACCCGCGACCGACATTCGTCAGTGAGTTGTTGTCTGAAGAAAGGGTGGCTACACTAAAAGACGTGCTTATGCAGCATAAAGATTGCTTCGCATGGAACTACTCTGAGATGCCGGGGCTAGATCCAGAAATAGTTGTGCACAGATTGGCGATAGCTCCGGACGTCAAGCCGATCAAACAAGCACCGAGAAGAATGCGGCTCGAGCTTGAGATGAGCATCAACGCCGAGGTCAAGAAGCTAATCGACTCTGGCTTCATCCAAGAGGTTCAGTATCCTGACTGGATCGCCAACATCGTCCCGGTGATGAAGAAAAATGGGACCGTGCGCATATGCGTGGACTTTCGGGATCTCAATAAAGCCTGCCCGAAGGACGACTTTCCAGTACCAGTCACTGAGTTGATGATAAATAACATGTCCACTCACGAAGTTTTCTCCTTCATGGACGGGTCATCAGGATACAATCAGATAAATATGCATCCAGAGGACCAGAAGTACACCGCTTTTTGGACCCCTTTGGGCATATTCTGCTACAAAGTGATGCCCTTCGGTCTAAAGAACGCCGGTGCCACCTATCAGAGGGCCATGACGAATATTTTCGACGACCTCATACATGAAATCGTTGAATGCTATATCGACGACCTCGTAGTTAAAAGCAAATCATACGAGGAACATCTAGAGCATCTAAAGACCGTATTTCAACGCCTTCGACAATACAACTTAAAGATGAACCCTCTCAAATGCGCGCTCGGTGTTTCCTCGGGCAAATTCCTAGGATTCATTGTCCAACACCGAGGCATCGAGATAGATCCGTCAAAGATTAAGGCGATTATGGAAATGCTTCCGCCAAAGACTCTCAAGCAGCTGCGGTCTCTCCAAGGAAAGCTCATATATATCCGGCGGTTTATAACCAACCTCTCAGGCAAGTGCCGTCCTTACAGTCACCTGATGAAGAAATGGACCCCTTTCGTTTGGGACCATAAATGCCAAAGCGCACTGGACGAAATTAAGCAATACCTGCAAAATCCGCCGGTGCTGACCGCTCCCGTCAAGGGAAAGCCTCTCATTCTGTATACGACAGCCCTCGAAGGTTCTTTAGGCGCGCTGTGGGCACAAGAGAATGACCAAAGGAAAGAAAGAGCTCTCTACTATCTGAGTCGAGTTCTACTGGGGACAGAAAGCAATTACTCTCCCATCGAAAAACACTGCCTGGCGTTGATTTTCGCAATAACGAAGCTCAGACACTACGCGTTGGCCCATGAGGTCCATCTCATATCGAAAGTGGATCCTCTCAAGTACTTAATGTCAAAAGCCATATTAATGGGGCGTCTCGCTAAATGGGCCCTACTCTTGATGGAATTCTTGATAACTTATCGGCCTCTTAAGGCGGTGAAAGGTCAGGCTATCGCCGACTTCCTCGTTGAGCATCCGATACCCACCGATTCTCCTTTGAATTGCGAACTGCCAGACGAACATGCGTTTGACACGGTTGACGGTGGTGATACCCGGTGGGAACTTTATTTTGATGGGGCGTCTTCCATGAAGAAGCGCAAACAAAGCACCCCTATAATCAAATCGGGGGTAGGCCTCATCTTCGTAACTCCACAAGGAGGGATAATGCGCTTCGCCTTCTCCTTGACAGAGCCAAGGACAAAAAATGAAGCTGGGTATGAAACTTTGATAGCAGGTCTCGAAATCGCCATCGACATAGGAATTGAAAACCTCTTCATATACGGAGACTCCCAACTGGTCGTTAGTCAAGTAAACGGTGACTATCAAACGTGCAAGCCAGAGTTGGTAAAGTACGGCGAGAGAGTGCAGCAGTTGCTGACTCAAATTCCTTCCTACACCTTGGAAAGCATACCGCGTGCGGAAAATAGCAAAGCAGATGCATTGGCCAAGCTTGCTAAAGAATTGGCCGACGAGAACCTCGATGACATAAGAATCGTGGTACAAAGCCGTCGGGTTCTTGCACCGGCAGAAATATCTCCGGAGTCGTCCGAGGAGAAGGGAACGACCGAGCAAATGGCTCTGCAAGTAAAAGACGTGGAAAAGATTGAGGATTGGAGAGAAGTATTTATAAACTACTTCAAATCCCGTCGAACGCCTGAAGATGCGTCCTCAAAACATCAGCTCATGAAGCGAGCCCTATCTTTTGCCTTCGTCAATGATGCTATGTATAAGAGGTCATTTGATTCTCTGTGGTTAAGATGCCTGGGACCTGAAGAAGCAAAAAGAGTCATCTAAGAAACTCACGACGGACTCTGCGGTTCTCACCAAGCTGGCCCGAAGATGAAGTTGAAGATCAAAAGGATGGGCTACTATTGGCCCACGATGATTTAAGATTGCCTCGAATACGCGAAGCAATGCCGCTCGTGCCAGATCCATGGGGATTTTATCCATCAGCATCCAAATCCACTACATCCAACGATGGCTAACTGGCCGTTTGAAATGTGGGGAACTGACATAATCGGGCCCATTGAACCAGCATCGTCCAGAGGACATCGATTCATTTTGGCGACAACTGATTACTTCTCCAAATGGGCAGAAGCAGTACCGCTGAGGGAAGTGAAGACGGAGAATATCCTCCATTTCTTCAAGTCGCACGTCATTTATCGGTTTGGGACTCCGAGACGGATCATCTCCGATAACGGGTCAGCCTACAGAAGCCACAAGATCAGCCGTTTCGCACAACGGCATAACATAGACTGGAGATACTCTTCGGTCTATAATCCCCGAGCTAACGGTCTAGCTGATGCTTTCAACAAGACCTTGATGAAGATTGTGAAAAAGACGGTGTCTCGAAATAAGAAGGACTGGCATGAGAGACTGCATGAAGCTCTCTGGGCGTATCAAACTACGTTTAAAACAACCATGAACACGACGCCGTACGCATTGGTATTCGGTACAGAGGCGGTACTCCCCCTCGAGATAGAGCTACCTTCTCTGCGAGTGGCAGTTCATTACGAGCTAACGGACGAAGAGAACGCTCACCTTAGGCTTGAAGAGCTCGACGCCCTCGATGAAACCCGGCTCATAGCACAACAAAATCTGGAGGCTTATAAAGCAAAGATGACACGCTCATATGAGAAGTTGACTAGGCCGAGAACATTCCGCCAAGGCGAACTCGTGCTAGTGGTCAAGAGACCTATGATCCCCAATCGTGCCAAACGAAGGAAATTCGAGCCGAATTATGAAGGCCCGTATATCATAGACAAGGTCTACCAAGGTGGGGCCTATCTACTCATGGACATGCATGGTGAAAGACCCTTCAGGCCAATAAACGGTCGCTTCCTGAAGAAGTACTACGCTTGACGAGTCACGGCCTAGGTCAATGATAGATGACGACAACTACGTCCGCTCGCTATCTTCCTAAGCCCAAACTCTATAAGTAGTAGCCAACTTACGGACCGAAACGTCCTTAAACTAACAACGGACCGAAACGTCCTTAAACTAACAATGGACCACTATGTCCTAAAACTAGTCGTTGACCGAGACGTCGATAAACTACTGTGGATTGCAGCATCCCAAGGCTGATATAAAAAAAAGAGAGAAAATAAAAGAATAAAAAAAAGAAAAGAAAAACGGTATGTCCATAAGCAAAATAGGCACGGATGAAAACCCGAAAGGGCTCCGTGAGTAAAAACAGCAGGGCTACCGCAAGTTTTGTGAAAACCCGAAAGGGCGCAATCTCGTTAGAATAAAAGAAAAAAGAAAAAAAACGGTATGTCCATAAGCAAAATGGGCACGGATGAAAACCCGAAAGGGCTCTGTAAGTAAAAACAGCAGGGTTACAGGCGAGTGTTTGTGAAAACCCGAAAGGGCGCAACCTCGTTAAAAGACACTTGCAGGGTTCTCTCGACCTTGTAAGGAGAAACCACCCGCGTGAGATCCTTACGACTTACAAGGGAGCAACACACTTAGGGATCCCCACAATTCCTAAGGAGAAATTACACTTGCGAGATCCTCACGACTCATAAGGAGAACCCTCTTATGAGACCCTCACGGCTCATAAGATTGAAAAGTCTTAAGCTACAGGGATCTGAACCTGTTCTTAAGCAGCCACCACAACCTCCAGCACTGCCCTACAAATGGCTCAATATTGACCCTTGTATACAATCCACGGGTGTGAATAAATATTTCCCCAACAAAGTCCCATCCGTGACTAGGGATATGTCTACACGGTGAACAACCCTTGTAAGTCCTCTCGACTTATAAGGAGAGAACACTCTTGTAAGATCCTTACGAATTATAAGAGGCCATGCATCTAGGAATCCTCACGATTCCTAGGGAGAAAATACACATACGAGATCCTTACGACTCGCAGGGAGAAAAATCTTTATGAGACCCTTACGGCTCATGAAGTCAAAAGCCTTAGTCAACAGGATCCTAACCCTGTCTACTAAGACACCTTTGTTCGATATCGACAGAGGCAAATGATGATTCGCTCCTGGCAATATCCTAGTTGTAGCGGTGCTGATGCCGAAATCGGTGTCTAATTCCAGGCTTGCAGTAAGAAGCTAGCGAGCCACACATGCATACGAAATAGCCGAAATGATGGGGCAACTTGCAACAAAATCAGCAAGTAAAAATGAATGCATGCAAAATAGCCGAAATGATTGGGCAACTCGCAATAAAAAGCAGTGAGTAAAAATAAAATAAATAGCCGAAATGATTGGGCACCGCGAAAAATAGCCGAAATAATTGGGCAATCGCGACCTTCGCGATATAAAAGCTGAAATGATAGAGCATCGCGGAATGAAATAAAAAAATGATGAAATTCATGCCCTGCAGGTGATATCATTTCAATCCCTGTATACAATCCAGGGGCGCAAACAAAGAATGAATCACATCTTTCCTCCCCAGGTTTCATCAGAAGAAGAAGCCAAATCTCAATGGTTCACAGACAGCCTGGAGATCGCCTCAACATTCGTCTCATTACAACAGATGCAACATCAAACAAAGCGAAACCGAGGCAATTCGCAGTTCCATGACTCGGCAGGGCACAGATGACCGAGAGTCAAAACCCCGACTCCATGAAATGCGAATAAAGTCAACCATTCCTGGCTACGTGGAACGCGGCTTATGTCAATCCTGACCCCGTGGGAAACGTCCAGAGCAGATCCTAGTCCTCGCAGAGCACGGCAATGATCCCATGTGAAGCATCCAGAGTGGAGCCTGGTCCTCGCAGAACACGGCAATGACCCCGTGGGAAGCATCTAGAGAAAAATTCCTGGTCATGTGGAATGCGGCTTATGTCAATCCTGACCCCGTGGGAAACGTCCAGAGCAGATCCTGGTCCTCGCAGAGCACGGCAGTTAACCCGTGTGAAGCATCTAGAGCGGAGCCTGGTCCTCGCAGAACACGGCAGTGAACACGTGGGAAGCATCCAAAGAAAAATTCCTGGTTACGTGGAACGCGGCTTATGTCAAATCCTGACCCATGGGAAACGTCCAGAGCAGATCCTGTTCCTCGCAGAGCACGGAAGTGAACCCGTGTGAAGCATCCAGAGCGGAGCCTGGTCCTCGCAGAACACGGCAGTGAACCCGTGGGAAGCATCCAGAGCAAAATTCATGGTCACGTGGAACGCGGCTTACGTCAAATCCTGACCCCGTGGGAAACATCTAGAGCGGATCCTGGTCCTCACAGAGCACGGCAGTGAACCCGTGTGAAGCATCCAGAGCGGAGCCTGGTCCTCGCAGAATACGGCAGTGAACCCATGGGAAGCATCCAGAGCAAAATTCCTGGTCCTCGCAGAGCACGGCAGTGAACCCGTATGAAGCATCCAGAGCAAAATTCCTGGTCCTCGTAGAGCACAGCAGTGAACCCGTGGGAAGCATCCAGAGCAAAATTCCTGGTCCTCGCAGAGCACGGCAATGACCCCGTGTGAAGTATCCAGAGCGGAGCCTGGTCCTCGCTGAACACGGCAGTGAACCCGTGGGAAGCATCCAGAGCAAAATACCTGGTTACGTGGAACGCGACTTATGTCAATCCTGACCCCATGGGAAACGTCCAGAGCGGAGCCTGGTCCTCGCAGAACACGGCAGTGAACCCGTGGGAGGAAGCAACCAGAGCAACTCCTGATTCCGTGAAATGCGGATGATGATAACCTCACCCATCACTTACAGGTCCTCACGACTCGTAAGGAAGCAAACTCTCTTATGAGATCCTTACGACTTTCAAGAGAAAAACACACTTAGGAATCCTCATGATTCTTAAGGAGAAATTACACCTACGGGATCCTCTCGACCGGTAGGGAGAAAATTCTTTATGAGTCCCTTACGGCTCATGAAGTTGAAAAGTCTTAGGAGACAGATCTTAACCCTGAATCCTAAGCCGTCGTTTTCCTGCAAAGAAATCGAGATAGACTATCCACAGAATACATTTAATAAAAGGAACACACCATCGTGAAGAAAAATATGTCTTTTATTCATGAATCAAAATGAAGACAAAGTACAATTCGTGAAAGAACAAAAAAAAAATAATACACTTTTATTCAGGAGTGTATACAAAGGAAGAATAAAAAAATACACAAGTCTTCAAGTCGGAGGGCGATTTAGTAGATTGGTCAGTTCGTCCCTCTTTCGCTGGGCCTCGCCTTCATGGTTCAATATCGTCAAGAGACGGGCCTCCGCTTGAGCCTGTTGGGCCTGGTATGAGGCAAGCCGGCCTTCAAGCTCTTTTTCAGTAGCCTTATGGGCTTCGACCATTTCACGAGTGAACACGGCGGCTTTGTCGATGGCTACCACCTCCTTGATGGCCTCTTGAAGCACTCGCCATAGTTCATACGCTTTATTGGCCTTGACCGTAAGGTTGGCTTGAAGCCCCCTCAGCGCTTTCGAAGCCAGCTCCCTCTCCGAAAACTTGTGGCCGAGCCTCTTCTTACATGATATCATATTTGCCGCACACCGCTCAATTAGACCCCGCAAGCTCATCTTCGCAGCCACAACCTCCGAAAAAAGGCGTGTACATTCAAGCACATGCAAGCAAGGCTCCACCTGCCGACAAAACTCAACCCAGACTTGCACCACTGCTTCGCTATGATATGTGGCAAGAAAGGGAAGAGATCCGTTAGCTTCAGCAGCAAACGCTTCGGCGGTGATTAGACTACCAGCGCGAAGTTCATCAATTAAGGATGACAGGGAGGCGGGGCTTAGCTTGGCCATCCGTTCTGAGGCACGCAGAGCATAAGGGCCGGGTGGCATGGCGATGCGTGACTCCAGCGCGCTAAGAACTGGCAGGACTGTTCAGATTTATAAACAGTCAGCAAAATGTGTAAGCAAAAGAACAAATGGAACAACGTTGGGACTTTACTTACCCACAGTCATGCAAGAGGGATTTGAAGGCTCCCCAGGCCCTTCAAGAATCTCAACCTCATCGTCGGCCTCCAGAACTGTAAAAGACATCAATATCATTTTATGAAATAGTGATAATGCTGTGAAAAGAAGGTAGACAACATTAACCTTGCCCAGAAGAGAGGACGATGCGCCGAGGAGATATTGCTTGCGGAGCAGCCATCTCCAACAGGCGCTGAAAAGACTTCCTAGGAGACAGATCAGCAATAGAGGCCGCCAATCCGCGCAATTCTGAAAAGACAGAAGGGTTCAGATAATGGAAAGATTACTATTTTAAAATATAGAAAGCTACCTTCGACGCTCTTCCCATTCTGAGCCGGAGGGATAGCAGCTTCAACGGCCTCCTCCTTGGCCTCGGGCACATCATCGGAGACGCGGACCGGTACAACGGCCTCTGAGCAAGGAGCAGCGGCTGCCACTGCAGGCTCCAACGAAAAGATGGTAGCCCCGACTACCTGTGCCCTAGTCTCCGAGTCGCCCTCAGGAAGAGCCATTGGAGCGGCGACCGGCAAAGGTGCCTCCCCCGAGGGAGCAAGTGCTTTGGGAGCGGGAACCACCGAAGGAGACTCTGTCGCAAGAGCAATAGTTGCATCAACACCCTCCACACTGATTGGTGCTTCACTGAGGATATCAGCAGACTCTACGGTCAAAGCACGACTTAGAGCCTCCGCCGCCGCCGAAGTCCCTGCAAAGTTTGTACAAAGATAAGGATACATATATATGTATGCAAACAATATGAAATATTACAAAGAAATACAGGAACATACCGATGCACAAGGGAGCTTCCAGTATGGCTTTTTCAACACGACGCTCCTTCCTAAGGAGATGTGCTCTCCGAGGTCCGAGGGTGGACTCATGGCCACCGGTCCACAGTGAAAGCGCGTCCTCGGCGTCGGCCGGAACAGCCTGTTTAAGGGCCCTTTCGCCGCATTCTTCCAAAGGGCCAATGAATCGTCGCCGGATCCACAGAGGGTCTTCGTAAAAGATGACGGCAGGGTAGGGCTTCTTCGGAATACTTACGTTCTCCGATTCATCTTGCGAACGTCGTATAGCCTCTGCCAATTGTGCGGCTTCCTCGGCAGATGAACTCGGGAAAAGTAGGCCGCCATCCGATTCTTGCATAGCCAATGAATCATCCTGAAGAATAGGCTCAGACTCTATTAAAGAGTCGAGCAGATTAGTAGCCGTCTTCCTCCGCCGCTTGGATCCAGAACCGACCCTCGAAGACGACTGTGTCCTCCCCCGTGGAGCTCTGCCACGGCGCTGACTCACTTCACCATCAACGCCTTCACCTTCAACGCCCTCACTTGGCGGTGCTATCGAGGACGACACGGCCATTGTCGACGCCGCGGACGATGATACTGCTACCAACGCCCTATTAGCCCTCGATTGAGCCCGAGTACCCAGTGGCATACCAGCTGTGGGAGTGAAGTCCACTTCCGCCGCCTCCGGTATGAGCGCAACACTGGTGTCCCTCAGGGGAAAGCGAATCGGTGCACGCGGTCGTGGCGGAACTCCCGAGGCTCGAACCGGAATGGGAGAGTTGTATCCAAGAAGCACCCTCTTCTCCTCAGCAATAACTGGACTGACCCGATGAAGATACCAGCCCGTGAAGGACCCCACACATCGGGGAATATGATCAGCTTCAGGGATCATGAAGCGAGAACCAGTGTTCAGCCTCACAAATTGATGAGCAGCGTCACGAACAGCTTCAGGCGATGGACTGGGCGCAACTGTAAATGCCTCAAAGGGGACGCCCTGATCATATCCAAGTTGCCGGGCAAAGCGGTGTGGGCTGTACCGCATGAAAAGGGCCGCACTGTTCTGACGAAACACCAGGTAACCTGGTCTGATCACGTACAGGTGCATGGCTTCCCTGGGCCTCAGAGAAGGTACCTCCTGTTTCGACAAATCGCAGAGTTGTTGAATCGGACCTGAAGGAGCAGATAGAACCCGATCAATGAATACCAATCCGCCCGTACTAGCATAGGGAGCAATCAACACACGAATGGCCCCAGACTGAGTCAGGTCAGGAGCAGAAGCGCCCACCAGCCGCATGAGTCGTAGAAAAGTGCAGGCATCATAAAATTTGGGTCTCTGGTGCATAGAAAAGGCCCCCAACATATGCATCTCAATCCAAGATGTGAAGTATTGAAGAGAAAAATTTACCACATCCACACCTGGAGTTGAGGTATTAGCCGCGGCACCTAACCCATGATAAAGATGCGCCAGCGCCGGTATGCCTACAGCCAGCCGTATTCCCTCAGCAATGCGATGAGCAGGGTAGATGATCGAGGCTCTCATGAAACGGCGGTGCATGGGAATGACGAACCAGCTAAGCCAAATGCTGATAAAGCCCACAAAGAAAGTCTCATCATCCATTCCAGGAGCTGCAATCGACTCGAATGATACCGCTGACATGATGGGAATGTAATACTGCGGCAATTCCTCTTCTTTAGTCGGCCGCCTGTCTAAACCAAACCCAAAGGGGTCGTTAATGTTCGCAAACTTTGGAGCCGTCTTCGATAGGAAACCCTCGCAAAGGAAGCAAGCGATGGAACTTTTAAAAGTGACGCCCTGCTCCTCTGACTCGGTGAACAGTTTGTCAAAAATGCCCAGGGTCTTGATCAAACTCGGGCGCTTGGGGCGGACGGCGTTCTCGGTAGACAGGCCGCCAAGCATTGCGGGCTCAGTTTCAAAGACATACTCGTCAGGAGGCAGCAATTCTTCATAAAGTGTACCCCTGATCGGCAGCCCCGAGATCTCGCTAAATTCTTCCAAAGAAATCGAAACTTCGCGGTCCCCTAGAAGGAAGGTGTTGGTGGGAAGATTCCATTGGTTCAAGAACGCCTGAACCCACCAGACATGAGGAGATTGGTAGTGGAGGAGTGATGCATATATCGCCTGATAAAGCCCAACCCTCTGCAGTCGCGCGCGATGGGTGGACAAGATGTAACGAGCCCAAAGAAGGTAGCCCGTGGGGTGTCGAGGGGTAAGCCCTATCCTGTAAATCTGCCCCCATGGCTGAGCTTCGCCCTGGCAAATGCGGCGCCCCAAGATATCTATTGCAGGTACCGGATGGTTCGGAATACCAGTTGTCGAAGGCTCAAGCCGCCCCATAGAGGTCCAATTCGGCATCTCCGCAGAAAAGACAGTCCGTGGAGGATCCATCGGCAAGAACGGATAAGTAAGCTCCGTCGGTATCTCACAAAGAAAACTGCGGCGACCGCGGATGATGTGACCGTACCAGGTCCCCCACAAAAGCAAGTTGGTGCGATTTGGGTCATGAGCCCTGATCATAGCCATTACTTCCTCATCGGATGGTGACCGAGGAAAAGCAGCTTCCGAGCGAGTGAAAGGGAAGTATGGAACAGAAGTCATTGTGCCTGAAATAAAAGAAGGGGAAACTGTTAAAGCAAAGCCAACAGTGTATATATACATGTATATATATAAAAGACAGTGGAAAAAAGCGACAGGGTATTCATTTTATGGGACCATTGGTTACAAAACACATGGGTCCCACAAAATCAAGATGGTGGCTTGCTAATGATGAGGCAAAGCAATTACTATGAGACAAAAGGAAGATTCTCGATAAATGAACAGTGGATTTCAAGTGACCCTACACATTCCTCAAAAAAGAAATCCATCTTGGACTCTGCAACAAATCAAACAGAGCAAGGGAATTAAATTCCCAGAAAGCACCATTGCAAACCTTTTCTTTTTCTTGGTTGCAAAGAAACAACTCAGGGCAAGAAAACCCCAAGAAGCTCTCTGAGAAGAACTAAGTTCTTCATAGGAATTAAATTCCTTTTTGAAAAAGGGGAATTAAATTCCCAAAACATTTTTCAGAGCCAAAGCTCTTTGAGATAGAATTAAATTCCATGGAAGAGACAAACACCACCATTGACCCCTGAAGACCAGAGAAACCCTAGCGAGGTCTAATGTTTAAGGATTGAATGGTTTTCTTCTTTTTTAAAGAACTTAAAAAATGGGTTCTTGTAAAAGGGAAAAACCCTTGGTATGGATTTAAAATCCAATAAAGATTTTTGCAAAAGTTCTTCATTCGTTCAAGATCATTACCTGAGGAAAGGGGATCTTTAAACAGAGTTAAACTCTAGAAATTTTCGAAGCAGAGAACTAAGCTCTGAGAAAAGAGAATTAAATTCTCAAAGGGAAAAAGTTAGCAAAGAAGAAGATGAAAGAGTGGAGGCGCTTCTGAAGAGACCCCTGCATTTATAGGATGTGATGGGAAACGTTTCATCTCCCCTATTCCCTAGACAGATCCAACGGTCACAAAGGTGACAGTGTTGCACTCACGTGCAGACACGTGAGAGCAACACCGTGGGGGCATTTGTTCCCTGATTAAAAATCAGGAATTATCTCAATGAGATATCACGTGCTCACACGTGACCAGGGGTCACATGTGGACACGTGACCTATTTACAGAGTTAAATTCTAAGCAAGAAGAATTACAAACAAGCGGCTGAGAAAAGACCCCAATGGGGGGTCACGTGCTCACACGTGACCAAGGGTCACGTGCCAACACGTGACAGGCTTTGAAAGCCTTATAACTTGATAGAATTAAATTCTAATCGAGGGAAATCAAAAAAACCTAAATGGGAAAGTATTTCTTTAAATCTTTCCAAATAAAAGAAGACTATGCTCTGTAAAGTGGAGCACCGTTGGATTAAAAATCCAATAGTGATTAAAAATCACCAATTTATGGAAAGATTTTATACAATGAAAGATTTCCCTAAAATTTACCAAAAAACAACAAACAGAATATCTTTTGGATTTAAAATCCAATGGTGAATAAAATTCACTGTGTGATCTAAAAGATCATATTAGTTATGAAAAACAAACAAAATCTTTCAATGAAAGATTTGCTGAACAAATTGATTCTTTTCCTTCTCTTATAAATAGGAGCCAAGAGAAGAGAAAGATAGAGAATTTTGGGATCTTGAAATTTTCCAAAGGCAAATAGCATAGAGAAAAGAAAGGAGAATTTAATTCTCAAGAAAAGAAACCCTTGGTAAGAAAGGGGGAAAGGATTAAAACTTCAAAAAGAGAATTTAATTCTCAATCTAAGAGTTTAACTCTTCTGCAAAAGAACTTAGTTCTTCCTCTGGTTGAAGATCTGCAGAAGCAAATCTTCCCATAGGTTGAGAATTTAATTCTCATCGGGTTGAGATTCTGCCATGCAGATCCAAAACTTAAAGGGAGAATTGAGTTTAGAGAATTTAATTCTCCCAAATTTATAGGAATTTAATTCCTCCAAGACAAAACTAGGGTTTAACCCTATATGAGAATTTAATTCTCTCAATTTACAGGAATTTAATTCCTCAAAGATAAAACTAGGGTTCAACCCTATATGAGAATTTAATTCTCTTAAATTTATAGGAATTTAATTCCTTCAAATAAAACTAGGGTTCAACCCTATATGAGAATTTAATTCTCCTAAATTTATAGGAATTTAATTCCTATAAGATAGACAAAACTAAGGTTTAAACCCTATTTAAGAATTTAATTCTTTCAAATTCACAGGAACTTAATCCCTCCTAAAATGAAATAAGAGTTTCACCCTGCATAAGAACTTAATTCTTTCACACAGGAATTTAATTCCTCCAAAGAAACCACAATTAGGGTTTAAGCTTATAAAGAATTTAATTCTTACAGAAATAAAGAGACTTGAAAGATCTCCATGCATGCAAAAGACTAAGGTCACGTGTCCCCACGTGACCTCTGAAAAGATCCCTCAAAATGAGAAGGAATTAGCCCTGAGGCAATGCCTCACGTGCTCCCACGTGACCTCCAAAACAACGAGAATAAAAGCAAAGGCAGATTCTAACTTGGGCGTTCTCACGTGTTACCACGTGACCCCTTGATAAAAGCCTTAATAATCAGCGCACAAATATCCATCACGTGTCAACACGTGATGGCCAAAAGAGCAAAAGTGTTTAACACTTATCTGCAGAACAAAGTAAAGGAGATCTGGCCCCACCTTTTGGTGCCCTCACGTGTCCCCACGTGACCCCCTTTCTCTCTAGTGTTTAACACTAATTTGAGAGTTTTATTTCCAGTGTTTAACACTGTTGTCTTCTAGTGTTTAACACTAGCTTGAGAATTTTATTTCGAGTGTTTAACACTAAATTGAGAATTGTATTTCCAGTGTTTAACACTGTTGTCTTCTAGTGTTTAAACACTAATTTGAGAGTTTTATTTCCAGTGTTTAACACTGTTGTTCTCTAGTGTTTAACACTAGTTTTAGCCAAATTGGCTAATTTTCCAGAGGCAAAAGCCTCCCTCTCAACTGAATCTCAAAATTGAGTAAAATTCAAAGCTATAATGTTTAATATTCAGTCAAAGATCAAAAACGTTACCAAAGCCCTCAAACCCTTGTTTAAGCATTGCTAAATGATGAGGGGCTGAACCCAAAAAAATGTTCAATGGTCCAACAAAGGGCCAACACTTCAAATTTAATTGGACTTAGCCCAAGTTGGCCATAAGTCCTCTATTCAGACTTAACTGAGCCAATGTGCTCATAACCTAATTAATTGATCTTAGTTCCAATTGGACTACAGATCACTTAATCCACTTTGGTTTAAGGGTACATCTCTTCACTCCTCTGATATTTGTCGTTGTAATCCTTCAATGTCTTTAGAGAGGTGATGGGTCCTGACAACCACACATTTCACAGACTATGACGTCTCTAAACATCGGACTGTGGGGTCCTTAAACTAATGGACTATGATGTCCTTAACCTCGACCATGATGTCTTTAAACTAACATTGGACTGTGGGGTCCTTAAACCCACGGACTATGATGTCTTTAACCTCGACCGTGATGTCTTTAAACTAATATTGGACTGTGGGGTCCTTAAACTCACGGACTATGATGTCCTTAGCCTCGACCGTGATGTGTTTAAACTAACATTGGACTGTGGGGTCCTTAAACCCATGGACTATGATGTCCTCAACCTCGACCGCGATATCTTTAAACTAACATTGGACCGAGATGTCCTTAAACTAACATTGGACTGTAATGTCTTTAAACTAATCGACCGCAATGTCCCTAAACTAAATAATAGAGCCTAGTTGCTCTTTTGTTGGATCTAAATGATCCCGTTAAGTTGATCTTAGTCTAAAATTAGACTAACGTATCCTTAACATACGTTTAAGTTGATCTTAGTCCCAAATGTGACTAACGTATCCTTAAACGCAACCCCCAAACCCAAATCTAAGAAAGATAAGGATTTGGACTAGTCCACGCCCTATGGGCGACAACATAAATTAGTCTCCGTATACAATCCACGGGCAACCAAAAACAAAACAAACACCCACGACACGAAGTGACCATTTGGAGAAGGAGAAAGTGGTTACCGCGATGCGGTAGCGTAATTAACTGCAGGGGCTTGCGCCTGTAGGGAAGAGCGTCCCCACAATCAAAAACCCCTCAAAAGAGGGGGAATCTGACGAAGTCTGCTACATCGGCCGCATCCGTTTAAACCTTCGATACATGGTGCCATAAATCAACTTGGTATCTTCGGAGAGGTGGAAGGATAGCACCAATTAGCATCTGCCCCGAAATTCAGGCAAGACGAACCTACGCGGTCGCGTCTCTGTATTCGGAGGGGAACAAGGTCGTAGGGTCACCCGACTGAGAGCTGCAAGCAACTCCGTAACTACATCGATGAATTGATCTGCTCTGGCCACCTGGCGAAATACCAGACGGAGCAGGAGCAAAAAGACCAAACCCCACCCGGGGAGTTAACAATCGGGCAAATCATGGCCATTTCGATGGATCCAACTCTGGAAAGAAGGGGGAACTACCATCTCCTACCAGTCGGGGGCGTGAGTGATCCACCCCATAAGAAATGCAGGAAGGATCACCCGATCATCTTCACCGACGAAGGCCTTCACGGTATATCACTTCCTCATAATGGCCCTCTTGTGATAACAGCCCGAGTTCACCGTTACGAGGTCCAGAGAATATTGCTCGATTCAGGGAGCTCAGCGGATATCCTGTTCTACGACTGTTTCCAGCGTATGGGATTGGATTCATCTGACCGTCAGCTGATGTAACAACTCCATTTTTAAAGTACAAAGAATTGATTTAAATTCAATGTATACTTGGAGTATTTATTGCGGCTGATATCTCTTTAAGTATTTATTTCACTTCATAATTACAAGAAGGAGTTTGTAGCTCATTGGTAATACCTTGCACTGCTGAACCAAGCCACCAGAGTTCAAATCCCATGCCCCACATTAATTGTATATTTATTTTGTTTTAAATTTTTGGAAAGTCAACAGTCAAAAGGCCATAACTCACAAAACTTGAACTGAACATAAAAAAAATAAATATACCATAAATCCCCACAGGAGACCCCCTACCCAACGGTACCCCGACTCGGCCGAGTCGGCCGGCGGACCGGCCGACTCGGGCCGGCGCCGCCGGCCGGACTCGGCCGGATGGCCGAGTCGTCAACACGGAAAAATTCCGTGTTGACCTGGTCTTCTCACCTGCATACTTTAAATTTTTTGATCGGTTATCAAATTCTCAATAAATCCCTTTTACTCCAAAAATTTAATGATTTTTAATATTTTATATATATATATATATATATATATATATATTTATTAAAACCCTAACCCTAGTCTAACCCTATATAAACACCCCTACCCTCTACCCTCTCATCCTAAATTCCTAAGTCCACTCTCCCAAAATCCCAAGAGAACTTGGTACGTCGGAAAACGAGCGAAAGGCGAAGCGCTGACGAAATCGACGGCGAAATTCCGACGATCGTGCTAGGACCTCTCAACGACGATTCGACACACCGGCAAACCCTCTACCTCCATCTCACTCTCTAGTGTTGTCCAAACCCGTAAGTTTCCCTTTTCTATCTTTCTTTTCTTTCATTAAAATACGACTTTACAAACCCGACGGAAATCGGAACAACCCGATTTCCGATTCGGTTTTCTATCAAATCTCACTTATCACTAATTCCATAATGTTTAAACATCTTTATGTTGACTACTAATCACTTAAAAATTAATTTGAACAAGTTTTCACACATGAAATGATAGCCTTTTCAATATACCGTATTCTTTCACTTTAATACCACCATGTTTAATTTATCACATTTAACCCCTAAACTTTACTATACCTTAAAGTAGATCACGAGCTAATGACCTACCTCCACACACACTCATATGTAATCATAACACGCTACCTTGAAAATTTAGAATACGACAAAACAAGATTTTACATTAAAATACCATTTTCTTTATAAACCTTTTCTAAAAGTTCTAAGTTATATACAATTTTAAAACAATATGTTTTAATAGGAAATACGATAAGTTGTGGACATCGATCGTTTATCTAAACCTGACTTTGTAGTGTCTAGGCAAGTGTGTCTAAGGCGAGTGGTTACTTAATTAGGACCACTACTTGTAGTGGAGAGCCTCCCACTCACCTGGCACTTACCTGGCCGCAATTGGCGGTGAAGAGGCGATTTGAGACTTTTAATGACTTGTCGTTTAGACCAATTAGAAATAGGCTAGTTGGCTTAGGAAACCCTAGAATCTAAAATACGGGAATTTACACCCTTTTACAAATAAATACTTTATCTTTATAAAACCGTTTTCTAAATGATTAGTATTTATAAAATCTTTGCAAAGCGCCACTACAACCCACTTTTGGGGAACTCGTTAGGGATAGTACAGTTTATCGTGCACTCTCGGGCTTAGTAGTGCGAGATTCAGACCTCCGCAAGGAGCATTCGGTCTCGAAAGGTTTAAAATACGACATTTAAGAAAAATGAGATTTTTGGAAAATAAAATATTTATTAAAAATTATTCTTGTATAAACATATGTATATTTATCATTTAAACACCTATTTTATTATAAGATAAAGTTTCCACATTTTCCAAAAAAATTACAAGATTAGAAGTTACATTAAAATACCATGAATTTCAAATAAATCAATATTACAAATTAATACCTTTATTTATATAATTAAGATATTTTCACTAGAAATATCACAAAATAAAATCACACTCATTATAACAATAAAGACGAATAATAAATACTTGAGGTGTATCTTGAAAACTATACAAAAGTATTTTTACATAAAACCCCCTCAAGTTTTATAAATTACAATAAAGACCCTAACAAATATAGAACTTAGACTTACATTTCTTTTAGTCTGACTCGGGTTTGAGTCTGATTATTTCTGACTTGAATATGATTCAAGTCAATCTATATTCTTTAATACTCCAACTCAATATGAATACATGAATTCCAGAATCCAGTTAACAATCTATACAACTTGACTGAATCAAACAATGGATATACATCCATTATTCCGTTATTCCATTTACCTGATTATGCAGTTACAATCTGTTCACTGATATCATGGTTTGGTCAGTCATCCAACTTACACAATACAATACATAATACTATCAAAACACTATGGGGTTTAAGGGGTAGATTGGTACGGAAGGTGTTAAAGGTGGCACGAGGTGGTCAGATTAAGACACCTAACCTATATTCCGTTGCTGTTGTACCGTGGCTTAACGGTTCCTTGTACATTCCGTTTGCCCTGGTCTCTAGCATATAAAGACCCCTCTCGTATACACTGGCATCCTTCTGTACCAAACTACAAACAACAACGTTAACACAATATTCTACAATATTTTACAATCTCTTTAGAAAATACCTCTTATTCTGTCTTTTCTAATTCCTCTTTATCTTTGGGACTTACCGAGTGACCTGTTCGCTGACGACATTCTATTTCTTTCTTCTTTGAATGTCGTCAGGTGCTTTGGACCCAGCAGAGATCGAGCCCACCGGTGAAGACTTGGAGCAGTTGCACAAAGATCTCGAGCTCTAGATATTGTACCTTGTTCTATTCAGTATTCTCTTTACCTGTTATGCCATTGTTTAGGCATCGCTTTTCATTTCAGTTGTATTTATTTTTCATACATTGTACAAAAGAATGTTATTAATAAATTTGCTGTTATTTCTATATTTCTTGTCTCTTGTGATTTACTTTTATATTGCTTAGATACGCTTAGCGTATGTACTTCTGAGTATATACGTAGCGGACCTCGTCGCGTTCCCTTCGCCGTACACCGGGAAGCGGGGCGTGACAGGTTTTGTTAGTGTCCTATGCAGGTCTGAGCTGTATGAATCCCTATCATGCAGTTCTGGTCTGCGTGAACAACCTAAGCAATATAACACAAAAACCGGCAACTAAAAATTTCTTTACAATTCATATTTCTTGAATCTTACAAATTTCTATTCCTTGAATCTTATCATTTCATGTATTTGAACCTGTCCTAACCCAAATTTTTCTTCAAGATTATGGATTCCCCGAACAACACCAGCACCAATGTCAACAACACACCTCCAGCACTACCTCTCACACCAGCTATTCCTGCGCCACCTACCGAGCAAACAATGCTATTTGAGGCGATCCGCAGCCTTCTTGAGGGACAGCAACAACTCCTGAACCGTCCTGAGATCTACGCACCAGGGGTAAAGCAATTCAGGGTTTTGCACCCCAAGCAGTTCTCTGGTAAAGGAAGCCCTCTTGAAGCTAAAGAATGGGCACAAAGCATCGAAGACGATCTGGCAGCAGCTCAAGTGCCAGATATAGCTTGGGTCCGTGTGGCGAAGCTACAACTCACGGATAATGCTCGCAACTCGTGGAAGGCGGAAGAAAGCCGTCTGTTACAGCCTATTGAATGGAAGACTTTTCGCGAGAAGTTCGACGCAAAATACTTCCCTGTGACTGCCAAGTTTGCTATGGAGCAGCAGTTCATTCATCTGCAACAGGGTTCAATGTGGGACAAATCAGTAGATGAATACGACGCTGAATTCACCATGTTAAGCCGGTAAGATATGTCACAATAGTTCAATTTTTAAATATCACATACTACACAGCTAACACAATCTTTAAACAGATTCGCGGCACACTTGATACCGACGGATGAGATCAGAGCCCGTCGCTTTCAACAAAGACTGGACACGGAGATTCAGGCTGCTCTAGCCACGGGAAAATTTCTGACTCATGAGGAAGTTGCCCGCAGTTATGAGGCAGTAATAAAAGCAAGGGGTAGACCTCAATCTACAGGAATCAAACGCCCTGCCAACCAGATGGCAGGTGGAGCCTCGTCCAGACCATCTTTCGTGCCAAGACGACCCGGAGTACCAACCATCATCCCAGCCCAGCCTTTTGCACCTACTACAAGAGAACTGGACATATGATGAAGGACTGTCGTCGAGCCAACCGCCTTTGCTTAGTCTGCGGCTCAGCTACTCACGATATTGGGTCTTGTCCCCAAAGACAGAACCCAATTGCTACACCAAGGCCAGCAATTACTTATCTGCAGCGACCAGCTCTTCAGGCACCTGCTCCCAGACCTGCACTCCCTACACCACCCAGAGGACCACAAGCTGCACCACCTCCTCGCCAGTTCCATCAAGCTCAAAGGAACGTTCCGAGGAATGCTCCTCAGGCCAGGAGGAATGTACCAAGGCGCCAGGCTTTCACGATGTCCGTGGAAGAAGCTGAGGCCACTGGCCAAGTCATCACTGGTTAACTTTTCTTTTCAAACTTTGCTTTCTTATCCTGCTACTTAGTTACATATTTTCTATACCTAAAACAAATCCCACATACCTTAGGTACAATCTTAGTATCCTCAATCCCTGCACTTGCACTGTTTGATACTGGAGCATCACACTGCTTTATGTCGCAACGGTTTGTTTGAACCCATGCGATTCCAGTCTCACCGCTTGTATCCAGCTGGAATGTCAGTTCAGGAAATGGCGTTCTAAAGACAACTATGGGATACAGCTTGTGTCCAGTCGTCGTCTGCAGCAGAGAATTTTATGCTGACTTCAAAGTACTGGACATACCGAACTTCGATGTGGTTCTAGGAATGGATTGGCTTGGAACTTTTTATGCTACCATCGACTGTCGTAAAAGGAGGGTAGTATTCGAGATTCCAGACCATCCGGTCTTCTATTTCAAAAGCGGAGACCGTACACTGGAGCCAAGTACTTACAAAGCGAAGCCAAGAGAAGCAGTAGTTGCAGCAGCTCAAGCGAAGGAAGAATCAAGACCAGATGTGGTTCGAGAGTTCGATGATGTATTTCCTGACGATATATCAGGTTTGCCTCCCGATCGAGCTCTTGAATTCAGTATTGATTTAGTACCAGGAGCACAACCAGTGATCAAAGCACCCTATCGTTTAAGTCCGGAAGGTTTGAAGGAAGTCCGAACACAGTTGGACGAATTACTGGCGAAAGGATGGATTCGTCCCAGCACTTCAAGTTGGGGATCACCTGTATTACTTGTGAAGAAGAAGGAAGGTTCATACGGAATGTGCATCGATTACAGAGCCTTGAACGAAGTCACTATAAAGAACAAGTATTCACTCCCGCGCATCGATGATTTATTCGATCAGCTAAGTGGATCTTGTGTTTTCTCTAAATTAGATCTTCGTTCAGGTTATCATCAAGTGAAGGTCAAGGAAGCTGATATTCACAAAACAGCTTTCAGAACTCGCTATGGACATTACGAATTTCTAGTGATGCCATTTGGAGTGACCAACGCACCCGCAATATTCATGAACCTAATGAATCAAGTTTTCCGGGAGTACTTAGACAGGTTTGTTGTCATCTTCATCGACGACATTTTGGTGTATTCTAAGAGTCGGAAAGAACATGCAGAGCACTTACGAATTGTCCTAGAAACTCTTCGACAACATCAGTTTTATGCCAAGTACAGCAAGTGCGAGTTTTGGCTAAATCAAGTTGGTTTTCTTGGACATATCGTATCAGGAGAATGAATCTCTGTGGATCCAGCGAAAGTTTCAGCAGTCAGCGAATGGCCTACACCAAAGTCAGTGAAGGATATTCGAAGTTTCTTGGGTTTAGCTGGATATTACAGAAGGTTTATTGAAGGCTTTTCAAAGATAGCAACGCCCCTGACCAAGCTCACACGTAAAGATGAAGAATTTGTGTGGTCAGAAGCATGCGAACAAGCTTTCGTAGAACTCAAGTCAAGGTTGACATCATCACCTATTCTCTTCATACCGGATCAATCTGGAGGATTCGAAGTGCATTGCGATGCATCCGATAAGGGATTAGGCTGTGTTCTACATCAGCACGGTAAGGTTGTGGCTTATGTTTCAAGACAGCTGAAGATTCACGAGCGCAATTATCCGACGCATGATCTAGAGTTGGCAGCCGTCATCTTTGCTCTCAAGATTTTGCGTCATTACCTACTTGGTGAACGAGTGAACATCTACACAGATCATAAGAGCCTGAAGTACGTGTTTACTCAGAAGGAGTTGAATATGCGGCAGAGAAGATGGTTAGAACTCATGGCGGACTTTGACATCAACTTGCAATATCACCCAGGGAAGGTGAATGTAGTACCTGATGCTCTTAGTCGCCAACCATTAGCAATGAATCTCACCGCTCAGTGGAAGCTTCAACAAGACTTGCATCAGATGGAGATTGAAGTAGTCATGCCGGGTAATACTTCAGGTTTGATGAATTTGCAAGTTCAATCAACCATTGTCAATCAGATCAAAGCAACTCAAGCAAGTGATGCTAAGTTGCAAAAGATCAGAGAACAAGTGGAAAATGGACTCAGAACAGACTTCATCATCCATGAAGACGGATCTTTGAGATACGGCAGCAGATTGTGTGTACCAAAAGGTCCTGTTCGGGAAGAGTTAATGAAAGAAGCTCACAACTCTCCCTATTCAGTACACCCTGGAGGTACCAAAATGTACAAAGATCTATGTCAGAATTATTGGTGGCATGGAATGAAGCGTGAAGTAGCCAGAAGCGTCGCAAAATGCTTGGTGTGTCAGCAAGTAAAGGCTGAACATCACAGGACTGCTAGATTACTTCAACCGTTACCAATACCAGAATAGAAGTGGCAACACATCACGATGGACTTTGTGACTGCTCTTCCTCGCAGCACAAAGGGTAACGATGCCATATGGGTCATTGTGGATCGACTCACAAACTCGGCTCACTTCATCCCATTTCGAGTTGGCCAATCAACTGAGACACTAGCAAAGAAGTACATGGAGGTAATAATCTAATTAAGATTTAAACTCTTTATAATGTACTATCTCTGATACCCGTGAACTCATACAGGAAATTGTGAGACTTCATGGAGTACCGGTCTGCATTGTTTCCGATCGTGACACCAGGTTCCGATCGCAATTTTGGCAGAGTTTGCAAGCAAGTTTAGGAACAAGTCTGAACTTCAGCACGGCTTATCATCCACAAACAGATGGTTAGTCGGAACGAACCATTCAGATCTTAGAGGATATGCTCAGAGCGTGTATGCTAGATTTCAAAGGATCGTGGGAAGATCACCTACATCTTGTGGAGTTTTCATACAACAACAGCTACCAAGCAAGCATAGGAATGGCACCTTTTGCAGCATTGTATGGAAGGAAGTGTCGATCGCCATTAAGTTGGGACGACATCGGAGATAGGGAACTTCTTGGACTGGAGATGATAGTAGCGACTGTTGATGTGATCCGTACTATCAGGGAAAGGATGCGCATAGCCCAAGATCGACAGAAGCACTGGGCTGATGCAAAGAGACGACACTTGGAGTTCCAGCCAGGAGATCACGTATTCTTGAAGATATCTCCGAACCGCGGAGTGATCCGTTTTGGAAGATGGGGTAAGCTAAGTCCGAGATATATTGGACCGTTCGACATACTCGAACGAGTCGGTGAAGTGGCATACCGCTTAACGCTTCCACCATCATTGGAAGGAGTGTATAATGTGTTCCACATATCCCAACTCAGAAAGTATGTGAGTGACCCCAGCCATGTTCTCGATCATTCCGAGCTCACTATACAGCCCGATTTGTCTTGTGAGCAACAGCCCGTGGAAATCCTGGACAGGAAAGTGAAAACACTTCGGAACAAGGAAGTTAACTTGGTTCGAGTGATGTGGAGGAAAGACACTCCAGAAGAGTCCACTTGGGAAAGGGAGGATGAAATGCTTACTAGATATCCACACCTCTTTGTAAACTAGTCCTCAAATAAAAGTTGAAAAATTTCGAGGACGAAATTTTTGTAAGGAGGGTAGACTGTAACAACTCCATTTTTAAAGTACAAAGAATTGATTTAAATTCAATGTATACTTGGAGTATTTTATTGCGGCTGATATCTCTTTAAGTATTTATTTCACTCCATAATTACAAGAAGGAGTTTGTAGCTCATTGGTAATACCTTGCACTGCTGAACCAAGCCACCAGAGTTCAAATCCCATGCCCCACATTATTTTTATATTTATTTTGTTTTAAATTTTTGGAAAGTCAACAGTCAAAAGGCCATAACTCACAAAACTTGAACTGAACATAAAAAAATTAAATATACCATAAATCCCCCCAGGAGACCCCCTACCCAACGGTACCCCGACTCGGGCCGACTCGGGCCGGCGCTGCCGGACGGCCGAGCCGTCAACACGGAAAAATTCTGTGTTGACCTGGTCTTCCCACCTGCATACTTTAAATTTTTTGATCGGTTATCAAATTCTCAATAAATCCCTTTTACTCCAAAAATTTAATGATTTTTAATGTTTTTTATATTTTTTTATATTTTTTTTATTAAAACCCTAACCCTAGCCTAACCCTATATAAACACCCCTACCCTCTACCCTCTCATCCTAAATTCCTAAGTCCACTCTCCCAAAATCCCAAGAGAACTTGGTACGTCGGAAAACGAGCGAAAGGCGAAGCGCTGACGAAATCGACGGCGAAATTCCGACGATCGTGCTAGGACCTCTCAACGACTATTCGACGCACCGGCAAACCCTCTACCTCCCTCTCACTCTCTAGTGTTGTCCAAACCCGTAAGTTTCCCTTTTCTATCCTTCTTTTCTTTCATTAAAATACGACTTTACAAACCCGACGGAAATCGGAACAACCCGATTTCCGATTCGGTTTTCTATCAAATCTCACTTATCACTAATTCCATAATTCTTAAACATCTTCATGTTGACTACTAATCACTTAAAAATTAATTTGAACAAGTTTTCACACATGAAATGATAGCCTTTTCAATATACCGTATTCTTTCACTTTAAAACCACCATGTTTAATTTATCACATTTAACCTCTAAACTTTACTATACCTTAAAGTAGATCATGAGCTAATGAACTACCTCCACACACACTCATATGTAATCATAACACGCTACCTTGAAAATTTAAAATACGACAAAACAAGATTTTACATTAAAATACCATTTTCTTTATAAACCTTTTCTAAAAGTTCTAAGTTATATACAATTTTAAAACAATATGTTTTAATAGGAAATACGATAAGTTGTGGACATCGATCGTTTATCTAAATCTGATTTTATGGTGTCTAGACAAGTGTGTCTAAGGCGAGTGGTTACTTAATTAGGGCCACTACTTGTTGTGGAGAGCCTCCCACTCACCTGGCACTTACCTGGCCGCAATTGGCGGTGAAGAGGCGATTTGAGACTTCTAATGACTTGTCGTTTAGACCAATTAGAAATAGGCTAGTTGGTTTAGGAAACCCTAGAATCTAAAATACGGGAATTTACACCCTTTTACAAATAAATACCTTATCTTTATAAAACCGTTTTCTAAATGATTAGTATTTATAAAATTTTTGCAAAGCGCCACTCAACCCACTTTTGGCGAACTCGTTAGGGATAGTGCGGTTTATCGTGCACCCTCGGGCTTAGTAGTGCGAGATTCAGACCTCCGCAAGGAGCATTCGGTCTCGAAAGGTTTAAAATACGACATTTAAGAAAAATGAGATTTTTGGAAAATAAAATATTTATTAAAAATTATTCTTGTATAAACATATGTATATTTATCATTTAAACACCTATTTTATTATAAGATAAAGTTTCCACCTTTTCCTAAAAAATTACAAGATTAAAAGTTATATTAAAATACCATGAATTTCAAATAAATCAATATTACAAATTAATACCTTTATTTATATAATTAGGATATTTTCACTAGAAATATCACAAAATAAAATCACACTCATTATAACAATAAAGACGAATAATAAATACTTGAGGTGTATCTTGAAAACTATACAAAAATATTTTTACATAAAACCCCCTCAAGTTTTATAAATTACAATAAAGACCCTAACAAATATAGAACTTAGACTTACATTTCTTTTAGTCTGACTCGGGTTTGAGTCTGATTATTTCTGACTTGAATATGATTCAAGTCAATCTATATTCTTTAATACTCCAACTCAATATGAATACACGAATTCCAGAATCCAGTTAACAATCTATACAACTTGACTGAATCAAACAATGGATATACATCCATTATTCCGTTATTCCATTTACCTGATTATGCAGTTACAATCTGTTCACTGATATCATGGTTTGGTCAGTCATCCAACTTACACAATATAATACACAATACTATCAAAACACTACGGGGTTTAAGGGGCAGATTGGTACGGAAGGTGTTAAAGGTGGCACGAGGTGGTCAGATTAAGACACCTAACCTATATTCCGTTGCTGTTCTACCGTGGCTTAACGGTTCCTTGTACATTCCGTTTGCCCTGGTCTCTAGCATATAGAGACCCCTCTCGTATACACTGGCATCCTTCTGTACCAAGCTACAAACAACAGCGTTAACACAATATTCTACAATATTTTACAATCTCTTTAGAAAATACCTCTTATTCTGTCTTTTCTAATTCCTCTTTATCTTTGGGACTTACCGAGCGACCTGTTCGCTGACGACATTCTATTTCTTTCTTCTTTGAATGTCGTCAGGTGCTTTGGACCCAGCAGAGATCGAGCCCACCGGTGAAGACTTGGAGCAGTTTCACGAAGACCCCGAGCTCTAGATATTGTACATTATTCTATTCAGTATTCTCTTTACCTGTTATGCCATTGTTTAGGCATCACTTTTCATTTCAGTTGTATTTACTTTTCATGCATTGTACAAAAGAATGTTATTAATAAAGTTGCTGTTATTTCTATATTTCTTGTCTCTTGTGATTTACTTTTATATTGCTTAGATACACTTAGCGTATATACTTCTGAGTATATATGTAGTGGACCTCGTCGCGTTCCCTTCGCCGTACACCGGGAAGCGGGGCGTGACAGGTGACCTCCCACATTCTCTCTAGGTTCACCAACCATTCCGGTGGCCGAGGGATCAGTCACCCACCTCCTTAACATTGGAGAAGCAGGCAAGACGCGAACCATACTGGTGAACTTCCTCGTTGCTAAGGTCCCGTCATCCTATAACATTCTCTTAGGATGCCTTATCTTAAACGCTCTCTGGGTTCAGATCTCAACTTACCACCTTACGCTCAAATTCCCTTTAGATAATGGGGGAATAGGCCGGGACTATGAGGACCAACAAACCGCTAGGATCTGCCTCACCTCAACGTCCTCCACCGGAGAGCAAGGCGATGATTTTGAAGACGCACATGATCATCAGGGGTCTTTAGATACACGCGACGACCGAAAGGAAGTTCGAGGCGCCCTGGTGGAAGCATTAGCAGAAGTCCCCTAATAGAGGGAGTCGACGGCCGGACAGTCCAGATCGGCTGTCTCTTGATAGGACACATCCGAAAAGGATTGATTCGGTTCCTCTGAGACAACTCGGATATGTTCACTTGGACGCCAGCGGACATGCCCAGGATCAACCCCGAGGTTATCTTCCACAAGCTCAGGGTCGACCCGAAAGCTAAGCTGATCCGACAAAAGAAGAGAAGTTTTGCGCTGATTAAACAGAAGGCGATAGAGGATGAGGTGGATCGATTACTCGCTGCCAACTTTATCAGAAACTTGGACTACTCGGATTGGCTGGCGAACGTGGTCATGGTCAAGGAAAACGGAAAATGGCGCATGTGCGTCGATTTCACTGACATGAACAAGGTTTACCCCGAAAACAACTACCCACTTCTCCGGATAGACCGGCTAGTGGACAGCTCGGCCGTCCATGAACTGTTAAGCTTTATGGATGCGTTCTCCGGATATAATCAGATCCGAATGAATCTGGACGATGAAGAGCTGACAACCTTCACCATGGATCGGAGGGTATACTGCTACAGGGTAATGCCTTTCGGACTCAAGAACGCTGGGGCCACGTACCGACAACTGGTCAACAAACTGTTCAAAGCACAGATCGGGAAAAACATAGAAGTCTACATCGACGACATGCTTGTAAAATCCGCCTTGTCAACCGGGCATGCTGCGGACCTCGGCGAAGCGTTCAATGTCCTGTGAAAATACAAGATGAAGCTGGATCCAACTAAATGCGCGTTCGGCGTCACAAGTGGGAAATTCCTCGGTTTCATGGTTACCCATCGAGGAATCGAAGTAAACCCAAAGAAAATCAGCACCATATTTAACATGACAATGCCCAAAACCAATAGCAATATCATGTGACTCACCGAGAGGGTGGCCGCATTGAGTCTCTTTATGTCCAGAGTTGGGGGAAAATGCCCCCCTTTCTTCAGAGCCCTCAGAAAAATCCACAGGTTTGAATGGACCGAGGAATGCCAAAACGCTTTAGAACAACTCAAGACCCACCTGGCGACCCCGCCGCTTCTCACCAGACCAGTCGAAGGTGACGAACTGTTACTATATTTAGCTTTCTCCGACCAAGCCGCAGGCTCAGTGCTCATCAGGGAATTCGAAGGGACGCAGAAGCCGGTCTACTACATGAGTCATGTTTTCAAGGATGCAGAAACCAGATACCTGGCTATAGAGAAAATAGTCCTGGCACTCGTCGTCGCTTCCAAGAAGTTACGACACTATTTCCAGGCGCACACAATCTTCGTCCTCACTGAAACACCTTTGGGGAATATCCTTGCCTCCCCCGAATCGTCGGGCCGCCTAGAGAAATGGAGATGAGAACTGTCCCAATTCGACATCAAATACCGACCCAGATGGGCCATCAAAGCCCGGGCCCTAACTGATTTCGTTGTCGAGTTCACCATTCTCACAAGGGAAGAAACGACTGCTCGAGGCCCTGACTCATGGCTCTCGGTCGAGGAAGTACCCAGCCCAATCCCGGACTGGGTGCTCTATATAGATGGATCCTCTACAGAAGAAGGAAGTGGGGAAGGCCTGATCATCCGAGGCCCGAATGATGCAGAAATGGAGTACTCCCTAAAGCTTGGTTTTAAGTCATCGAACAACGATGCGAAGTACGAGGCCTTATTGGTAGGACTACGAATCGCCTTTAGAGTGGGGCTGCAGACCATTTAGATACGTACCGACTCTGCGCTAGTCGTCGGCCAAGTAACCGGCCGTTTCGAAGCCCGAGAACCACTCATGATAAAATACCTTGCAGAGGTAGAAAAGGTTTCGGAGAAACTTCGATGAGGTCCAAGTGGAGCAAATTCCCAGAAATTTGAATGCCGAGGCTGATTCGCTGAGCAAACTCGTCTCCTCTTATTCGATCAATAACAAAAGAATATCCTCTTTGAAGTCCTACCTTGGCCCAGCATCGAAGATGGGGAGGCATCACTCCAAATCTACATGACTCAAGAAGACGCCTCGGACTGGAGAAAGCCTATCGTAGAATATCTGAAAGAACAGGTTCTTCCAAAGGACCGAGCCGAGGCTCGTTGGCTTCGAGCAAAAGCTCGCCATTTCATATGGAGCAAAGAAAACCAATACAAAAATTCGTACACTCAATCTCTGCTCCGGTGTGTCGATCCCCACGAAGCAGACTACGTCCTACGGGAGATATACGAAGGGGTCAGAAGGGTGCATCAAGGAGCCCGCAGCCTGGTCCAAAAGACACAGCTCCAGGGGTACTATTGGCCTGGAATACATCAAAATGCCGAGAAATTGGTTAGAAGATGCAAAAGCTGTCAACTCTTCGGCAGCGTTCCTCGCCTCCCCACCACCGAATTAACGCCCCTAAGTTCCCCTTGGCCATTTGCACAGTGGGTTATGGATATGGTGGGTCAGCTCCTCACCGGCACGGGTGGACACAAGTAAATTCTTTTTGCGATAAACTACTTCACAAAGTGGATCGAAGCCGTGCCCATCAGGAAACTAGATGCTGCCTCTACGATAAAGTTCCTAAAGAACAATATAATCTCTCGGTTCGGAATCCCGAGGTGCATTATCACCGACCATGGGACCAACTTTGAGAATGACAAAGTCAAAGAGTTTTGCAGCGACTGCCACATATTGATGAAGTTCGCCGCGGTAGCACACCCCCAATGCAATGGGCAAGTCGAAGTAGCAAACCGAGGCGTCATTCGTGGGCTTCGGGCTTGCCTGGAAGGGAGGCAAGGAAGTTAGGTCGAGGAACTGCCTCGTGTGCTATGGGCACTGCGGACATCAAAGAAAATGCCAATGGTAGAAACCCCGTTCAGCCTCTGCTAAGGTACCGATGCAATGGTCTCTATAGAATTTGGATTGCCCAGTTGTAGGGTCGAACACTTTGACGATGAAGCTAACACCTTGGCACTACGAAGCAACTTGGATATCTTTTTAGAAAAATGAGATCGAGCGCAAATCAGAGATTATACTCGGAAAGCATTGGCGATGATACTCGGAAGAAAGCTCCTCCAGCTGAGCCCTGGCAGCCTCCGCCCGCTCTCTCTGACGTTACCCGTGGACCTTAGAAGCCACGGACTCGCCGGGGTCCCCATCCGCCGAGCATGACGCAACGACTAACCTTTGATGGAAACACTCAAGAAGAAAGTCCACCGAGCGGTCCCGCCTGCTCTTCGAGATCAGGCTAAACTTGTGGACCATATACATTTTATCAAACGTCTCGTCCATCAACCGCGGAGATAGGGCATTGTATAGACCCGGGAAAGACCTCAATATCGCGTAGATCAGCACTTGCAGGAGAGGAGATCGTCGGGGAATTTGGCGCCTATAATGGCCCTCCAAGCGGCCTATCACGGCCTTGTACGTCTCTTCAGAACGATCGAGATTGTAAAAATACACGTCGTCCCGAGATATGATATCCCTGATGGTGTATATGCGGCCGATCATCTTAAAGAAACACACGACTAAGAGGAAGCCAATATGAGAATTCGAAGGTGAGACCATACCTTCGATATTTATAGCCTCAACAACAATTCTTCCAACGGCCGAGATCCACTCGCGCAACAACGCAAATCATGGAATATCGCACTTTCCCGATAAGGTACTGCCACGTGTCATCCGTGACGGCTACCATCCCTCCACTATATGGGTCACAGAAGGTTGAACAATATTCCAAAGAAAAACTATAGAATTCAGAAAGCCCTCGTCAAGAGGAGACCGAGTAGCTTCCTGCTCGGCTCATCCGCTGAGGGCAGCTTCCTGGCCGGCCAATCCGTGGATCCAAAGCCCTTGATGAGAGACAGCCGAGTAGTTTCCTGCTCGGCTCATCCGCTGAGGGCAGCTTTCTGCCCGGCCAATCCGCGGATCCAAAGACCTCGATAAGAGGCAGCCGAGTAGCTTCCTGCTTAGCTCATCTGCTGAGGGCAGCTTCTTGCCCGGCCAATCCGTAGATCTAAAGCCCTCGACAAGAGGCAGCCAAGTAGCTTCCTGCTCGGCTCATCCGTTGAGGACAGAATCCTGCCCGGATAATCCGCGGATCCAAAGCCCTCGATAAGAGGAAGTCGAGTAGCTTCATGCTTGGCTCATCCGCTGAGGGCAACTTCCTGCCCGGCCAAATCCGCGGATCCAAGGCCCTCGACAAGAGGCAGCCGCGTAGTTTCCTACCTGGCTCATTTGCTGAGGGCAGCTTCCTGCCCGGCCAATCCGCGGATCCAAAGCCCTCGACGAGAGGCAACCGAGTAGCTTCCTGCTTGGATCACCCGCTGAGGGCACCGGTTTGTCTACACTTGGCTATCACATGATTCATACTCGATATACGATCGTCATCTCGACTCCGGGGAAAGGGAGGGCACCGGTCTGCCTACCCTTGACTATCGCTCGATTCATACTCAATATATGATCGTCACCTCGACTCCGGGGAAAGGGAGGGCATCGGTCTGCCTACCCTTGGGTATCGCTCGATTCATACTCGTTGAACGATCGTCAAATCAACTTTGGGGAAAAGGATGGTCACCGGTCTGCCTATGCTTGGTGTAGTTCTTATGTCGCGCTCGCCCAACACTTGCGAAAACAGAAGCACTTCGAAGGTGAGCTAAAAACCCTTGCGAGATAAAAATGCTTGCGATATAAAATACTTGCGAGATAAAAATGCTTGCGAGATAAAATTGCTTGCGAGATAAAATAATTGCGGGATAAAAAGGCTTCGGAGATAAAAACACTTACGAGCTAAAAATACTTTATTTACATTCAAAGTTATGTACAAGGTATTATGGGCTCCCCAGCCTTGAAAAAATGCCCGGGGGCGTACAAAATTGATAACTAAAGCAGAGATAGCTCGGGTCGCCTGCTCGGCCAATCCTTTCCCTGGCTCGACACTTCCATCAGGGGTTATAATAGCAACCTCGGCTCGGCGTCTCCGACTGCCGCCACGTGCCCTCCGGCCGTTTTAGCACCATTACCCTGTGGCGCTTCCTCGGCTAAAGGATACCTGGCATGAAACTCCCAATCGTCGAACCTGGGCATGACTTTCTTAACAGCGTCGAGGGCGTTGTACCACCCAACGGCCATGGAATCAGTGAGGTCGAGATAAAATTGGTTAGAAGTATTATACTCCTCCACGGCCCTTTCCGCTCTGCCCTCTGCAAGCTTCACCGCCTCGCTGGCTGCCCGAGCATCCTTCTTGAACTAGTCCCTCTGCCTCTTCATGCCATCGAAGAGTCCATTGACCTCCTCTATCTGGGCCTGGATAGCTCGGTTGGATTCGGTCAGGAGCCAATGGGACTCGTTCAATTTGGCGACCGTCAGACCTTCTGTGACCAACCTAGAATCGAGGAGGGCCGGCTTCTCTTCCGCCTGTTGCAGTCGGCCAAGAAGCTATTCCTCTCACGAGGAAAACTCGCCCGCTTTTTTCATCGCTGTGGCCACCTCCTCGGACTCCATTGCAGCGATGAGGGTGTAGTGCTGGAGGACCTGAGGAAAATGGGAACCATGTTAAAAAGGTAAAAACCGAGTAAAAACACTTGAGAAACTCTTGGAAAAAGTTACCGACCTGAAAGGCGTCTTGAGCTATCGTGGCCACCTGGACCTTCATCGTGCCTTGGGCAATCTTGGCCCCCGTCGCCTTCTCTATGTCCGCCGGTAAACTGTCGGCCACAGAGAGCCCCGAGGCCACCTCGATGCATAACTCTCCCTCCTGCACCTGAATCCCAGTCGAAGGCGGCCGAAAAACCACCCTCTTCTGCCTCTTGAGGGGGGATTCGGGTGCAGGCGGCGCCTCAGTCCTAGATCGGGGCACCAAATCCCGCGCGTGCTTTTGACCTCCCCAACGGCGTTCCTTCGGAACTGGGGGCGCTGCGGAAGCCTTGGCAGTAGGAGCTTGCCGGGGATCCATACTTGGAGCTGGCCGCGCCGAGCTGGCGCTACCGCCCTTCCTCCCTGGGCCTTGGCGTCCATGGCAGCCATAATTTTCTGATGACCCATAGACTCTGCAAGGTACACATAAGGAAAAGATCAGCAACGAAATTTTAACAAAGTCTAGATAGATCGATGAAGGCCCTGACTTACCTGCAAAGTGTTAGTTGTATATATGCCCTAGAGGCCATTGTTGTATATATGATGTATATTATAGTGGATGCTTGGATATATATAGTGAGGACTTTCTTGCTCAATATGATAGTATGCTATCTGGTTTCACTTTGTCTTAACATGTTGACTTGTATTGGTTTACTGTCTTGCTCTCACATGTTGATAAAGCCCTTAGGATATGTACTTGACTACTAGGACTATGATGAGATCATACTAGTGGGGCCAGGGTAGTCAACGAGTACATCCTATAACTGTTCCTAGTCGAGGGTGTATCGAGATAGGGCATCGATACACCAGAGTAGACTAGCGTATACGCATCTTGACCCATATGATGGGCGATAGATGATCCCATATCCATCGGTGTTTGACATCAAAGATGGTGTGCGGGTGCTCAGTGGAGACTGGGTACACTGAACGGACTCGCCGAGAACTCCTGGATGGTATTATACCTATCGTCAGATAGCAGTTCTCCGGTGACACTGGTACAGGTTAGTCTGTAGACCCGAGATCGTCATAGAGTCTTGTGTGATTCCCATTGTGCTTTGATTTCCACCTTACCACGTCCAAGAGGGCGTGCAAAATGGTGGCTTTTGGGTACAGTCCCGAATCACATGGAGACAATGAGCGATAGGAGGAGTTTTGTCTCTCCCGGTATTGGGAGTTGATGTTGCGCTGTGTTCGATTAGCTATAACTGGAAGTCCCTAGCCAGGGCTGATATGGAGTGCTACTGGTAAGAGTTATCGATAGTTTCTCGACCTGTTATGAGCCTCATATCAACACGACTTATCGGTTACTGGGGTCTGACGTTTACCACCCCTAGACTGGATATGCGACATATCAGATGAAGAGACCGGACTGTACGGTAGTGTTACTGATTGGATTCATAGAAGAATGTACAGGCTTGCTTGTTGATCTTCTGATCACTCAATACCTGGATGGCTGTTACGTTTAGTTGACCGCTTGCAGCTTGTGGGTGTTTGATATCGTCATCACCTACCGCTGGCGTATTGACGATTCTTTAGAGTCCTGCACAGAGGTTTCCTGGCTCAGGCAAAACGGAGTAGGAGCACATATGCGATATGTGCGGGACCGAGAATAATACGATATGAGATACTGTATTCTATTCTCGTGATATGTTATATCGGCCGGGTATATGTGATATAGCCGGGTTATCGGATTAAGTGTTGATTCGATAAATTGGTACATGTTATATCAGTCGGTTATATGCAATATAGCCGGATTGTCGGATCAAGAGTTGATTCGATAATTTAATGTATAATTATATATGTGATATATTACATTACGTTAACTAATATAAGCTCGCTTTATTGATTCATTTTCTCACTGGATAATACATTGATATATGCGATATATGTTAATTGTATTATTTTCTTTTGTTACAAAATATATTATATATGTGATATATAATATTGTAACATGTTGGGGTTACAAATGCAACATGGTTGTTGAGTTTAAACCAAGTTAGGGTTTGGATTAGGGTTAGCTTTTGGATGAGGTTCATGGATGCTTCATAAAGCTTTGACTTTGTCATTTAGCTTTGATATTTTGTGTAGATATTTGTTAACCCAACCCAAACCCTTAACCATAGTTTATTCTCTATATGAGTTAAAGCCTTCATTCTTAACTCATGGTTGCAATTGTAACCATAACAATAATTCATTATTCATCACAAAAGGTTTTGCTTCTTCTTCTTCTTCTTGTTCTTGAAAGAAAACCTTCACTAGGTTTTTGATTTGTGATGATAAATGGTGAGAAATTGAAACAAAAGAGAGCAAAATTCATACTTCATCATCCTCATCTATTCTAGCCACTTAGATTAGGGTGTTCACTTCTCTAATTACTTCATTAGTGAAGTGTAAGCTTGGGTTAGAGATTTTTCAAGGTAGATCATCTTAGATCAAGAAGACTTCAAGCAAGATGCATCATTCACCTCTTGGAGCCTCACGAGAGTCGGAGTTCTTGATGATCACAACGAAGGGACCTCAACACAGAGCTTATGAAGCGAAGGAACGGACTACAAAGGTTGTAATCCTACTCTCTTTACTTCTTTGTATGTGATACAAACTTGTTACCCTAGAAATTCTAGCATGATTCATGGTTTTCTTGCTTTGCACCTCTCTAATTTTTAAAGTGGCATGAGTGATGCTACCAAACCCTAGACTAGGTGCAAGGGAAGCCCAACACAAAGCACGCGGGACTGATTCCAGCCCAGCTCAGAGCCTGCTAGGAAAGCAGAACATCAGTCCTCTGGATCGGTTCCCACTGCGACACCACCCTTGCCTCGGGGGTGTTCGACTGTCTAACCCTAGGACAATCGGCCCTGTGCTACTGGATGGACACCGGCCTATCCTCACCTTCCGGTGGCCCGACGAAGACGAACTTTTCCTTCCATTCATGGATGGAAGAAGGGACGACCACTATCCCTGACCCAGCCGTCCTACCCTTATATTTTTTAAATGAAAGATACACCCAGCTCGGTTCTTCCTTACTGGTACCGGGGTGATTTTTATAACAAAGAAAGGAAAGGAGGATGCTCAAATCAAGGGATCCGATCAATTTTCAGCCGGACCAGAAACCCGAGGAGGATTCCCCACGAATTCGGCGCTGGCTGGCCTGGAGCAAGGTGGAAACAATGAAGCACGGCACAAACTTCAGGCGGAAAGGGCAGACGCATCCCTGCCCGGAATGCTTCTAGGTACAGAGCAATTTCTTTGCCCTGAACCTGGTCTGCCCACTCACCTTCCCTGACCAAACGGAGTGAATAGACGGAGAGGATATGAAATCGAACTTGGATGTCAGAAAGCTCATCCAGACGGTTCAAGACTGAGGGCGCATCGTGGTTGTTCCTGATGCGCGCCTTGGGGGTTCTTGTCTCCCCCCGACGACGTGAGATAAGGGCGACACTCCCCCCGAAAGATGAAGAAGAACAAGAGGAACTCCCTTGGCTATCGGAAGCCGAGGAGGAAGAAGACCCACTGGACTTGACTTCAGAAACTGAAGCCTCATCGCCTGACTCGATCCCTACTACATTAACAGATACTTTGGAGGAAGACATCTAATCTGATTCAAGAAAGAACTTTCCGAGGAAAATTTTAGCTGAAGTTTCGACCTAAGCAGGGGGACGCCGGGCAATCTTCAGGCAATGAGAATCTACTGGGGCAAAGTGTCGGCCATAGGAGAGCCCCTCCTATTTATACACTCCACGAGAAGGCATCCAACGACCCAAATTGGTTCCTGCCAAAACGAAGCTTCGCGCCTAGCAGACATCAGGGCTCCACGTGGCGACCGGCCATTGGATACGTCCCCTCACGGCAGGATTCGGTGACAGCCCCTCACGCCCTCACCACCTAATGGCGGGCACGTGGCACGTAATCCAACCAGCGGGTGAACGAAACGGCGACCCCTCTTTAAAAGCGCAATCATTTCATTGATCCGCTGACATCACCAAAGATATGCGCGGGAACTGAGGCGCTTCGTAAACCGCCACGTGGATCCAGCAACCTGATAGGAGCCGCCGCCAAATGTCGTGTCGCCGTCGGGCAGTCCGTCACCGGGAAATCTTTGGCTGAATCATTAAAAGCTGGGCTTACCACTCTCGGCCCTGACCCATAAATAGATCAGGACGAGAGTGGGGGGCTAATAATGAGGCTCATGAATGAGAATACCTCAGATTACGACACGTGGGAGATGATGTGTCGTCTGCACATACCCTCTGGACCCCTGGAGGCTATGTTGGAGAATCATTGTGATACATTATGAATCTTCCTTGGGACCCCGTAGCGATGTGGTACCCGACTTTTCCGAAAAGCCTTCCCGGAATACCCCCCATATTCACTTAAGCAGCCGGGCATCCTCGGCCTCCTCGCTCGACTCCGAGCATATACAAAGTTGAGCATTCTCGGTCGACTCCGAGCAATCTACCGAGCTGAGACTTCTCGGCTTCCCTGTCCAGCCAGGAGCATGGAGCCCAGGCGCCCCCGTAACGGCTCCGCGTATCTCGCTAGAGAGAGATTTCCGCCGCTCCACGTCCCGCATCCCACGCTGGCACGTTCCGTTAACGAGCGTATCTCGCTATTAATGGGCGTATCCCGTCATCAACGCGAACGTGTCGTAAGGACGTAACTGTCACGAACCGAAGGTACGGAACTTGACTTACACTTAAATTACGAAACGTCTCAAGGCATACGTAATCTAAGTAAGCCAAAGCCCAGAAATCTAAACCATTTAAAGAAATATAGTAAAGGAAAACTTATTTAAAGAAAACGATTTAAACAAATAAGTCGCATTAAACATATTAAAAACATCAAAATTTCCTGAAAATTTCGGCAGAATTTCCTTTGTAAATACTGACGCCCAAACGGGTACAACACAAGAAAATACATATAATCAAGAATAAAGGCATCCCCAAACGGGAGCTAGTTCTTCGCCAAAGATGGAATCACAACCACATGCAATGAATATATCATAATAATGCGAAATAAGTATAAAAGCATAAAAGCATCACATTGGCTCAAGTGAGCATCGACACCCAACCACAAATACAAGTCTCACCGTCTAGTCCAATATATAAGGGTAGATGGAGTATACTAGATACAAATAAAATACAAGGTGGGAGCAAAAGAAAATCCTCCAAGACCCACCTATGAGCAATCTGCAAGCAGAAGAAAACGAAGCGAAATAGAAGGTATACCCGCCGTTACTGTGCTGACGGGTCAGACCTGTAAGATACTGTGGCACAACGGGGGTGAGTTGACAACTCGTGAGTAGTAAGTAACATCTAATAAGGCTATCGTAAGCATGCACGCAATGCGTCACAACCTACGTATATCAATATGATACGATATACTAGCATGAATGCAACATGAATGCATAATCAACGTGAAATCATGATATGTCTGATATGAGAAAATATGTATCTTTAACTTGGTAAAACCATTTGTAAGATAAAACTGGATTATAATCTGTGAAATCGACAGAAATCCGTGTCAAATATTGACACAATATGTTTATCAGTGAAATCGACATAAAAGTACGTGTCAAATATCGACACAATATGTTTATAAGTGAAATCGACAGAAAAGTCCGTGTCGAGCATCGACACAATATCCTCAATATCTCGGGCTCCGTCAGTACGGATCGGCCCATATCATCAAATCACACGACTGTGATCGGTATCCTCCGGATATCCGCCATGCCAGACATCACCGGTAGGTAGTCTTCCCCTGCCAGCCTCATCGTCATCCCCACAAAAACACTTTCGCCCTGAGGTACCATACCGGGCTCACCATGTAACCGAAACGGTTCGTCCTACTTCTCGAACCGGGTCTCGAAAACCAACAGCAATCATGAAAACTCATGGTGGATGACACATACATCATGAGAAAACCACAACTTGCATTTTAATATGATAATAAGTTTTTATAAATTTCTTACGGTTTCTCCAAAATCCAGAAATCTCATAAATATTGAAATCCTCGAGAAGAATCACAACATATAAATATGCCAGTGATGATGGAAATCTATGATACGGTAGTATATACCATACGAAATACGGCCATAAGCTATGCATGAATCATGATACAATGAGATATGTATACATGATTAACAATCCTACGTATCCATTTAATGAGATGAATATGCAGGTATAAATATACGGATCATATACGATGCAAATGCACAAATATATATTCTAAGCAAGTTCTATAGTGTTCGTGACATAGCAATTACCAACGGCGTGTGTGTTCGCATAATTATTGCACGTGCGGCAGGAACCAATGGTAATGGTGCTAGTATTCTATGAGATGATATCACACACACACACACACACACACACATAACGATGCGATATAATGAGATGGCTAACTAGAAAACTACGCATATAATGCAAATACTATAAGTAATACTAAAATATCGGGCGCCTCACGCCATCCATACGATCCCCCATAGATGTATACATCTACTCACCGGGACGCCTCGGCTAATCTGATCCGATATCCGCCCTGTCATTCCGCGCCGCGCCCGACGCCTCTGCATCCGGTCTTAGAATCGCACACAAGCAATTAAAAGGATAAATATACGAATAGTCACGGAACAAACAACACAAGTCAATCACGTGCACTACTAGACGCACACACACTTGGTGCACAAGCGCGCTCGCGAGAACGCTACAAACTACAGCTAGGGTCGCTATACGTGACCACAACCATGTCTAAAACCCAATCACGCATTCACGACTCATTAATTATTATATGAAATAGGTTGTATAACATCAAAACCTCAACTTTAATTCAAATCGATTTATTCCGAAAACCTAGTAAACAACAATTACCATTTTAGTTTAAATCTAGATATTTTAGCAATTCTAACGGCCACAATATTCTCTTAATATCTTAATTTGATCACACACATATTAACTAGATTTTTATTTCACTTATTTCCATTAATCCCAAAAATCTAGTTTGCAAAATTATGTAATTTGGAAAATTTTAAAGTAACAATTTGCAAATTAATAACTAGACTAGATTGTGCATGTCTTAAAATATTAAACTATACATTAAAATCATAATCAAATAATAAAACCCCTAACTTAAACTCAAACCCTCTTCTTGAAATTTCTAACTTCCAATTAAAACCATATTTAAATACCTAATAAACTAGATTAAAGTAATTAGCTAACAATTAAATCTTAGGGTTAGGATTTATACCTCAACAACATGAGATCAAACTTGAATTCTTGGCCTTCCAAATTGCTTTCTTGCCCAAAATTCATGCTAGATTTGGCCAAGGAAAATTGGGTGGAGATTAATTAGGAATTAGTGGGGTTTTATATTGATTTTTGGTAAAATTTTTGTGGATTTTTGAAGTGGGAATGGGGTGAGAAAAATTTGGGGCTGCCTTGGGGTGAGGCTCAACCAAAGCAAGGGAAAGAAAGAAGTGATAGTGTATGTGTGTGTGAGTGTGTAGAAGCATCCCAAATTACTACACCTTTTAAGTCTTTTCAAAAATTATATTATTTTATTTAATTTCCCTCATTAGAATTTTCTCGATTTGTGGAGACAAAATGAGAAAGAGGAAGCATGTTACAATCTTGATTCTAATTTGTCATGGTTTATAATTGTCCAATTAACTCATTCCAATTTATAATTTACACTAAGTTAAAGTATAAACGAAAGCTTATAATAATAGTTGAAATAATTAATTAAGAAAAAATATTTTAGTAAACTAACAATTTATAAGCGACTAAATAAATACCTAATACTAGAAATTTCATAGTTTAAATAGGTGTATTTAAGTCTATATTGAAAAATAATTATATCTTGAATTTTACGGAAAACACAATTTATTTTACCGAATATCGGAAAATTCATCTAAAGGGTTTATTTATTTATTTATTTTTAAAGCGTTACAATCTTCCCCCCTTAAAGAAATTCGGTCCCCGAATTTAAAATCTAACTACGCATTCCCTCTCAGAGATGAGAATATTTCTTCCTCATCTCAACCTCGGCTCCCCACGTAACCTCTTACTGCTCGGCCCACGCCAAAGAACATTTACGGACGGTATGTCTACGGACCTCGGTTTCTTCACTTGTCTAAGATCTAGTTGTTCCTAGCCAGTTAACCTATCTGTCAAACTCTAGTCAATTAGCCAAAATTGAATACAATAATTTTTATAATTTTTGAAATTTTTCAATTTTTATGGATTTTCAAATAAGTATGCAAATGCAAAAATATGTACAAATGAATGCGAAGGAAGAAGACGTACCGAGCATACCGGCAACGGCGCCATTTGATTGGTAGAGATTTTACGTTCAAAAATATTAATTACCGCAATCAGGACGGCGTCGCTTCGCAGCTAGCCGGTGAGTACGGGTCGATCCACAGAGACGGGTAAATTTCTTTAAAGTGTTTTAACGAGTTGATTCTATTTGTAGTTTTGGTTGGTTTATAAAAATCTAAAGACTGGATCTAATTAATCTAATTAAGAATCTTGCTAGGGTTAGGATTAGGAGAAGTTTTGGAAATGAATATTTTTCCTCACCGCTTTCAATACCTTCCTTTTTTAGATCTATTAGGTGTTAAGTTAATTATCAAGAAATTGGATACAAATCTTTTGGGAAGATGTTTCTTCCTCTAAGTTTGTACCCTACCTTTGTTGATAATTATCCTAACCCTCACGGAAAACGCGCGGAACCGGCCCTTTATACTACGGATCATCGTTACCTCGAAGGGTAGGATGCCGCAGGGAGCGGTTGTGCTCGTATGCGTGAGGTTCTATTTCATTAGGTGAAGGTGGCATTGAAAGGGGCGAGAGATTTCATCTCTCAACCCTTTCCCTAAGGCTAACCCTAACAAGCGAGGAGACTACTCGCTCATTAGGGGATGAAAAGACATTATAATTAAAAGAATAAAAATACTTACTAGTTGACGGCTCCCTCCAAACAAGAAGAACAGATCTGAATTTTGCTCTCAGAAAATCTGAATTTTATTGATTGAAAAGAGGCATACAATTTTTAGATCTAAAATTACAATTTATAGGAAACTAAGAAACCTAGGGTTACAGGCTCTCGCACATGCGCAATTACTGATTTGCCCACTTAAAATCACAACACCCACAACAGCGCACCGTCACAGAAAAACTGCGCCGACACGTGCACTAGATGGCCGCGGAACCGCGGCTCAAGGTAGGGTTTGGCCGCGGTTCCGCGGCCAATTAAGGGAGTTGGGCCATGAGACTTTTGGGCTTCTTTCTCTGCTTCTTGGGCTCTGTCTTTTTATATGTATTTTCTCTGTTGGGCTTCTGAGTCTTCTCCAGATTTTTCAGTGAATACTTGTAGCGATCTTTCAACCGTTCACTTGACATTTTGGACCTTGCACTGTTCTTCGACTAGGCTCGACTAGGATCGGTCTACTTGTTGGTCAAAAGTCCCTTTTTCTATTGTTTTGTGTCTTTTTCACTGTATTTGCTCCAGAAACCTGTAACCTGTAATATGCAACAAACGTGCGTCAAGAGTACCTGTTTATTTATAAAAAGGATAAGAATAGGGGAATGATAAATGCAATATTATGGTCTGAACAAATACCCCCAAACTTACCTTTTGCTCGTCCTCGAGCAAACTTATTATTTATTCACTAAAATCCTAACCGCACTTTCGCAGGGAAACGCGATTGCACTGAGCATGTGCAACAAGCCGTTAAACCTCTAGGTGTCCCTAGTAGGAGGAGTGTTGTCTCCTGAGGGTTTTCAGCGGATTACACCCACAAAATCCTATCAACTCGGCCCATTGACTTTTGTTCTCCAATTAGGTCTTCTAATAAGGAATTCTATTATCTTCTACTTGTAAATTATCACCCATATTCTTCACACTTCCTCATCATTTAACTTAAGATTATATATATCCGGCAGATCTACTTAGCTTTCGGCATTTCTTAAGTTTTCCTTCTAGGGTTTTATCTCCACTTAGGAATTTCTATCAACTCTACTAAAGATATAAGTTCTATTCTTCGTTCCTCTCTCTTATCTAAATTCCAATCACATACCCCTACGTGTGTGTATAGATCACCCTTACACTCGAAAATTCAATTCAAGCAATCATGCCCTTGTCCATTGTCCAAAGTACTAATTAGTTGGTGAATTTAAATGAAATTTGCTTACACATCCTTCATGCGACCGTTAATACTTCTTGAGGTACCAACGATCGATTACAAAATGCGCTTGCACTTTGAAGCGTACTTCCTAGTCTTTGCAACACCCAAGGCTTTAGCAGTGACTCCCAAACCAGTTGGTCTAAGGCACTAGGTGATAAGGCACCCTCGCTAAATATTTTTCTATTTTTACAGCCTTAAGTAATTACAAAAACCAGTGTCCATTTTTTTATCTTTTTATTCACACATTTTCATACTAAGGACTTTAGACAAGAGCATTTCAAGGTCTCTTCTACTATTCCAAGTTTCAAGGTGCGTGAATGTGCAATTTGTAGGGTATACATTTTCAGAATTTAGACTTAAGCTAGGAACTATTTTTCAAACTTATACTCTAATAAGAACATCAATACTCTTCCCTCATTTTGACTTAGCCCAAGAAGTGAACCCAAAATTTGCCTATTTCTAAATAAACTACAAAGCATATACTTTCTACCGTTAAACTTTAAGGAATGTTATTTTTGGGGGTTTTAATTCACTAAGTCTAAGATCTAGTTGTTCCTAGCCAGTTAACCTATCTGTCAAACTCTAGTCAATTAGCCAAAATTGAATACAATAATTTTTATAATTTTTGAAATTTTTCAATTTTTATGGATTTTCAAATAAGTATGCAAATGCAAAAATATGTACAAATGAATGCGAAGGAAGAAGACGTACCGAGCATACCGGCAACGGCGCCATTTGATTGGTAGAGATTTTACGTTCAAAAATATTAATTACCGCAATCAGGACGGCGTCGCTTCGCAGCTAGCCGGTGAGTACGGGTCGATCCACAGAGACGGGTAAATTTCTTTAAAGTGTTTTAACGAGTTGATTCTATTTGTAGTTTTGGTTGGTTTATAAAAATCTAAAGACTGGATCTAATTAATCTAATTAAGAATCTTGCTAGGGTTAGGATTAGGAGAAGTTTTGGAAATGAATATTTTTCCTCACCGCTTTCAATACCTTCCTTTTTTAGATCTATTAGGTGTTAAGTTAATTATCAAGAAATTGGATACAAATCTTTTGGGAAGATGTTTCTTCCTCTAAGTTTGTACCCTACCTTTGTTGATAATTATCCTAACCCTCACGGAAAACGCGCGGAACCGGCCCTTTATACTACGGATCATCGTTACCTCGAAGGGTAGGATGCCGCAGGGAGCGGTTGTGCTCGTATGCGTGAGGTTCTATTTCATTAGGTGAAGGTGGCATTGAAAGGGGCGAGAGATTTCATCTCTCAACCCTTTCCCTAAGGCTAACCCTAACAAGCGAGGAGACTACTCGCTCATTAGGGGATGAAAAGACATTATAATTAAAAGAATAAAAATACTTACTAGTTGACGGCTCCCTCCAAACAAGAAGAACAGATCTGAATTTTGCTCTCAGAAAATCTGAATTTTATTGATTGAAAAGAGGCATACAATTTTTAGATCTAAAATTACAATTTATAGGAAACTAAGAAACCTAGGGTTACAGGCTCTCGCACATGCGCAATTACTGATTTGCCCACTTAAAATCACAACACCCACAACAGCGCACCGTCACAGAAAAACTGCGCCGACACGTGCACTAGATGGCCGCGGAACCGCGGCTCAAGGTAGGGTTTGGCCGCGGTTCCGTGGCCAATTAAGGGAGTTGGGCCATGAGACTTTTGGGCTTCTTTCTCTGCTTCTTGGGCTCTGTCTTTTTATATGTATTTTCTCTGTTGGGCTTCTGAGTCTTCTCCAGATTTTTCAGTGAATACTTGTAGCGATCTTTCAACCGTTCACTTGACATTTTGGACCTTGCACTGTTCTTCGACTAGGCTCGACTAGGATCGGTCTACTTGTTGGTCAAAAGTCCCTTTTTCTATTGTTTTGTGTCTTTTTCACTGTATTTGCTCCAGAAACCTGTAACCTGTAATATGCAACAAACGTGCGTCAAGAGTACCTGTTTATTTATAAAAAGGATAAGAATAGGGGAATGATAAATGCAATATTATGGTCTGAACATCGACGTAACTCGAACTGTACTCGACTGTCACAAGGAATCTGCTAATCTGTCGTCGACTGTCTCTGAACTATGCTCAAACAACAAAACCTACCTCCGGGCCTCCAACTCAAAGCATCTGCCCCAACATCCGCCTTACCCGGACTATAAGGAATCTCGCAGTCATAGCCTTTCACTAGCTCTACCCATCGGCGCTGTCTTAAAATTAGATCTCGCTGCTGAAAGATATACTTTAAGCTTCTTGTGATTCATAAATATTTGGCACGACTCGTCTCAAAATCCTAAGTGTAAAAATCACTGCAGCCATCTCTAAATCATGCATGGAATAGTTCTGCCCGTGCTTCTACCGAGAAGTATCGCAATAACCAACAAAACCGCCTGATCCTCAAGGCAAAGATAGCACTAGCACCGTAGTCAAACAAGTTTCCAACTACTGAAAGCTCTGCTTGCACGCCTCGGTCCAAGGAAAAGGAATTCCCTTCAGGGTCAACTCTGTCAACGTTGTAGCTATACGAGAAGAATCCCAACAAGCATCGATAATATTCGGCCAAACCCAAAAATGCTGCGAACCTCCGTCACTGATACCCGTCTGGGCCAATGTTACACGTCCTCGATCTCATTCGGTTCCATACATATACTATCTCTCGTAACTACGGGTCCCAAAAGTCCACACTATCCAACCAAAAAACACACGTGGATAATTTAGCGAATAGCTGGCGCTCCCTCAAAATCTGCAACGAAATCCTCAATTACTGCCCAGGTTCCACTCGGCTCCAAAAGTATACTTAAAATGTCATCAATGAACAAGATAATAACTGGTCAAGAAACAACCTGAATATATGGTTCATCAAGTCCATAAACGCTGATGGGGCATTGGTGAGCTCGAACGACATCACCATGACTCATAACGCCCGTAACGTGTGTGAAAAGCGGTCTTCGGAATATCATCCTCTCGAACCCACAACTGATGGTAATCTGATCGCAAGCCAATCTTCAAGAAATGTCCCGCACAGTAACCCGATTCAACCGACGATAATCATTACATAGACGAAAACGACCGTCCTTCTGACAAACATGACAGGAGCTCCCCAAGCTGACGCACTCGAACGAACAATCCCTTATCCAACAAATCTTGCAACCGATCCTTCAGTTCTTTACGCTCGGCCGGGTCCATCCGATATGGCGGTATAGATAAAGGCTTCGTGCCGGGAATCAAGTCAAAGCAAAACTCAATATCGCGCTCTGGCTACAAACCAAGCAACTTGTCAGGAAAAACATCTTGAAATTCCCTCACAAACGGGACTTGGTTCAACGGGACCTCTACGGCTCTAACATCGCAAACATACGCCAAGAATTCCTGACAACCTTTCCTCAGGAGCTGGCTAACGCGAAGAGGAGAAATCAAATCGGGAAGGGTGATGCTAAGGTCTCCTTGAACAACGAGAACTGGCTCACCCGGGAAACTAAATATGACTGCCTCCTCACAACAGTCCATGGATGCAAAATGCATAACTAACCAATCCATGCCTAAAAGAACTTCGAAGTTCAACAAATCGGGAAGAATCAAATTGACATCAGAATCCTTATCTCCGGTACGAACAAACAAACACCATATCGAGCAACAACAGATTAGCCTTCGGAAGAAAACACCACAAGCGGCTGATTTAGCAAGGACTACTATCGGCTAGACTTCGATTCAAGGTATGTGGATACCATTTCAAACGACACCAGAAGGAATACGTATCGGAAGAAAACACCGAACGAATAACTGTCACAACGGCGTCTATCTAACCGTCTCTGAGCTGACATACCGTTACTAATCCGCTTCGGTCCAGAAACGATTGAAATCTCAGAAATGCGCTCCTTCAACAATCAGGTTGCGTTCATAGCAGCGGCGTAAATCTTAAATTGCTGGGCGCCAATAGCAAGAAATAACTGCATGTACAATCTCCACACAAACCTCTTTATCCATTTCTCTTCAGTGTCCACCAGGTAAGGAGCATATCGGACCGCTGAGTAAACTAAATATTGTACTCAGACACTGTCATCCCTGAAGTCTTACGCAAAGACTCGAAACTACGAGCTCAACATCTCGAACGCTCTTCGGAAGGAAATGGGCAAGAATACAGCTGTAAATTTATCCCAAGTCATAGGAGGTAGATCTGCAGCTCGACCTCTCTCGACTGACTCGCACCACGTCCGAGCAAGAACTTCTAGACGAAAATTCGGAAGCTCAACCCATATCTCATCAGAACATCTTGTGAACGACAATCCAAGCCATCCTGTCGAAGAATGTCTGCGGATCCTCCACCGCATCTGTGCTGGTAAAAGCTAGAGGTTTCAGCCTCGAAAACTCCTGTAAGGAAACGGAAATAATCCCGGTAACAACAGAAACAACTACCTGTGCAGCAGGTACAAACACAGTCCCTGAAATAGGAGGGACATCATCGGCTCTCGGAGCTCGGCTAACCACCACTAACAATCCAATCATCTGTCACAAGTCCTGAATACTCGACTCCAGCCTAGCCATTCGTTCTGGAGAAGGCGGATCACTCTGTCCCTGAGAGATAGGCGTACCGCCCTAATCGGTCCTCGTCTCAAACGAGCCTACTCTAATCTCATCCCCGGCGGCAGCCCTCTGGCCCTCGTAGTCTCCGGAAGCATAGTGGCTGGAACAAGAAACAAGATCGATAGGAATATTGCAATCGAATCAAAGAATTTCCGGAATCAAGGAAGGAAATAAAAGCAAATATATACCCAAAGGTCACTTAGGCAGAGTACCATATTGTAAGTATGCCGCGGAACATATACACATTACGCCACTCTGCTTAAGTCACCTACTCCATCTACCAAGGGTCATCCTACACTCAGAAAGGTAAAACCTATCGCTCTGATACCAACTTTGTCACGACCCGAAAGTACGAAACGCGACTGACACTTAAATTACGAAACGTCTCAAGGCGTACGTAATCTAAGTAAGCCAAAGCCCATAAATCTAAACCATTTAAAGAAATAGACTGAAGGAAAAATTATTTAAAGAAAACGATTTAAACTAAATAAGTCGCATTAAACATATTAAAAACTTCAAAATTTCCTGAAAATTTCGGCAGAGTCTCCTTTGTAAATACTGGCCCCCAAACGGGTACAACAAAAAAAAATACATATAATCAAGAATAAATGCATCCCCAAGCGGGAGCTAGCTCTTCGCCAAAGGTGAAATCACAACCACATGCAATGAATATATCATAATAATGCGAAATAAGTATAAAATCATTAAAGCATCACGTCGGCTCAAGTGAGCATCGACACCCAACCACAAATATAAGTCTCACCGTCTAGTCCAATATAAAAGGGTAGATGGAGTATACTAGATAGAAATAAAATACACGGTGGGAGCAAAAGAAAATCCTCCAAGACCCACCTATGAGAAAGCTGCAAGCCGAAGCAAACGGAGCGGAATAGAAGGTACACCCGCCGCTACTGTGCTGACGGGTCAGACCTGCAAGATACTGTGGCACAACGGGGGTGAGTTGACAACTCGTGAGTAGTAAGTAATATCTAATAAGGCTATCGTAAGCATGTACGCAATGCGTCACAACCTACGTATATCAATATGATACGATGTACTAGCATGAATGCAATATGAATGCATAATCAATGCGAAATCATGATATGTCTGATATGAGAAGATCTGTATCTTTAACTTGGTAAAACCCTTTGTAAAATAAAACTGGATTATAATCAGTGAAATCGACAGAAATCTGTGTCAAATATCGACATAATATGTTTATCAGTGAAATCGACAGAAAAGTACGTGTCAAATATCGACACAATATGTTTATCAGTGAAATCGACAGAAAAGTCCGTGTCGAGCATCGACACAATATCCCTAATATCTCAGGCTCCGTCAGTCTGGATCGGCCCATATCATCAAATCACATGACTACGATCGATATCCTCCGGATATCCGCCGCGCCAGACATCACCGGTAGGTATTCTTCCCCTGCCAGCCTCATCGTCATCCCCACAAAAACACTGTCGTCCCGTAGTACCATACCGGGACCACCATGTATCCGAAACGGTTCATCCTACTCTTCGAATCGGGTCTCGAAAACCAACAGCAATCATGAAAACTCATGGTGAACGACACATACATCACGAGAAAATCACAACTTGCATTTTAATATGATAATAAGTTTTTATAAAATTCTTGCGGTTTTCCCCAAAATCCAGAAATCTCATAAATACTGAAATTCTCGAGAAGAATCACAACATGTAAATATGCCGGTGATGATGGAAATCTATGATACGGTAGTATATACCATACGAAATACGGCCAAAAACTATGCATGAATCATGATGCAATGAGGTATGTATACATGATTAACAATCCTACGTATCCATTTAATGAGATGAATATGCATGTATAAATATACGGATTATATACGATGCAAATGCATAAATATCTATTCTAAGCAAGTTCTATAGAGTTCGTGATATAGCAATTACCAATGGCGTGTGTGTTCGCATAATTAGTGCACGTGCGGCAGAAACCAATGGTAATGGTGCAAATGTCCTATGAGATGATATCACACACACACACACACACACACACACACACACACACACACACACACACACACACATATATATATATATATAACGATGCGATGCAATGAGATGGCTAACTAGGAAACTACGCATATAATGCAAATACTATAAGTAATACTAAACTATCGGGCGCCTCACGCCATCCAGTCGATCCTCCCATAGATGTATACATCTACTCACCGGGACGTCTCGGCTAATCCGATCCGATGTCCGTCTTGTCCTTCCGCGCCGCGTCCGACGTCTCTGCACTCGGTCCTAAAATCGCACACAAGCAATTAAAAGGATAAATATACGAATAGGCGTGGAACAAACGACACAAGTCAATCACGCGCACTACGATACGTGCACCCACTTGGTGCACAAACGCGCTCGCGACAACGCCACAAACTACAGGTAGGGTCGCCATACGTGACCACAACCATGTCTAAAACACAATCGCGCATTCACGACTCATTAATTATTATATGAAATAGGTTGTATAACATCAAGACCTCAACTTTAATTCAAATCGATTTATTCCGAAAACCTAATAAGCAACAATTAACATTTTAGTTTAAATCTAGATATTTTAGCAATTCTAACGGCCACAATATTCACTTAATATTTTCATTAGATCACACACATATTAACTAGATTTTTATCTCACTTATTTCCATTAATCCCAAAAATCTAGTTTGCAAATATATGTAATTTGGAAAATTTTAAAGTAACAATTTGTAAATTAATAACTAGACTAGATTGTGCATGTCTTAAAATGTTAAACTACACATTAAAACCATAATCAAATAATACAAACCCTAACTTAAACTCAAATCCTTTTTTTGAAATTTCTAACTTATAATTAAAACCATATTTAAATACCTAATAAGCTAGATTAAAATAATTAGCTAACAATTAAACCTTAGGGTTACAATTTATACCTCAACAACATGAGATCAAACTTGAAATCTTGGCTTTCCAAATTGCTCTCTTGCCCAAAATGCATGCTAGATTTGGCCAAGGAAAATTGGATGGAGATTAATTAGGAATTAGTGGGGTTTTATATTGATTTTTGGTGAAAATTTTGTGGATTTTTGAAGTGGGAATGGGATGAGAAAAAATTTAGGGCTGCCATGGAGGGAGGCTCGGCCAAAGCAAGGGAAAGAGAGAAGTGAGGGTGTATGTGTGTGTGAGTGTGTAGAAGCATCCCAAATTATTACACCTTTTAAGTCTTTTCAAAAATTATATTATTTTATTTAATTTCCCCCACTAGAATTTTCTAGATTTGTGGAGACAAAATGAGAAAAAGAAAGCATGTTACAATCTTAATTTTAATTTGTCATGGTTCACAATTGTCCAATTAACCCATTCCAATTTATAATTTACACTAAGGTAAAGTATAAATGAAAGCTTATAATAATAATTGAAATAATTAATTAAGGAAAAATATTTTAGTAAACTAACAATTTATAAGTGACTAAATAAATACCAAATACTAGCAATTTCATAATTAAAATAGGTGTATTTAATTCTATGTTGAAAAATAATTATATCTTGAATTTTACGGAAAACACAATTTATTTTACCGAATATCGGAAAATTCATCTAAAAGATTTATTTATTTATTTATTTTTAAAACATTACACACTACTACAAATAAGGATTGCCCCTACGGATTTACCCGTAGGGACAAACCACTGCCCCTACGGATATATCCGTAGGGGCGAAAAAATAATCTGTAGGTGCAAACGCCGTAGATGCAAGTTGAAGCCATGAACTTGCCCCTACGGGCAAAAACATGCCCCTACGGAGTTATGTGTAGGTCCATTTTTATCTACGGATTAGGCCGTAGGGGAAAAAAAGTTATTTTATTTACGGTTATTTTAATTATATTAACTGTACCTACGGAGTTATCCGTAGGGCCAAGTACTATCCCCTACGGATACATGCGTAGGTACATATCCGTAGGGGCAAAATATCAGAAATCCTGATATTTTGCCCCTACGGATATATCCGTAGGGGTCTTTGTTTGCCCCTACGGATATATCCGTAAGGGCAATCCCAACCCCCTGATACTGAGATCAGGGGGGAAATATCAGTTAATGCTGATATTTTGCTCCTACGGTTTAAATCGTAGGGGCAGCATGTGTACCTACGGATTAATCCGTAGGTACACATTATCTATTTTTTTTTTAAAAAAAGGGCTGTCTGATTTTTTCTTGTCCTGTGCACAATAATATATATATCAATAAAATATAAAATTAATCATCACACAACATATATCGCAGTATTCATAATCACATCTCACGCATATAATATACAAAAGAAACCCAAATACTGAATATGATATAAATATAAACCAATATTAATATCAATATCGTTTCAAAATGTAGTACAATATATATGATATAAATAAATACATGTTTCAAAAAATAAGAATAAAAAAGCTACCCTAGCTCGGTCCAGCTCCACCTCTGATAAACGATAGAATAAGGCGTGCCTGCTCCTCGGTCAATAAACCATGCAATTCGGCGCGAGCGGGAGTCTGAGCGTCCTGTGGAGCTGGCGATGTGGTCTGCGCAGCCGCCGTCGAGGTAGTAGCTTGCGGAGCCGAGGCTGCTGGAGTCTGAGCGGGCGGTGGAGCTATAGGAGCTGTCTACGGAACCGCAGCCGATGTAGTGGCTTGCGGAGCCGCAGCCGAAGGAGATGCATGTGGAGGCTCGGCCAATGTACCCTGCCGCGTTTGGACCTAACGTGTGTAAGAAGCGTGTAAGAACTGTGTATTATTCGAATTCGTATCATTATCAAGTTATTTCGAAATCCCATTTGGATATCTAGTTTGGAAAACCGTTGTTTATTTTAATTACATATGTATGTATGATTAATCAAACCTAAGTCTAAAACCAAATAAGCTCAAGCTACGTACTAATTATGGATATGTTGATATCTATAATATGACATGATATTTTACTATAAAGTAGTATACATACCAGCATCTCCTTCAACTCCTGAACGGTGGCCCTCAAGCTCTCCAGTTCCTGCTAGACACGTCGCTCACTGGAGACGGAGGAAGTAACCGCCGGGGTGGAGTCCAACCTCATATGGGCCCTGCTAGGGCCCAGTTCCCGGCCTCTCTCCCAACCTCCGTGGTGCCCTCCGTGTGCGGCGTCCAGAACTGGGGTCAGCAGCTCGGATCGCTCTGTCCGGTAAAATCGATCCCCGAGACCTCGGCCTGCTCAACCACCCGCTCCTACACCCACATTAAGCAGTAAAGTATAAGTATAAAATTTAAACTTGAACCTTCCAAAACTAAAATTTCAAATATGGGTAGAATAAATATTAACACTTACGCAATACTCCTGGGTAGCGACGTCGGGATATCGAAGCTCACCCGTTGCGGGATCTGTCGAGGTGCCGTGGACGGCAAGATATGCGGACAGCACGCTCGGTGTACCACCTTGCGCCACGGTCTGAGCTGTCTGCAATATTAGAAAATAACTCTTAATATTAGAAATATTATAAAATAACTCTTAATATTGCAGAATATCACAAAGGTCGGTCTATTGTAATTTACCGATAACTCCATGGCTCGAGTAATATTCTTCGAGCCACCTGTGTAAGTGGGGCCACCCTTTTTCGCCGACTTCCTGTTCTCTGTATTCTGAGCGGCCTGTTTTTGCACAACGCATTAACATTTAGTTTTCTAATTAAGGAACACAAAAAAACAAATTATATCCTAAACAATGAATTACATTTAAAATACATACCTGTTTGCATTGGGAGTCGAAATATTCGCACAATAGAGGCAATGTCTCTACGTCGACTCTCGCAAACACCGGAGTAGATAGGAGGGCCGCTCTCTCTGCCTCGGGAGTCGCCATCCACAGGGAGTAGCAGTCGGCCTTCAGCTCATTCCTATTATATCGGACCTTGGTCTGCATGTTCTTCATCAGGCCATTGTACAGAGCATGAAGGTTGAGCACCCTCCCAGGGTGATCAGGGTCGGGTACAGGCTGAAAAACGTAATCCGACTGAAAATACAAAAAAAACATTGTTATTAGATTGCAAGTGTTAATAATAAATATATTGGATAAATCAAATGAAAATATATATTAATACGTACCCGAGCCTGATCAAAGAAGAGGGCGAATGAGCGCCGGTGCTGCTCGCCCCACTCAACATGAAGTGGATAGTTCTTCACGGGCCGGCTCTCGTCCCCTATATACCGGCCGAACCTCTCGGCATGAGGACCGGTATAGCGATAGTCAAGGGTAAAAAAGAGGGGGAATGCTTCCTCCCCCCTAGCTCTGTCAGGCCTCAGCCTATGGGACTGATTCGGGCCTCAAGTCTCCCTCTGGGGATGGAGAGGCCCTGCGTCTGCAAGAAATATCAAGACAATCAATATTAAGACAAAGTTGTATTAAGAAATCAAGCTTAAACGAAAATTGAAGTGTGATATATACCTCCGGTGACTATCGCACGAGCCTGGGCCCGGGCAGCAGCACGAGCGGGACGATAGTTCCTCCGGTGAGGAACAACCGGGGTCCCGGATGCGGACGCATCCCCTCCAACTAGAAAATAAACATTGACGCTAAATTTCCATGAAGTTCATATTTATTCTATAGAGCATATGTAAAATGAATAAATATTTTATATTTATTCATACTAACCTGCAGACGATGCGGATGGTATGGAAGCGGCAGGAGTGGCCCCTGCGGAAGATGTGGACGCACCACCTATAATTAGACAATTAAAAATAGATTAAATAAGTAATTGCAAAAAGAATGTGTAGATCAATAATATAACGTTCTAAATCAATATGCATGCACTATAGGATATATAAACATACCCGCAGGTGCGGTGGTGTCACTACCTACAGCTAGACAATATACATACACTATAAATCAATATACATGCACTATATGATATAGCATTATAAATCAATATACATGCACTGTAAAAATTGCTAAGTAAGAGTAAAAGGAATGTGTGTATATTTATGATATAGCATTATAAATCAATATACATGCACTATATGATATATAAATATACTTGGAGGAGCGGGAGTGGCCTCTGTCCCAGATGTGGACGCATCACTAACAACTAGACAATCAAACATTGACAATATAAGTAATTTTGACATAAACAGGAATGAATATCTGTAATATTACATTCAAAATGGATATGCGTGCAGTATACCTGGAGGTGTGGCAAAATCCACACGGAAGGAGGCATCCGAAGGGGTCTCCGATCTGGGTGCAAGACCGGCCCTCTGAAGCTCCCTACGAAGCTCTCCGGGCGGCAGAACCGCTCTGCCTCTGCCTCTGCCTCTGCCGCGGCTGGAGCTCCTGCCTCCCCTCGCTGCTCCCGAAATCGTCATCAAATCTAGATAAACGGTTCGTGGACGCATTAGACAATCATTAAAAGTATTGACTATATATGTATAGAGCGTAAAATGTGAAGTAATAATATAATATTACTGATAACCTTTTTCATTTCGTGGGCGCATTATACATATCTACTTGGATTTCATCGTCGATGTCATTTCTAACCCACGTAACTTCATCGTCGATGTTATTTCTAACCCACGTAACCTTTTTCGTTTTGTGGACATATTATACATATCTACTAAGTGGCGCTTTTAGTTTCATATATGAGTATCGATGGGAATATGAAGGTTTCATATTATTATCGAGTATCATATATTGGTTTTAACTTGAACATCTCGAATCGCTCTCTAATTATGCGTTTGTTGTGTATTCTTGTTGTATGTGTGTGTTCCGGTTGTCGGGGGTAGGCTTCTATCCCATTAAGAATGTATAGAGCGAACACCCATCACTTGTGCTTTCAACCGTTTCGAGTAAATTTCGGCAGCACCTACCCGCTGTTCTCCGAGTACATTGTAATAGAATAGATAATCATTTCAAAGCTGTGAAACAACGTTGAAATGAACATCTAATCTATCTTTGTATACGGAGAACCAGTGGAAAGGTACCGACGAAATATCTCGAAACGGATGAAAACACAAGTGAATGAAGGCGTTAGCTTTATACATTCTTAACTTGTCCACACGGGACAAATCTATGGGTTACCATACGATTGAATTTTCTCGTCGCGTAGACTATACGACGGTTGTTAGTATCGAGCTATACCGTCCGATATTTAACAACCTTCGTATAGTTCTATGTCATGACGAACATCACACGTATGTTAACCGATAGACGGGGACTAAGTGGCGCTTTTAGTTTCATATATGAGTATCGATGGGAATATAAAGGTTTCATATTATCATCGAGTATCATATATTGGTTTTAATCTGAACATCTCGAATCGCTCTCTAATTATGCGTTTTTTGTGTATTCTTGTTGTATGTGTGTGTTCCGGCTGTCGGGGGTAGGCTTCTATCCCATTAAGAATGTATAGAGCGAACACTCATCACTTGTGCTTTCAACCGTTTCGAGTAAATTTCGGCACCACCTACCCGCTGTTCTCCGAGTACACTGTAATAGAATAGATAATCATTTCAAAACTATGAAACAACGTTGAAATGAACATCTAATCTATCTTTGTACACGGAGAACCAGCGGAAAGGTACCGACGAAATATCTCGAAACGGATGAAAACACAACTGAATGAAGGTGTTTGCTTTATACATTCTTAACTTGTCCACACGGGACAAATCTATGGGTTAGCATACGATTGAATTTTCTCGTCGCGTAGACTATACGACGGTTTTTAGTATCGAGCTATACCGTCCGATATTTAACAACCTTCGTATAGTTCTATGTCACGACGAATATCGCACGTATGTTACCCGATAGACGGGGACTAAGTGGCGCTTTTAGTTTCATATATGAGTATCGATGAGAATATGAAGGTTTCATATTATTATCGAGTATCATATATTGGTTTTAACCAGAACATCTCAAATCACTCTCTAATTATGCGTTTGTTGTGCATTCGTGTTTGTTCCCCCAATCTGAGCAAGGCTCATTTGAATTTTGAAAATTCAAATTTTCTGAAGCAACGCTTCGAATTTCGTGCGTTGCGCAATGCGCAAGCGGTCCGCTGCGCGACACGTGTCTGCGCAGTTGCGCAAGTTCACCGCTGCGCGACACGTGTCTGCGCAGCTGCGCAAGCGCTGTTGCGCAAGTGCACACCTGCGCGACACGTGTCTGCGCAGCTGCGCAAGCACAATTGCGCAAGTGCACCGCTGCGCGACACGTGTCGCACGCTGGTGAGTTGCGCAGCAACCGAATGAAAATTTAATGAAATCTTTTCTGTTCTTTCCAAAACCAGAAGATTTTCTTCTGCCTTTGGATCAAAGATCCAGCGGTGGGAAAATTCCCAAAATCACTCAGAAAAGATCTTGTTAACAAATCCAACAAATTTGTAAGCACTATAAATAGGACCCCAGACCTCATTTGATCATCATCAACATCAGAAAGAAAACAGAGAGAATTCTTGAAGAAACTTTGGAAGAACAAAAAAAAAAGGTAAAACCTTTTAAAAGAGAAAAATCTCTAAAGTATAGATCATTGATCTAAAAATCATTAATCTTCAATGAACAAATAAATAAAATAAAAATAAATAAATAAAAATAGTGCCTTGCACTTGTTATGAACCCTTGGTTCTGTGAAATCAGGGAAAACAGGAAGAAAAACTTGTTTTCCTTTGATCCAAATTTAGATCAAAAGTGCTATGCACTTTTGCTCTTAAATCTGAAAAATTCTTGATGTTCTGCACAAATGCAACCCATTATTTAAAAGGGCCTGGCCCAAATCAAATTGCAAAATAATAAAGGGGCAGAGCCCTGTTTGGATTGATTTTCTAGTCGGGCAAAGCCCAAAATAAATAAAAAATTTTTGGACTTAACGTGTCTGGATTGATTTTCTAGTCGGGCAAGTGCACAACTGCGCGAGCACTATTGCGCAAGCCTTCCACTGCGCGACACGTGTCACCTCCACGAGCGCTTGCGCTATTTAATTGCGCAAAGCACCTGACAAGCCGTGTGGGGCACTGTCAGAGTATTAAATGCAATGCATTATTAAGGGGCAGAGCCCAATCAAAGGTCAAATGGACCAAATAGAAGTATTGCACATTATTTTAAAAAAAGGCAGAGCCTAATCAAAAAGTCTAAACAGACCAAAAATAATGCTATGCATTGTTTAAAGGGCAGAGCCCAATTGAGAGGTCCAATAGACCAAAAACAATGCTCTGCATTATTCTAAAAAGGGCAGAGCCCAGTCAATGGCCTGAAGTAATGCTATGCATTATTCTAAAAAGAGGGAAAGCCCAAACAAAGGCCTAATAGGCCAAATGCAAACAAAATGTGAACATTTTCAACTGGACTTAGCCCAATTCTGGCCGTAAGTCCTTAAATTAAATTGACTGAGCACAGCTGCTCTCCTAAATCAATTCACGACCGGTTCGAGGGTACATCTCCGAACTCCTTTGACATCCCTCGTTGTAATTCCTCAACGACGTCAAAGAGGTGACGGGTCCCAATGACCACACATCCAAATGGACTGCGGGGTCCTTAAACTCGTGGACAGAAACGTCCCTAAACTAATATCGGACCGAAACGTCCCTAAACCAATGACGGACCACTACGTCCTTAAACTGGCGACGGACCGAGACGTCCCTATACTAATAATGGACCGAAACGTCCCTAAACTAATATCGGACCGAAACGTCCCTAAACCAATGACGGACCACTACGTCCTTAAACTGGCGACGGACCGAGACGTCCTTAAACTAATAATGGACCGAAACGTCCCTAAACTAATATCGGACCGAAACGTCCCTAAACTAATGACGGACCACTACGTCCTTAAACTGGCGACGGACCGAGACGTCCTTAAACTAATAATGGACCGAAACGTCCCTAAACTAATATCGGACCGAAACGTCCCTAAACTAATGACGGACCACTACGTCCTTAACTTGGCGACGGACCGAGACGTCCTTAAACTAATAATGGACCGAAACGTCCCTAAACTAATATCGGACCGAAACGTCCCTAAACTAATGACGGACCACTACGTCCTTAAACTGGCGACGGACCGAGACGTCCTTAAACTAATAATGGACCGAAACGTCCCTAAACTAATATCGGACCGAAACGTCCCTAAACTAATGACGGACCACTACGTCCTTAAACTGGCGACGGACCGAAACGTCCCTAAACTAATATCGGACCGAGACATCCCTAAACTAATATCGGACCGAAACGTCCCTAAACTAACGATGGACCACTACGTCCTTAAACTGGTATCGGACCGAAACGTCCCTAAACTAACATTGGACCACTACGTCCCTAAATTGGAACAATAGAGCCAATTGCTCTTTTGCCGGATCTAAACGGTCCCGCCTAAGTTGATCTTAGCCCTAAATGCGGTTAATGTGTCCTTAGATATTCAAATGAACAATAAAACTCCAAATCAACTTTGGTTCAAGGGTACATCTCTGAACTCATCTGACGCCTGTCGTTGTAATCCCTCAACGACGTCAGAGAGGTGACGAGTCCCGGCGGCCAGATAATTAAATCAATCACTACGTCAAGTCAAATCTCAGTCCAAAACAGGACTAACGTATCCTTGACGAACGTTTAAGTTGATCTTAACCGCAACGCGACTAATGCATCCTTAAACGAAAAACACCAAACCCAAATCTAAGTAAATACGGATTTGGACTAATCCACGTCCTACGGGCGACGGCATTACTCAGTCTCCGTATACAATCCACGGGCAACCACAAACAAAACAAACACACACGACACGAAGTGAAATTCTGGAGAAGGAGAAAGTTGTTACCGTGATGCGGTAGCGTAATTAACTGCAGGGGCTTGCGCCTGCAGGGAAGAGCGTCCCCACAATCAAAAAACCCCTCACCCTGAGGGGGAATCTGACGAAGTCTGCTACATCGGCCGCATCCGTCTAAACCTCCGATCCACGGTGCCATAAATCAACTTGGTATCTTCGGAGAGATAGACGGATAAAACCAAATAGCATCTGCCCCGAATCCCAGCGCCAGGACATAGCAGTCCTGTGCGCCGCCTTTCGGAGGGGAACAGATTCTGGCACGCCCGGTGGGACCTTTTCCTCTTTCCACTCCACACTTCGTGTGTCGTCTTCGCGAACCAATCGCGGTTTGTTAAGTGGTTGCCTACGGATTTCAAGTTGCTGAGATTTGGTCTTTTGTCTGGTGCAGAACTCAAGCATCCATGGATTCTCACTGCATCAAATGCGCGAAGCACCACTGCAACGGACGCTCCACCTCACCGAGAGGTGTAACATATGGGCCCCAAGCGGCCTCCTTCCTCGCTTTACCGGTTGAACAGGTGACCCAGGCCACCACCGGCCTGTTTTTCGGGACCATGGTCCCACCTACAAGCTTCTCTATGCCGATATCCGCACCGGAAGCGAACAAGAAGTCGGTGTTCGACCGGCTCACTGCTACCACGACCCCTGTCAACGGGTCGCCCGCTACTAAGCCGACAGCCTCCGTTTTTACCAGGCTAGGTCAGAACTATAAAGTGGTCGTCCCAAAGAGGGCAACGGCCGCTGCTTTGGAAGTCGTTGAAGCGGCTTCTCCCATCATAGAGTCGGTCTTCACAAGATTGACGGTTCCCACTCCTCCCCCAGCTGGTCAAAAAGCATCAGTTTTCGATAGGCTGACATCGGCAGTTACCCCACACTCAAACAGGGGGCAACAAGAAACCATCTCGATTTCCGAGCCAGTCCCAACGGCTCGTCGGGCGAGACGTCGTCATTGGCGACGAGTAAGAAAAGCAGGGGGCAATTCTCCCTCAGGGCTAACCCCACCTGCTCCAGTGGTGGAGGTCAACGCTGCTGTTCCAACTGGGAACAGCTTTGAATTGCTGAGGAAGGTGAGAAAGAACTCTCCAATTGCTACATTGAAAAGATCTCCTCCGCCTAGGGAAAAAGCTCCGGAGACAAAGCAGGAACAGCCCTCTCAGCGGCTGTCGTCAAAAATTTATAAAGTTTGGCGGAGGGTTCAAGACTCCGTGATTGACTCAGACCACTTTCGTCACCAGAAAAAGGCAAAGGTGGAAAAGAACAAAAACCGCCCCATTAAACAGCAGGGGGCAACAAATGTTAGGATGCCCACTTCAACGGCTCCTTCAACCTCAATGGTACACAAAAGAAAAAGGCCAGAGAAAGCTCCTGTGACACTGACAAAGTTTAAGAGCGGTGAACCTAAACGCCCCAAGCCAGAGGGCATAACAGTTCATACGGTTTATATGGCTTCTGGAAAGGAAGAAAGTCGTACTTCTACGGGTCACCGACCACTTACCCGATCAGTGACCAAGGCTCAGGAGCAGCAACAAAAGCTCCAGGAGATGATGACTACAATGGCTGCACTCACGGAGCCAAAAGAGAATCCTGGGACGTCCTTAGACGAACGCCAAGAGGAAGAGACCGACGCCGAGTTCCTCCGCCGAGTACTGGAAAAGAGAGACAAAGAGGCTGCTGAACAAGCAGCCAATATACAGCGTATGGGCCTCCTCTTCCAGGACATGATAGGGATGATGATACAACCAGATCCCCCAACTGAAGAACCCCCGATCGTCCTTGGAGATGATAGGGGAGAGACATCAAACCCTCAGCCCGTTCTATCAACAGCTAAAGAGGATACAATCTCTAAGACTGATCTGGACGAATACATAGCCCAGCAAATAAGGGTTCATCATGCGGCAGAAGCAGCCGGACACGTCGTGAAAACGGGGCGACCATATCCAGGCTGGTATGACCAAATCAGGTACCCGCCGGGCTACACAATCCCCAAGTTTCATGTCTACAAAGGGACCGGCAATCCCCATCAACATGTGGCCCAATTCAGGGCTCTTTGTGGTAATACCGGCGGCGACGACAAGCTTTTGCTTCGCCAGTTTGTTGGAAGCTTATCAGATATGGCGTTTGAATGGTATTCTGAGCTTCCCAACGACTCTATAAAAACCTTTGCGGAGATAGAGCTACTCTTCACCCAACGCTTTGCAAGTGCCAGTGAGCGTACCCCGATGACAGCACTGATCAATGCCAGGGTAAAACCCGGCGAGACATGGGTTCAGTACGCTATACGGTGGCGTAATCTATGGTCGAAGTGCGAACAGCGCATAGAAGAAGCCCCGGCGGTGGGAATGTTTGTTAGAACCCTTGATCCACAAGCAACCATCTCACAGTTCATGATGTTCTTCAAGCCGACTTCCTTCCAGGCTTTGATCGACAAATTAGCGCAGATAGACCAGATGGGCCATAAACCCCCTCTCCCGAAACCAGACTCCCGAAACGATAAAGGAAAGGGAAAAGCGATCATTGTCGCTAATGCCCAACAACAACCGAGCGACTCGAAGCCGGTCGCTCGTCCAAACAATACACGCCCATACGTACCCCTTGAGGACAGGATGGGACGCCCTTACTCTTTCCCCCGTGATAAAACGAGGAGGCTATTCGAGCTGGCGCTGCGCAACAGACTCATAAATCTGCCAGATCTGAAACGTCCGTTGCAACCGAACGACGCCAACGAGCCCAATTACTGCCCTTATCATCGAGTGCTAGGCCATCCGATTGAGGATTGCTACGTTTTCAAGAATTGGCTTGAGAACCAGTACCGTCAGGGCAAATTTGCGCTATCTGACAAATGGAAGGTGAATCCTCCGCAGCCCCACACCTCTAAGGGGACGAATACGCCGGGGGCAACATGCTCCGTTATTGAAGAAACTCCCTGGGAGGTTGTATTATCAGCCAAAACGAGGAGAATGCTAAATGATCTTCAGACCTGTCCAGCGATCAAGTGGAAGAACCCCTTGGAACCGCAGGTTATTGAGAGGATGTTGAAGCCACGACCGACTCCGAAGACCGATGGTGGTAGTTCAAGCGCTCATAGTCAGCCGTCAAAATCTTCGAAAAAGAAGAAGAAGAAATCTAAGAAGCCCGTGAAGCCTGGCGACAAGCGCACGGACCTACAAAAGCAGATCGACGCGCTGGATGAATATAACCAAAAGGCGCGAACTCCCATTACACTCCAAGATTTTCTTGATCACGTCTTTCAAAAGGAAGATGAGGGAGAGAGTTCATCGGACGAATCCGAGGAGTATGTGGCGAGCTGTCATATGATCTCTCATTCGGTCACGAATGATGAAGAGACCTCTGGCACTGAAACGCTGGGGGCAAATGCCGAATCAGGAGCCCCAGGGTTACCAGTTGAAATGATTAGCGCGTTTCTTAATGAAGCTCGGTTGAAAAGCAAGACTGATCGAGAACGCGAGGCGGCTATATTCGAAAGGGCCAAGCGTCAGCGACTTGAGGAAGGAGCTGAAATGATCCCGCTGGAGCAAAATGCCTCCACCGCTGACAAAAGCCAATTCAAGATAAAAAAGAGGTTTGCTAAGGCCATATCAATGGGCATGAAGCTACCATCCTCTGAAGGAAAAATTACTGGTGCGGTAGAAAGGCACCCCTCTTATTGCTTATATCATCAGAAGGTCTCGCATCCTACACAAGAGTGCAAGGCTTTCAATGGATGGTGGCAAGGATACGTCGCTAATCGACAACGCTTTAAACGGGAAAAACGTAAAATTCGTCGGGAGCAAAGAAACACGACCAAAGAGCTTGAAAGAACTGCCAACAATTGTCACATGGTTAACATTGCCGGGTCACAAGTGCCTACATTTAGGAGCGACTCTGAAGAGGAACTAGAACTTGGCCCCCTCTTCAAAGAATCCACTTCGGGAAAAGAAGAAGAACCGAAGGCCTGCGAGAATATACAGCTGCGCAATCGAACATTACCCGAAAAGAACCTCGGACCCTTGAACAGAAAAGACAAAGGGAAAGAGAAGGTCTCTGAAGATGTCTCCTTGGATGACCGAGTCGCAGAAGAGTTAACCGCCAAGAATCCCCCAAAGAGGAATAAAGTAGATTACAATGTCTTAGCGCATCTGAGGAAGTTACCCTCACAACTCAGCATTCTCGATGCCCTATTACTATCAAAAGAGGCAAGGGATTCTTTGATTAAGGCCCTGCAAGATCCGGACCAGTTCCAAGCCTTCCTAGCCGAACAAAAGATGAAGGATGAATTGGAAGAGGTGCACACAGCCGACGTTGCTTTTAGTGATGAAGACCTTCTCCTCGGGACGTGTGAACACAATCGCCCCCTTTATGTCTCAGGATACTGCCATGACATAAAGATAGGTAAAATCTTGGTCGATAACGGATCGTCTGTTAATTTACTCAATGTGCGAGTGTTAAAGGAGATTTGCATGAGTGTCCAACATCTCGTCCGAGACAAAATCACCATCTCCGGCTTCGACTCTCAATCCTCAAAGACTCTTGGATCTGTGATATTGACGCTACGCTTCGGGTTGCTCGTCACAGACATCAAATTCCATGTTATAGACGCCAAGACGTGCTACAATGCTCTGCTCGGCCGACCATGGCTACACGAGTACAATATCATCCCTTCTACACAGCATCAGTGCATGAAGTATTCTAGGGATGGCCTTGAGTACACTGTGGCGGGAGAGTTGAATCCGTTTTCCGTGAACGAAGTTCGCAAGTATGAAGATGCAAAGTACTTCTTACCGAGTTTCGAAGACACGGAAAGGTGTCACAAACCGGAGAACAAAACTAACGCTACCATCCCTGTCTTCGGCAGTGACACCGAGGAGGAGGAGGATATAATTTATTCAGGTCCATCCCAATCCACCAGGCCAGGACCATCCGTTCCTTCACTAATCTTCGGCAGTGATTCAGAGGATGAAGTTCATGCTGTATTCCCTGCTCGGCCTGCAATACGGGTTTCCGCTGATGAAGAGCGAAGTCTGCAGATAACCATGGTGCCGCTTAAACATTACAAAGAACTGGATGCACTCAACGCCAACAGCGTAGAAGAATTGCACACATTCTATATTCCTCCCGGACGAAAAGGCGAGAAGGCAATCCTATTCTACCGTTCTGAAGAAAACAAGGTGGAAAAAGAAATTTGGCATGGCGCGGATCCCACGCTCGACGGGCTTCAGCCTATCCGTCTTCCCAGATATTATACCGAAGGTTTGAAGAAACTGCTGAAACGCCAGGGGATGTCCTTCACACAGACCGTTAGAAAAGCCAAATTCTATAACAAGGTCTGGAACGTTCCCGGGACTCAATGCAAGCTACCTAACGGGAGAACGGAAACAAAAGGGCTTGGGTACATCCAGCCAAAGAAACGGGAGCTAGTAAACAGCTGTTATGCCATGTATGACTTCGATGAAGAGGCGGACGCTCAATGGGAGGACGCTAATCCTGGATCAGCAAAAGTTCCTGATACAAAACCGCCCAGTCCATCGTCTGAAGACCAGATGAGCAAACTTATAAAGGATGCGAGTCAAAAAGCTCGAGATGATCACCATCGTGAAATGGCAATCTATGAGAAAGCCAAGACACAGCGTCTCCTTCAACAGGCAGTAAAGAACGAAGGTGCTGCCCCACGTCAGCCTGCTACAAAAAGGGGTCGACGCGAAAGCAAAAACAAGTCGAAGGGCCGAAAAGGTGCTCGACAATCACAAAGCAGAGCTAAGAAGCCACGCATCCGAGAGTCGAGCGTTATTGACTTAGCCCTCATGAAGAAAATGGGTCGAGCATACTCGTTTCCTCGGAACAAAACAAGGAAAATACTTGATCTTGCTCTAAAACATCAAATGCTTACCCTGCCAGAGTCTAAACACCCTGAGCAAGCGGGCGAAGTCTCCAACCCAAATTATTGCTCTTACCATCGAGTAGTAGGGCATCCGCTTGAAGATTGCTTCACCTTTAAGAATTGGGTTGAGGACCAATATCAGCTTGGCAAGTTCGCGTTGTCTGACAACTGGAGGGTAGCACCGCCGCAAAAGCACGAACCCGAAAACACAAGGATAGAACCAACTCCGCATTGGGGTTGGCAGAAGATTCGCACTTGCCACGTGATAACAATATTAAAAGAAGAGTCCGAGGACATGAACAGCCTTCCTCGGTGCTTTGAAAACAGCAACGATGAGGTAATCTCAGAATTTCCCCCAGCTCCAAAAGAACTAGAGGATGGAATACATACTACTGCAGATAACCTCAGGAAAATCGAGTTGGGGACGGCAAATGATCCGCGACCGACATTCGTCAGCGAGCTGCTGTCTGAAGAGAGGGTGGCTGCGTTAAAAGACGTCCTTGTGCAGCATAAAGATTGCTTCGCATGGAACTATTCCGAGATTCCGGGACTAGATCCAGAAGTTGCTGTACATAGACTAGCAATATCCCCAAACGTCAAACCAGTCAAACAGGCACCGAGAAGAATGCGGCTCGAGCTCGAAATGAGCATCAATGCCGAAGTCAAAAAGCTGATAGACTCTGGCTTTATCCAGGAAGTTCAATACCCTGAATGGATCGCCAACATAGTCCAAGTGATGAAGAAAAATGGGACAGTGCGCATATGCGTAAACTTCCGGGATCTTAATAAAGCTTGCCCGAAGGATGATTTCCCAGTGCCAGTCACTGAACTAATGATAGACAATACATCCACTCATGAGGTTTTCTCCTTCATGGACGGCTCATCGGGGTATAACCAGATAAAAATGCATCCAGAAGACCAGAAGCACACAGCTTTCAGGACCCCTCTTGGTATATTTTGTTATAAAGTAATGCCCTTCGGTTTGAAGAACGCCGGTGCTACTTATCAGAGGGCCATGACAAAGATCTTCGACGACCTTATACACGAAATCGTCGAATGCTATATCGACGATCTCGTGGTTAAAAGCAAATCATACGAGGAACATCTCGAGCATCTGAAGACTGTATTTCAACGCCTTCGGCAGTACAACTTGAAGATGAATCCTCTTAAATGTGCGTTCGGGGTTTGCTCGGGCAAGTTCCAGGGATTCGTTGTTCGACACCGAGGTATTGAAATAGATCCATCAAAGATTAAAGCGATCATGGAAATGCCTCCGCCGAGGACTCTCAAACAGCTGCGGTCTCTCCAAGGGAAACTCGCATACATACGGCGATTTATAGCCAACCTTTCAGGAAAGTGCCGTCCTTATAGTCACCTGATGAAGAAGGGAACCCCATTCGTTTGGGATCAAAAATGCCAAGGCGCACTGGACGAGATCAAGCAATACCTGCAGAACCCGCCGGTGTTGGCTGCCCCGGTTAAGGGGAAGCCTCTCATTCTTTATACAACCGCCCTCGAAGGTTCCTTAGGCGCATTATGGGCGCAAGAGAACGATCAAGGGAAAGAAAGAGCACTCTACTACTTAAGTCGAGTTCTGCTGGGGGCAGAAAGCAACTACTCTCCCATTGAAAAACACTGCCTGGCGTTGATCTTCGCAATAACAAAGCTTAGACATTACGCATTAGCACAAGAAGTCCATCTCATTTCAAAAGTGGACCCTCTCAAATATTTAATGTCAAAAGCCATCCTGACAGGACGACTCGCTAAATGGGCTCTGCTCTTAATGGAGTTCTCGATAACATATCGACCCCTCAAGGCAGTAAAGGGTCAGGCCATAGCCGACTTCCTTGCTGAGCACCCGATACCTGCCGATTCTCCTCTGAATTGCGATTTGCCAGACAAACATGCGTTTGACGCAATCGACAGTGGTGATAGCCGGTGGGAGCTTTATTTCGATGGGGCGTCTTCCATGAAAAAGCACAAACAAAATACGTCAATGACCAAATCGGGAGTAGGCCTTATCTTCGTAACCCCACAAGGAGGAATAATGCGCTTCGCCTTCTCCTTAACAGAGCCGAGAACGAATAACGAAGCTGAATACGAAGCTTTGATAGCAGGCTTGGAGATCGCCATTAATATGGGAATCGAAAGCCTCCTCATATATGGGGACTCCCAGCTAGTCGTCAGTCAAGTGAACGGCGACTACCAAACATGCAAACCGGAATTGATAAAATACGGTGAAAAGGTGCAGCAACTGCTAACCCAAATTCCCTCCTATATTTTGGAAAGCATACCGCGCGCGGAAAACAGCAAAGCGGACGCACTGGCCAAACTTGCTAAAGAATTGGCTGACGAGAACCTCGATGACGTTAGAATCGTGGTACAAAGCCGTCGAGTGCTCGCCCCGGCAGAAATACCTCCGGAATTATATAAGGAAAAGGGAGCGACTGAGCAGACGACTCTACAAATAAAAGACCATGAGAAGGCCGAAGACTGGAGAGAAGTCTTCATAGATTACTTCAAGTTTCACCGAATGCCTGAAGAAGCGTCCATAAGGCATCAGCTCGTGAAACGAGCTCTGTCCTTCGCCTTCGTCAACGATACTCTATACAAGAGGTCATTTGATTCTCTGTGGCTGAGATGCCTAGGACCTGACGAAGCGAGAAAGGTCGTCCAAGAAGTTCACGACGGACTCTGCGGTTCCCATCAAGCAGGCCCTAAGATGAAGTTGAAGATCAAACGGATGGGCTACTATTGGCCCACGATGATCCAGGATTGCCTTGAATACACGAGACAATGTCATTCATGCCAAATTCATGGGGACTTCATCCATCAGCATCCCAATCCACTGCATCCAACAATGGCTAGCTGGCCTTTCGAAATGTGGGGGACTGATATAGTTGGCCCCATCGAACCAGCATCGTCTAAGGGACATCGTTTCATCCTAGCGACGACTGACTACTTCTCCAAATGGGCAGAGGCGGTACCGTTGAGGGAAGTGAAGACGGAGAACATCCTCCATTTCTTCAAAACGCATGTCATATACCGGTTCGGAACCCCAAGAAGGATCATCTCTGATAATGGGCCAGCCTACCGAAGTCATAAAATTAGCCGCTTCGCACAGCAGCACAATATAGACTGGAGATACTCCTCAGTTTATAATCCGCGAGCTAATGGACTAGCTGAAGCCTTCAACAAGACATTGACGAAAATCATAAAGAAAACAGTGTCCCGAAATAAGAAAGATTGGCACGAAAGATTGCAAGAGGCTCTTTGGGCGTATCGAACTACGTTTAAAACGGCCACAAACACAACGCCATACGCGTTGGTATTTGGGACGGAAGCGGTACTCTCTCTCGAGATAGAATTACCTTCTCTACGAGTGGCAGTCCACTACGAGCTGACGGACGAAGAAAATGCTCACCTTCGGTTTGAAGAGCTTGACGCCCTTGATGAAATCCGGCTCATAGCGCAGCAAAATCTAGAAGCGTATAAAGCAAAGATGACGCGCTCATATGAAAGATTGACCCGACCGAGGACATTCCGCCAAGGCGAACTCGTCCTAGTGTTCAAAAGGCCGATGATCCCCAATCGCGCCAAGCGGGGAAAATTCGAGCCAAACTATGAAGGCCCGTATATCGTAGACAAAGTTTACCAGGGTGGGGCCTATCTACTCATGGACATGCACGGTGAAAGGCCTTTCAGGCCAATAAACGGTCGCTTCCTAAAGAAATACTATGCTTAATGAGTCACAGCCTAGGTCAATGATGGATGACAACGACTAAGTCCGCTCGCTATCTTCCTAGGCTCAAGCTTCATAAAGAATAGCCAACCTTCTCAACAATGGACCGAAATGTCCTTAAACTAATAGCGGACCGAAAAGTCCTTAAACTACTACCGCAGCATCCTTAGGCTGACGGGATAAAAAAAAAAAAAAAAAAACGTTATGTCCATAAGCAAAAAGGGCACGGATGAAAACCTGAAAGGGCTCCGTGAGTAAAAACAGCGGGACTACCGGCGAATGTTCGTGAAAATCCGAAAGGGCGCAACTTCGTTAGAGAACCCTTATAGAGTCCTCTCGACCTTGTAAGGAGAAACCGCCTGCGTGAGATCCTTACGACTCACAAAGGAGCAACACACTTAGGGATCCCCACGATTCCTAAGGAGAAAATACACTTGCGAGATCCTCACGACTCGTAAGAAGAACTCTCTTATGGGACCCTCACGGCTCATAGGATTTGAAAGTCTTAAGTCACAGAGACCTAAACCTGTGCTTAAGCAAACCCCCACAAACTTCCAATATTGCCCTACAAGGGGGTTCAATATTGACCCTTGTATACAATCCACGGGCGCGAATAAACATTTCCCTAGTCAAATTTCATCCGTAACTAGGAATACGTTCGCATGGTAAACAACCCTTATAAATCCCCTCGATTTATGAGGAGAAAACCCTCCTGTAGGATCCTTACGACTTACAGAGGAACAAAACACTTAGGAATCCTCACGATTTCTAAGGAGAAAATACGCCTATGAGATCCACACGACTTGTAGGAAGAAATACCTTTATGAGACCCCTACGGCTCATGAAATCAAAAGCCTTAGTCGACAGGACCCTAACCCTGATCGCTAATCCTCCTTTGTTAGACAACGACAGAGGCAAATGATGATTCGCTCCTGGTAATATCCCAGTTGCAGCGGTGCTGATGCCAAAAATCGGTGTCCAATTTCAGGCTTACGGCGAAAGCCAGTAGGCCGCTCATGCATACGAAATAGCCGAAATGGTAGGGCAACTTGCAATAAAAAGCAGCAAGTAAAATGTATGCATGCAAAATAGCCGAAATGATTGGGCAACTCGTAATAAAAAGCAACGAGTAAAGATAAAATAAATAGCCGAAATGATTGGGCACCGTGAAAAATAGCCGAAATGATTGGGCAATCGCGACCTTCGCGATATAAAAGCTGAAATGATAGAGCATCGCGGAAATAAAATAAAATAAAAAGAAGAAATGATAGAACTTCGGCCCTACAGTTAAGATCACATCGATCCCTGTATACAATCCAAGGGCGTAAACAGAGGAAAGGACCATACTTCCCCAGTAGGTCCCGTCAAACGACGAAGCCAAACTTCAACGGTTCATTTCAACCGAAGAAGCCATTGATTCCAACAAAACTCCTCGACTCACGGATACAAACACTCCTTGACGAGAGCCTTCTGATCCGCGTCGACTCGCAGAGCCACCAGCGCCTCCGTGGGAACCCTCGACTCGTTTCAAACCCCAAGGACACAAATAATCCTTGGCGCTCGGGAAACAAATGATCCCTAGCAAACTCCTCGACTCACGGATACAAACACTCCTTGACGAGAGCCTTCTGATCCGCGTCGACTCGCAGAGCCACCAGCGCCTCCGTGGGAACCATCGATTCATTTCAAATCCCAAGGACACAAATAACCCTTGGCGCTCGGGAAACAAATAATCCCTAGCAAACTCCTCGACTCACGGATACAAACACTCCTTGACGAGAGCCTTCTGATCCGCGTCGACTCGCAGAGCCACCAGCGCCTCCGTGGGAACCATCGATTCGTTTCAAATCCCAAGGACACAAATAACCCTTGGCGCTCGGGAAACAAATAATCCCTAGCAAACTCCTCGACTCACGGATACAAACACTCCTTGACGAGAGCCTTCTGATCCGCGTCGACTCGCAGAGCCACCAGCGCCTCCGTGGGAACCATCGATTCGTTTCAAACCCCAAGGACACAAATAATCCTTGGCGCTTGGGAAACAAATAATCCCTAGCAAAATTATCAATTCACGGATACAAACACTCCGTGACGAGAGCCTCTTTGACTCACATCTCGGGCAGTAAGGATTCAAAAACTTGCTTCCTGAACAATGGGACCCTGCAAGTCAATCCTAAATGGTCTCTTGCATACTATTCACGGGTCTCACTCTCTGAATTCGAATTTCGACGAGGAGGGAAACAACCACTTACGAATCCTTTCGACTCGTAAGAGGGAAAAATTCTCTTATAGGATCCTTACGACTTATAAGAGAAAACCACACTTAGGAATCCTTACGATTCCTAAGGAGAAAATCCACCTATGAGATCCTCTCGATCCGTAGGGAGAAAAATCTCTATGAGACCCTCACGGCTTACAGAGTTGAAAAGTCTTAGGCAGCAGATCTAAACCTGCGGCCTAAGCCATCGCTATTTCTTAAAAAGGTTGGGATACTCGTCCTAATCATCCGTCAATCATGGTTACTAAGGTGGCGTGCTGATAATAAAAGAAAGAAAAGACGGAGAAATGACACAAGACATTACAAAAATGTGCATCTTTTATTCATAAATATTGATTGGGTACAGGATACATTGTGCTAAAGAATAAAAAATATATACATATACTTTACAAAGACAAATGATACAAGGAGAATTATTGGGAAGGAAGCTTCTTGAACAACTCTATCAATTGCTCGCGTACTTCCTTCCACGCCTTCTCCTGATCGACTGCCACTGCCAGTTCAACCTCTACTTGAGCCCGCTGCTGCGTGAGGGATGTGAGCTGTTCTCCAACAACCTGCTGAGCTGCTTCTTGGCCTCGGGCATCACGCTCAGCGGCATCAAGTTCCCGCTTCAGTGCTAGCCCACTGGATATACGCTTGAGAAGACCTTCAAAGACGGCTTTCACTTCAGCAGCATTCGTCCTAACTTCAGCACGAAGGCGAGCGGTCGCGTTTGAAGATTCCCGATGCGCCTTTAGCCGTAAAGCTGCCTCCTGCTCCAAATGGCGGAGATAAGAGGCGCTTTGCTCGAGCCAAGCTGTCCGTTGGGCGCTCGCGGCCAAAACCTCGGGAGAAGGGCGCGTCGACTCCAACCGATGCAGGCGGGCCTCGATCTCTCTGCAGTGGTTAACCCAAGATTCGACGACGCCTTCGTTGTGAAAGTTTACGAGCGCCGCCAACATCGGGTTAACCTCCACAGCGAAATCTACGGCGGAGGGGAGAGCGTCCACGTTAAGCTCTTCAATATACCCACTCAGCATCCCCAAACTCATCACGGCACCTTTTGAAGACGGACGTTTCAAGAAAGGGCCCGCTGGTGAAAGAATGCGAGACTCAAAGGGGATCAGAGCTGGAACAATAGCTGCAAAACGAAACATGGTTAAACAATGATTCGAAAAGATGTTAAAGGATCATATAAAAAGGGGGTGGAATGTACTGTACCAGCGGCAACAGACGGCAAAGCAGGAAGGGCCGGTGGCGTGGCAGTTCTTGCGTCCCCTCCTTCGATTTGTGGCACTGCAACAAGGAAGAGGAAAAGTCAGATACGATCCTATATTCCCTCAAAAGAGATCAAGACAGCACTTACCGGTACCACTAGAGAGAGAAGCGAGCTCGGATGGGAAGGAGAAGTGTGGGAGCAGCACTTGGTATAGATGATCGAAGAACACTCCTGAAAAGATCATAGTGGTATAACGTTAATACATAAGCTACACGTTAAAAGATTAATGCACAAGTCGTAAATTCATACCTTCCGGCATCCGCGAGGGCACGAGAGAAGGCTGAGGAACGACCACCGCCAAAGCAGTAGTTGACGGTGTGCCTTCTGGCAATGGAGCATCGGCACTAGCCGTACCTGCGTTTAAAATAAAGACAAATTGGTTAAAAGAGATTGTGAGGTATATATAAACGAAGAGCATTGGTCATTCAAAATTTACCCGACAAGCTGCCAGCAGAAACCGAGGCAGTCCCTTCCCCCACTGACGGAAGGCCACCGCCTGTAGCTTCATCACCCGACTCGAGGGGAACCGTTATTATGCTCGCAAGCTCTACAGGCGGCGGGGGACCATAGGCAGGGAGGGCTATGATAGGGACATTACCAGATTCCTGAGAAGGAGCGCCTAGCCCGTCTTCAGGAATCATGGCCGCCTCACCCGCTGCTCCCTCAGGATCGGCGGTCGCAGCTGCCTCGTCCATCGGCACCACGAGGTCCCCAGCCTCAAGCACCTCGCCCTCTACCGCCTTCGGCTCGGTTGAAACAATCATCTCATCTGCCGCCACTTCAAGGGCGACATCAATGACCCTCTCCGCGGCAGGTCCCTCAATCTCGGCTCCAGGCCCCATGACCCCGACAACGTTGCTCACTGTCGGTTCGGGTTCAGCAAGTACCGCTTCCTCCGCTCCCCTGGGTTCGACAGTCGTCTCCGCCTCCCCCTCAGTTGGACTTGGCCCTGCAAGATGAAATACGTATGAGCCAATAGCTTTACAATTCGTACAACAAGGTTCTGAAAGGAGTACTACCTGAAGCAGATTTATCATTGGCGCTCCGAACCGCGCGCGCCACTTGCCGACGAGCAGTAGACAGGGCAACAGGGGGCTCTTCGGAAGGAGTACTAGCGTGAGGAATAGTGCTAGGGCCCGCTCCCGTGGCCAAAGCAGCTTTCCGCGCCCTTGCTTCACGTCTCAACCGCTTCCTCTCCTCCCGAGCCGTTGAGACGGAGGCCACTAGGGCGGCCTTAATTGAAGCATCCTTATCCGTATAGAGGGATGCCTCCAGATCTTTCAGAGCATCCCTCGTCGTTGCGTCAAGCCGAGGCTCTTGCGACAACTTCGACGGAGCCGGGGCTTCGGTGGCAAGCTCGGGAAGGATCCCCGCATCAACTGATATAGCCCCTGTAAAGAAACAAAAGAAGGTTAAATTGACCACCAGAAGAAATAACAAACTTTTCCTATAAAAAAAAAAGAAAAGGGGGGAAGCATACCAACACCTGCCAGGGCACGCCTCTCCTCCTCTTCCTGGAAGGTTTTCAGGGAGGCAGCAATGGCCTCTTCGGTAGAAACACTTGTTGAAAAGGGAGCAAATATCAGTTAAAGGTAATGATAAAAAATGCAATGAAATGACAAATAAAGCGGCTGATGATTACCCGACTCAGCGAGTTTGCTTAACATCACTTCAAGCCTCGCCGATCGCTCCGAAGCTGCGATGGCGGCAGCTAAATTGGTATCCTCAGGGTCCACCACAAAGCCCTCATTGCTGCCGTACTCGCATATGGCCTCGGCAGGAGAAACCGCTGGCTTTGAGCTGAGGATCGCGTCGAGGGATAGGGTGGACTTCTTCTTCTTCTGTCCGCCAGCTTTAGATCCACTCGCAGCAGCTTTGCGCTTGGCAGTCACTTTCGGGCGGCGAGTCCCGATATTCGCTCGTGCGCCCGACTATGGCGATACCACTTTAACCGTCTTCATGGGGGCACGGGACGCTGACGGTGCATCCACCGTAGTAGGCAGTGGCAATCCACGCGGGGGGGCCAACACGCGTGGTCGGTCGGCTCCGGCCTCTTTTAACGGAGGGACGACCGGGCGCCTCGGCTGCAAGGGAGCCTTGCGATCACCGCCAGGAGGCGCAACCCTACGGTCAACCAGCAAGCGTTTCTCCATTAAAATGATTGGGCCCATAGCGTGCGCATACCAGGCCACATATGAATTGAGCATCTTTGGGACACAGCTGGGTTCACTAATGAAGAAATAGGAACCCGTGTTAAGCCGTATAAAGTGATGCATCGCATTCTTTATCCCCTCTGGGCCAACCACGGGCGTTTCCAAGAAGGCTTCCATCGGGATCCCCTGGTTGTAGCTTGATTGCTGGGCAAATCGATGCGGATTATACCTCATAAATAAAGCCGTCTCATTCTGCCGAAACACTAGGTAGCCTGGCCGAATGGAGTAGAGATGGAGGATTTCCCGAGCCTTCAGTACAGAAGCCCCGCCCTTAAACTCGTCACGTAGGGGCACCACCGACTTAGTAGTCTCCGAGCCTATGGTGATAACCTTATCCACGAAAGAAATCGTCGCTCCGACCAAATGTGGGCGCAGGAGGAGTCCCCTAGAATCCCGCGGGGATGCAAACACAATTGAAGCCCCGACTAACCGTATGACTCTCGGGAGTCTGTACTTCTCGAAGAATGGAGGAGTCTTGTGGGCGCCAAACACCCCTCGCACGTGCATCTCCATCCAAGAAACGAAGTAATGCATCGGGAAGTTAGCAGGCTGTGCCCCAGGATCATTGGCGTCCGCCGCTACGCTGAGTCCATGATAGAGGTAAGCTAACCCAGCAATTCCTACCGACAACTGCAGACCGGCCACCATCCGATGCGCCGGGTAAAAGACAGAGGGCCGCATGAAGCGCGGGTGCATAGGGAGCGCAAAATTGCATAACCACAAGCCCAAGAACCCAATAAAGAAGGTTTCCTCGTCCATGCCGGGGACGGCGATTTCCGAGAAAGCGACAATGGCAGCATTGGGGAGATAGAAATCCCTCTGGTTATCCTCCGATATGGGTCGGCGATCCAAACCGAAACCAAAGGGGTCGTCAAGCTGAGCGAACTTCTCGCTCTGCTCTGATAAGAACTCCGGGCGGATAAAGCAAGCAATGAAAGCTGCGAAACTGACGCCCTTGTCTCCCGATTCCAAATGGAGTTCCTCATAGATCTCCAATACCTTCACCAAACCCGGATGCTGATGCTGAATGGCATTCTCCAGGGTTAAGTCAAATACCAGCTGCTTGGTGGCGAAGACATACTCGTCAGGAGGAAGCAACTCCTCGTAGTGCTCTCCCCTCATTGGCAGACCTGAAATTTCGGCAAATTCCTCCAAAGAGATAGAGACTTCCTTATCCGCCGTCAGGAAGGTATGGGTGGGGATATTCCATTGTTCAACGAAGGCCTTTATCCACCACGTTGAAGGAGAGGGATACTCGAAAAGCGAGACGAAGACGGCCGAGTATAGACCAATCTTCGTTAGGTGGGTCCTCTTCGCCGATAGAATGTACTGGGCCCACTGCAAATATCCGGCGGGGGGTCGCGGGATCATTCCAATGTTATAAGCCTGTCCCCAAGGGCGTGCTTCGCCCTGACAGATTCGCCTCCCCAGAATATCTATCGCCGGCGGCGGCTGCACGGGGATGGCGCCGATTGCAGGCTGAAGGAGGTCATCGGAATTCCAATTCTTAACCTCCACGGCATACTTCACCGGGGGTTCATCCGCATAAGGGATCGTAACTATGGGCTCAGAGGGCGCGGCGGAACTAAAACTGCGACGGCCTTGGATGATCTGGCTATACCACCTTCCCCACAGATGGAGCTTTTTGCACTCAGGATCGTGAGCTTTAATAAGAGCGAACACCACCCGATCCACCGGCGAATGGGGGAACCCTCCTTCCGAGCGAACGAAGGGAAAAGACAAGTCATCAGACATGTTTCTGTGGAAAGACAAAAAAAATATGTATCATTAGTGGTCTAACGCTTGGCATTTTAAAAAAAAATAATAATAAAAAAATCTTGCTCCACACTGTGATGCAGTGGGTAGGGGACCAAAGGGGGACCCACAAAATCTGGATGATGTACATCATTTAATAAGACAATCCCATCATTAGATGGGACTGTCAATTCATAAAAAGTTCCCAGTAGGATACACCCATTGGTGGGGAAGTCCCTAGAGACAAAGAGAAAATCTCCTCTTTTAGAGCAAAGCTCTGTCACAGAGTGACATTTGTCAAACTCTGGTCTCAGGGGAACAAGATTCCTTAAAAGAGCATGGCTCTGTGGTAATAATCGAAAATCCATTAACATTTAGAAGAATTGAAGTTTTTGAATCTTGAAAAACCCATGAAAACTCATAAAAAAAAAATTTCATCCAAGAGCAAAGCTCTGCTCATGGGTCAAAACCCATGAACAGGACCTCTGTAAATCTTGAGAGCAAGGCTCTGGTGAAGAAGCCCCAATGGGGTTTTCTTTAGATCAAAGATCCCAAGAGCAAGGCTCTGTTGAAGAAACCCCAAAAGGGTTTTCTTTAGATCCAAGATCTACAAGAGCAAGGCTCTGTCAATTAAATTTAATTTGAATTTGAGTTAATCTGATCTTTTACCTAGAAATTCTAAGTTCTGAACTTGAAAGTTCTTGAGAGAAATCAAGAGCAAGGCTCTGAAAATTTTTAAGCAAGAGCAAGGCTCTGAGAGTTAAAATTCTTGAAGATGATAAGAAAAATCACCAAGGACCAAGGGTCCTATTTATAGGCGCCTGCGCCCCTTCAACTGACCCCCCTTGATCCAACGGCTGGGGTCTTGCCACCGTTGCACTCACGTGCGTGCCACGTGAGCGCAACGGTGGGGGGGCATTTGTTCCCCCAATCTGAGCAAGGCTCATTTGAATTTTGAAAATTCAAATTTTCTGAAGCAACGCTTCGAATTCCGTGCGTTGCGCAATGCGCAAGCGGTCCACAGTGCAACACGTGTCTGCGCAGTTGCGCAAGCGCACCGCTGCGCGACACGTGTCTGCGCAGCTGCGCAAGCGCTGTTGCGCAAGGGCACCGCTGCGCGACACGTGTCTGCGCAGCTGCGCAAGCGCTGTTGCGCAAGTGCACACCTGCGCGACACGTGTCTGCGCAGTTGCGCAAGCACAATTGCGCAAGTGCACCGCTGCGCGACACGTGTCACACGCTGGTGAGTTGCGCAGCAACCGAATGAAAATTTAATGAAATCTTTTCTGTTCTTTCCAAAACCAGAAGATTTTCTTCTGCCTTTGGATCAAAGATCCAGCGGTGGGAAAATTCCCAAAATCACTCAGAAAAGATCTTGTTAACAAATCCAACAAATTTGTAAGCACTATAAATAGGACCCCAGACCTCATTTGATCATCATCAACATCAGAAAGAAAACAGAGAGAATTCTTGAAGAAACTTTGGAAGAACAAAAAAAAAAGGTAAAACCTTTTAAAAGAGAAAAATCTCTGAAGTATAGATCATTGATCTAAAAATCATTAATCTTCAATGAACAAATAAATAAAATAAAAATAAATAAATAAAAATAGTGCCTTGCACTTGTTATGAACCCTTGGTTCTGTGAAATCAGGGAAAACAGGAAGAAAAACTTGTTTTCCTTTGATCCAAATTTAGATCAAAAGTGCTATGCACTTTTGCTCTTAAATCTGAAAAATTCTTGATGTTCTGCACAAATGCAACCCATTATTTAAAAGGGCCTGGCCCAAATCAAATTGCAAAATAATAAAGGGGCAGAGCCCTGTTTGGATTGATTTTCTAGTCGGGCAAATCCCAAAATAAATAAAAAAAATTTGGACTTAACGTGTCTGCGCAGTTGCGCACGCACTGTTGCGCAAGTGCACAACTGCGCGACACGTGTCTGCGCAGTCGCGCAAGCACTGTTGCGCAAGTGCACAACTGCGCGACACGTGTCTGCGCAGTCGCGCAAGCACTCTTGCGCAAGCCTTCCACTGCGCGACACGTGTCACCTCCACGAGCGCTTGCGCTCTTTAATTGCGCAAAGCACCTGACAAGCCGTGTGGGGCACTGTCAGAGTATTAAATGCAATGCATTATTAAGGGGCAGAGCCCAATCAAAGGTCAAATGGACCAAATAGAAGTATTGCACATTATTTTAAAAAAAGGCAGAGCCTAATCAAAAAGTCTAAACAGACCAAAAATAATGCTATGCATTGTTTAAAGGGCAGAGCCCAATTGAGAGGTCCAATAGACCAAAAACAATGCTCTGCATTATTCTAAAAAGGGCAGAGCCCAGTCAATGGCCTGAAGTAATGCTATGCATTATTCTAAAAAGAGGGAAAGCCCAAACAAAGGCCTAATAGGCCAAATGCAAACAAAATGTGAACATTTTCAACTGGACTTAGCCCAATTCTGGCCGTAAGTCCTTAAATTAAATTGACTGAGCACAGCTGCTCTCCTAAATCAATTCACGACCGGTTCGAGGGTACATCTCCGAACTCCTTTGACATCCCTCGTTGTAATTCCTCAACGACGTCAAAGAGGTGACGGGTCCCAATGACCACACATCCAAATGGACTGCGGGGTCCTTAAACTCGTAGACTGAAACGTCCCTAAACTAATATCGGACCGAAACGTCCCTAAACCAATGACGGACCACTACGTCCTTAAACTGGCGACGGACCGAGACGTCCTTAAACTAATAATGGACCGAAACATCCCTAAACTAATATCGGACCGAAACGTCCCTAAACCAATGACGGACCACTACGTCCTTAAACTGGCGACGGACCGAGACGTCCCTAAACTAATATCGGACAGAAACGTCCCTAAACTAATGATGGACCACTACGTCCTTAAACTGGCGACGGACCGAGACGTCCCTAAACTAATATCGGACCGAAACGTCCCTAAACTAATATCGGACCGTAACGTCCCTAAACTAATGACGGACCACTACGTCCTTAAACTGGCGACGGACCGAGACGTCCCTAAACTAATATCGGACCGAGACGTCCCTAAACTAACGATGGACCACTACGTCCTTAAACTGGTATCGGACCGAAACGTCCCTAAACTAACATTGGACCACTACGTCCCTAAATTGGAACAATAGAGCCAATTGCTCTTTTGCCGGATCTAAACGGTCCCGCCTAAGTTGATCTTAGCCCTAAATGCGGTTAATGTGTCCTTAGATATTCAAATGAACAATAAAACTCCAAATCAACTTTGGTTCAAGGGTACATCTCTGAACTCATCTGACGCCTGTTGTTGTAATCCCTCAACGACGTCAGAGAGGTGACGAGTCCCGGCGGCCAGATAATTAAATCAATCACTACGTCAAGTCAAATCTCAGTCCAAAACAGGACTAACGTATCCTTGACGAACGTTTAAGTTGATCTTAACCGCAACGCGACTAATGCATCCTTAAACGAAAAACACCAAACCCAAATCTAAGTAAATACGGATTTGGACTAATCCACGTCCTACGGGCGACGGCATTACTCAGTCTCCGTATACAATCCACGGGCAACCACAAACAAAACAAACACACACGACACGAAGTGAAATTCTGGAGAAGGAGAAAGTTGTTACCGTGATGCGGTAGCGTAATTAACTGCAGGGGCTTGCGCCTGCAGGGAAGAGCGTCCCCACAATCAAAAAACCCCTCACCCTGAGGGGGAATCTGACGAAGTCTGCTACATCGGCCGCATCCGTCTAAACCTCCGATCCACGGTGCCATAAATCAACTTGGTATCTTCGGAGAGATAGACGGATAAAACCAAATAGCATCTGCCCCGAATCCCAGCGCCAGGACATAGCAGTCCTGTGCGCCGCCTTTCGGAGGGGAACAGTGTTGTATGTGTAACATGATTTTAAACCATTGAGATCAAGATTTAAGAAATTTTATAAGTGGCCGTTAACATGATAACAATCATCTCTTCTTATCAGTCCATATCTGAATTCTAAAGGGCAGTATATTTGCTATTAAAAGATCATGTTCAACTCTAAAGTAAGGGAAAAACAGAGGAATATAGATCTATTAAAGTCAAGCCATAAAGCTAATCACATATTTACAATATTGCAAATATATTAACGCAAAACATAGTTATGATGCTTCAAAAGAATCAATTATCAAGGATGAAGAGAGCTTGTGATAAAGCAATCAAATTTAGCTTTTGCATTAAAATGGTTTATGATAAAACTTTTGAGATCCTTCAAGAAAGTTATGGCACTGTGAGGTTCCACAACCTATCATAACCAATCGCAAATTTTCATGGTTCTTTACTGGTATAAGACTTGTACTTCTATGAAGCGGAGTAAATAAATTTGTCGAGAGCTCGTGATGCATGTGTAATGATAGAATCCAACAAAAATTATTCTCATGTACTAATAATAGCATCCCAATTGCAACTTTTTTATTCAATAAGATAACACATTTGCAAGAGTGCATCATTTACATTATGTTTTACTCCCTCCAGGGCCACCAAAATATACGGTATCTATAGGATGGCTATTGTCAATGGAGTAACAGTCGGGTCTAACTTGGCCAATTTGAAAATCATTATCTCGTTATTTATATAGATTACCGCTATTGTTTGTAAATCATATATTGCTTATATATGCTAAGCCTCCCGCTGCAAAACGGCCGCTCTCCATTGGCGGACTCAGATCACCATTGTTAAAGCTCACTACTCCAATATTGATACGGGTTAATCTCTTGAAGAGAGTTTTTGGCCAATATCCCTAACCCTAACCGAACCCTACCCCCAGCCCCAGCCCAACCGAGCCCTAGCCCCAGCCAGAGCCCAGCCCCAGCCCAGCCCCAGCCCCAGCCCCAACCGAACCCCACAACCTAACCCTAACCCTAACCTAACCCTAACCGAACCCGATCGATGCCCTCACCCCTACCCGAACCTGGCCTGAACCCAAGACTACAACGTCAAAATTAAAAATTATTTGACATTTACTTACAACCGTGCGCGCGGTGGAGGAGACGGTAGAAATTGGTGGTCGCCGACGATCGGCGAAGGTGGCGACGAGGCGCGGAAAGTCGACGAAGGTGTGGGGAAGACCGACGAAGCTGGCGCAGGCTCGCGAGCGCGGTGGCGACGAAGCGCGGGAACAGGCGACGAGAGGCGCGGGAGTGAGAGAGAGAAATTTGGGAACGATGAATACAATTTTTCTGTGCTTTTTTTTATTAATAACCTATATAGATGCCCCTACGGACATAACCGTAGGTCCCCGGCTTGCGGCTCCGTAGGGCCAAAGAAAAAATTAGAACGTAAGGCACCGTAGGGACAGCGATTTGAACCTACGGATAAATCCGTAGGGACAAGAAATATTTGCTCATACGGATTTCTGAGTCCGTATGGGCAACCACATATTGTAGTAGTGACAGTAACGGACGGCGGAAATCTCGCGCCGGATCACCCCACGCGACCGCTATATAAACCTCCTCTTCCAGACGATTCGGGTAAGAAAAACAAAATCCAATACGTCGCTACCCTGTCTTTATATCTCGGTATTTACTTGATCGGGTCCTATGGTGGTCATCCATCCCGGGACTCCCCGTGCAGGTAGCTCGGCGTCAACAACCACCCATTGAGATCCACACATTCAGCTCTTAAATATCAATCTTAACCATTCAAAACCGCTTGCAGCAGGATCGACGGTGGAAAATATCTGTGGGAGATTTCCACATCCATCACTTATAAATAAATGAATATAAATTTTCATATCCCGTAATAAATAAATAATTACAAATCTTATATCCTATAATGCAAACTATTTTGGATTAATATTCTAAAGCGCTATTGCATTTGTGAAAAAAATTCCGATGATTTTAATTTTTAATTGATAGATATGCAACAAAGTAAGCATTAATTTAATTGATATTTTTAAGATAAATAAAACTTAATTAGCTAATTATTTTAGAGTGTAAACAAACTCCTACTTTTAAAGGGTCCATCCTTACCAAAAAACAAAAAAAAACAGGTTTTATACCCAAAAAACTTTTTATAAAGTGTCTGTATTATAATAAGGCTTTAAATTTTGTAGGTAATGAATTAAATTTTAATTGGTATTGCAAAAATTTAAGGATCGATGCTTTAACTGTATTGCAAAAATGCCTTTAACCTACATTGGACACACATTTTAAAGGGAAGTGAAAAAACAAAGAAAATTCCCTACGGTGGGTTTCGAATCAGAGATAACCAGTTCAAAAGCCCATATACCAATTAACCGAATCCAGATTGGGCAAGGGTAGCTAATTATATATTTTGTATAAACATAACGCAACAACTTACACACACACACTAAAATTCCTGATTAAAATTTCCATATAAGAAGCCAATTGAAGTTGAAATTGTATTATGCACTTTATTCTGATCAAAGTTGTCATAATACAAACCCTAGTTGGTTAAATTCAAACCAATAATGAATCGAAAATTGATTCGAGTTTGGAACATCCTAAATGGTTGGATTAAGATGGGAAACTATCGTAAATGCTTGATCAAAAAATTTGGATTAATTGTAATTTCTTGGGGAAAAAATTGGATACTAAATTGATTAAAATCGGAATTTACCTTAAGATTTTGAAATCCTCGTTGACTATTCGATATCTCTCCCTCCATTCTTGAGTTCTTGAAGAATATAAATAATGAACAAATTTTGATTAAAATCGAAATTAACCTCAAGATAATAATCCTAGCTGATCTTAATTGTTTTCTCGATTCCTCACAATTCTAAAACCGTAGTTGCGATGATCAAAATTGTTTCGGGTCGTAAATGGATCAAAACCGTAATCTAGAAGAAAGTAAATAATTTATAAGAATAATTGTTGATTTGATCATAATCAAAATTTACTTCAGATTACTAAAGCCCTATCTTTTGATGTGACACCACTTAAATAACAGAGGATGTAAATGCTTGTTGCTTGCATTAATTACGGATTAATTACGGATCAAAGTTCTAAATTTCAGATGTAGGTGTCCTATCGGTCTAAAAATTTTGATGTCCGAAATCGGATATCGTGAAATGTCCGGTGGTTTTATCAAATATCGTGTTCTATATTTTTATAATATAAACATCATTTATATAACTTATTTTTTTGAAAAACAAATTAACTTATGGAGATTTTTTAGTTTTATTAAATTTATATCTTCTTCAGTAGCTTAGTGGTAGAGCAGTCGTCTAGTGTTGAAAAAAAGGAATATTCGGATTCAGTGGCAAAACGAACAAATATTGCAATATTCGGTTAAATATGCGATCAAACCGAATACTCTCCGCACAAATCCTATATTCGGATAAATAACGCGAATAATCGACTGAATTGGCCCCATTAGGCTCAAAACAAAATACCCACAACTAAAAAATCAAGGTGAGCCACTTATTATTTCACTCTCCTGATTCTTCTTTGTCAACCGGGACCTGAACCCACAATCTTTCGATTTAGTTCGGATGTCTTATCATTAAACCTCGGTTAAATTAATTTTTTATATCGTTATATTTTTTGAATTTTTTTATATGTAATATTTATATGAAAATATTGATGCCCGCCTGAATAAACCGAATATTCACCGAATAAATCGGATCTTTATTCGCCGGCCAACCGAACAAATTCCGAATCCGTTCTTTACAGCATTGTGGTCGTCTTTTAGTTACTTAATGTACAAATTCCAAAATCCGAAAGAAAATTACCCAAAAAAATTAAACTGACCATATATATGATTCAATTTGCTAAACCCTATAATGCTTAGGTTTTGTAGCTTTCACTGTGATAACATTGAAGGTAAGAAATTAAACGAGAACTTGGTCATGCATTTTATAAATATTATTGTTACTGTAATGCCCGTTTAATTGTTCTGTAATATGTTAGATTTGCTCTCCAAAGCTTGTTCAAGAAATACATGAGCTTTCAGTTAAATGGTATATATAAGGCGAACTGATATGAATTGTTGAATGTATCTAAGCCATGCCCCTATTTATATAATTAAAGATAGCTAAAGCCATCTAACACCTATAATTAATATATAGTTTCTCCTCCATTTAGTTGGCGGTGTTCTTTCCATTTTACTGGTACATCGATCATTGAAGTTCAATTCAGCTAATTTAATATTGTAACATATCCGAGTGTCTGGTCTTTGGATTCCTTTCTATAGTGAAGACAGTATACAGATAGAGAATCGATCGGCACCGTACATAGATGCAAGTAATCTACAAACTCTTCGATACTGGTACATTTTTATTTTTTAAGTTTGATGGGGCTCTAGAGCAGTCATGTTTTCTGCCAGGGATTCTATACCGTGCGCGGTAATGACTGGCAACTGCAGCCAAAGACAATTTATGCTGCAATAGTCTCCTTATCACAGCCCTTTTTAATTAGAGCTACCTCTATTGACGCTCGAGCCATTGCTTGCAGCGTTTCTCATGAAGTGCCGCCATACTGCCGCTAAGGCTACCGGGGAACATTTTTTCATGTTAGTGAAAATGGGATGTTGCATACGGGTGATCTGATTTCTTTTCCTTTTATTCGACAAAAGCTAACAATCAATTGGTCAGTAAGCTAGGTGTACATCTAATTAAGTTGTGTACATTTTTCGCTTTCTCTACTCACCAATTGTTACTTTGTTAGAGGCCATAACACATTCTCATATATTTAATTATGATTTAAAACCTATTCTTCTTTTGTTTTGCTTGTCAAAATTATGTACGTAGTGACACCAAGATCTCATTCAGCAATTATGTAGCTTGTCCTAGCATCCTGCCACACCTTCCAAAATCTGCATCGATTGAGGTAAAGCTAAAAGCAATTCCTTGTCGTTTTACTTGGAGCAATTTAGCTCACACATGTTTGCAGAATCCATCAATATATTCTCTTCAGAGATTTTCTTGTCTTTATGTAAACTGTCACTGAATGTGGACCTGCAAACATGCAAGTTATTTCCTTAGGTCTTCATCAATTTTATTTTTCCTTGTGTTATTAGCATCAGATGGTCTCGTATTGCAGACGCAATAAAAAGAGAAACATATGGATGAATATATCAAGAATCTGTTGCGAAACTCAGTGTTTAAACCTCTTCAAGACGAAACTGTAATCGCCGTCTTCGGTCTTTTTTGGTATTATACCTTCTTAATAGAGATGTAATTAGCTTGAGAGTTTACTGATATCATTACGATGCTCACAGATTATGAACAGTGAATGCCAACCTGGTTCTTCTCTCAGAAGAGGCAGCACAACAGAAGGAATTATGGAACAAAGATGCGCCACTTTTTACCCCTCTCTCTCTCTCTCGATCTCTCTTTTTAGGTGAAAAGAAAGGTAATGCTCTATCTCTATTACCTGGCGCAATCCCTGCGTTGTTATATATATATATATATATATATATTGACAACTTGAATATGCTGCACTAAATTAGCTTTAGCAATGCCCTCTTGGGCCACAAAAATGGTGATAATGATAACTGTTGTGATGATGAGATTGGTGATGAGCATTAGGTGTATCATAAATTAGTATTCTCTCGCATGCAAGGGAACTAACCGTTGAGTGATGGTTTCTTACTACATTTAAAACAAGAGAAAATTGCCCAAAAATTTATGACAAACTTTTCCATTGTCAAAAAAACCCTTGCCCCAAAGAATCCTGTCACAGAACCCCTAACAACCTTTTCCGCTGTTAAAAACCCATGGCTGCAATCTGTATAGTTTCCTCCAACATCTAGTTAATTAGCTGCATATGTGTGTAGTTTCCTGCAATGTGTACAGCTATTGTTGCGTATACGAGATGATCACAAAGCAAACACACAATCGATAACGAGAAGAAAATCAAACCACAGACAAGATAGAAATATGAATACTAACTACAAAACAAATAGACGAACGCGAAGCTTTATTAATTAATCAAATATCTGAAGGAGTACAAATCAATGGAGAATACAAATCCCTCGCAAATCCTAAATCTCTCACAACCAACAATGAGTTCTCTCTAATTAACAAAAGTTATCCCAAAGGCTTCACTTTCTGGGGTTACAAAATGCTACAATATTTATAGTATGCTAGAGATAAATCTAAATAACTAATTTCCCAATTAGTAAATATCCATCTTGCTTGTAGATTACTCTAAATCTGTTATCTCTTACCATATAGATAAATCTGAATCTGTTATCTCTTGCCTTGTATATAAGTCTGAATCTATGAGAAATCAATAGGGATCGGAATGGAACGCATACACAACAAATCTCCGCTTTATCTCACATTCCCATAAACTCCTCCATCAAAATTAATAATAGCTCCACCTTTACTATAAAACCCCCTAAGGGCTCAAATGAGTGCGACACACTCCAATAAAATTCAAGCAATCCTCAAACTCAACAACTAAAAGAGACTTCGTTAACATGTCAGCCAGATTATCTGCTGTGTCAACCTTCTTCACAATAGTCTCTTCTTTCTCAACGACTTCTGTCATGCACCGCTTCCCAAAAGATGGGAGCAAGAAACGTGACGAAGCCCACGACGTATTTATTCCGAGAAGGTCTTTTCTCGCAACAAATACATTAAGCGTAAATAAACAGTATAACATTGATAAGAATAGACAATTGATAATAAAATCCAACACTTAATATATTTATATTCCCAACTTTACAAAGTTACCCTGATATAAGATCACTTAAAAGAAAAGTACAATGAAAGTGCCTAAACAGTGGTATACTGGAATGAAAAGAAATAACTGCTGAAGAATTGCTAGTCAACTTGGGCTTCAAACTGCGATTAGTTCTCTGAAGTTGGTTCTACCTTCTTAGTCTCTAGATAATCTGATGAACATTTCAAGAAAGAAAGAAAGATGAGTGGAATGACCGTCAACGAACTTTCGTTCGGTAAGCCCCAAAAAGGATGGGTGATGTATATAAATGAAATATAAGATATAATGTGATATAGTATGGATGGAATGAAATAATTATAACATAGCAATGTTAATGGAAACTATGTAAGTATGGAAATGTAACATAAGCATAGAAAATATGTATAGCATGGCCGTGCAGTGAAGGTATCGTTAACATGAAGTGTACTGTTAATGTGTCGTACAGAGGTCACTAAAAGGTAATCTAACTAACGTGATTTTAAGTGTGAATGTCAACGTATCTTAGGAGTGTTCTCGAACCCAATAGGCTATAATACAGGGGAAAGGAACCACCGACCCTCATTCATAAATTCGTAATTTCGTGATGTAAGTATAGAACTCATGAGATTCTGTTGGATTCATATTTAAACTACCCAACATCCTACTTATTCTAGATTACAATTAAAGTTACCGGCTTGGTCGAATCCATGAATATATCAAGTTGCAAGATTGAGTTTATGTCAAGATCAAGTATTCGTGTCAAGTGTTCATGTATTCATGTCAAGTTGTATCCATGGTTCGAATCAAGTCAGTTCAAGAGTATATATATTGGATTCAGGTATTCATATTGGATTCATGTATTCATGTCAAGTTCATGTTAAGTTATATTCATGATTTGGCCAAGTCAAGTCATGTTCGAATATTCAATTTCAAGTTCAAATGTTCAAGTTTAGATATTCAAGGTCAAGTTCTAGTGATCGAGTTCAAGATTAGATTCAAGTTTCAGTTCATGTCAAGTTCGAGTTTATATTCAGATTATAGTCATTAATAGATTTAACTTTTGAAATTCTTAAGTTTGGAAAATATCAATAATCGCTGTACATGGACGGCAGGATTTGTGTCTTATTCAAACACGATTGTCATTTGATAAATTCCATCTTAAGGTTACGATATATATTTAGGGAGAGGTAAGTGATGCATCATTGTCTCCGGCAATCCCGAGGCAATTGACAAGAGAAGATGTCACTCAAACCAATCTGCAATCTAAACACGTAAGCTAGACTAGTATTTTGATTTCTAGGGAATTTTTATAAAAAGTCATTTAAAATTCTCGAGGGTTTTTAATTCGTCCTAAAGCCTCGAATATGTTTTTATTAAAAACAAGTTGATAAAAATGTCAAGATTTTTGTATAAAAATGTATTTTGTATTTTGTGGTATTTTAGTCATAAAACTTAGTTTTAAAAGTTTATGGTATTTTTATGAAAAATACAACTTTTGGAAACTTAATGGTATTTTTGTGTAACTTTAATTTTTCAATTAAAAAAATAGTTTTTACAATTTTCATTCCTTGAAAAAATACGGATTTATGATTTATATAATTTTCCAACAATTTAATTTGTTTTAAAAGTCGTATTTCTTTAAAATCGTATTTTATTCCTTTCAAAAACGAATTCTCCGTGAGAAGTTCTGCATCTTACTCTACTATCCTTAGAATGTGTAATAATCCGCACTATCCATAAACGGGTTCTCTAAAGATGGTTGTAGAGCTAAAATTGCAAAGGAAAACATCGTATTTTAAACTTGATGGCATTTTAGTGTAAATTCAGATCTTTTGTGACAACATACGATCATGCCATGATTCCATAGTGTATGTGAGTGGGGTAGCTCTTTACCCTGTACGCTAACTACTTTAGTATGTCCCAAGAAAAGGTACCGAGTAAGTATAAACTTTATGGTACTAAAACATTAATCGGGATATATTGATTGAAAGCTTTGGTAACATGCAAATAAAATTTCATAAAATATCAAGCGATATCATAGAGAAAATAGTCATGGTTACTCATACCATAGCATGGATTTTTTTTATGTATTTATCGGCATGAATTTGCAAAGTATTATTTCAAAATTTTATGAAAAGGATTATATAAATATCATTATCTATTAAATTCATGTTAAAGGTTATTGATAGAATTGAACAAGAGTTCAAGATGGTGGATTCAAAATAGAAGGAAGAGAGGGGGGTGTCTCATGAGGTGAAGAGGGACAGGTAAGAACTTACCCGTACCACTTGTACTCGTACAAGTGAGAAAAAGAAGAGAAATATGCTCAGTTTAAAGAATCGAGACCGTGATTGCGACTAAGAGAGTGGGCTTGATCTACTGAATTCCCTTACGCGAGTTGTGTAGCACTGGAGGGAAGCTTGGAAGGATTCTTAAGTGTTTCGACTTCGAGATCTTTCCTTCACCTTGGACTTGAATGAGATGAACTTAAGAGTACATAAGAGTTAGAATTTCTTTGAGGGAGTGTATTTGAGTATGGTATGCCTAGGGGAATGAGGCTAGAACTGAATGGGTATTTATAGGTGAAAAGAAGAGGGGTGTGATTAATTAAAAAGATTGATAATGGAACTAAAAGAATTAAAAAGGATTAAAGGGGTGAAATGAAGAGTCTGAATGTTTCTGTATTGAATTAGGAGTTTTAGTGTACTGAACAAGGTTGAGGGGAATCCAAAGATCGCACGTGCATAGAACGGAGGTGAATGGGGCATGTGGGGCCGCCGAACTCGGCTATGGCGAGGGTAATTTACTCGGGGTTCGTGCCATGTGTTCTAATGGGTTTAAAGATCATAGTTACATACCTCTTTTCAGTTGAAATTTTTCGTATCTCCGTGTAATGCCCGTGCAACTCTTGGGCTTTCAAAACGTTAAAAAGAAAAATATTGAAATAATTGGGGCTGATGGGATTCGAACACATGGGCTATAGGACAGTAGTGTAGAAGCTTAACTAGTGAGCTACAAATTGTTTCTTGCACTTGTTTTACAAGAATTACTTAAAACTCGATTCAAAATCAAAAAACATCTTTTATTAATTAAAACAAAAGGGACGGTACATGGAATTTAGGGTTGTTACAACTTCCTGGATAAACCAGTATCTCACATCAATGTGCTTCGTCCTATCATGAAGTATTTGATCTTTCGTCAAGTGAATAGCACTTTGGCTATCACGGTAAACTATTATGATATCCTTTTGAATACCAAGTTTTAAAAATAGTCTCTTCAACCAGATCGCCCCCTTAATAGCTGCAACAACGACCATATACTTCGCCTCCGTCGTAGACAATACTACCGTAGGCTATAATGAAGCACTACAATTGATGGCACATCATCCCAAGGAGAACACATAACCGGTGATCGATCTTCGTTTTTCAAGATCACCCGCATAATCGGAATCGCTGAATCCAACCAAACTGTCGTTGTTCCTTTCAAACACCAACCCTATGTCAGACGTACCTCGTAGGTATCGTAATATCTTTTTCACTGCCTGCAAATGGCCTTTACCAGGTGAAGCCATATAGCGACTAACAACACTAACAACATGTGAAATGTCGGGTTGTGTACAAACCATGGCATACATGATGCTACCGCATTTGCATATGGAACATTCGACATATACTTTATCTCACCCTTTGTTTGCGGTGATGAATGAGAAGAAAGTTTAAAATGAGCTGCTAACGGAGTACTTATAAATTTAGCGTCTGTCATGTCGAAACGTTCCAAAACTTTCTCAACATATCGCTATTGAGACAAGTAAAGTTTTCCTCCTTTGAGATCGAGCTTGATCTCCATACCAAGTATTTTCTTGGTCGCTCCTAAATCCTTGGTCTCAAAATTTCCTTTCAACCATTCCTTCAAATTTTAAATATCAACCATATGCCTTACTAATATCAACATATCATCAACATAAAATAACAAGTATATGAAAGAACCATCGGCGATCTTCTTCGAATATACACAGCTATATCCTATACTTCTTGTAAACTCAATTTCTTTCATAAATGAGTCAAACTTCTTATACCAATATCTAGATGACTGCCGTAGAGAGACTTCTCTGGCAAACAAACGTTGTTTTCTTTGTCTTCAACTTCAAAACCCTCGGGCTGTTGCATGTAGATCTTCTCTACCAAATCACCATGCAATAATGTTGTCTTCATTTCGAGCTCTTCGAGCTCCAAAACTTGCATAGCTACCAAACCGAGCAAGACACGTATAGAGGTGTGTATAACAACCGAAGAAAATACATCATTGAAATAAAATCCTCGAACTTGTGAACAGACTTTAGCTACTAACCGAGCCTTGTATCTCATATCAACTGCCTCTTAGTCATCTTCTTTATTCTTGAAAACCCACTTGCAGCCAACTATTTTCTTTCCTCCTTCGGTCTTCATGAGCTTCCAAGTCTGGTTCTTGTGAAAAGACTCAATCTCTTTATTCATAGCGACTAACCAACGAGCTGCTTCATCGGATGAGATTGCTTCTTTATAGCATATCTGATCACTACTATCAACTGTCTCTGTAATGAACAACGCATACACCACTAGGTTATCGTAGCTATACCTATGTGGCGGTTTAATGTCCCTTTTGTGTCGGCCACGAACGAGTAAATACTCCTCATCATGGGACTACTCATTATGAGCTTCTTCAGACGATGGTGAAAGAGAGATCTCCTGCGAACCCGAGTTATCACCGACTTCAATATCAACTCTCGACTCATCCTTCTTCGAATCATCTTAAACTGGAGATTCCTTGTTATTCGGCTTCAACATAGCAGATTCATCAAACGTCACATCTTTGCTAATCATAAATTTAGGCGACTTTGGATCCGAACACCACAATCTATAACTTTTTATACCGGTAGCATAACCAAGAAATATACATTTCTTTGCTAGGGGATCCAATTTGCCTTTACGATAATATGCATAAGTGGGGGCAACTAAACACTTTAAGTGTTGAACAATCAGTGTGTTTTCCCGACCATACCTGCTCCGGTATCTTACAACCTAGCAATGTATGAGATGACTGATTCACAATATAACAAGTTGTATCTACCGCTTCTGCCAAAAACTCCTTTTCGAGCCCTGCGTTGGACAACATGCACTGCGCTTTCTCCAAAAGAGTACGGTTCATTCGCTCTGCAACTCCATTCTGCTGTAGTATATAGACAACGGCATGATACCAAACTATTCCTTCTTTTTTGCAGAAATTGTTGAAATCCCCACCGCAAAACTCTAACCCTTTGTCCATCCTCAGTCTCTTGATCTTCTTTCCTATCTTCTTCTCAAGCAACGTCTTCCATTGCTTGAACATAGTAAACACATTACTTTGTGTTTCAAGAAGTAGACTCAAACCTTCCTCGAAAAATCATCAATGAAGGAAAGCAGATATCTGGCACCACTTCCTTCAGAAGCAACCGGAGAAGGTCCACAAAAATCCAAATGGATATAATCAAGAATATCTTTTGTGTTGTGCACCGCCGAACTGAAGCTAACATGTTTCTGCTTCCCAAAAACGCAATGTTCACAAAACTCCAGTTTCGTCGTACTCTTGCCACCAAGTAGACCCTGCTTTGACAACTCGGCCATACCTCTCTCACTCATATGCATGAGTCTCATGTGCCATAATTTGGTAGTTTCCGAATTCGTTATAGCCCTCAATCTGAAAGTCGTCGAACGCTACAACGAATATAAAAAACCTTTCTTCAAGCCTATTTACTGCCGAAATTGGACTGAGATGCGGAGACGTCTAGACGGAATTGGGGGGCAGATGCTTATGAATTTATCCATCCACCTCTCCGAAGATACCGAGTTGATTTATGGCACCATATATCGGAGCTTTGGACAGATGTGACCAATGTAGTGTGGCTTATCAGATTCCTCCTCTTTGAAGGGTTTTTGATTGTGGGGACCGTTCCCTTATAAAAAAGGAAAAAAGAAAGAAAAGAAGAAACGAATTATTTCCATGTGCAAAGCATGTGAGCATTCTGGTTTTAAATAAAATTAAAACCCACGGTTTGGCATCACGTGTTAAACACTTGAGCGCTCATATGCAAAGCAAATGAGCGATGAAAATAAGCAACTAAATGGCTAAAACGACCCCATGTGTTGAACACGTGAGCACTCATATGCAAAGCATATGAGTGCTGGAAGTAAATAACCAAAAGCCAAACAGGCCCCACGTGTTAAACACGTGAGCGCTCATATGCAAAGCATATGAGCGAGGAATATAGACAGGCTAAAACCCACACTGGGGGTCACGTATTAAACACGTGTGCACACCATTTTGAAGTGCTAGCTTCAGATAGAATTAAATTTTATTTAGGAAAATATTCCTCCCGATCTTTCCAAAACTAGAAAGATTTTTCTCTGTTAAAAAGAGAACCTTTGGATTCAAAAGCCAACGATGGTTATAATATCACCGACCTAATTAGAAAATCAAATCAATTTCTTTGTTAGGAAAATATTTTCCTAATGTTGTTTAAAACAATAAAAAATATATTCTGTGAAACAGAAAATCACTGGATCAAAAATCCAACGGTGGATAAAGTTCTCTGAATAATCTTTGAGACCAATTAAATCAATTGATATCTCTCAATGAGAGATTCTCTCAAAACTGATTAACAGTTTGTCTTACCTATATAAAGGACCCGAGACTTCAAGTCACGGGGAGAAACCCCTTATAAGCTTTGGCAGCTATAACCGAGAATTCAATTCTCTCGCTGAAGAAAGTTCATTCTCTTCTCAAAACCCTAGGTAAAGAAAATAAAGATCAAAATATCTTCTTTGCCTAACATATAAAAATATACAAGGGTTTAACCCTCCAAAAAGAACTCAGTTCGTTCTTTAGGATCTGAGATCCGCAAGACAAATCTCCCATAAATTGAGAATTTAATTCTCATTGGGATGATTTTGTTCTTCAGACTCAAGATCTAGGGAAAAAACTAGGTATGAGAAAAGAAATAAAAAAGAGAGATAGAATTTATATTCCACAAATTTAATTTCTCTGAAAACAGGGTTTAACCCTATATGAAAAACTTAGTTCTTACAAAAAATATCAGAAGAACTTAGTTCTCAAAAGAAAATCTGATTTCTAGATCCTTAAAACAATGATCTCGATGATAATTAATAGCCAAAACACCATTAATAGAAGTTTAACTTCTTTAAAAAATAATATACAGAAAGTAAATCTTTAAAGGGCTCAGAGCCTCACGTGAAATACATGTGAGCGTCAAAAAAATCAGCGCCTCATATAGCAACACGTGAGCGCCGAACAAAAGTGCTTAGAACTATATATATATATATATATATATATATATATATATATATATATATAGTCAAAATGCTAAGTGAATAGGTGAAAAGCCCAGGACTGAGCCCAAATTGGCTAAGTCTCTGAAACTTCTTTACAGCCGAGCCCATATACTCTGTTGATGGATCTTAACAAAATTTAATGATCTCCAAATATATTTCTAAGTTGATCTTAGTCTTATACAAAGGCTAACGTATCCTTAGTTAAAATAAATTGAGCCCAAATACTCATATATTTAAGTCGATCTTAATCTAAAACCAGATTAACGGTTCTTAAATAAAATAAAATATTATTTGAACTGACGGAACATACAACCTAAGTTCAAATCCAAATCTAAAATGTACGGATTTGGACTAATTCGCACCCTATGGGCGACGATATAAATTAGTCTCCATATACAATCCATGGGTAACCAAAATAAACAAAATATAACACGACACGAAGTGACCTACCGGAGCAGGAGAAAGTTGTTATCGCAACGCGATAACGTAATTAAATGAAGGGGCTTGCGCCTGCAGGAAAGAGCATTCCCACAGTCAAAAACCTCTCACAAATGAGGGGGGATCTAATAAAATCTGCTACATCGGTCGCATCTATCCAAACTTTCGATATATGGCGCCATAAATCAACTTGGTATCTTCGGAGAGAGGATGGATATATCCAAATAGTATCTGCCTCCAAATTCAGGTTAGATGTATCCGTGTTTCAGTCCAGTTTTCGGCGGTAAACAGGGACGCTCTTCCATGCAGGCATAAGCCTCTGCAATTAATTATGCTATCGCATTGCGATAACAACTTTCACCTGCTCCAGGCAGATCATTTCGTGTCGTGTTATATTGTTTATTTTGGGGTTGCCCATGGATTGTATACGGAGACTATCTTGTCATGCCCGTAGGGCGATGATCAGTCCAAATCCATATATATTAGATTTGGGGTTTTGAATTTAGGACATAGATCTCATATAAATGAGGTTCATAAGTTCATAGGATATATGGGTTTGATCTAAAGATCATTAGTCATATATGAGACTAAGATTGACTTAGAAACAATGAACATATAGGCCCAACTGATCATTAGATCATATTTAAATAACTCATAGATAGTATACGGTAGTCAATATGGAGACAGTCCGCAGGGCAAAATATATTAGTTTAAGGATATCGCGGTCCAATATTAGTTTAGGGACATTTCGGTCCATCTTGCATCTTGTGTGCACATGTATATGTAATGTGGCGAAGTGAACATGGTGACATGGGATGCACACAATATTGGGGTGCGATCCAATTTGAATGCATTTATATTTCCCTTAATGATATACATATACATATATGTATAAAGCCGGAGCTCAATATGAGATTTGTATTTTTATGGGATGCATGTCAATATGAGGTGTGCACATCAATATGGAAGTGCATAAATATAGGGTGTATCAATATGATGATTAGGACATTCTCTATCATGATGAATTTCATATCTTTCATCAAGTTAAGACAAGGAGTTGTTGGTTGTTAGAACTCGCCACCTCTCTGAAGACGTTGAAGAATTACAACGACGTATATCAAAGGTTTGGAAAGATGTACCCTTGAACCAAATCCCATATATGTGAGAAAAGATCATGTCAGAACTGAGGATCGTTAGTCTTATATGAGACTAAGATAAAAATCATTAGTCGTATATTAGACTAAGATCAATTTGAATGGTCGATCATTAGTCGTATATGAGACTAAGATCAAATGAATAAAAGATCAATAAAAGATCGTTAGTCGTATATGGGACTAAGATCATCATGGATGAAAGATCTTTAGTCATATATCCGACTAAGATCAACTTGGATGAACGATCATTAGTCATGTATCCAACTATGATCAGCTTGGAAATATGATTGATGATCATTAATCTTGTTTTAGATTAAGATCAACTTAAATATGTGAGTGTATGGGCTCAAAAAAAATTTCACTTCACAAACTTAGCCAATTTGGGGCTAAAGTTTGGGTTTCTATGTCACCCAGCAGTGCTAAGCATTAAGTCATTTAGAACTATGGATATAATATCCAAATTATGCTTTGGTGCTCACGTGAGGCACTCAGGTACCGGCATTGCCATACTAGTGCTAAGCACTTAGTCATGTAGACTATGGATAAAATATCCAAATCATGCACTGTCGCTCACATGTTATCACGTGAGTAGCTATGCCTCTTGGTGTTCGCGTGCCTTTCATGTGAGTGGTGCTAAGCACTCATTCATACAGCGCTCATATGGATATCACGTGATGCACACTTTCTATTTAGCTTCAGGCACTTTTCACGTGACGCACACTTTCGTTTTAGCTTCAAGCGCTCACGTGGATATCATGTGACGCGCATGTCTTTGGCTTCAAGTGCTCATATGGATATCACGCGACACACTTCTGTTTGCTTTTTTCCCCAGTGCTCACGCGAGATTTTAAGACTCGGATGGTTTCTTTTGGGGTGCGCACGTGAATATCACGTGAGGTGCTTATTCATGTTTTCCTTTTGAGTGCTCACGTGAGTTGTTGTTTTCTTAGGTTTTCACGTGAGCTTTTGTTTTCTAGGGTGTTCATGTATCTTTCACATAATATTTTATCATATTCATGCAGAGATCAACTGCAAGAACTAAGCGTTTTTTTATGTGAGAACTAAGTTCTTGGTGAGATAAAAACTCTTTTTTTTTAAGATAAAAACATATCTTGAAGGAACTAAGTTCCTGGAATATAAATTCCATCTTTTTCTTTCTTTCTTCCATGTTCTTTTCTTATGTTCTTATGGGGGGTGATAAAACATCATAGTTTTTCCCTAAATCCTGAGTCTGAAGAACGAGATCTTCCCGATGAGAATTAAATTCTCATCTTGTGGGGGATTTGTCTTATGGATCTCAGATCCAGAGGAAGAACTAAGTTCTTTTTAGAGAGTTAAACCCTTATTTCATACATGAAGATAAGAAGAAGGGAGATAATTTTATCTATATTTTTACCTAGGGTTTAAACAAAAGGATGATCTTCTTCAAAAAGAGAACTAAATTCTCTGTTGTTTTTGTGGAAGTCTGTAGAGAGGATTTTCTCTCTTGCAGAAACTTATAGAGGGTTTTCTGAATTTTTACAGAAGCTTTTGGGGGTCTCCTCCCTCTGAAATTTAATCTCTTTGCTCCTATTTATAGGAGAAGAGAAAAATCAATCTGTTTTGAAAAAATCTCTTATTGAGAGATCATAATTGATTTCATAATCAATCAAATTGATCTTAAAGATTAATCGCTAAATTTTATTCACCTTTGGATTTTTAATCCAAAAGTGAACTATTTAACAGAAAAGATTTCCTGTTTTTTTAACAAGATTAGGAAAATATTTTCCTAATATAGAATTAGTTTCTATTATATGAATATCTTGTTTGTTTAATAAGATTAGGAAAATATTTTTCCAACATAGAATTTAATTCTATCATATGAATATCTTGTCAGGAAGATATTTTCCTAACCATAAAATTTAATTCTGTTTAACAGAGAAAATCTTTCTTATTTTAGAAAGATCAGGAAAATATTTCCCACATAGAATTTAATTCTATCAAATGAATATCTTGTTTGTTTAACAAGATTAGGAAAATATTTTCCTAACATAGAATTCATATAAATATCTTGTTAGGAAGATATTTTCCTAACTATAGAATTTAATTCGGTTTAACAGAGAAGGTCTTTCTTATTTTAGAAAGATCAGGGAAACATTTCCTTATAGAATTTAATTCTATCAGATAGTTTAATTGGTGATATTTTATCACCATAGGATTTTGAATCCAAAAATTCTATGTTAGAGAAAGATCTTTCCATATTAGAAAAACCAGGAAAAATATTTCCCAAATAGAATTTAATTCTATCACATAGAATTTAATTCTATCAGATGAGAGCGTTTCAAATTGGGGCGCTCACGTGCTATCACGTGAGCGCTGCCATATACATTGTAACAACTGCAATTTCAATGTACAGAAAATTCATTTAAAAGTTAATGTACAAATAGAGTATTTGCAATCCTGTGTACACTATAAGTATTTATTTTGCTTTTGAACGGCAAGAAAACACTTATAGCTCATTGGTAAAACTTTGCACTGCTGTGACGTAGCCCCTGTGATCGAATCCCCCCAGCCACATTATCTTTTTATTAATTTTTTTTAATGTTTTAGAAGGCCAAGGGTTTACACGTGCATGACACGTAAAATGAAGAGTTATAGAGTAATCAAACACATGCATTGGGGTATACCAAGCGATAGGGATACGTAGCAGAGATCTCACCCCTCGTCACCGGACTACGACTGGCGAGATTAGCTCCTAGACCGGCACCGCCGAGCTGCCCGTAGGGGATGGTCCTCAATTTTCTCCCCTGGCACCTCTTCGCCTACCCCACTAACCCCATATTATTTGTTTACTCTGCATTCATCCAGAGAATATTAAATCACCCTTTTATCCAATTTTAATGCATATTTTTAATGCATTCTTTAACCCTCAAAAACCTAATTTTCCCTATAAATACCACACTCCATTTCACCCCTCCTCACTCAGAATTTCATTACAAAAACTCTATAAAATTTCCAAGTCCCAAGTTGTGCAGGTGGAGTTAGCAAGAGGCGAAGTTCCGGCAACATTCCAAGGAGATTCCGGTGACGAAACGACACCCTGACGGTTTCCTAATCTTCCCCTACCTCTCCTCTATCTTAATAGCCTATAAGTCTCCTCTCCCCTCCTCTTCTACTATTTTAAAACATTTTCTTTTTAAAACTCGTCGGAAAGCGGAGTTATTCCGACTTCCGACTCTATTTTCTTTAAAAACTCTATTTTTCTTGAATAATAAATCACCATATTCTCTCATAATGTTTAATAAATAGAAATAAATACATTAGAATAAGTTTCATCTCAAAATAATCTTTTATGCAACTTTTATTGCATTTATACGGTAAAATACCATATACTTTACATTTCGACATAATTCAACATATTTCCTTGTATTATCTTTAGAAAACTCACGAGGTAAGGACCTAACTCATCACAACACACATATTGGACATAGCACGATGAAGTTTGGAATTTTAGATATGGGAAAATACGCTTTTACGAATAAATACCTTAAAGAATTAAAAACCGTTTTCTTTAAAATGAGTATTAATTAAATCCCTTGCAATTGCGCCTCTACAACCCATTTTGGGGAACCCCGATCGGGATGGAGCGGGTTATCGCACGTCCTCGGGCCTAGTAGAGCGAGATACAGACCTCCGAAAGGAGCATTCGATCTCGATGGAATTTTTAATACAATTTTTAAGAAAATGAGATTTCTACAAAATAAATAAAATTTATTTTATTAAATATATATATGAATATTATCAAAAGATCTATTTTAGATATATTATATAAATATTTCATGTTTTCTAAATCAAAGGAATCACAATTACATGAAACTACCATTTCAATACAATACAAATTTCAATATTTCATTAAAATACCATATACAATGAAAACTGGGTGCTACTCGCTAGGAATTTCACTTTTATAAAATATACATCTATAAAAACACTAAAGAAGATAATTAAATACTTGAGGTGTATTTTGAAAATATATCAAACTATTTTTACATAAAACCCGTTCAAGTTATATTAAATTACAATAAGGACCCTAGTAAATATAGGTTTAAGCGGGACCAATTCTCTTGAGCCTCAGGGAGAAGGAGAATGTGGGTGATTGCCTATCTAAGGTAGACAATCTAACAATGGTATTATCCATACGGTAATTGTCTTGGAAAAAGACACAAATCCTGCCGTCCATGTGTAGCGGTTACCGATAACATCAAAACTAATTCAGTATTTCAATTTCTTTTCAAAGTGTCTGACTCATACCGAGTCTCAATCTAATCAATCTGACTTAAATATGATTTAAGTATAAAATACAATACAACATGAATCCTTGAATACCAGAATTCAATCTGTATCAATCCATTTTGACTGAGCCGAACCATGAATATACTCCGTTTACACGACTATCCATTTATATCCATTCTGTTTACTGATATCATGGTTTCGACAAGTCATCCATCTATATAATAAAACAATACAATCAATACAAAATACATTACAGGGTTTTAAAGGGGTAGATTGGTACGGAATGCGTTAGAAGTAGCACGAGACTGTAACCATAATACACCTAACCTGAATATCCATTGCCGTTGTACCGTGGCTGAACGGTTCCTTATGCTCCGTATACCTTGGTTTCCGGAATAGTGGGACTCCTCTCGTATACACTGGCATATTCTGTACCAAGCTACAGACAACTGCGTTAACAATATAATCAAACATTACTAGTTCTACCCTATTTCCTTTTATTTTATTTCTATCTATCTTTGGGACTTACCGAGCGATTGTTCGCTGACGACATTCATTTTCTTGTTTCTTTGGAATGTTGTCAGGTGATTCGGACTCACTGGAGATCGAGCCTAGTACCGAGGACTTGGAGCAGTTTGCTATCGATCCAAAGCTGTAGGCACTTGTACATACTTTTCATTTCAGTTATGCCATTGTTTAGGCATTGCTTTTTATTCATGTATTTACATTTCCAGTTGTACTTGTAAAGAATTGTTAAATAAATAAAAGTTGATGTTCATTATATTCATGTTTCTTGTATACAATCTACTTTATATTGCTTAGATACGCTTAGCGTGTTTACTTCTGAGTAAATACGTAGCGGGCCTTGCCGCGCCCTCTTGCCGTACACCGGGAAGCGGTAAGGAAACTCACATGTTTAACACGTGGAGGCTATCATAGAATTTAATCTTATCTGAACCCAGTACTCACATACTTTGCATGTGAGTGCTCACGTGTTTAACACATGGGCCCTGCTATAGGATTTAATCCTAACTGCAGCAGGTATTCTCATGCTTTGCACGTGGGCGATGTTATAGGATTTAAATCTATCTGAAACCGCTACTCATATGCTTTGCATGTTAGTGATCACATGTTTAACATGTGGAGGCTGCCCTATATTTTTATAAAGGGAACAACAAGTTTTGAGCCAAAATTTTTGGCGGGAATAAAACCCTTCATCACAATGAGAGCACTTTTGGTTACCTTCAAAACTCCACCTTCAGCGGAAAATTTGTAACCATTTTCGTCGAGTGCACTGTTCGCATTCATTTTAATGCGCATCAATATCAAGTACGCACTTAAAAGGATGAGGACTCTGGTAATGTGCACACTTATAAACGTGTGCATATGGGCTGATGCATGACATAGGCAATAACACGTGCGCATCGTTGCCATACGCACTTGGAAAAATCATTAAATGTCAGGCGCATGTGCAAAACACGTGCGTATGTACGAGCCCAAGGGTAAACTCCAAAACATGTAAATAAACTAAGCTAAGCTAATTCAGCACAAAAAAAAAGATGTGCGAATATAAAAAGAAAAAGCTACGCTCCGTTAATATTTCGAAAAATGAATTACAGATTACCAGCCCGATACGAGCTTCGCATAACAAAAGGAAAATACAAATTCTAACTCATTCAATAGTTACTGCAAGGACAATAGATCATCACTAGCACATTGGTTATGAAAATCAAGAACAAGATTTTGCAAAGATTCCCAAGCAGCAGCCACCCTCTCCTTGTGGTTTCGTTCACGAACATGAGCACCAGGGTTGTCATCAATATCTTTAGCCCTAGCATAAGAGGATATGATCTCTTTTTGCTGGTAGATCTGATGCAAGATATCTACAGAACGATCCCTCCGGTTCTTGGAGATTAAGCCCATCAGATAAACCGAATATACTTTATCCTCAGTCTGATCCAGTGCACGTTGCGGCATTGCCCTAAAAAGCCCATGTGTAGCCTGTTGGGGTCAAAAATTACACCCCACTGTCAAAGGCAATAAGTCAAAATCAAGTCCCAAAAAGTGGGCCTGGGCCCAAGCCTTAATCTGGCCCAAGTCCGAACCCAAGTCCAAACAAGTGGGCCTATGCCCAAGTCGAGCCCAAGTATGAAGAGACGGCTTCCAATGCCAAAAGAATAACTGTTAAAGCAATAAATAGGGTTAATGTAATTTCTATGAATAAATGTAATAAAAATGGGAAAAAACCCCAAATTATGTAAAAACCCATGGCTTATGTGCAAAAGAAAAAAAGCACATGTTATGAGAAAGACACATGTGCCATTTTGAAAAGTCCAAAGGGGCATATGTAAAATATAAAGCCTATATAAAGTATCATGATGAATGATAACAAACTACAAGATTCTTCTCATATCAATTTAGGGTTTTGTGCCTCCTTCTTCAAAGTTTTAAGCCTTCTTCTTTCTCCTTTTGAATTAAATCAAGAGTTTAACTCTTTCTTTCCCAAAAAGAAATAGTTTTTCACCATAAAATCTTTGAAGGGGAAAACAAATCTCCTATCAAATCTTTAAAAAGAGAGATTTTGAATCTCACCATCACTTTTTCAAGATCCAAGAAAAAGAGAGAAGGAAGGAGGAGACCTATCTCCTAAATAGTCATTTTTTGGAAGGATCCAAGCCTAAAGAGAAGAAAGCGATCCCCTTTCATCATCCAAGATCCAAGATTTAGATCTTGAAGTTCCAAGAAAGCCCTTTCTTTGGTTTTCGTCTCAAAAATCTTTGGGAGTTTAACTCCATTAAATTTTTTCGAGAGTTTAACTACATTAAAAATCTTTGGGAGTTTAGCTGTTAGTTATATGTATGCCCTAGAGACCATTACTGTACATGGGATGTATATTGTAGTGGATGCTTGGACATATATAGGGAGGGCTTTCTTACTCGATATGATAGTATGGTATCTGGTTGCTCTTTGTCTTAACATGTTGACTTGTATACGTGATGCTGTCTTGCTCTCACATGTTGATAAAGCCCTTAGCATGTGTACTTGACTATCAGGACTATGATGGGGCTGTGATGGAGATCATACTAGTGGGTCCAAGAGTAGTCCACAAGTACACCCTATAATTGTTCCTAGTCGTAGGAATATCAAGACAGGGCATCGATACTCCAGAGTAGACTAGCGTATGCGCTTCTTGACCCATATGATGGGCGATGGATGATCCCGCATCCATTGGTGTTTGACATTAGAAAAGGTATATGGGTGCTCAGTGGAGACTGGGTACACTGAGCGGACTCGCCGAGAACTCCTAGATGGTAATATACCTATCGTCAGATAGCAGTTCTCTGGTGACACTGGTACAGGTTAATCTGTCGACCCGAGATCGTCATAGAGTCTTGTGTGATTCCGACTGTGCTTTGATTTCCACCATACCACGGTCAAGAGATCGTGCAAAAAGGTGGTTTTTGGGTACAGTCCCGAGTCACATGGAAGCAATGAACGATAGGAGGGGATTTTTCTCTCCCGGTATTGGGAGTTGATATTGCGCTATGCTTGATTGGCCATAACAGGAAATCCCTGGCCAGGGTTGCTGAGATCTACTAGTAAGTGTTATCAGTAGTTTCTCGAACCGTTATGGACCTTGCATCGGCATGACTTATCAGGCTATTGGGATCTGACGTTATACCACCCTCAGGCTGTGATATGCGACATATCAGACGAAGAGACCAGACTGTACGGTAGTGTTACTGATTGGATTCGTAGGAGTATGAGCAGGCTTGCTTGTTGATCTTCTGATCGCTCAATACCCGGGTGGCCGTTACGTTTAGCAGACCGCTTGCGGCTTATGGGTGTTTGATATGATTATCACCTAATGCCGGCGTATTGACGAGTCTTTAGAGTCCTACACAGAGGTTTCCTGGTTCATGCAAAACGGAGTAGGAGCACATATGTGATATGTGCGGGACCGAGATTAATGTGCGTATGTGATACCGCATTCTATTCTCGCGATATGTGATATCGGTCGGTTATATGTGATATAGCCAAGTTATTGAATCAAGTGTTAATTCGATAAGTTAATTCATATGATATTAGTCGGTTGTACGAAATATAGCCGGATTAAATCAAGTGTTGATTTAATAATTTAATGTAGAATTATATATTTGATATATTACATTACATTAACTAATATTAGCTCATTTAAGTATTTCTTTTTCTCACTTAATGATACATTGATATATATGTGATATATGTTAAATGTATTGTTTTCTTTTTGCACACACATATATATATATGATATATGTTAGTGTGTTATGCTAGGTTACACATGCAACATGTATGTATGAGACTTATACCATGCTAGGGTTTATGTTATGGTTTTATTTATCGTTAAGAAAATTCAAAATTAGTGAAGATTTTGTCATGGCTCAAAACTTTTTGAAGCTTGTAGGTTTCATTGACTTAGTCCACTCTTTTGTCTTTCTTATGATATTTAAAGACCTAACCATTAACCATACACCATGGTTTAGTCTCTACAAGAGTTAATGTATGATACTAACTCACCATCGTTGCAATTCTAACCTCATGAGTTCATTCTCTCTTCTTCATTTCTTCATCTTCTTCATGAGCTCAAAAAGCTTTCTAAGGTTTTGAGATGTGAAGAAATATTATGAGAAAAATAAATCTAAAGAGAGCCCATTTCCTATTTCATCATTCTCTACTATTAGCCATTTAGTTTAAGGTGTTTGCTTCACTAATTTTACCATTAGTGAAGAGGTAGCATGAGCTCGAGTCTTCTCGACGTAGATCATCTTTGGCCTCGAAGACATTGAGCAAGCTCGTTCATTTATTCATTTGAACCCTCTCTTGAGTCCGGGAGTTCACTACTCTACTACACGGAGCTTTAGAAGTGAAGGACCGGTCTACAAAGGTTGTATTCCGCATTCACTTAGTTGTAAAGTTGTTTACATATCGTTTCGTTTAAAACTCTAGTTAAGATTCTAGGGTTAGGGTTCTTTAGAACGGCAAAAATTTAAAAACGGCATGGATGATGCCTCCCGAAACCTTGCTGCCATGCTAAGTAACTCTGCAGTGGTATCAGAGACAAGTTAGAGATTTAAATGATGTTTGTTAGATTACGAAACCGAAACGAATTCGAAACTTGAAACCCTTTAACCTAGTTTCTGTCGAATTTGAAAAGTGCTCTAAAATTATTTTAAACAACTGCAGAATATTGTATGTGATATAACATGAACACTATGAAAATTTAAGGCATTTTTGTGCAAAAGTGGCCGGCCACATAAGTGGAAAAACTGGTGTGCTCGGGTGAATAGTATAATTTTTGGTTCAAATTTTTATGGTGTTCCAGTCTCTGGGTTTTAGTGTTTCAGGTATTGTTTGTTTTTGCTAAATTTTCATGTGATGTTAACTTTCTGCAAAGGCAATTCGGAGTGTTTCGTAATCGTAATTCTAGTATCTATTCGGGTTATTTAGACGACGATAAAAAGTTCGAACCGATATCAATAACCCATATTTTCCCCCGCTGGAAATTTTCCAAGAGTTGGATTTTTTCCGAGTTTAAAACCTTCAGAAAATCATGCAAGTAATTCTGTGGACCCTCTAGAAGAACGATACCCAAACTCAACTTTTTGGATCGCGGAACCGCGGTCATACCCTAGGGTGTGCGGCAGTTCCGTAGAGACATGAGTGAGGCATGAGTCGGCCCTTCTACGGATGGTTCATAGGAGTTGTGGTAGTTTCTGGGTACTTTTTGAACTCCGCTCAAGTGTTGAGCTTGTTGGGAAATTTTGGATGTTTGATTATTCGATCGAAAAGTTTAACTTCTTCTAGCTATCTATGATTGTGATATAATATTTGGAATCTACAAATGTAGTTATGTGATAACTAGTTTGAATTTTATAAATCTAGCAGTTTAGTTTCATTTGATCGGTTGCCACGGAATTTTGATGTGGATCAAAAGTTCATCCCAATTACGTAGTGTATGTGGATACTCGTCGGGTAACTTTACTAGATAGCCACGTCCCATAACCCCGACCAAGTGACTATAGGAGAACCCTGTCGCCAAAAGCATCCGGTCGGGTGCTCGCGGCCGCGGTGTTCCGCCTTAGTACACTTCATCGACGGAATCGGGGGTGCAGCCGTCTACTAAAGTTTCCGATGAGCATTCGATCAGGTTATCGGGAATTTTGTTGAATTACCCGACTGGTTATTGGAAAGTGTTTTCGAGATTAAAATGCGGGGTTTATAATTGTTAGGCATGTGATATCTAAGGAATTCATTTGGTTGGGCATGAAATCCAAAGTATGTGATATATTGGGTTTATGATGTTTAAAGTGGTTGCGGATTCCAATTGTTGTAGTTTTTCACTTTCTATTCTGCGACTGTAAGTGTAATATGTGGTGTATCACCGGTTTCGGTGCTATATGTCAATGACAATTAGGATACGCATATTTACTTACGTTGATGACATGTGATGTTATGCGTTGCTGTGATATATTATATTGGACTGTCGTGTTTTGAATAGCCGGGTTTTTTTTTTATGTGAGATGAGAGTTTTTCATTTTCATTCATGTAAAAGCTTGTATGTAATATTTTTTTATTGGGGCACTTCCGGGTTAAGGATGATGTCACCATTGATATATATTATTTACTTTTCCGCATTAGGATAGACCGAAGGAGGAGAGCATAAGTAACCGGGTTCTAGGGTCCAGTGGGAAACCATCTCGAGGAGTCGAGACCGGGTCTCCTAACTCTAGAATTGGTAGGGTTGCTTGCAGCTCTCGTAGGGGTCTAGGAATGTGGGTTTGGCTATTCATCGCGACCGTGGAATCCGTGTTTTATACTGACATAATTTAAAACATGGAATTCTTAGTATATCCAATATTTCACATATGTTCTTCTGCTGTTGATATTCTGTGATGTGATCACTTGATATATTCTGAGACGAATTCCTATATTATATATATATGAGATATAATAAGTATTGCTGCTTTCGTTTCTTCTGTGATGCTTAGGAAGCATAATTTGATAGGACTTCATTAATGAGATTAATGAAAGAAAAAGAAAGCTAAAGATGCTGTACAAACTTGTTTAAAAACCGGTAGCTCTAGTTCTTGCTTTGCATAGCGGTATTCCTTGTAGAATATCCAGCACCTTATTTGATAAGGAAAGAGCCGAGATCCCTTCACCGGGAGTGACCTCTTTAGCGAAACTAGCAGATGCTACAACCCACTCGGATTGTCTTTTGATTGCTTCTATAGTTTTTGCTTTGCATAGTGGTATTTGTGAAATATCCTGCATCTCATTCGATGAGGAAAGAGCCGAGATCCTTTCATCAGGAGTGGCCTATTTAGCAAAACTAGTAAAAGCCTCAAAAACACTCATTTTTAAAAATCACTCGATTCTACAACGATATTAAGTTCATTACGCAAAAGGTTTTCATAACAAACCTGTCGTAGCCCTCCGTCATTTCAGATAAGTAGTATTTAGAATTCGTGCTGCATTTGTTGACCTTGTCAAGGCGTAGTGTGCGGTAGCTGATTAGTGTTTATCTGCAAAGCATATGATGCGATTGGATTAGGGTAGTCGTGCGACCTTGTTGACCTCTGTCAAGGGTAGTGCGGGTGGGTTTATTTCAATCATGAAATGGCGGGTTGAACTTGACTAGCAGCCTATAGTTTGTTGACCTCTGTCAAGGTCATAGGACGCTTGGGGCAGAATATTATCGGGAATTTCAAGTGTTGAAATTTTCAATGAGATTGCATACCTTCTATGAGATAGTTGGATCCCGATATCCACTGCGAGTAAGAGTTACTCCTGGGAGAGTTTTACATATTACAATTAGCCGATCAAGTAGGTTTCTAGAAAGGTGTTAACGGGTTTACGCCCCTGGGAAAACGAGGTTTATTTTAATTAGGTCCGTGCGAAAGCGCGGGGAACCTCCCTTAATGTACCGACACTGGCCTGGCCAAAAGATTGGCGAACTCGTAGGGTTAATTAATCCCGGCTAGTCTTACCATTTAGGGTTTGAAGGAAGATTTGATAAAAACAGTAGGAGCCATCCTGATTAGATAAAATAATAACCAATCTGATCTTGCAAGGGCGCACGTAGAGTGTTTTTTTCTCTCTCTCTCTCTCCTGGTAGCGACCATGTCATGTCTTAATCAAGATAATAATATGGATGCATTGACCGAACCTGCTTATTATACTGAGCTAGGGAACGTTGGTTCCGCTCTATCTTATAATTGTTATAAGTCCGAACAGGAAATATGGGAATATCCGGATTCCCATGCCACCCAATCAAAGAAAATACATGTTGATGCATCTTCTTCGGGTGTGTTCATTACCGAGAACCGTTTCTCAGTATCCTCTACGTCCTGGGTATGTGATACCGGATCAGGATCCCGCATATGTAATATGTTACATGGGCTACAGAATGGTAGAGAACTGGGAATGGGTGATATGTCTCTAATTATTAGAGAATGGTGTAAGTGTTGCAGCCAAATCAGTTGGCAAATATCATCTTATATTAATACATTGATTCTGAACGAATGTTATTATATACCGAACCTGATATACAACATTACATCGGTTTTTTTAATGATTTAAAGAAGGATATAATTCTGTATTGGAGGATAATGTTGTGAACATTTTCCTGAATCAAGAGTTGATTGCATCAGGCACATTATATAATAGCATATACGTTCTAAATCAAACTACAGTTCAAAGTATATAGAACACACACAAGAGGAGTAGTTCAGAAATGAACGAATCCTTCTTGTGGTATTGTAGAATAGGTCATATCAATGCGACACGACCAGCTAAGTTACATAAGGATGAATATGAGAATCTGTTCGAATTTTCATCTCATGATACTTGCCAGTCTTGTCACAAAGGTAAATGACCAATACTCCGTTTAGTGGAAACAGAGAAAGAGTTACTAAACTCTTGGGACGGATACATAATGATGTATATGGTCGTATGTCTATAAATTCCAGGGTAGGTTCTTTTTACTTCATTACATTCATCGACGATCTCTCAAGATTCGTACATATGTTCTTGTTGAAACACATGTCTGAAACTTTTGAGAAATTCAACGAATATAAGCTTGAAGTTAAGAACCAGAAGGGTAGAAGTACTAAGTCCTTCGATGAGATCGAGGAGCAGAATACTTGCGCATGGAGTTCCTGGAGTTTCTAAAAGGAGAATGAGATTCTCTCTCAGCTTACTCCTTCGTATACACCACAGCACAAAGGTATATCGGGGTGGAGGTATTGCACCCTATGAGATATGGTGCACTTTATGATGAGTAATGCTGAGTTACCTGTTTTCTTTTGGGTATTATGCACTTGAGAAGCTGCATACCTATTGAATGGGGTTCCATCCAAATCAGTGCCTACCACTCCATATGAGATATGGAATGGGAAGAGACCATGTCTTAAACGATTTAAGATATGGGGTTGTACTGACCTATGTTGAAAAGCAAAATCTGGACAAGTTCGAGATAAGGTCAGTTTTATATAAGTTTATTGGATATCCCGAACATTTCCAAGGGAATATCTTCTACCACTCTGAAGAGCAAAAGGTGTTTTATTTCTCAGCATGTCACCTTTTTAGAAAAGGAATTTCTTGTGAAAAAATTTATGGTCATGAGGTAGAACTGGAAGAAGTTATAGCTAGACAAACTAACAGCTGATGATTTGGTGAAACCAATGGATTCAATAGTCTCCAACGAGCCTCAGCCCCTTCGTGAATCTGGTAGGGATCTTCATCCACTTGAGAGATGCTGCGGTATTCTCGGTGACAGTGGGAGCGAGGATTGCATCATGGTAGATGATGGCCCAACTAGGTTTAGGCAGGCCATCACGAGTGTCGACTCTGTGAAAAGGCTGGATGCTATGCGATCAAAGATTGAATCCATTTACACCAACAAAGTATGACTTTGCATGTTGCACCTGAAGGGGTAAAACCCATCGGGAGCGAATGGATCTTGAGAAGATTCTTGGTATAGATGGAAAAGTTGAGACTTTCAAAGACATGCTTAAGTCCATCAGGATCAATGCAAGCATCGCGGAGTTGGAACATCTGTTTTGATCTGGCGGTCAAAGAGTTTGACTTCATCAAAAAGGTAGATGAGCCCTGTATATACCAGAAGGTAGTAGAGAGTAAGGTTTTCTTCCACGTATTGTACGTAGATGACATACTCTTGATAGGAAATGATTTCCTATGCTACACTCGGTCAATCTCCTCTTATCACAAGCATTCTCAATTAAAGATCTGGATGATACCTACTACATATTGGGGATTATGATCTATGGTGATAGATCTAAGTGGATATTGGGAGTGTCCCAAATCCAGGTACATTAACACCATACTAAAGAGGTTTAGTATGGAGGGTTCTAAGCATGGTGGTTCGCCCACTTACTCAGGAATCACTCTCTCCAAAAAGATGTCTTCTTAGACTGATTTGGAGAGAGCTCGCGTGCAAGGGATACCCTATGCTTCGGCAGTAGACTTTATCAGAGTATGCGATGTTATGTACCAGACCAGATGTAGATGACTCACTAGATGTAGTGATCAGGAATCAATTGGATCTTGGGAGAATCACTGGACAGCTGTGAAGGAAATTCTTAAGTACTTGAGAAGCACTAAAAGAAAGTTCTTGGTTCCAGCTTCCAGAGTGATAAGATCGACTGAAAGCCAGTCACATGCATTTTCTTTACCCTCGGTGGAGGGACGGTATGTTGGAAGAATTCCAAGCTATATACCGTGACATACTAGACGATAAAGGCTGAATACATTGCTACCAACGATACTACCAAAGTGGCTGTCTGGACATTTCTTGTTCATGAGATGAACAAGATTCCTACCATTGAGCGTCCAATAACTGTTATTGTGACAACAATGGAGTTGTGGTTTTGGCCTAGGAACACAGATCCCATCAGCGTTCCAGACATATTCTGAGGCAAGTATCACCTAATCAGGGAGATGGTTGATCTCCCAGGGATCGAGGTCAGGAGAGTTGACACGAAGGTTAACACGGCGGATCCACTCACCAAGGCCTGCTTCCCCAAATACTATTTAAGAAATTTTGGGATGGTTGAGTATGGGATACTACAACCACTGCTATATTATTGGGTATTGGATACTACAACAGATGGTCTTAGTGCAAGTAGGAGATTGTTAGTTATATATATGCCCTAGAGGCCATTACTGTACATGGGATGTATATTGTAGTGGATGCTTGGACATATATAGGGAGGACTTTCTTGCTCGATATGATAATATACTATCTGGTTTCTCTTTGTCTTAACATGTTGACTTGTATATGTGATGAAGTCTTGCTATCACATGTTGATAAAGCCCTTATGATGCGTACTTGACTACCAGGACTATGATGGAGATCATACTAGTGGGGCCAAAGGTAGTCCACAAGTACATCTTATAATTGTTCCTAGTCGTGGGAGTATCGAGACAGGGCATCGATACTCCAGAGTAGACTAGCGTATGCGCTTCTTGACCTATATGATGGGCGATAGATGATCCCACATCCATTGGTGTTTGACATCAGAGAAGGTATACGGGTGCTCAGTAGAGACTGGTACACTGAACGGACTCGCTGAGAACTCCTAGATGGTATTATACCTATCGTCAGATAGTAGTTCTCTGGTGACACTGGTACATGTTAGTCTGTAGACCCGAGATCGTCATAGAGTCTTGTGTGATTCCCACTGTGCTTTGTTTTCCACCATACCACAGTCAAGAGATCGTGCAAAAAGGTGGTTTTTGGGTACAGTCCCGAGTCATATGGAGGCAATGAGCGATAGGAGTGGATTCGTCTTTCCCGGTATTGGGAGTTGATGTTGCGCTATGCTTGATTGGCAATAACAGGAAATCCCTGGCCAGGATTGCTGAGATCTACTGGTAAGTGTTATCAGTAGTTTCTCGAACCGTTATAGACCTTGCATCGGTATGACTTATCAGGCTATTGGGGTCTGACGTTATACCACCCCCAGGCTGTGATATGTGACATATCAGACGAAGAGACCAGACTGTACGGTAGTGTTACTGATTGGATTCGCAGGAGTATGAGCAGGCTTGCTTGTTGATCTTCTGATCGCTCAATACCCGGTTGGCCGTTACGTTTAGCAGACCGCTTGAGGCTTGTGGGTGTTTGATATGATCATCACGTACTGCCGGCGTATTGACGAGTCTTTAGAGTCCTACACAGAGGTTTCCTGGTTCATGCAAAACGGAGTAGGAGCACATATGTGATATGTGCGGGACCGAGATTAATGCGCGTATGTGATACCGTATTCTATTCTCGCGATATGTGATATCGGTCGGTTATATGTGATATAGCTGGGTTATCGGATCAAGTGTTGACTTGATAAGTTAATTCATATGATATTAGTCGGTTGTACGAAATATAGCCGGATTATTAAATCAAGTGTTGATTTAATAATTTAATGTAGAATTATATATTTGATATACTACATTACATTAACTAATATTAGCTCACTTAAGTATTTCTTTTTCTCACTTAATGATACATTGATATATATGTGATATATGTTAAATGTATTGTTTTCTTTTTACGCGCACACACACACAGATATGTGTGTGTGTGTGTGTGTGATATGTTAGTGTGTCATGCTAGGTTACACATGCAACATGTATGTACGAGACTTATACCATGCTAGGGTTTATGTTATGGTTTTATTTATCATTAAGCAAATTCAAAATTAGTAAAGATTTTGTCATGGCTCAAAGCTTGTAGAAGCTTGTAGCTTTCATTGACTTAGTCCACTCTTTTTTCTTGCTTAAGATATTTAAAGACCTAACCATTAACCATACACCATGGTTTAGTCTCTACAAGGGTTAGTGTATGACACTAACTTACCATGGTTGCAATTCTAACCTCATGAGTTCATTCTCTCTTCTTCATTTCTTCATCTTCTTCATGAGCTCAAAAAACTTTCTAGGGTTTTTAGATGAGAAGAAATATTGTGAGAAAAATAAATCTAAAGAGAGCCCATTTCCTACTTCATCATCCTTTACTGTTAGCCATTTAGTTTAGTGTGTTTGCTTCACTAATTTCACCATTAGTTAAGAGGTAGCATGAGCTCGAGTCTTCTCGACGTAGATCATTTTCGGCCTCGAAGACATTGAGCAAGCTCGTTCATATTTTCATGTGAACCCTCTCTTGAGTCCGGGAGTTCACTACTTGCAGCGAAGGGACTACTACACGGAGTTTTGGAAGTGAAGGACCTGTCTACAAAGGTTGTATTCCGCATTCACTTAGTTGTAAAGTTGTTTACATATCGTTTCGTTTAAAACTCTAGTTAAGATTCTAGGGTTAGGGTTCTTTAGAACGGCAAAAATTTAAAAACGGCATTGACGATGCCTCCCGAAACCTTGCTGCCGCGCTAAGTAACCCTACATTAAATCCATTAAAAATCAAAGGAGTTCAATTCCAAATCCGAGGGTTTAGCTATCTCGGTCCATGCAAACTGAGCCTACGCCCGCGTGTGTGCATGCCTGCCCGCTGCGAGCTTCACCTCCATGCTTGTTTTTTTAAAAATAATTAATTATAAAATAAAATAATGTGTTTGTTGAAATCTTATTTTAAAGTCTTTTTTTGTAAATATTCATAAATAAAAAAAATGAAGTGAGCCACGATTTTTCGCATTGTTTTTTTTTCAAAAATACACACATATCGCATACCGCACATTGAGTTTGTTAGTTGTATATATGTCCTAGAGGCCATTATTTTACATGATTGTATATTATAGTGGATGCTTGGACATATATAGGGAGGACTTTCTTACTCGACATGATAGTATGCTATCTGCTTACTCTTTATCTTAACATGTATACTTATACTGTCTCTCTGTTACATGTTGATAAAGCCCTTAGGATGTGTACTTGACTACCAGGACTATGATGGAGATCATACTAGTGAGGCCAGGATAGTCCATAAGTACATCCTTTTAATTGTTCATAGTCGAGGGAGTATCGAGATGGGGCATCGATATTCCAGAGTAGACTAATGTGTACGATTCTTAACCCTGTATGGGGCGATGGTTGATCTCATAACCATTGGTGTTTGACATTAGAGAATGTGCATAGGTGTTCATTGGAGAATGGGTTCACTGAAAAGGACTCGCCAAGAACTCCTAGATGGTATTATACCTGACATCAGATAGCAGTTCTTTGGTGGCACTGGTACATGTTAGTCTGTAAACCCGAGATCATCATAGAGTCTTGTGTGTCTTCCACTGTACTTTGATTTCCACCCTACCACGGCTCTACTGAGTCGTGCAAACAGGTGGCTTTTGGGTACATTCCCGAGACACATGGAGGCAATGAGCGATAGGAGGGGTTTCGTCTCTCCCGGTTTTGAGGGTTGATGTTGCACTGTGCTTGATTGACCATAACAGGAAATCCCTGAACAGGGTTGTTGAGATTTATTGGTAAGTGTTACCAGTAGTTTCTCGAACCGTTATAAGCCTCACATCGGAATGACTTATCAAGTTATTGGGGTCTGACGTATACCAACCCCGGCTAGATATGCGACATATCAGACGAAGAGACCGGACTGTACGGTAGTGTTACTTATTGGATTCACGGGGGTATAAGCAGGCTTGCTTGTTGATCTTCTGATCGCTTAATACACGGGTAGCCGTTACGTCCAGCTAGTACCGCTGATGGCTTGTGGGTAATTGATATGATCATTACCTACTGCCGGCGTATTGAAGAGTCTTTAGAGTCATACACAGAGGTTTCCTGGCTCAAGCGAAACGAAGTAGGGCACATATGTGATATGTGCGGGACTGAGATTAATACATGTATGTGATACCGTATTCCAATCTCGCGATATAGGTTATATATGATATAACCGGATTGTTGAATCAAGTGTTGATTCAATGATATGTTATATGCATACGTGATATGCATATAAATGATATTGATCGGTTGTATGCGATACAGCCGGGTTATTAAATCAAGTGTTGATTTAATAATTTAATGTATGAATATATATTTGATATATTAATATACATTAAATAATATTAGCTCACTTAAGAAAATATTTTCTCCAAATACTTTTAAATGTATATGTGATATATATTAATGTATTTAATATGTGTCATGCTAGATGATATATTGGACTTGGGTATATGAGACTCATACCATACTTAAGATAATGTGGGGATTTAATTATTAAGGAGAAAAACAAAATTAGGTGGAAATTATCATGGTTGAAGATGCTTGTAGAAGCTTGTGGAAACCTTGACTTATTTCACTAATTTTGTTTTACTCTAGATATTTATTAACCTAACTTTAATTTTTAGCCATGGTTTAGTCTCTACATGAGTTATATGAGATATTTTCTCACCCATAGTTCACACTTGATTACTAAAGATCATTTTCTTCATCTCCTTCCTTGATCTCTAGCTATGAGTGGGTGAAAAAAAGAAAACGTGAAAAATTATTCTAAAGTGAGCAAAATTCCTACTTCACCAATCTATACCAAACTAGCCATTTAGTATAATTTGTTTATACACTAGTTCATCAATTAGTGAAGAGCTAGCTTGAGTTAGAAATTCTTCGACGTAGATCATCTTCGGCCTCGAAGATCCTTGAGCAAGCTTGTTCTTTTCTCCTAGTGAAGCCTAACGAGAGTCTGGGAGATCACTACTTGGAGCTAAGGGACTACTACACGGAGCTTTAGAAGTGAAGGACCGGTCTTCAAAGATTGTATTCCTATATCACTTAGTATAAAGATGTTTACATGTTTTAAAAACCCTAATTCTCTAGTTAGATCCTTGGCTTGGGTTGCTTTTCTCTCTAGAATTTTTTAAATTGCATACCCGATACTTTATAAAACCCAGTAAGAGTGCTAAGGAATCCAGCAGAGTTCGCATGACTAGTTTGACCTGTTAATCGGAGGATCTCTCGCTCCAAAGGCGGGACATAATTAACGACAGCTTAGTCCGCGGCTACCGGAGATTTGGATCCACACAATCATTAAACCCCAGCCTACACCAGGAAAAGGGAATCTGCACATGCCTGATAAGCATGCGCATTCCTATCTCAATAGGGTGATGAAAAACACTTTACAGATTCTGACACACCCGGTGGGACCTTCTCTCTCCTCCCATGTTTCGGTAAAGTGTTCATGCAAGCTCAATTAACATATATTGATTGTTTGTACCGAAATCCAGTTTCTTTGTGTAGATTAAGAACATTCAATCTCAATCTTCGGACGCAACAAAGATGTATCCAAGAACAAGCTTAGCTCTCAACACAATTCTCATCCCCTACACGATGAAGATGGACGTCAGGACGGTCCTCCCGGCCAATCTCGGATGACATTGGGAGGAGCCGTGTTCACATCAGAATATTGCATTTAATACCACCCATTCTTATGCTCATTTGTATATAGGTAGATGATTTTGATCCGTATTTGCTACATGATTACAGGTTATAAGTTCTCAGTCCAGAATAACGCAAATCACGCACAATCTCTGCAGTCATGACAAAATCCAGAACAATTATCAAAAATAGATAAAATCCGGGTTCCGGTCATCCACATCCGTCTGGTGCTGTCTACCAGTTCAAGAGACAAGACGAATACAACGGTCATTCATGTCTCGGACAAGCACAGAGCACGAGGGAGGCAGCACAAGAAATAAGGTGACAACGCAGAGCGAGAGAGAGATCAAGGCAAAAAATTCAATATAGTTGCCATTTTGGACTATTAAAAATCTGAGAATATTTTTGAACCATTTTGCAAATATGAATCTATCAAACAGAAGAAGAAAGTAACACGAGGAAGTACAAGAAAAACAGCGCAACAATTCTACCATAAGACCGCGGAAACGTGAAGTTTTGGGGGTTTGGGCGGCGGATCCACAGTCTGACCAGAGCGTCTCGCGACGAAATTTCAAGGGTGTTTTTGTAATTGTATATGGACTCAGAATATGGCCCTAAGGTTTCACTCCTCTGCCTATATATACTCCAGAATTGAGACCAAATAAGAATGTTTTTCTTTTCTTAGGATTAGTGTTAGTTTAGTGTAGTTTCTTCTTTCTTCATCTATTCTCCATGAAAATGTAGTGAGGGTTTTTGAGTGGAAAATTAATGAAGATGAGAGTTTTTTCTATCTTGTATTTTTATTTTCTTGCATTGTATTTTAATTCTTAGTATAACTTTTATTACTTATTGTTAAAGTAGTTTTTTTGTTTTATTGTTCCTCTTTCCTTCTCTTATAAACCTAATTTTTCAAGCCATGATACTCAATAGAGTCCCTTGTTTAGGTGAGGGCCCAAGTAGTTAGCTTGTTATCTTTTGTATAATCGTATTCTTCCATTCGTTCTTCTCCTCGTTTTGTTTTATTTTTTTTATCATGTGTGAGTAATTTACTCACTTGTTAAGGCTGAGGAAGGTTGGTATGAGGGATGGAAAAATCTCTTGTGCTTCTCTTCGCCAAACAACTTGAATTGAAACAAGACCAAACAAACACAACCCCCTCACTTAGGCACGCTATAAGTGACATATAACCGCGACTTATGTTGAGATTTACTTTAGGCGCACTACAACATGACATGTGGTTGTAACCTAATTGGAGACTTGATTGTGTGTGTTTGGCATAGGGTTGGAAATAAGACCATGGGACATACAGACAAGGGGCACCGGCAATGGATTTAGCGTTGGAAATCTTGCTTAAACTCGTAAATCTCATTCTTATGTCCTCCTAATTCCCACTACTTCTGATTATTCCGACATCATATTAAGGATGGCACAAGATAAGTACAAGACCAATTCCTAACTCTACTAATCAACCCTAACCCTAACAAGCTCTCTTGAACAAAAAGCACAAACACTCAGGATAGAATTGAACAAACTTATACATTCTTTAATTGACTCATCTAAAAAAACAAAAAACACATAATCTCTCCATAGATCGACTCGTACTCAACCGGCTAGCTACTAGAGAAACCGACTTGATTACGGTAAGTAGAACAAGTAGAACGCATAATATATCGCTAAGTTTTCTTTCAATCAAGCAGCTGCTATCATTTGGCTCTATTCTATCCGTGCCAACTAATATCATCCCGGCTCCTCAGGCTCTGATAACAGATAAGCCGGCCTCGAAAGGCAGGAGGCCAAATGTGGTGATCTTGAGGGCACCACATCCCAAGCGCAAGTTGGTGTTCGAACGGATTTCCGTGGCTCCAGCTGGGGGAAAAACCGTCAGAACGAAAGAAATCGCCAGAAGTCGCGAGCAAGCTCAGGCGATGCCTTCGACGAGTGCGCAACTGGATGTATTTTCAAGGCTCTCTACTAGCCGACCCATGGCGGCTTTCCGAGGAGCAGAAGCCCGCCAGGCGCTGAATGCACAAGAGGATGTCTTTCCAAAGCTCTCTACCAGCCGACCCATGGCGGCTTCCCGAAGAGCAGAAGCCCGCCAAGCACTCAAAACAGAAAGGCTAAGGCAGAAGCGGCTCAGGTATAGAGCCAACAAAAGGGCGCAGGCTCCGGCCAAGTTGGATTTTTTAAAACTCCAAGAGCCGAGTTATCCCGCAAAGATGACCGTCTCAGACGTAAAAATACACAACTATTTTGAACCTCTAAGATGGGTTAAGAGAAACTCTATGTGTACGAAGATAAAAAAGATGGTAATTTGTATAGTGCTGCGAAGGGATGTGTCCAAATCACAACGTAGAATACCTGACACCGTCTCTTCAAGTGTTTACCATGCACTCTGTGCAGCGAGAAAGCAACGGGGCAAGGCCAGAAAAGAAGCACCAGCGCCACTCAATAACCCGGTCAGGCTAACCGTCTTCATTCGATTTTCCTTTCTCGAAGCAGAAGGGCCACGACAGCGGTCCATGAAATCTGCCGCCGGTAGTAAAAAGATGGCCAAATATGTTATCTACATGGTCTACATGGTAGGTACGCGCCCCAGTGACAACCTTCGCAGCAAAACCAAGGATGGGCCACCACATCCCGAGCCCAATCTGGCTTGAATGTGGCTGCCCCTTCCCAAGATCAGCCTCCTCTGTAGGATGATGAAAACACTCTCAATGAGGCCGATAGGCAGAAGGATCCCTCAGTCCACGTGTAATAAAGCTCGGATAGCGAAGAAGAGCCGAATTTCCGCCCCCGGACCGCAGAACAGGAGCTTCTCTAAGAGCTCTGAAAACAACTTTGAAGCAAAGATATAGAGATGGCCAAGCTGTACTCCCAAATTGACGACTTGATGAACGTCGTGATACAGCTTACGGCTCAAGTTGCTCGGGAACCCTCCAATCAAGAGCAAATCTTTACTCATGAGCTGGGCGATAACGACCTGAAAAAACCAATGCATGTCCCTGCAGGTCTGAATATAGGCGAGCTACACGAAAGCCGACTGTATTCTGCTTCTGGGGACGCATTGGCCCTGGATGGTGCCATTCCACTGATGCAAGATCAGATAATGGATTCGGTTACCAGCAAAGTTAAAACATTAGTGACCGAAGCCGAGGCTCAGAAAGACATTGGCAGTAGTTGGAGGCCATACCACACGCAGTACGATCTAATCGAATTTCTTATCGGCTACGTCATTCCTAAATTTAGAAGATTCGACTCGACGGGAAATGTGAATCAGCATGTTGACCGCTTTAACGCATCATACGGAAACACAGGGGGCAACGATGTGCTTCTTCTCTGTCAATTTGTCGACAGACTGATCAGTGTCGCTTTTGACTGGTACGCGAGCATACTAGACGGTTCTGTCACAATTTTCGCCTAAATGGAGTCTCTATTTCGGAAAAAATTCATGAGTGTCAGCGACAAAATACTCTGACCTTGTGAGGACCAAGACAGGGAAGAACGAAAGCAACACAGACTTCAATGCGCGATGACGCAATCTCACTGTTAAGTGCGAGCTGCCGTTAGAACAGGACCAATCCGTCAGCCTCCTCACTGGAAACCTCAACAAATTGGATGATCCTGTTCCTATGTACCGCAGACCTCAAAACGTTTCAGGAACTGACCAAGAAGGCTCGGATGTTGGAACGTTCGAAGCAAGAGTCTACCCCGAACTTTCAAAATGACAAGCCTTGGAAAAGATGAAAGGATGACCACTGTAAAAGTAAGAGCTCCAAAAATACCAATGCCTTCAATGGGTCTGACAACGAAGACAAGCATAAGGCGGGCGGACAAAAAATCGACCGATCTCAAAAGCCAGTACTGGGAGGAGTGTTGGGGTTCCTAGCACCCTGTCCGTTGACCGCGGCCGTTGCGGAACGAAATTTTTTGGCATTTAAAAACTTGGCGCTAGAAACAACTACCTAGAATCGAATCCGAACATGAAACTAGTAATCTAAATGAGTCTAACTACTGTGATAGAGGTGTTATACCGAATGATCCGTTTCTTTCGGTCTTCCACCATCTCCCTTAGCTCCTTGAGGTCCTTTGGATCGAGCTTGGCCGCCGGTCTTCCTCCGTCGAAAATGATCCACCCGAGAGGTGTAGCTCATAGCTCTAGCTCCACATAAATGATCAAGTGAAGCAACTAGGGACTCTAGATGGATAGTCTAGAATGCCTAGGTTGCAGTGAGTGTTCTAAGAGTTTATCAACCTCACATCCTCTCTTGATTCTCAACTCATGAGATTGTAGAGAGGAGGTTGAAGATGAAGGTGGAGGAACTCAAGAAAGGAAAGAGGAGAGTGAAGCTAATGGCGAGAATGATAAAGCCATCTCAAAAATGAACCATGCAAGAATTTTCATTAAGTCATCAAGTGAGGAAAATATCACATGAAGAATGGTTTTATTAAACTCATTTTTCCATTTTTAAAATCAACCCATGCTTGAATAGTTTGCACAAATGAATTAATAATTCATTTGTGCAAAACTATGCAAGCATGGTTCTCACCATACTCCCCTCTCTCAATATCCACATTATTTCCCATTAAAAATAAATGGATAAAGTCTAAATGAGGTGTCCACCTTCTAGAATGTTTTCCGTATAAATACGGATTACATTCTACTGTATATATATACCTGTATTCGTACCGAAATACGAACACCCAAAGAGATAGAATAACACAAAGAACATAATACTAGAATATACATATCGAAATACATATACGTAAATTATTAAATCAATACCTGATTTAATAATCCGGCTCTAATCCGAGCCGGCTAGTATTATCAACTGTCCGATCGAAAGTCGGGGTACATACTACAATCAATCGATTGGAACCCTGCATGTATCCAATATGTCTACTACATCGTTTCGCCAGAACCAAGGAAACCCTCTGTGTGGGACTCTAAAGACTCGTCAATACGTTGGCAGTGGGTTTAACCACAAGCACGTCAGCGGCACTAGCTGTACGTAACATCTACCCAGCTATTGAGCGAAAGGATGGCCGACGAGCAAACTCATCCAAACCCCTATTGAGTCTGTCCATGACAATCTACATACAGTCCCGTCTATTCGTCTAAGAGTATCGCATATCGAGTCTAGTGGGGTGGATAAAGTCAGACCCCTAATAACGCGATATTTCGTGTCGGTATGAAACCCATCACCGACTGAGAAACTACTGATTCAAATCAGTAATTCTCGTCTACCTTGGCCAAGGATTTCTGGTGATGGCCACCCGTGCACCGCGCGACATCAACCCCTAATACCGGGAGAGACAAATCCCCGACGATCCGCTCACTGCCTCCATATGGCTCAGGACTGTACCCAACTAAAATCTGTTTGCACGACTCCTTTGAGCCGTGGTAAGGTAGTAATCAAAGCATAGTGGGAACTCACACGAGAAAAATGATGATCTCAGGTCGACAGACTAACCTGTACTCATGCCACCTGGGTACTGCTATATGACAATATGTATAATACCAGCTAGCATGTTCCCGGCGAGTCCGTCCAGTGTACTCATAACCCAATGAGCACCTGCATACTATCTTAAATGACTGACTGACACCAATGGCTTGTGAGACCGGCCACCGCCGCTCGTCTGGATCTCGAAAAGTATACACTAGTCTACTCCGGAGTATCGATGCCCAGTCTCCATACTCCCTCGACTAGGGACATTTAAAGATGTGCTTATAGACCACTCATCTCCCACGTCTATGATCGCCATCATAATGCTGGTAGTCAAGCAAGAATCCTATGGGCTTTATCAATATGTAATAGTGATCTGTAATACCACATAATATATGTACACGATGATAAAGGCAAATCAGATAGCATACTATCATTTTGAGTAAGACTGTTCTACCCATATAAGTCATCCCCCAATCATCATAATCACATGCCTGCGATTAAAATAATTGACTTAAGGGCACTATAGCCAACAATCTCCCACTTGCACTTAAGGCTAATTATTGCGGTGTCGCATACTCACAGCCCGTGTGATACCGAACACCCAACTTCTCTAATAATCAGTATCGTAAAGTCCATTTGCGAAACTATTGCGTTCGAGAAATAGCTTCAGTGAGTGGATCCGCTCCAATGTTTCTATCTCTCTATATCTCAACTTCGCGGAGAAAGTCTATCTCCCGAAATGAGCAATACCTTTCTTTGTTTAGTCAAAAATATCGCACTTTTGATATAACATTTTCCTTACTTTTCTTAAATATCTAAGGTGTTTATTATAAATATGACACATATTTTGATTTATCTATAAAAATACTATTTCTCATATGTTTATATATTATAATTAACATTATGAAGGAAAATGAATGCATATAATATTTATATAATATTTTGATAATTTAAATATGCATATCATATCAAATATCCTTAATCAATATTCTTAAAATATAATATCATATCAAATTGGTTAGGATAATATCTCAAAAATACCAAATATTACTAACATTATTCAATGAGATATTGTGCAAGGTTTAGTTCAGGTCAGGAGATCGAGATGTTGAGATGTCGGGAATCAAAAATCTGCCGATAAAATTAAATAAAATCGAAGAATCAATACTGGCAGAGACTCAGAAAAGATATGAAGATTCCAGACATCAAATAAATCTCCATGTGTCACAACAAAACAGCTCCGGAATTCTGAAGCCAAGATCTCACCAACAAACCGCAGATCCACGGCCAAATCATGCAATATGCGGCGGATCCATGGCCGATTCACTGAGTCAAGATTTGGGATTTTTAGTTGTGATTTGCAACAACAAACCCTAATTCTTGGGATCTTTGGTTTCTGGTTTTGGTGCTATATAAAGGACCGATGGCTAAACTTAGAAATCATCAATTTTTTACACAAGCTAATCACCGTCAAAGAACAAGTGATCCAAGATAGGTCCAAGATTCGACGTGATAAAGCGACGTGAGATTCGAAAGAACATCTACATTCGACAAGGCAGAGATCGAGAGCAACTTCTTCTTTCTCTTGTAATCTAAACTTGAAGTTTGTACTTGTGAAATTGATTAATAAAGGTAGATTTTTAGGTTAATTAGTTTAATTATTTAGTTACATTATGAATTTCATCTCTATCCGTTCTTCTATCTCCATCATGCATGAGTAATTCTCCACTTGATAGGGTTCGTAGGATTATGGTAGAACAATGGATGAGAAAATATTTTAACTTCTTTTAAGTCATATGAAATTTATAAACTTTAGAAAAATAAATATTAACATCCTTATTGGGCACGCTACCAATTTAGTGCTATTCTCGACCGCGATTTGAGATTAGATTAAAAATTGTTTTGTTAAGGGCTAGACATGAATAAAGATCAATGAAAGGACAAAGGTCAATAGTGGGGAAACCCTAGTTTCTTCCAAGAACCCTAATTCTCATTCATCACTATCTATCTAGTGTTAAATCTATCAATAGATAAAAGGAGTAATTTTTATTAGTCATCCATGACTACTAAATCCGAACGAATTCTACAAGTATTCTTCTTATAAAATCTATATCCGTATTCAAACTAGATCTGTATTCTACATCTGTATTTTAACGTAGATCTAGAAACTATTCTCCACTATTATTTATTCATCTATTCTTCCTCTTTTTCAATATGTCTAAAGTAAAATTGAAAGATTCTACATATCCCTGAAAAAGACCCGTACTCATCTCGGTCTAGCTACACGCGACACCGTTATTGATTGCGGTTATTCTACAAACACTTTTTTAAAACAGATCAATCAAATAGCGCCGTTATCGGGGATATGTGCGTAATTTTTATTCTTACTATTTGTGTTGAATTCTTATTCGATCTATATCATAAAAATAAAACAAAACCGCATCTTGCATATTTAATGATTAGTGTGCGATTTTTGCGAGGGAATCTGGAGTCACTGTAGCGAGGAGATAAAGATTTCGAGACATTCATCAAGACCCAGAGGAGCAAAGAAAGCAACAGTGAAAAAAATTAAACAAAGAACCCCCTAAAGCGCGGCGGAACTGCGGTTATTGTGTGAAAACGGCGGCGGAACTGCGGCGGTCTTGGGGAGTTGTGCCCTCAAACTTTTCTGGTATCTTTTCTATCTCTTTCTCTCTCCTCTGAAAAATCCAATAATATATTTTCTGCAGGTTTCTTTGCAAAATATCACCGCTTAAAAATCTTTTTGCGTGTTTTGTTTTGCGGGTTGTTTTTGCATATTTTAATACGGACTTTAATGGGCAAGACCACAATTTAGATTAGGCGGGGATTTCATCACCCTTCCTAGGCCCCACAAATCACAAAACGAGAATCCGCATAACCCTATATTAATTAAAAAAATATCTAGATCAAGACCCTAAGGACTGTCGTGCTCAAATAGGACAGAGAAAGGTCGTGGGTAATCTATCGCTTATTCGCATTTCATTTGTGGTGTCTAGGAAAGTGTGTCTAAGGAAAGTGGTTACTTAATTAGGTCCGCTATTTTCGGTGATTCGTATAGCGGATACCTCCCACTTACCTGGCCCCAAGAGTTATAAAGAGGTGGTAGAGAATTGATCCCGCGGCTTGTCCTTTAAAAGTCTAGGAGCGGTCTAGTACTTGGCCTAGGTAATCTTAGTTCTAGGGTTTGCTTGTGCATTTTATGATTTGTTGAGTCAACCCTCAAGTCCCACTTTCAAAGCAAAACAATCCAAATAGAGCTTAAATCTTTCCACCCTCCTCCCTATTTTCACCTTCTTATAATAGGTAACTCAAATAAAAGAACTCTTGCCGAGTTTTGCTATCCAGAACCAGATATTTCTAGTTATCGTAATCGTTTCGGTATACCATCCGACTCTACCATGTCTTTAAGAGATCGGATAGAGCAAGCGGAAAGAAACAGTTGGCCACCTTACTCTAGGTCTTATCAACCGCATCAAAATTCTACATCTTCTTTTGTTGATACTCCATCTAAAGCGTGTGAGAGAACTCCTAAACGTATGTCCATCGCTGAGTATATAGCAATGAATAACGGCTAAAGTTTCAATCCGGTCAAACCATTAGGACAACAAACGCCACCACCTTCTAGAGAAGATTTTACTACTCAGTTTGTGGCGTATATGAAATCTGTTAAGAGTCTCCAACCACACAACCAATATCAATATTCTTCTTATCACAATGTTGATCCTACTCCTGCCCAATTTTCACAAGCTTTCGATTCCTATCAATCCTATCCGACTTTTACACCTTCTCGAGACATTCCTTCTAATCAGTCATTTGGGAGTTTTACTTATCCACAAGAATTTCAATCTTATGCTAAAACCCCTTACCGACCCATGTCTAGTTTTGAATGGACTGTAGAAGAATATGTGGTAGCGTCGCTCCGCGCCAAAGAGGAATTGAATGAGTGCATGGTCGTTCTCAATAAACAAAATGAACGAGCAACTAGTTTCAAACCAGCTCAAAATTTTCCAACGTATGATACAGCCATAGGAAAAATTGAGAATTTGGGCTGTGAGAGAGAGCGGTACACCCTTCCAAATCAAATCTCCCCATCTCAAATTGAAATCCACACCTCCAGTTTCACAGATATATCGAGTACACCAAATGATTCACCTATCGAAGATAGAATGTTTGATGAGTTGTGTGACTTTGTAGTGTTTGATTTACCCGATTGTGAAGGGTCCATTTCAAGTGAAGCCACACCTAACCCTTGTGATCTCCACACCTCCACTCTAGAACCACAATTGATTGAAAACCCTGCTTTTGATGAGGTGTCTGAGACTTGTAACCTTCACTTGATTAAGGATATTGACGTTGGGGATATATTGGATGATGAACCCGAAATTTTGGATGAGTTTGTCCCACCAATTCATCAGGTCCTTTCACCCCCGTGTGGTCATCATCTCGAACCTTTAACTATTCTTCCTGAACCCCATATGCGTCTTGAAGTTGATGATAAATGTATAACCGAAAAGCAGAATGAAATTCAGCCTTCATTTCCCACATCTGATTCAGCAATACTCGACACACCAATTTGTTTACCCATTTCATCTTCCACTTTCTCTGATTCTTCTTTTAATCTTCCTTTAATGATAGCGAGTGTTGATGAATCACAATTCGATATTTCGAGTTCGATAATTCTAGAAAGACAACTTGATTTAGACTCTTTTGAGAATGAGGTAGATGAGCTTTACGAGTCTCCTACCTCCATAATTTTGACAAATCAAGTGTGTTGAATTCCGGCACGACACTTATTGACATTGAAACATTTAATCGGACCATCAATGAAAGTTTCGAAAATATTTTCGCCGACGAACTCGCATTCCTAAACGACACGGATTTTGTGATTAATCAACCTCCACCTGAAAAAGTCGAACCACCACCATTTCTTCTTATCCCATATGAGAATGTGACCATTCTTCCTATTCCTAATCATCCACATTCTCGTTTCCGTTCACCATTATTGTTTCGTCTCTATCAACCGATACGTAAACCATACCGCCTCCTATCTCCCCCTTCTTCAAATCTCTAATTTTCCACCAACCAGTGCGTTATATCGATAAATTTTTTGAATGGTTGTAATTGACTTTTGGTCTTTGTAAGGCTTTACTTTGACCAATAATTTTAACCTCCTCAATAATTTTAAATGCTTAATACTATTTTACTCAAGTTTTGGGAGGGAGATATTTTGGCTCTTGAAAGAAATTTTTTATAAAATTGTGAGCCAAAAAATAAGTTTGGGGAAGAATTTTACTTTCACTATTTCTTGTCCCCGTTACTAACTTTTCCTCCCAAGTCTACTGTTTTTTTAAGCTTAACAGATAATATCAGCGAGGACACTACTGTAAACAGGTTTATGGGAGGTTTGTGCTTATTCACGCATTATTTTGCATTATACTATATATAAGCACAATATTTTTTTTGATAATGAAAATTTAAAAGTGAAAATTTACATATGAAAGATAGGAATAGTTTGAGAAAACTAAGAAAGTTAGATGTTTTCTTAAATGAAACTAGTAATAAGTACTTATGAGCCGTTGTCCCAAGGGTTAGTAAGATGAAGGAAATTGCTAATTTGAGGATAAAAATAAGTCTGAAAAATAGTCCCTATTCTTGAGGCCAAACATTTGAACATTGATACCCTACTATACGCACTTACACACATCTTGAAACTTGGGATAGTAGAGGATACCTTGAAATGCTCTTGTCTAAAAGCCTTAGTATGAAGGAAAATAAAATAAAATATAAGTGGTGAAGAAAAAAATGAACACTGGTTTTGTAATTGTTTAAGGCAGCATAAAAATATAGCGAGGGTGCTTTATCACCTAGTGCATTAGACTAACTGGTTTGGGAGCCACTGCTAAGCCTTAGGTGTTGCAAGCCAAGAAATTACGCCTTAATACGCGAGCACATTTTGTAATCGGTTGGTTAGTATCTCAAGAAGTATTAACGGTCGCATAAAGAATGTGTGAGCAATTCCATCTAAAATATTCACCAACTAAAAAGTACTAAAGAAGATAGACAAGAATATGATAGCCTGAATTGAACTCTCTAAGTGTAAAGATGTCTTTTACACACACATAGGGTTGTATGATCAATGTTTGGAGAAAAGATAGGGAGGAAAACTAAAGATGATGTTTTATTGAGGGATAATGTAATTTTTAACATCTTTTCACGACCATTAAGATAAGGCTCATGACAACCGAAAAACTGGTGTAGTTAGAAACTATTATTTTCAAGTTCTTTATTTTATAGTTCTTATCTTTGTATGTAACTTTCACTATCTTTCTTTTATTATAGGATTTTGTGGGTGTAATCCGCTGAAAACCCTCAGGAGACAACACTCCTCCTACTAGGGACACCTAGAGCTTTAACTGTTTGTTGCACGTGCTCAGTGCAATCGTGTTGCCTACGAAAGTGTGCTACTTAGGTTTTTCTTTTTCTTTTTCTTTTTCTCGCTCTCTTGAATAAGTAGTTTGCTCGGGACGATCAAAGTTAAGTTTGTGGGTATTTGTTCAGTTGAAACATATTTGGGTTTATCTGTAAAAATACTATTTATCATATGTTTATATATTATAATTAACATTATGAAGGAAACTGTATGCATATAATATTTATATAATATTTTGATAATTTAAATATGCATATCATATCAAATATCCTTAATCAATATTCTGAAAATATAATATCATATCAAATTGGTTAGGATAATATCTCAAAAATACCAAACATTACTAATATTATTCACTGAGATATTGTGCAAGGTTTAGTTCAGGTCAGGAGATCGAGATGTTGAGATGTCGGGGATCAAAAATCTGCCGATAAAATTAAATAAAATCGAAAAATCAATACTGGCAGAGACTCAGAAAAGATATGAAGATTCCAGACATCAAATAAATCTCCATGTGTCACAACAAAGCAGCTCCAGAATTTTGAAGCCAAGATCTCACCAACAAACCACGGATCCGCGGCCAAACCATGCAATATGCGGCGGATCCGCGGCCGATTCACTGAGTCAAGATTTAGGATTTTTAGTTGTGATTTGCAACAACAAATCCTAATTCTTGGGATGTTTGGTTTCTGGTTTTGGGGCTATATAAAGGACCGGGGGCTAAACTTAGAAATCATCAATCTTTTACACAAGCTAATCACCATCAAAGAACAAGTGATCCAAGACATGTTAAGATTCGACGTGATAAAGCGACGTGAGATTCGACGGAACATCTACATCTGACAAAGCGGAGATCGAGAGCAACTTCTTCTTTCTCTTGTAATCTAAATTTGAAGTTTGTACTTGTGAAGTTGATTAATAATGGTACATCTTTAGTTTAATTAGTTTAATTATTTAGTTACATTATGAATTTCATCTTTATCCGTTCTTTTATATCCATCATGCGTGAGTAATTCTCCGCTTGATATGGTTCGTAGGATTAGGGTAGAACAATAGATGAGAAAATGTTTTAACTTCTTTTAAGTCTTATGAAGTTTATAAATTTTAGCAAAATAAATGTTAACATCCTTATCGGGTGCGCTACCAATTTATTACTAGTCTCGACCGCAATTTGAGATCAGATTAACAATTATTTTATTAAGGGCTAGACATGAATAGAGATCAATGAAAGGACAAGGGTCAATAGTGGGGAAACTTTAGTTTCTTCCAAGAACCTTAATTCTCATTCATCACTATCTATCTATTATTAAATCTATCAATATATAAAAGGAGTAATTTTTATTAGTCATCCATGACTACTAAATCCGAACGAACCCTACAATTATTCTTCTTATAAAATCATATCTGTATTCAAACTAGATCTATATTCTACATCCGTATTTTAACGTAGATCTAGAAACTATTCTTTATTCGTCTATTCTTCCTCTTTTTCAACACGTCTAAAGTAAGATTGAAAGATTCCACATATCCCTGAGGACGACCCGTACTCATCTCGGTCTAGCTACACGCGACACCGTTATTGATTGCGGTTATTCTACAAAAACTTCTTTAAAACAGATCAATCAAATTTGTATGGATATATGATGGGACCCAGTTCACAATTGAACTCCAAATCCAACAAACTTCTTAGACTGTATCATCCACTGAATTTAATCAGTATCCTGCGCCATACCTTCTACAGTATTCGCTTGGACCACATGTCCAACATACTGCCCCTCAAAAAGAGAGAAACTATAACTCTGACAGCCACTCTGTCATCCAGGTCATCTTGGAAGCCAGAAATGATAACCGCCTCCTGAAGAAGGCTGCCGTTACCATATACCAAGAACATCCACTTATGTTCATAACTGCTTCCCAACGTTTCTCCAGTATTGGATTAATATATACGCTTATTGCAGCCAGTGCAAAAGCAATATCTCGCGTGGTACTTGATATTTCATGATTAGCTTAATTGCCTAAGCAAGTGATATGCCAATCATGCAAATCCCTCTCCTCATCAGTCTAGAAGACATATCTTTAGAGAAGGTGACTCCATCACCTGCAGGTACACCACCACGCCAGGAGTCGTCCATTTTAAAACACTTTAGAATAGTGTCAAGTAACCCGAAATGGGATACTTCCAAAATCTAGATCTAAAACCATAGATCTAGTGACCAGAATCCCTAATATTTTATCCATATCCTATATGGAGAAATACCTTGTAAAAACCACAGTATAACCGATCGTAGTATAGGAATATCACTTCCTATCAAGAGCATGTCATCCAAATAACAGGACATCACTCCCTACTAGCTTCTTACCAGATCCATCTGTTGTTCTGATGAAGTCAAACTCTATGACTGTCACATCAAAACAAGATGATCTATCTCCGCTATACTTGCTTTAGTCTGTAAATAGACATAAGCCACTTGCCCACCATACTTCCGCTGCTCCAACTGACTACAACAACCCTCTGGTAGAGTCATATACACGTGCACTTCTAAAACTAATTTAGAACGACGTTATACCCATCCTCCTGCCAGATCTCATAGTCTAGAACAACAGTAGTGGCAAGTATGGGCAATCAAAAACCTCCCTGTCACCATCTTTGAGGAGACTGAAGTATCTCTCGGGTGCCTGAGGTTACCCACCAAATCTGCGGAGTGGCTAATGGATTGTCGAATCCAATTGAATATTTAGGTTCTACTAAATTTTCAATAATTGTTTGTGATTCTGGAATCACTTCCAGTTCTACCATACTCCCACTAATGTTTTCTGAAAAGAATTCATTTTACTAAAACTGTGGCGAGTCAAGAAAAATATAACTATTAATCTTCCAGATGGTAGAATGTTAACCCTCGTCAAAGCCCGGGACAACCCATAAACTACCATTACTGAAACGTGCCTTGAGCTTATCCAAATTCTGGTTTTATCCAATATAGAAACAAAGACACTAATTTAATTGGAACCAGATTCAAAATACATGCATCCGTTCCCATTGCATATCAACTAAATGCAAGAAGGCCAAACAGCATTACTCATCAAGGAGCGTACTCACGGATGAGTAATCTGAGAGAGAAGCAAGTTCTAAAAACTTTTACTTATAATGGAATACCAAACACAAGTATCTATATCTTCAATCACCTTGATGAATCCTGATACTTGCAACATATGGTTCTCTACTCTATTCTTATACCTATGTCTTCTCAAAATCTGGACCTTATATTTAAACGAAATACTTGTCTAAAACTAGAGAAGTCATGAGTAAACAAAATATAGTATGAGTACCAACCCTTTTGTCCTAACGGACACCGAACAACATACAATATTCTGTATAAGTCCACTGAGTTTAATAACTCAAACCGCGTGCGTCGTAGGGTGAAAACTGTGCTATGGATATGAAGAATTACACCATTGTTGAATGCGCCTTACCTAACCATCAACTGATGTAGGTAAACGTCATAAACATAATTTTAAAAAGTTAACTCACTTTATAAAATAAACGTACAGATATATCAGTTTGAAATTGGTGCATAACGACGGATATTCAAAACCAAATACTTACCGTCAGGAAAAACGCAGGTGATTTCCTCAAATATCACCAATTACAAAGAATTTTAATATATATAAAGGATCTAATCTCCTAATTCCCAATATTTTACTCCCACTCAGCATACGTAACGCCATACAGATGTGAGAATCAATTCTGGTAAATACATACCCTGGAGTTAGAATCTAATTGGAAAAACAGTTTCAATTAACACTGCACAGTGAAACTGAAACATGAAAATGTTTCAAAGGGGTGGCCGGATATTCCTAATAATGTCTCTTCCACTATCCAGATTCATGACATTAACCGTATATTTCCTTGCCCTCACTCCAATCCCTTTATATGTCTTTACTTCTTACCTTCTGTATACCACACTTAGGCTTAATGGTTTTCTTCCTTCCCTATCTTTCGGCACCTGCCTATGGTTTAGAAGAAGACTATCAAATAAGCGTAATAGGTGTACTCTCCTAATACCAGGAGCCCTCGCAACCTGAGAGAAGATAAAGAGAAAAGACAACTGAATAATCCTTATTCTTTTTCTCTAGAACCAGAATCCATCCTCAATCAGAAACTAGTTTCTTCGAGTTCGTATGTAACTATACGATGGCATATCCAATCAATATGGATCTTCGTAGTGATACGGAGTGTTCTGGAAAAATGTAAAGGTGAAGTGGGAGTGGCAGAGGTATACGTAGCTTCGTCGTGACTGATAGCAGTCGCAATTTCCTTTGCCCTCACTTTATTCCCTTTATATGTCTTTACTTATTACCTTTTGTACACCACACTTAGGCTAATTGGTTTTCTTCCTTCTCTACCTTTCGGCAACTGCCTATGGTTTGGAAGCAAACTATCTAATAATCGCAATAGATGTACTCTCCTAATACTAGGAGCCCTCGCAACTTAAGAGAAGGTAAAGGGAAAAGACAACCGAATAATCCTATTCAATTTCTCCAGAACCAGAATCCATTCTCGAACTGAAACAAGTTTCTTCGAGTTCGTATGTAACTATACGATGGAATATCTAAGAAATGTGGATCTTCGTAGAGATACGGAGTGTTATGGAGAAATGCAAAGGGGATGTAGGAGTGGTAATGATATACACGACTAAAAGACAATCCAAAAGCCAAAGTGTTTTAAGAAGATTCGGTTAACTTGGTTCAAGAGTTTTAGTTTGAAGTAGGGTCATGGTCGTTGCCAAAGAGAGAGAGAGAAAAAAGAAACACTCAACGTGCACTCTAACCTAGATTAGATTGGTTGATCACTTTATCTAATCAGGATGGCTCCCACTGTTTCCTCGAATTCTCCTTCAAATCTTAAAAGGAGAATTAGTCGGAATCATCTAAATCACCCGAGGAGTAACACTTACTCATCAGTGGGAATCGGGATCCAACTATTATCGCATGATAACTTGATGGATGCCACTCAAGTCACCACACTCCAGAAGGTATGCTCATGCCTGGCAAGTTTCCTGTATATTTGAAACTCCCGATATGGTTTTTGCCCATAGGATCCAAGTGACCTTGACATTGCTAACATATCAAAGGGTCCTAGTAAAGTTCAACCCGTCATTATCTTGATTGCATTAAACCTACCCGTACGAGTCCTTGACAATGCCAACATGACTGTACGACTTTCTTAACCAATCACATCTAAAGCTACAAACAATTAATACTCAGCTACCGTATACTATGCCTTGACAATGCCAACATACGTAGCACGAATACTGAGTACTACTCATAGGAAATGACGGAGGGTTGTGGCTGATTTTTGGAGAAAAACCTTTAACTCAATAAACTTGATATCATTGAAGGAACCCGAGCGGATTTACAAATATATAGTGACGCAAACTTTTTCTAAAGAGGCCACTCCCTATGAAAAGATCTCGACTCTTTCCTCATCAAATGAGGTGCAGGATATTCCTAACTGAATACCACGATGCAAAGCGAAAGAATCGACTATAGAGAAGTTATTACAATGACGCAAACATTTTCCCAAGAGGTCACTCCCTATGAAGGGATCTTGGCTCTTGCCTCGTCGAATGAGATGCTGGATATTCATAACCGAATACCGCTGTGCAAAGTAAAAAGAAACGTTTGTAATAACAATTTTTAAAAAGTTGGTTCTAACAACATCATTTAGGTTTGTTTTTCCTTGCATTAATCAGAATTAATGCAGTCCCATCAATTAATCCATATCACACCAGAAAAAAGAACAAAAATACAATGTATGTATATGTCAACCGCTTTCGCCACGAGGCCCCGTCATGCACCGTTAGGTTAATTAATTAACGGCAGAGAGGGGGCTGGACTAGCGCGGCTGCAAAATATATATAGCATCTACTAGTATATACATACATAAATAAATATATATATATAATATTTGTCCCAGGAATGATATAAGCAACATCACAAAAAAGCGGTAAGCAATACAGAATAACGGATAATCTAGGAGCCCCAGGTTTCCTTTGAGCCGCAAATGAAACCCGACGTTCCACGGTCGTGTGGATTGCCTGTGCAATGAAAAACCTGGACCCCTATGAGCGCAGCAAGTTACCCGCCAATCTCAGAAGTGAGGCAAACCCAATCAACAAAGTGAATGGGCCACCCGGCACTTCACGGGATCCGGTAACTTGAGTGCCCCTCCACGGGTCATCCTATACACCCTATGAGTACTGTGTACATGGCGGGAACATGCAACAAGAGTAAGGATAGGGCCACCACATTCCAAGCCCAATATGACTTGAATATGGCCGCCGCTTCCCAAGATCAGCCTCCTCCGCAGGATAATGAAAACCCCATCGATGAGGCCGATAAGCAGAAGGACCCCTCTGTCTATGTGGAATCAAGATTAAACAGCGAAGAAGAGCCGACTTTCTGTCCCAGGACCGCAGAACAGGAGCTCCTCTAAGAGCTCTGAAAACAGCTCAGAAGTAAAGATAAGTAGATACCCAAACTTTACTCCAAAATTGACGACTTGACGAATGTCATGATGCAGCTCATGGCTCAGGTTACCCGGACGCCCTCCAATCAAGCGCAAGTCTCTACTCATAAGCCGTGTGACAAAGACACGAAGCAGCCAACGCCTGCCCCTTTAAGTCCAAGTATTGGAGAGCCATATGAACGCCATCCGCATTCTGCTTCTGGGGACGCCTTAGCCCTGGATGGCACCGTTCCATTAACGCAAGAGCGGATAATGGATTTAGTCACCAATAAAGTCAAAATATTGGTAGCCGAAGCGCAAAAAGATGTCCGCAGTAGCGGGAGACCATATCCTGCTCGGTATGATCTGGTAGAGTTTCCTAGTGGCTATGTCATCCCTAAATTCGGAAGATCCGATGGGACGGGAAATGAAAATCGGCATATCGCCCACTTTAAAGCCTCATGCGGGAATACTGGGGGCAATGATGCACTTCTCCTCCTCCAATTCATTAATAGTCTAACCGATGTCGCTTTTGACTGGTACGCGAGCATACCAACAGTTTTTTTACTACTTTTGTCCAAATAGAATCGCTGTTTCGAAAAAAGTTCATGAGTGTCAGCGATAAGATCACCATTGCCGACCTTATAAGGACTAAGCCAAAGAACAACGAAAGCAGTAAGGATTTTATAACCCGATAGAGCAATTTCTCCATCAAATGTGAGCCACAGTTGGAACAAGACCAATCCGTCAATCTCCTTATCGAAAATCTCGACACCTGGATGAATCATTTTCTATGCACCGTGGGTCTCAAGACATTCCAAGAGCTGACCAAAAATGTTAAAATGTTAGAGCGCTCGAAGCAGGAATTCTCTCGGATTCCAGAAATAACAATAAATCCTGGAGAAACCGAAATGAAGATAATCGCAAAGGCAGAAATTCCGACGATGCTGAATCTTTTAACACTTCAGCTGATCGAAATAGGCGAGGGACAAGCGAGCCCAATGTCAACCAACCTCGACAGCCATTGTTGGGAGGGGGAGGAGAATCGCCTCTGAAAGAGAAGCTGGATAGGGTCTATTCCTTCATAAGAGACAAAGTCCACAAGATATTCAAGGACGCCCTAAGAAACGGTCTACAATTACCGGAATCAAAACGACCGCAAGAAGCGAATATGACTGACGACCCCGAATATTGCCCCTATCACAGAGTGATAGGTCATGCCATTGAGAACTACTTTGTCATTAAAGATTGGGTCAAAAAACATTACAATACAGAAGAGATAGAACTGTCTAAAGATGCGTTAGCAAACAATCAAACTGCGACCGCCAATTTCATACAAACAGAGACTGAAACCCTTCGAGAACCTACTGATCTAAGTCATCTGCCCTTCTATGAAAGGAGCAGACCAAGGCAACAAGCCAAAAGCCAAACGAGTAACATTACCAATGAAGAAGCGGTAGACGGGTACACAACCCACACGGTCTACATGATGGAGCCCAGAAGAACAAGTCTTCCTACGCCTCATACCCATGACAATGAAGTGGTTGTTGATACCCAACACCAGCTCGGTCTAGATGATGAAGAGCCTACTCAGGCCATTAAGCCAAAGGAACTCGTGGTTCTTGCAGAATTGATCTCAGGCAATAAGGATGATCCAGTTATCATACCCGGAACTATAGAGAAAGCGTTATTCCAATGGCTCAAAAGAAGCTTCACGACAGGGACGAGAAGTTGGCCAAGGTCCATTCCAAAGACGACGAGCTAGCAAACGTCGTAGCAGATCTCACGCCCCAAGTTGCCCGATTGCAATTACAGCAAAATCAAAGTTTGGTTCATATGCCAGGGATTGATATCCAGAAACATCCAACCGATACTCCCTCCAGCCCAAGGGCGGAACACCTTTGCGAGAAACAGCCGCGATCGGCTTCCAGTCCCTTTGATACGTATACTGAACGGGGTAAGCGAAAAACAAGCGAACCAAAGACCGATCGGCCTCGAGGACCAGCATACGGAAAGGCGCTGACTCTAATGAAGAGAAAGAAGAAATTATACTCTTTCAAGAGGGACGAAGTTCGCAAAATATTCAAGAATGCCTTGAACAACGGTTTACGACTGCCTATTCCAAAGAGGCCACATAAAATGAACATGACCGACAATCTCATATACTGTCCATATCATAGGATGGTGAATCATTCCATCGAAGACTGTTATATTTTCAAAGATTGGGTATAGATTCAATATAAGGCTTGGAAAAACCTACAGTCCCGGATATACCGACACACCACCAAGTTACGGTCATTAACTCAGAACCGCCAAGATCAAAGTTTGAGAGGCTTGGATAAGCAGACATCCATGACCACCACGTCGTTTAACTGGGAACAGTTAACCACCACGTCATTAAACTAGGAATAATTTGTTGGAGATAGTGCCCTCAGAGTCAATTATTAGGTCACAGGTACGTGATTGCAATGATTGATGGAGGACCTATCCCGGTAGGACAGTCTTACTCGAGATGATAGTATGCTATCTGGTTTACCTTTATCATCGTGTACTGCTTTAGGTGACCTGACACGTCGCTATTACACGTTGATAGAGCCCATAGGATTCTTGCTTGACCACCAGCAGTATGAGGGCGATCATATAAGTGGGAGCTGGGGGTCTATAAGCTTATCCTTAAAAGGTCCCTAGTCGTGGGAGTTTCGAGACTGGGCATCGATACTCCATTAGTAGACTAGTGTATACAGTCGAGACCCCGACGAGGGGCGGTGGCCGGTCTCACAAGCCACTGGTGTCAGTTGGATCACCTAAGATGTATACAGGTGCTCATTGGGTTATGAGTACACCGGACAGGACTCGCCGGGAACATGCTAGTTGGTCATATACCAGACGTCAGATGGCAGTTCCCTGGTGACATGTGTGCAGGTTAGTTCATCGACCTGGGGATCGTCATTTGTCTCGTGTGAGTTCCCACTGTACTTTGATTACTACCCTACCACGGCTCAAAGAAGTCGTGCAAACAGGTTTTAGTTGGGTACAGTCCCGAGCCACATGGAGGCAGTGAGCGTATCTTCAGGGGTTCGTCTCTCCCGGTATTGGGGGTGAGGTCGTGCTGTGTCTAGGAGAGCCATTACACAAAGTCCTTGGCCAAGGCAAGGAGATTTACTGGTAGGTATTCCAGTAGTATCTCAGGGTGTTCTGGGCTACACTCCGACACGACTTGTACCGCTTTTGGGGGTCTGACTTTTACCAACCCCCTAGGCCCGCCATGCGATACTCATAGACGAACGGACCGGACTGTACGGATATTGTCACTGACAGGCTCAGTAGGGTGTCAGGCTGAGTTCGCTCACAGACGTCCCTTTTGGTCAATACCTGGTAGCCCGTTATGTATTGGCTTATACCTCTAACGTGCTAGTGGTTAAATCCACAACCAAGGTGTTGACGAGTCTTTAGAGTCCCCCACATTTCAGTTACTCAGCTTTCGGGCGAAAGGTTGTAGAGGCCGTATGGAGATATGGCAAGGTCCGATCAGATACGTGCGGTATTGCACGGATCAGGATCGGACAGTTTGTACTATAGGCCGTATGGTTATATGGTAGGGTTCGATCAGATACGTGCGGTATTGCACGGATCAGGATCGAACAGATTTTACTAGCCGGCTTTGGTATAAGCCGGATCTTAGTATAGTACAGTGTAGACTTTGTCTCATTGCATTTGTATTTCGGTCGAAATACAGATGCGGGTGTGTATGCACAGTATCGGGGTTTTCCTGTAATTTATTACGGGACCAGTTTTCTGGAGTTGCCAGTTTGCTTTCCGTTTCGGCCAATTTCCATTGTTCCGTTCATTGGCCGAAGATTGGTGGAGGAGGGCTTATTTGCATTGTTGCAAATAGGCATTTGTGGAGGGGGTCTTTGCATTTTTGTTGTATCATGATAGCACCATCCTTTGACTTGATTTCTTCATGATGGCTTGACTTCATAACCTCATCATGGCTTGACTTATGTATGATGATGGAGGGACATGATGGTTGATGATGATGAGGGGTGAGGTTGGTGGAGTGTTAGTTTACACTTGTGATCATTTCCTTTTTGGATGATAACCTTTCCTCTCTTTCTCTTGTATGGGTATTATTATTGGCCTCTCTTATATTCTTTTGATACAACCTCCTCATTCTCACTCTCCCTCATATGCATGGTCAGCCACTTCCCAAAGGGGGCTGTCCAAATTTGTTCATGTGGGATTTTTGCTCTTTTGCTTTAGGAAAAATCCCACAAGTTCCACCTCTATGAGTTTGTATCATCCCTCCACCAAATGGCAAAGCTCCAAAACCCCAAATGAGACTTGACGACTACATATTCTACAGCGAACCTTGGGCACGTCGAGTAGCCGGCTTCGTGCCCGAGTTGCCTCGGCATTGAGGTGGGAGCCCGTAAACAAAGTAGGCGATGTGGTGCACTTCCGGCGACGAGGAGGAGACGGGACTTTTCCGCAGGAGATCGGGACCATGACGAGAAGACCGGAGGACTTGGATCGTCGGTATATCTCTAACCCATCTTCTAGTTAGCTTAGACTAGTTAATGGTTTCGATCCGGGTGTTTAGTGCGCGGTGGTGCCGGTTTGCTAAGTCCGCAAAATTTAAGTTTTCACCGCTTCCGCATTCCGGCGTCGGATTGACGGCCGGGGCGCCGCCGTGCACTTACAGTGGTATCAGAGCCTCGCCATTAACATAGTCTAGCTTGGTGTAATGTGTTTTTCTGTTTCGATCGATCGAATGTTCCAAAACTGCATTTTAGTTCGCATCAGTTTCTGTTGAAAATTTTTGGTCTCGAAAAATTTTTCAGGTTGTAAAATATTGATGTACTGGAAAATCTAAGAGCTCTGTAAAAATTCGACGAAGTAACTCCACAGTGGGAGCGCGGAACCGCCGCGAAAACCCCCTTCCCGCCGCCCTTCCGCCGCACACTGTGGAGATCACTTCACCAATTTTTTACAGAGGCCTTCTGGGCTTAAAATATGGGTTTTGGAATATTAAAATTGGGCCCAGGTTTTCTGTGAGTGCTACAGTTTTGATTGGGGGCCCACTTGTTAATTTTTTGATCGATCGGATATTTTAAACACATTTTTCACAGTATTTACATTATATCTGCGACCGTGAATGTCACTCGATCGGTAAATCCTGTCTAACTGCTATAGCCCGGTTAGACGGATTTGCGAACGTGACTTTCACGTTGATGTTCTATGTATTTGCTGTGTTGTTGCGGATCGGTCGTAGGGATAGCCTGGATGCAATGCTAGTACAGTGTGCTGTTGTATTATGTACATTTGATATTGCGGGGCGAGCGTCCGACATGTGGACTGCCGTCACTGCCTGTTTGTATTATTATTTTGGGGCACGACCTGGTTGCGGTCGATGTACCCGGTGTATGTATATTTTACTTTCTGTACTAGGATTACCCCGCGGAGGGGTGCACGGATAGCCGGGTTCTGGAGGGCAACAAGCCCGCATCTCATGGCATTGAGACGGAGGGGGCTTCACTCTAGGATTGGCGGGCTATTCGCCGCACTCGTAGGGGGTACAGGTTGACCCAGGAGGGGTGTCCAAGTTGCCGGATTCCGTGAAGTGCTGGGTGGTCCATTCACGGCGCTGAAGGGGGCTGCCTCGCTTCAGGTTTTGGCGGGTGACTTGCCGCGCCCGTAGGGGTCTAGGATTACATTGCACAGGCTATCCACACGACCAGGGGAACGTCGGGTTTCAGTAGTGGCTCTGTGAAACCCGGGGATCCCAGATATCTGTATTGTTTCTGTGATGCTATTCATTCTCTGTGATGTTGCATTTTATTCACGCCTTGAGCGAATATAATATATTGGTATATATATTAGTAGATGTTGTATATGTTTTGCATCCGCGCTAGTCCAGTCCCCGCTCTGTCGTTAGTAAGCTAACCTAACGGGTAATGACGGGACCCAGTGGCGAATGCGGATGGCATATACGTACATCAGTATATTTTCGTTCTTTTTGGTGTGATCAATTGATGGGACTGCATTGATTCGGATTAATGCAAGTTAAAAACAAACCTAATCTGATGTTGTTGGAAACACTTTTCAAAAAGCTGTTATTGCAAGGACGTTCACTTTTGTTTTGCATCGCGGTATTCATTTAGAATATCCTGCTCCTCAGTCGACGAGGCAAGGGCCGAGATCCCTTCACCGGGAGTGACCCCTTGGACAAAAAGTTTGCATCAGGGCATTAACTTCACTATAGCCGATTACTTTTGCTTTGCACCGTGGTATTCATTTGGAATATCCTGCACCCCATTCTACGGGGAAAGAGCCGAGATCCCTTCACCGGGAGTGACCTCTTTAGCAACGGTTTTCGTCACTATATTTTCAAAAAGCTATCAGTTCCTTCAACGATATCAAGTTCTTTACGTTAAAGGTTTTCGCCAGAAACCATTCGTAGCCCTCCGTCGTTTCAGACGGGTAGCACGTAGTATTCATGCTATGTTTGTTGGCCTTCGTCAAGGCATAGTGTATGGTAGCTGCTTGTTGCCTTTCTACAGCATAGATAGATGCGTTGGTTTGGGACAGTCGTATAGCCTTGTTGGCCTTCGTCAAGGGCTTGTGCGGGTGGGTTCAAATCAACCTGGAGAATGATGGGTAGAACTTGACATGTGACTTATGATTTGTTGGCCTTCGTCAAGGTCATAAGAGCATGGGGCAGAAATCACATCGGGAGTTTCAAAAGAACTGAAACTTGCCAGATATGCGCATACCTTCTGGAGTGTGATAGCGTGAGCGGATTCCGTCACGTTATCATGCAATGATAGTTGGATCCCGATTCCCACTGATGAGTTGGTATACTCCTCGGCTGATCCCGACTAATTCTTCTTTCAGGTTTGGAGGAGAATTTGAGGTACAGTGGGAGGTTTCCAGATTAGATAAATTGGTTACCATTCTGATCTAGGTTAGAGTGCACGCTGAGTGTTTCTTTTCTCTCTCTCTTTGGCAGCGACCATTGACCCGACCCTAAGACTTTGACTCAGTGACCAAGTTGACCGAACCTTCTTAACACTGGCTTTTGGATTGTCAGAGTTGCAGACCTCATTGCCACTCCTACTTTTACCCTTTTCTCCAGGACACCCCGTATTACTACGAACGTCCACTTCCATTGGACAAAACCATCGTATGGTTAGATACGAACTCGAAGGAATTTATTCGAGGATGGTTTCAGGTTCTGGAGAAAACGGATAGGATTATTCAGTTGTCTTTTCCTTTTACCCTCTCTCAGGTTACGAGTACTCCTTGGTTTAGGGGTAGTACACCTATTACGCAAATTGGATTGTCTTCTTCCAAACCTTAGGCTGGTGCCGACCGGTAGGGAATGAAGAAAACCAATTAGCATAACGATGGTGTGCAGAAGGTATTAAGTTCAGACAAAGCAAGGGATTAGTAAGAGGGCAAAGTAAATTGCAACAGATATTCACGACCAAACCAAATATTTCGTTACCACTCCCACATCACCTTTGTATTTCTCCAGGACACTCCGTATCACTACGAAGATCCACAGTTTATTTGGATACTCCATCGTATGGTTATATACGAACTCGAATGGAACTTGTTCCAGTTCGGGGATGGATTCTGGTTCAGGAGAAATAAGAATAAGGTTTATTCGGTTGTCTTTTATCTTCACCCTCTCTCATTGCGAGTGTTCCTAGGATTGGGACAGTACACCCATTATGCTTATTGGATAGTCTTCTTCCAAACCATAGGCTGGTGCCGAACGGTAGGGAAGGAAGAAAACCATTTGGCCTAAAAGGGTGTGCAGAAGGTAAAGACTAAAGACATATGAAGGGATTTGGAGAGGTGGCAAAGAACTATACGGTTACAGTCGTGAATCTGGAAGAGGCATTACTAGGAATACCAGGATACCCCAACGAAACATTTCAATGTTTCAGTTTCACTGTGTACTATTAAAAGAAAACTGATTTCCCGATTAGACACTTACTCCAGGGTATGTATTTACCAGGTACGATTCTCACATCTGTATGGTTTTACAGATGATGAGTGGGAGTAGGTTATTGGGAATTGGGTGATCATCCTCATTATATCGGGATTCGTTGTAATCGGTGATATTTGAGGAAATCACCTGGGCTGTTTGCCGGTCGGCAAATATTTGGTTTTGAATATCCGCTGTTATGCACCAATTTCAAAATGATATATCTGTACGTCTATTTTCATAGAGTGAGATATACCTTTCTGAAATTATGTCTATGACATTTACCTATATCAGTGGATGGTTAGGTAAGGAGCATTAAACAGCGGTGTAATTCTTCTTAACCATAAGTACAGTTTTCAACCTACGACACACAGTGAAAGAGTTATCAGACTCAAGGGACTTATACAGAGTATTGTATGTTGTCCAGTGTCCATTAGGACAGAGGGGTTGGTCCTCATACTATATTCTGTTTACTTTTAACTTCTCTAGTTCTTAGACATGTGTTTCGTTGAAACACAGGGTCTAAGTTTTGAGGAGTTATAGGTATTTGAATAGAGTAGAGAACCAGGTGTAGCAAGTATCGGGATTCTTCAAAGTGATCGAAGATGTAGATACTTGTGTATGGTATTCAGTTGATAGTAATGATAAAGAGAAATTGCTTCTCTTTCAGGTTACTCATAATTGGAAGCATTCCTAAGTTAAGTAACGCTGATCGGCCTCCTTCCATTTAGTTGACATGCGCTGGGGACAGCTGCATGATTTGAATCTGGTTCAATTAAATCAGTGCCTCTGTTTCTATATTAGATATAGAACAGTTCATATCTTAACGATGTTAAGGTACGGGGAGTTGTCCGGTTTATGATTAAAACCAGACACTAGACAACTCGAGGCACGTTTCTGTAATGGCTGTTTGTGGGTTGACCTAGGCTATGACGAGGGTTGACTTTCTACCATCTGGATGAACAATAGCGATATTGTTCTAGACTCGCCACAGTTTTATTAAAAATGGATTTTTTCAGAAAACAGTAGTGGGAGTATGGTAGAACTGGAAGTGATTCCAGAACCACAAACGATTACTGAAGATTTGATAAGGAACCTAAAGATTCAATCTGAATTGACATTCCATTGGCCACTCCGCAGATAAGGTGGGTAACTTCAGGCACCCGAGAGGCACTACGGTAGCCTCAAGGACGGTGACAGGGAAGTTCTTGTTTACCCACAATTGCCATTGTTGTTGTTCCAGGTTACGAGACCCGGCGGGAGGATGAGTATAGCGTCGTTCTAAACCAGTTTTAGAAGTGTACGTCTATATGACTCTGCCAGAGGGTTGTCATAGTCAGTGGGAGCAGTGGAAGCATTGGTGGACAGGTTGCTTATGTCTATTTATAGACTAGAGCAGATGTAGCGGAGATAGATCATCTATTTCTGACGTGACAGTCATGGGTTTGACTTCATCAGAATAGGGGATGGATCTGTTGAGAAGGTAGTAGGGTGTGATGTCCTGGTATCTGGATGACATACACAGAATAGGAAAAGAAACTCCTATACTACAATCGGTTATACTTTGGTCGTCACACAGCGGTTTCTCCACAAAGGAAATGGATTTTATATCTGACATACAGGTTACTGGATCTATGGTTTTAGATCTAGATTTGGGTGGTTTCCCAATCAGGGTACTTGACAGCATTCTAAGAGTATTTAGGATGGACGACTCCTGGCACGGTAGTGTACCTGCAGGTAATGGAGTCACCCTCTCCAAAGGTGTCTTACAGACTAAATGGGAGAGGGACGGGCATGATTGGCAGATCACTTGCTCAGGCAATTGAGTCAATCGTGAGATGTCAAGTACCACACCAGATGTTGTTCTTGCACTAGATGCAATAAGTTGACATCAATCCAATCCTGGAGAAACAGTCGGAAGCAGTTTTAGAACATAAGTGGATGTTCTAGGGATATGATAACGACAGCCTCGTTCAGGAGACAGTTATCATTCCAGGCTTCCAAGGTGACATGGACGACAAGGAGGTTGTCAGAGTTATAGTTTTCCCTCTGACGAGGGGCAGTATTTTGGACAGGTGATCCAAGGCAATACTGAGGGTGGCATGGCGCAGGATACTGATTAAGTTCAGTTGACGATACAGTCTAAGAAGTTTGGATTTGGAGTTCATTTATGAGCTATGTCCCATCAGATATCCAGACACATTCTAAGACAGGTATTGCTCATTTCGGGAGATGGATTTCTCCGCGAACTTGAGATATAGAGAGACATAAAAAGAAACAACTAAGCGGATCCACTCACTGAGGCTATTCCTCGAACGCAATAGTTCCGCAAACGAGCTTTGTGAGACTGACTAGTAGAGGAGTTGGATATTCGGTATCACACGGGCTGTGAGTATGCGACATCGCAATAATTAGCCTTGAGTGCAAGTGGGAGATTGTTGGAGATAGTGCCCTCAGAGTCAATTATTAGGTCACAGGTACGTGATTGCAATGATTGATGGAGGACCTATCCCGGTAGGACAGTCTTACTCGAGATGATAGTATGCTATCTGGTTTACTTTTATCATCGTGTACTGCTTTAGGTGACCTGACACGTCGCTATTACACGTTGATAGAGCCCCTAGGATTCTTGCTTGACCACCAGCAGTATGAGGGCGATCATATAAGTGGGAGCTGGGGGTCTATAAGCTTATCCTTAAAAGGTCCCTAGTCGTGGGAGTTTCGAGACTGGGCATCGATACTCCATTAGTAGACCAGTGTATACAGTCGAGACCCCGACGAGGGGCGGTGGCCGGTCTCACAAGCCACTGGTGTCAGTTGGATCACCTAAGATGTATACAGGTGCTCATTGGGTTATGAGTACACCGGACAGGACTCGCCGGGAACATGCTAGTTGGTCATATACCAGACGTCAGATGGCAGTTCCCTGGTGACATGTGTGCAGGTTAGTTCATCGACCTGGGGATCATCATTTGTCTCGTGTGAGTTCCTACTGTACTTTGATTACTACCCTACCACGGCTCAAAGGAGTCGTGCAAACAGGTTTTAGTTGGGTACAGTCCCGAGCCACATGGAGGCAGTGAGCGTATCTTCAGGGGTTCGTCTCTCCCGGTATTGGGGGTGAGGTCGTGCTGTGTCTAGGAGAGCCATTACACAAAGTCCTTGGCCAAGGCAAGGAGATTTACTGGTAGGTATTCCAGTAGTATCTCAGGGTGTTCTGGGCTACACTCCGACACGACTTGTACCGCTTTTGGGGGTCTGACTTTTACCAACCCCCTAGGCCCGCCATGCGATACTCATAGACGAACGGACCGGACTGTACGGATATTGTCACTGACAGGCTCAGTAGGGTGTCAGGCTGAGTTCGCTCACAGACGTCCCTTTTGGTCAATACCTGGTAGCCCGTTATGTATTGGCTTATACCTCTAACGTGCTAGTGGTTAAATCCACAACCAAGGTGTTGACGAGTCTTTAGAGTCCCCCACATTTCAGTTACTCAGCTTTCGGGCGAAAGGTTGTAGAGGCCGTATGGAGATATGGCAAGGTCCGATCAGATACGTGCGGTATTGCACGGATCAGGATCGGACAGTTTGTACTATAGGCCGTATGGTTATATGGCAGGGTTCGATCAGATACGTGCGGTATTGCACGGATCAGGATCGAACAGATTTTACTAGCCGGCTTTGGTATAAGCCGGATCTTAGTATAGTACAGTGTAGACTTTGTCTCATTGCATTTGTATTTCGGTCGAAATACAGATGCGGGTGTGTATGCACAGTATCGGGGTTTTCCTGTAATTTATTACGGGACCAGTTTTCTGGAGTTGCCAGTTTGCTTTCCGTTTCGGCCAATTTCCATTGTTCCGTTCATTGGCCGAAGATTGGTGGAGGAGGGCTTATTTGCATTGTTGCAAATAGGCATTTGTGGAGGGGGTCTTTGCATTTTTGTTGTATCATGATAGCACCATCCTTTGACTTGATTTCTTCATGATGTCTTGACTTCATAACCTCATCATGGCTTGACTTATGTATGATGATGGAGGGACATGATGGTTGATGATGATGAGGGGTGAGGTTGGTGGAGTGTTAGTTTACACTTGTGATCATTTCCTTTTTGGATGATAACCTTTCCTCTCTCTCTCTTGTATGGGTATTATTATTGGCCTCTCTTATATTCTTTTGATACAACCTCCTCATTCTCACTCTCCCTCATATGCATGGTCGGCCACTTCCCAAAGGGGGCTGTCCAAATTTGTTCATGTGGGATTTTTGCTCTTTTGCTTTAGGAAAAATCCCACAAGTTCCACCTCTATAAGTTTGTATCATCCCTCCACCAAATGGCAAAGCTCCAAAACCCCAAATGAGACTTGACGACTACATATTCTACAGCGAACCTTGGGCACGTCGAGTAGCCGGCTTCGTGCCCGAGTTGCCTCGGCATTGAGGTGGGAGCCCGTAAACAAAGTAGGCGATGTGGTGCACTTCCGGCGACGAGGAGGAGACGGGACTTTTCCGCAGGAGATCGGGACCATGACGAGAAGACCGGAGGACTTGGATCGTCGGTATATCTCTAACCCATCTTCTAGTTAGCTTAGACTAGTTAATGGTTTCGATCCGGGTGTTTAGTGCGCGGTGGTGCCGGTTTGCTAAGTCCGCAAAATTTAAGTTTTCACCGCTTCCGCATTCCGGCGTCGGATTGACGGCCGGGGCGCCGCCGTGCACTTACATAATTGACCCCCTTAAGTCATTAAACTAGGAATAATTGACCACCACGTCGTTAAACAGAGAATAATTGACTCTTAAGTCATTAAACTGGGAATAATCGACCTCTAAATCGTTAAACTGAGAAAGAAAAAAAAGAAAAAGAGAAAGAAAAAAGAAAAAGAGAAAGAAAGAAGAAGAAGAAGAAGAAGAAGAAAGAAAGAAAATAAATAAAGGTTCAGTCCACAAGCAAAAAGGGTACGAATGAAATTCTGAAAAAGCTTAGTGAGTAAAAACAGCGGTCTACCTATGAGCTTGTGAAAACCCGCAAGGGCACAACCTCGTTAAAAAAATCCCCAAACGGCGAATGATGAGTCGCTCCTGGTACCATATTCCAGTGCAACGATGCATTCGCCAACCAAAATCCAAATCTTCAAATTCCCAAATGGCGAATGATGAGTCGCTCCTGGTACCATATCCCGGTGTTAGCGATGCAAACACCAACAAAAGTTTGAATTCCCTAAATTCTCCCAGCCTTACGGCCGGTATCAAAACTGACCACTGTATACAATCTACGGGCACAAATGATCCCCATCCCAACCAAATTCTCCATGTTCTACAATCAGTCCCCAAATTGACTATCATGTACAATCCACAGGCATAAAAAAGCTAAACCACACCAATTCCCCACCGCAATCATCAACCCTGCGGCCGGTCTCCATCCTTGGAATTATGCTCCATTTGAGAAGACCTACTCATGTGTCCTCATGATATATGAGAAGCACAAAACTTATGAGATCGTCTCGACTCGTAAGAAAACACCTTTGTAGGATCCTTACGACTCACAAGGGAAAACACACTTAAGGGTCCTCACGACTCTTAAAGAGAAAATATACCTACGAGATCCTTTCTACTTATAGGGAGAAAATGCCTTTATGGGATCTTTACGGCTTATAAAATTGAAAAGCCTTAGGTGATAGGGACCTAAACCTGTTTCCTAAGCCATTGATCCCCAACAAGCAAAGGCAAATGATGAATTGCTCCTGGCACCTGTGCTCCAGTGTTAGCAATGCTGATACTGGCCCCAATCCAAAAATTCCAAGCATTCAAATCCAAGAGACCCCTAAGTCATTAAACTAGGAACAGATGACCCCTAAGTCGTTAAACTGGAAACGAGGGAAATCCCCTCAAGGAAAATAATGATTCGCTCCTGGTACCATATTCCAGTGTAGCGATGCTGATACCAAACCAAAAACAAAATCCCCAAATCCTCTCATGGCAAATAATGATTCACTCCTGGTACCATATTCCGATGTGGAGATACTGATACCAAACAAAAATCCAAATCCCAAATTCCAAATCCCACACTCGCAAAGTTCTCTCGACCTCGTGAGGAGAATATTCCCTCGTAAGATCCTTACGACTCACAAAGAAGCAACACACTTGGGGATCCCCACGACTTCTAAGGAGAAAATACATCTACGAGATCCTCTCAACTCGTAGGGAGAAAATGCTTTTATGAGACCCTTACAGCTTATAAAATTGAAAAGGTTTAGGTGACAGGGGCTTAAACATGTCTCCTAAACCATTGTTCCCCAATGAGCACGGCAAATGATGATTCGCTCCTGGTACCATATTCTAATGTAGCGATGCTGATGCGAAACTAAAACCAAAATACTCAAATCCTCTCATGGCAAATGATGGTTCACTCCTGGTACCATATTCTAGTGTAACGATGCTGATGCTAAACCAAAACCAAAATCCCCAAATCCTCTCATGGAAAATGATGATTCGCTTTTGGTACCATATTCCAGTGTAGCGATACTGATGCCAACCCGAATCCGATGTTCTCCACGGCAAATGACGATTTGCTCCTGGTACCATATTCCAGTGTAACGATGCTGACCCCGAACAAAAACCCAAATTCTAAGTCCCAGGCTCAAAAGCCCTGCTGGACGGATAAGAAACTCCTAAAGCAAATCAAATCGACAAGTCAACCAACGACCTCCCCTGTCGAAATCAAGATCCGCCTTGGAAACAAGTTAACCAACAATCTCTGCGCTTCGTCTCAGAATATATTCCCCGTGTCGGAATCATGCTTCGCCTCGGAGTATCTGCCTTCCCTGTCGGAATTATGCTTCGTCTAGAAATCAACCTCCGCATCGGAACTATGTTTCATTCAGAATGTCTGCCCTGCGTCGGAATTACACTTCGTCTCAAGATACACCTGTCCCATGTCGAAATTATGTTTCTTCCTGGAACCCTACGTCGAAATTATGTTTCATCTCAGAATATACCTGTACCGTATCGGAATTATATTTCGTCCTAGAACCCTGCGCCGGAATTATGCTTTGTCTCAGGATACGCCTGTCCCATGTCGGAATTATGTTTCGTGCCGGAACCCTGCGTCGGAATTATGCTTTGTCTTAGAATACACATGTCCCGTGTCGGAATTATGTTTCATCCAGGAACCCTGCATCGGAATTAAACTTCATCTTAGGATACACATGTCCCGTGTCGGAATTATGTTTCGTCCCGGAACCTTGCATCGGAATCATGCTTCATCTCCGAATATACCTGTTCCGTGTCGGAATTATACTTCGCATCAGAACCGCACTTTCGGAATAATGCTCTGCCCCTGGGATGATGTTCCACCTCGAAGTCAAACTCCCCACGGAAGAAGATCCATCAATTTCATGCACACGACCCATGTACACGGTGTGCGTTCATTGATGAGGGGCACTTTGTTGGGGTCAAAATTTACACCCTGCGGTCGAGGTCAACAAATCAATAAGTCAAAGTCAAAGCTCGAAAAGTGGGCCCGGACCCAAGCCCCAATCCAAGTCAAGTGGGCCGAAACCCGAACCCAAGTACAAGCAAGCGGGCCCAAGCCCACGTCAAATGGGCCTATACCCAAGTTGAGCCCAAATATGAAGAGGCCGGCTCTCCCCCATGCCAAGAAGAAAAGTATGTAATAAATAATTTTGATATAATTTTTATGAATAAATTTAAGGAAAATAGGCATAAAACCAAATTTTTTTAAAGCTTATGGCTCATGTCCAAAATAAATAAGCGCATGAGGTATGGGATGGACAAAATACCATTTTGTAAAGCCCAAGGGGATATGTGTAAACTTGTAAGCCTATATAAGGCAACATTATGATGAAATGAAAAAAGAATTCATTCCTTTCAAAAAAATATTAGGGTTCTGTGCTTCCTCCTTTCTCAAGGTTCTAAACCTTCTCCTCTTTTTTTGATTAAATCAAGAGTTTAACTCTTCTTTTCCCAAAAAGAAATAGTTTTACACCATAAAACCCTTGAAGGTGAGCTCAGATTTCCCATCAAATCTACAAAAGGGAGACTTTTAATCTTAACACCTCTTTTTTCTCTAAGATCCAACAAAAAGAGAGGAGGAAGAAGTAATCCGTCTCAGAAGAACTCATTTTAGGGAAGTCCAAAACTCGAAGAGGATGAAAAGAGACCTCCTTTTACCTTCCAAGATCTAAATCTTTTAGGAGTTTAACTCCAAATTAATTTTTGAGGAGTTCAACTCCAAGATCCAAATTCTCAAAGGAATTTAATTCCAAATCCAAACCTCTAAGGAGTTTAACTCCAAATCCAAGCATTTTGGGAGTTTAACTCCAAATCTACATCCAATTTCTTCCCTAAGAGTTTAACTCCAAAGCTCCTCAGGAGTTCAACTCCCATCCCAGGGACTAAGCCCCTTCTTCCAATGGTGTTTCCAGCGGTCGCGTGCCGCGCACGTGACCCGCTGGCGCCCAGCGGCCACGTACATGGCACATGACCCGCTGGCGCCCAGCGTCCACACGCCTGGCATGTGACCCGCTGGCGCCCAGCGGTCACATGTTGTCTCACACGTCCTTAGGGAGCTCCTCACCCCTCTTTTTCCAAACGTTCCACACTAAAAATACTCCCAGCCCACTATCGGGTAGCGGGAACCCCGTAAACTATGCGAGACCCCCGATACGTCCAAAAAACCTTCAAAACACAACACACGCACACAGCACATTGAGTTCACATGACTCGTTTGACCTGTTAATCGGAGATTCCCTCGCTCCAAAAGAGATGGGTAATTAACGGTAGCTTAGTCCGCGGCTGCCGAAGATTTGGATCCCCATAATCAATAAACTCCAGTCTACCCTAAGCAGGGGGAATCTGTATACGCCTGACAAGCGACGTGTATTCCTATCTCAATAGGGTGACGAAAACACCTTACACTCATGATAGGAAGTGAAGTTCCTTTGTTGTAAATCGGTAAAACAATAGTGATCACATGTGTTTCTCTATATAGGATATGGATATCAGTCCAATCCTGGAGAAATATAGGGTAGCAATGAAGAGCATTTGATATTCTTGGAATATGGTAATGGCAGCTTCCTAAAGGAGGTTGCCGATTCAAGCTTCCTAAGAAACATGGAATACAGAGCGTCTGTCGCGGGTTATAAGTTTACCCTCATTTGAGGAGCAGTATATTGGAAATAGTTCTAAGTGGGATACTGAGGTAGTTGTAGCACTAGATACCGATTGTGAATCAGCAAAAGTATACCTCCTGAAAATTCGCTGAAAAAATTGTTCATTTATGGACATTATCCCATCGTATGTCCAGGAAAATACTAAGGCAGGCATCGCTCAGTTCGGGAGATATTTGATCTCCGCGAAGTTGAGATTCAGGGAGAAACAGAGAGAAGCGCTGTGTTGCGTCCACTCATTGAGACTAGTTATCGAACACAGTTTGTGAAACTGTTAGTACAGAAGTTGGGTATAAGATACCGCAATAATTGGTCTTAAGTGCAAGTTGGAGATTGTTGGATATAGGTTCTCTCAAGGCAATTATTGTAATTGAAAGATGACCTATATGAGAGAAAAATTTTACTCGAGATGATAGTATGCTATCTACTTTGTCTTTGTCTTACATGCGATGCGTTTTGTTTACTATCACATATCGTTTAGACATAAGATAAAGCCCTAGGATTTTGCTTGACTACGAGAACGATGATGGATATCATACTAGTAGGGCCTTAGTAGTCAATAAGCACATTCTTAAATGTCCATAGTCATAGGAGTATTGAGACTGGGCATCGGTGCTCCAGTTTAGACTAGTATGCACGTTTCCTGACTCGGTTGGAGGGTGATAACTGATCCTACGGTTATTGGTGTTTGACATCGAGGATTGTATACAAGTGCTCATTGGATGAGTTACACTGGAAGGATTCACCGAGAACTCCTAGTTGGTAATATACCAATGTCAGGTAGCAGTTCTCTTGTGACATATATACAGAATAGTCCCTAAGACTTGAGATCGCCATAGTGTCTTATGTGTGTTCCCACTATACTTAGACTTCTATCCTATCACGGCTCAAAAGAGTCGTGCAAACATGTTTTTGTTGGGTATAGCCCCGAAGCACGTGGAGGCAGTGAGCATTCGAGGGGATCGTCTCTCCCGGTATAGGGAGTAGATATCGCACTGTGCAGAACATGACTACAACCACAAGTCGATGGCTATCACAGTGGAGATAAACTGATAAGTGTTATCAGTTGTATCTTCGGTTGGTTATGAATCCTCTATCGCACAACTTACTGAGTTACTGGGGTCTGACAGATTCCAAACCTTAGACCCGATTTGCTATACTCTTAGACGAAGAGACCGGACTGCACGGTAATGTCACTGATAGACTTTGCAGGGTTTAGATGAGCTTACTCGTCGACTTTCTTTCGATCAATACCTGGGTAGCCGTTACGTGCAGGTAGTACCGCTGACGTGCTTATGAACTATGGATATGATCCTAACCTACTGCCAGCATATTGTCGAGTCTTTAGAGTCTCACACAGATTTCTCAGCACATGCAAAACGATGTAGGGCACGTATAGGGATACATGCAGGAGTTCGATTAAACACGTGTATTTGATACACGTATTTTAATCTGATGCTTATTGTTATTAGCCGGTATATATATGATATTGCTGGATTATTAAATCAAGTGTTGATTTAATAACTAAATGTATATTTATATATTGATATATTTATATATTAACTAATATCATACTCACTTAATTATTTTCTTCTCTTTAATTAATATTTATATTTGATATAAATAATGAGACATGTATGTTGATACATGTATACTGGGAGTATAAGAATTATAAGAAAGAAATGAGAATGAGTCATGGTTGTAGAAATCATGAGATGATTCTTTTTATGACTCATTTGTGTAAGTCATTATTTGTAATGACTCATTTTTGGTTCTAATTCATATACTTTTCAACCTTATCTTCTTCATAACTCTTATCTCCTCCATATTTCTTCGTCCTCCTCTTGATTTTTCTTTAAGTGGGGAATGGAAAAGAAAAGAGAAAAATTAAGTGAGCTAATTATTCTATATTTTCTACTAATCATTCTTTGCAAGTTTAATTAGTAGGTTGCTTCATTTTGATGAGATCAATTTGAAGCTAAAAATTGCGTTGGAGTTATCTCAAGGTGGATTATCTTCGGCAAGGAGATCATTGAATAAGCTTGTTCTGAGCTTCGTAGATACTAGCTGGAGTCTAAAGAGAGATGGCTAACGCGCTAGAAAGGGTATAACCCGCTAAACTCTTACTTTTACCTTACTAGTTTAGTGACAAGTTTAGTAGTTTGGTTTGATTCTTGGTTTGGGTTTGTTGTTGCTCTCTAGATTTTTAAAATTACCGCTTCCGCCGCACTTTAAACCCTACTAGACTAGCCTAGCATCCCAACAGTCGGAGACATGATTTGGGATCAAATCAAAATACTTTGAGTGCTAACAAACCCTAAAACTTCAAAATCACAATTTAAGAAAGTGGGGAAGAGGACGTTGTTGGGGTCAAAAATTACACCCCACGGTCGAGATCAACAAGTCAATTGGGCCCAAGCCCGAACCCAAGTCCAAGCAAGCGAGCTCAAGCCCAAGTCAAGTGGGCCCATGCTTAGGTCGAGCCTAAACATGAAGAGGCCGGCCTCCCCCATGCCAAGAAGAAAATTCTGTAATAAATAAGTTTGATATAATTTTCATCCATGAATGTAAAATAAATGAGCATAAACCCAAATTTTTGTAAAGCTCATGGCTCATGTGCAAAAATAAATAAGCACATAAGGCATGGGATGGGTAAAATATCATTTTGTAAAGCCCAATGGGCTATGTGCAAACTTGTAAGCCTATAAGGCAACATTATGATGAAATGAAAAATGAATTCATTCCCCTCAAAAATATTAGGGTTTTGTACCTCCTCCTTCCTCAAGATGCTAAAGCTTCTTCTTTTTTCTTGAATTAAATCAAGAGTTTAACTCTTATTTTCCCAAAAAGGAATAGTTTTTTCACCATAAAATCCTTGAAGGGGAGTTCAAATTTACCATCAAATCTCCAAAAAAGAGATTTTAAATCTCACCCACTTTTTTTCTCCAAGATCCAACCAACAGAGAGGAGGAAGAAGGAGATTCATCTCCAAAAATCCCATTTTGGAAAGATCCAAGGCTTAAGAGAGTATCTAAGGCTCAATGAAGAAAAAAAGGGTCCCCTTTTATCATCTCCGAAAATCTTTTAGGAGTTTAATTCCAAGACAAGAATATCTTCTTTAGGAGTTTAACTCTAAACCAATTTTTAAGAAGTTCAACTCCAACATCCAAATTCTCAAAAGAGTTTAACCCCAAAATCCGGATCTTTTAGGAGTTTAACTCCAAATAAAAATCATTTTTCTTCTAGGAGTTTAACTCCAAAGCCACTCGAGAGTTCAACTCCTAGTCTAGGGGCTAAATCCCTTTTCCCGCTGGCGCCTAGCGACCGCGTGCCGAACTCGTGACCCGTTGGCGCCCAGTGCCCACGTGCAGGACGCGTGACCTACTGGCGCTCACATGCCATGCATATGAACCGCGGGCGCCCAGCGTCCACGCGCCACGCACGTGACCCGCTGTCGCCCAGCTCCCACGTGCCATCTCACGCGTCCTTAGGACACTACTCACCCCTTTTTTCCTATACGCTCCAAACTCAAAATACATGCCCCGTTAGAAAAAATTTCTAACGGAGCGCTGCCCTACACCCCGTAAGGGGGCTGCTAGCCCTCTTGACCCCCAGTCCGCTATCCGGGTAGCGGGACCCCCGTAAACTCTGCGAGACCCCCGATACATCCAAGACCCCTTCAAAACACAACACACACACTGCACATTGAGTTCACATGATCAGTTTGACCCGTCAATTGAAGGTTCTCTCGCTCCAAAGACGGGGAGTAATTAACGGCAGTTAAATCCGTGATTGCCGGAGATTCGGATCCTTGCAATCAATAAACCCCAGCCTACCCTAAACAGGGGGAATCTATATACGCCTGACAAGCATGCGTATTCCTATCTCAATAAAATGATGAAAACACTCTACAGACGTAATTGTCGTTACCCACCTTTAACCTAGATCATAAAATTAAAGACCTAATGGTTCAACCAAAAATCTCACAACAACGCAACAACTGCTCTGATACCAGTTTGCTGCATATACGAGACGATCACAATGCAAACATACAATCGATAACGAAAAGAAAATCAAACCACATGCAAGATAGAAATTTGAATACTAACCATAAAAAAAATAGACGAATACGATGGTTTATTAATTAATCAAATATCCAGAGGAGTACAAATCGATGAAGAATACAAATCCCTCTCAAACCCTAGATCTCTCACGATTATCAATAGGTTCTCTCTAATTAACAAAAGCTATCCTAAAGGCTTCAATCTCTAGGGTTACAAAATACAACAATATATATAGTATACTGGAGATAAGTCTGAATAACTAATTTCCCAACTAATAAATATCCACATTGCTTGTAGATAAGTCTGAATCTATTATCTCTTTCCTTGTAGATAAATCTGAATCTGTTATTCATTGCCTTATATAAGTCTGAATCTATGGAAAATTAATAAGAATAGGAATGAAAGACATACACAACAGCTATCTTACAAATCCGTATAGTTTCCTGCAATATATATATAGCTATCTTACAAATCTGTATTGTTTCCTGCAGTATGTATGCAACTAACTAAATTTTGCAGGACACCATACAGATATTGCGGCTACCGTGGTTTTGACAGCGGAAAAGTTTGTTAAGGGTTTTTGGGCGATTTTTTAGTCTAGGGGTTTTCTAACAACGGAAAAGCTTGTGGGGTTTTATTTATTTGTTTTTATTTATTTTTATTTTTGGGCAATTTACCCTTAAAACAGTGGTTTTGCGTATAGTGAAATTTTCTCTCGATTTCATTTCTTCTATATAATTTTGAAAATTACATGGGGGTTGCACATCTCTCATAGGGTTTTACATATTGATTGTTGTTAGGATTCGTTTACGATATTAGGGAGTAAGCGAACGAAGTATCATGTGGGTACATGACTCTCCTCTGATTATTAATCAGTGGAGTTTTGTGGTGAAGCATGATTTGTTAAGCCGCAGGGCAATTGATGTTTTTTCGCATCTTTATTTGTAAGGGATGCATGAAGTGTTGTCAAGATTTAAAGCAATTGCTTGTAAAGTACTAAATGTTTATTATTACTACCCCCACTAGTAGCTAAGAGCATTCTCTTTCATCCCTCTTACGTGAACATATGAGGTCCACAGAGTGGGGGTCCCAAGTTTGTATCTTCATATGACAACTGTATGTGTTGGAGGAGTGGAGGAGGAAATTGACGATGTTAGGCTGGACCTGTGTCAGTTACGTGCATTAACTAATTACCGACGTTTGATTGTTACTTTTTGACATTTGTCCATTTTGACTTCTGTTTTCCAATTTCAACTTGATATTTTTATAATCTTATGTCTGAGATATTTATGTTAGCCAACAGGGTTGTGCACGGGTTGGGTTTGGCAAGATGGGACGCGTTTTGACCATAAATGAACCCGAACCCATTAATGCGGGCGGGTTTTCTAGCCACTTTAAACCCGTCCGTTAAAATGGGTAGATAAATCAGACCCGAACCCAATGGGTTCGGATGGGTTTCGGGCCCGGGTTCGGATTTCATTAGTTCGGACTTGCTAAACACGGTTTCAGGTAATCATGGGTTTCACTTATTAAATTTGGCTTTTAGTTTATAAGAAATAAACAATAAACCCCTAACTTGATTCAATCCAAACTAAACCAAACCATAGTTTTCTAACATATGTTGAAAAATTAATTTGGATCCTATGTGGGAGAAATAAAAAGCTTTCATATTTAATTTAAAAAGATATATAAAAAAATAAAATAATAGGAAAAAGACTAAAATAGCATGAGGCTAAATCAAACTTCACATTTGAAAAGTAAGAAAAGGGTTTAGATAACCTATATGGTATAGGGTATTGATCTTAACCATATAATTGAATTTATCAACAGGTTTATTAAGCGGACGGGTTCTAGTCGGTTGCGGACCACTACGGGTTACAGGCGGGATCAGGTTCGGACGGGCTATAAAAAGTTTAAAACCTGCCCTATTCAAATGCGGACGGGTTCGGGTTTTGAACCCGTTATATTCGGGCTGATTTAGAGCGGTCATTTTACCCGTCTAAAACGGACCGTTTCGGATGAGTCCAAACCGACCCGGTAAACACCCCTATTAGCTAATGAGTTCTATTCCGGTTTAATCATACTCCACTATTCTATTATTCTAGTTATAATTGAGAACCAGAGTCATCATTTCGTCCCTTCATAATCATTTATGGATTAAAAGGGGGGGCGATATACCGAAGAGCTGCTGTCTACGGTTCACATACTCAAAGTGGCACGGACGGGCCGTCCAACTTGAAATAGTAGGACATCCTCATTGGTCTGCGCACCGCAAGCAGCTAGCCTAACCAACAACCCAATAGCTGTTGCCTTCAATCGACTCCTTTATGTCAAACTAGGTTGGAAGATTCTATCCTCTCGAAGTCACTGTTGACAAAGATGACCAGAAAAGTATTGCCGATTCATTGCCAATCCCAGATTTCTTAAGGGTTATATGTCGTCGCTGTCGAACACAATATCAAAAGGGAATTACAGTGGGTTGGGTCTTTTGGGCTTAAGTACGAAGATATTCATCCCGGAGCTGTACCTAGCGAACTGCAGCCATGGGGTTCCTGTTGGCCCCAGCACCATTAAATTCATTTCTTAATATGATAAGCTGATCGATCCCAAAAAAAATTCTTCATCCCATTCGTATGAATTTTTCTTCAACCAATTAACAAATATTAAGCCAAGTGTATAATATTCCTTAAAAAATATCCCAATTTTAATTATCCGTGCAAAATGCGGAAAGCATAGCTGTCCCCAACACGAGATGGAAAGCGAAGGGACGTGTGGTCCTTCCCGAAGCTGTGGGTGTGGGGCCCACACGAGAGATATCTTCCCTCGGCCACCACTCTATGCAGCTGCGCTGTGGAGGGAGGGAGAGAGAGAGAGAGAGAGAGAGAGAGAGAGAATTTAATGAGGGTGGGCGTCACTTGTGTGCTCTCCTGTCTACACCTCATCATGGCTTGATTGGTTCCAAATGAATAAATTTCCAACCCTAGGTTTGTTAATATCTCCACTACGTATTAAATGAGAAAGCAATATATCAACCTTTTTCTTTCTCCCTCCATGATATGAAGCCATCATAGAAATTTGTTTCCTTCAAGGGTTCATTGGATGGCATGGCTAGCATATTGTTGACCATCGAAAAAAGTTCAATTTATTGGCATCAAATACTCTTGTATATGTTAGTCGGACAGAAGGTTATATATGTAACTTCTACCGACTTTACTATAAATATATACATTTTTTCACCAAAAATTAATGAAGACTAAGATGGCACTATCGATGTCAAGCTCTTCATGCAGTACGGTCTCATCTTGAATATTAGAGCATTCTACCATCGTGGTTCCATGTAGAAGATTGGATTTAGGCTTACAGATGATTTTAGCAAGGATGAATTTCCACCAAACTTATAGAGTGGAGAGGATAACCGTGAATTTGTGATTCTTGAAAATTCTATGCAAGCTTCTTAGTTTTACAGTTTGAAAGAGCCCGTCCATATTTTAACAACTAATTAAACTTCTCATGGTGTTAAATATAAGTAAAGGAGTTTAGAAAATAGTATAGAAATTGTGATAATTTCCCTCACCGATTTCAATCGGTCTGTTGGATCCTTTTATTGATTTCATTGTGTATACAATATACAAGATGGATACTCAGCTAAAGAATCTAATTTCTGTTGCCAAAATATTAGGAGGTTCTCAGTATACCTTATACATGGATATGGTCAGTAACTAATTCCAAAGTATTAGGAGGTTGTGGATGTTGTTGAAATCGAGTCAGCAGTAGAGAGGGGGTCAATACTTCCCCGCACCGCAAGATGATGGGTCGTTCATGAACCATTAGCTTGGACTGAAGGTAATTAAACCGCACCGTGGAGAAACCCTTAGTGAAGGTGTCTGCAATTTGATCGACGATGGAAAGTAACCGAATATCAACTTGTCGCCGAGCAACTCTATTCACCGCCGAAAACAGAGACCGAGACGCAGGGACGTCTGGTCTAAATTTGAGGGAAGATACTATTTGGACTTATCCATCCACCTCTCCAAAAATAACAAGTTGATTTATGGCACCATATATCGGAGGTTTGGACAGATGCGACCGTTGTAGCAGACTTCATCAGACCCCCCTTATTTGTGAGGGGTTTTTGATTGTGGGGACGCTCTTCCCTCCAGGCGCAAGCCCCTACAGTTAATTACGTTACCGCGTTGCGATAACCACTTTCTCTTTCTCCAACAGTTCGCTTCGTGTCGTGTGTATTTTATTTGTTTTGATTGCACGTGGATTGTATATGGAGACTAATTTATGTCGTCGTCCGTAGGGTGCGGATTAGTCCAAATCCGTATATTTTAGATTTGGACTTGAGTCAAGAATTTGCTTTATGGGGTTTGGAACTTATGTTATATATTCCTTTGGTTCAAAAATATATTGATTTATTTAAGTACCGTTAATCTAGTTTGAAATTAAGATCAACTTAAATATATGAGCATTTGGGCTCAATTTATTTTAACTAAGAATACATTAGTCTAATTTGAGATTAAGATCAATTTAGCAAAATTTCGAGGATCATTTTTATTTAAGATACAACAACAGAGTATTTGGGCTCAGATGCTAGAAATTTAGCCAATTTGAGCTTAGTCTACTCAGTCTTTTTCTGTTCAAAAGTGCTAAGCATTTATTTGGGCTCTGCAAAAGTGCTAAACACTTATTTAACATTCTGACGCTCACATTGGTATCATGTGAAGCCTTCAGTTATGGGTGCTGCCCAATCAGTGCTAAGCACTCAATTATATATATATATATATATATATATATATATATATATATATATATATATATATATATATATATATATAGTGCTAAGCACTTTTTTGCGTCCACATGAAGATCCCATGAGGCGCTGGGCGCTGCCCGATTAGTGCTAAGAACTGAGACGTTTTAGCTGTATATGAAGTACTGAGCACTTTTTGTATAGCGTCCACGTGAGGAGCATGTGAGGCGCTGGGCGTGCCTAATTAGTGCTAAGCACTTAGCCGTTTTGGTTATATATGGAGTGCTAAGTATTTCTATTCAGCGCCCACGTGTATTTTACGTGGGGCGCTGGCCTTCTGCTTTGGGCACCCACGTGTATTTCATGTGGGGCGCTAGGCACTACTGAGAGGGCGCCCATGTGAGAAACACGTGAGGCGCTAAGCACTTTTCTTGTGGATGTTGTATGCCCTAAATGTCATTATTGTATATGTATACATATGGATGCTGGGGATATGTATGTACAGGACGATCTTCCTCAGTTATATAGTATATTATTTCAGTTGTCTTTATCAGAATATGTGTATTTGTTTTTATTAATGCTTTATCCATATTGCACATATTGATAAAGACTTGATACAGTAGTATACTATTATGGTTTGACTTCATCCTAACATGGCATATGTTATACACGATATTATATATTGCGGTTACATGTTGATAAAGCCTGTAGGATCTTGCTTGACTACCTGCGTTGTGATGGCGATCATACTTGTGGGAGCTGGGTAGTCTATAAGCACATCCTAAAATGTCCCAAATCGCAGGAGTATCGAGATCGGGTATCGATACTCCAGAGTAGACTTGCGTGTACGTTTCTAGACCCCGACGAGGGGCGGTGGTTGGTCCCACAACCATTGGTGTGATCACCTAAGATTGTATACGGGTGCTCACTGGGGTGAGTACACTGGACGAACTCGTTGAGAACCTCTAGATGGTATTATACCTATCGTCAGATAGCGGTTCTCTTGTGACATATGTACACGTTAGTCTTTGGACTTGAGATCGTCATTTGTCTCGTGTGAGTTCCCACTGTACTTTGAGTACTTGTGCACGTATGATGTTCGAGCGAATAATACCAGCGAGCTTTGGTTTAAGCCAGATTCTATTATTATATTGTTGGATTATTTTCGTCTATTTTGTATTCGTATTTTTCGGAATACGGATATGTATATACGGTGAGGGGTATTCTTATAATTTGTTACAAGAGTGCTTCTAGAAGAAAACACCTCGTTATTTGTTTTAACCATTTAGTTAATTGGTTAATGAGGTAGAGGGTGAGGTGTTATCATTTATTGAATGAAGCATGGCTACTTGGTGACTCACTTAGTGAGTCATGGATTACTATTGAGGCAAGGTGGTATCTAGATATTTTGTAGAAAATATCTATATTTTGTGGTGAAGATAATTTTTTATTATTATCTTTAGGATGCTTGCTTTATTAGTCACAAGAATTAGCCATTCTTCATTCTATTATTCTTGTGTTGCTCTCTACAACACTCTCATCTCCTCCAACCTTCTCTTCTTCTACCTCAAACCCTAATAGTCTCATGTGTTGAGAAACCTAGGATTCTTAAGACAAAGCAATTCATCATCACTCTCTACATCCTCTAGGCTACTTAGATTAGCATACTAAGTAACCTAATTACCTTAGTATAAATGTAGGAGCTCAAAGTAGACACTCTCGGGTGGATCATCTTTGACGTGAGAAAGCCGCCAATCAAGCTCGATCATGGAGGCCACAAGGAGCATGCTAAAGGAGAGGAGTGAAGATCTGAAGGACTCGAGTCTCTTGGTATAAACTTCTTTCACAGTAGATAGCTTCTTTAGTTGCTAGTTAGGTTTATGGTAGATCCGGCTTAGGGTTATTCTAGCGCCAAGTTTACATCTTTAGAAAAAAAATTGTTCCGCTATCGGCCTCGGTTGATAGCCATGGCGTTAGCATAACCTTTCAAGGTATCAGAGCCAGCCCATAAACCCTATACTAGCAGTTTTAACTATGTTAAAGTAACGAAACCGAAATAATTCTGAAATATCGAAACCCAAACTGTCACGCCCCGCTTCCCAAAGTACACTAAGATAGGCACGTGACAGAACCAACCATGCTACCTGTGGATAGGAAATATCCCTCCACATTCACCTTACGGCTGTGGAGAATTCTTTACGAGTTCTCCACAGTCACCTTTCAGCCGGACCACGAACCAGAGGAGAATTCTTTACGAGTTCGGCGTTGGCTGACCCGGGACAAGTTGAAACCAATGGAGGACGGCACAAACCTTGGGTGAGAAGGGCGGACGCATCCCTGCTCGGAACGCATCCAAGTACAGGGAAATCTCATTACCCTGTACCTGGTCTGCCCGCTCACCCCCCCTGACCAGATGAAGCGAGTAATCAGGGGGATATGGAAGCGAGCCCGGATATCGGAAATCTCGTCCGAACGATTCAACATCGAGGGCGCATCGCGAGTATCCTCGATGCGCACCTTGGGGGTCCTTTTTGCCATCCGACGACGAAGAACAAGGGCATCACCACCCCTGAGGGGAGAGCCCAACGCGGAGAAAGAAGAAGATGACCCACTGGGATCTGCTTCAGAGGCTGAAGCCTCATCGTCCAACTCGACCCTAACTACATCAACAGAAGCATCAGAGAAAGACATCTAACCTAATTCAAGGAAAAAAGTGACTGGGGATGGATTTTGGCTGAGGATCCGACCAATGGATCAAGCGCCAAGCAATCCTCAAATGACAAGAGGCAAGTGAAGCAAAGGTGTTTCCTAGGGGAGGGCCTCCTCAATTTTTACACTCAGCGAAATCCATCCGACGGCCTAAATCCACTCCCGCTAAAATGAAGCATCGCGTCCTATGGACTCTATGATGTCATGCGACAGCCAACCAATGGATGTCTCCCCCCCCCCCCACACACGAATCAAGCTGGTGGAAATGACGACTCGCGATCCGCCACCCATTTGTGGCCACGTGGCACGAAGATCGACGGCCTAAGCAAGCCAAGCAATGTTTCTATTATGGCGGCGCCACTTCACTGATCTGCTGACATCATCGTGGATACGCGTGAAAATTAAGGCATTCCGTGAAACGCCTCATGAACCTGGAAATCGAAAAGACACGGACGCCAAACGCACCATCATTCCCAAACAACCCACTATGAAGAATTCTCGGCACTAAACTTAACGGTGAAGACCGAGCTGACCACTCTCGACCTGACCCATAAAAAGGTCGGAACGAGAGTAGGGGCCAATGATGATACTCATTAGATAGAATTCCCCATATCACGGCACGTAGCAGATAACGTGTCACCCACGTAGGCCCGCTAGGTTCCTGGAGACTGCAGAGCTAGAATAAGTACGATACCTTAGGGACATTCTTCGGCGCCTCATCTCCAAGGTATCATCCGACCTTTAGGGGGTCTCCCCTGAGTACATTCCCTATTCGCCTAGCAACCGGCCAACAGCTCGTCTCCAGACTATCACAGCTGAGCTAAGAAGGCCTTCTCGTTCGTCTCCGAGCTATCACAGAGCTGAGTTTCCGTAGCCCTCTCGCTCGTCTCCGAGCTATCACAGAGCTGAGACTCCTCAGCTCACTTGCTCGTCTCTGAGCTATCATGTATCTGAGATTCCTCAGTGTCCCTGTTTAGTCGGGAACACAGAGCCTGAGCGCTACCGTAACGGCTCCGTGTATCTCGCCACGACGAGATCTCCGCCGTTCCACGTCCCGCATCTCCCGCTAGTGTATCTCTCCATTAATGGGCGTATCCCGCCATCAACACGAACGTGGCGCAGAGGCGTAACGGACGACGAGAATCTCGCATATAAACCCCTCTTCCTAACGATCCAGGGATCTCGAACTCATTCCAATACGCCGCTACTCTGCCCTAATATTCTTCGGTACTTACTTGATCGTCGAAGGGTCTTACGGTGGTTTCCCACTCCGGGACTTTCCTTGCAGGTGGCTCGGTATCAACAACAACCAACAGCCCATTAAGATCAACACGCACAACCTTCATCTTAAATCTCAACCGTTCAGCACCGTTGGCAGCAAGATCGGCGGAGAACGACATCAGAGGGAGATTCCGACCTCCATCAATTTCCCTCACCGATTTCAATCGGTCTGTTGGATCCTTTTATTGATTTCATTGTGTATACAATATACAAGGTGGATACTCAGTTGAGATAACAACCTAGAGAATCTAATTTCTGTTGCCAAAATATTAGGTGGTTCTAGGTGTACATTATACATGGATATGGTTAGTAACTAATTCCAAAGTATTAGGAGGTTGTGGGTGTTATTGAGATCGGGTCAACAGTAGAGACCGGGTGAATAATAAGCATGTTCTTTCAACTTTGAATTATATATGTACCACCTAATTCTTGATTGTACCGTAGCTGTGCATGACATACAAAGACAGGGTCCTTGACCATTGAAAAATGCTACAAAGTTGTACACTCATTAGTCAGCAAGATATTCCATCCAAAGTCTGACTATAGTTAGGTCCCACCCAACACAGGTGATATTTTGTTTCTATTATATAAGCAAGGAGAAAATTATTTGAGCAATCACATCGATTAGGAAAAGGTTGGCTATGTTGTCAAATTTTGTGTGCCACAAAAAATAATTGGACTTGTTTGTTTGGATTCTGCAAGACCTTGATAGTCAAACGGAACCCCAGAAACCCTAATGTTGATAGCTGAGCAATTTTCTTGTTTTGCATTAATTTCTCAAAGGGGACCTTTTTTCCTTTACTAATCAAAAGAACAAGTTCGTCCTTGTGTTGCAGAGGCCATTTGGGTGGTTCTCACTTCACATTGAGAGAGAGAAATATCTCACTGTTTTGAGTTTGAGTTTTCTTTGATGGAGACTAGCAAACCTAAATTACGAAGAGACACACATATGTCGTGGTAATAGCTAGTGGTGAGCTACATGCTTTTGCCAAGTGTAAAGTCTATTTCCTAACATGAAAGATGTGCATGAGCACATCTTGATACTAGTGTGGAATTGTGGATTTAGTTTATGTCCCAAAAAATTAGTTCACGGTTATATGGACAGATCTCGGTCTTTCGGAAAATGCTATGATTTGTATATCGTGATATATAGCTTGTATCTAGTTATGACATATTCACCGATCGTTGATTGTCCAATTGTCCATTGAAAAAATATTCAAAAATATTCAAAATCTGCCTATATAACCTCTGTTAGGCGCAACCGTTGTACACAAGCTTTATGCAAGTAAAGCTGTGTACATCCGAACCCTAATTCATCTTTATGGTCTCTGATGGAGGTCTGATCTCCTTCAGATGTTGTTCCCCGTCGATCTGTAGCGAGTGCTGTTGAATGGCAGAGATTTGATTTGAAGGTTGTCTCCTTGGGCGTGTGGATCTCAATGGGTTGATTTTGAGATGAAACCGAGCTACCTGCAAAGAAGTCCCGGGGTGAGTGACCACCGTAGGACCCTCCGACGATCAAGTTAGCCGAGGAAAATGAGCAGAGTAGCGGCTTGTTGGATTAAAATTGTCTTATCTGAGTTGTCTGAGAGAGGGGTTTTATAAGGGTCGCATGGAGCAAGCGGGTGCGAGATCTTTACCTTCGGTTACGCCCCTGACGTTACGCCTGCGTGAGTGACGGGATCCACCATTAATGGTGGGATACGCTCGTTGATGGGGGATGCGCCAGATGGGACGCGGGACTTGGGGCGGCGGATATCTCGCTCTGGCAAGATACGCGGAGCCGTTGCGGAAGCACTAAGGCCTCGCGTTTTCGTTTGTCCTGGAGAGCTAGGGAGGCTTAGCTCGGCATGAGCTCGGAGACGAGCCGGGAGGCCGAGGAAGCTTAGCTCTATAATAGCTTGGAGACAAGCATAGATGGGTGGCGCTAGTTCGGCGGCTGGGTCGCTCTTCGGTAAGAGACGAAGTGTAAGCTAGGAGACGAGCCGGGAAAGGTCATCAGTGCTCCAGACTGATTTTGCCTCGGCAGCCCCCTAGGAGTCTAGTGAGCTGTCGTGGGTGACACGTCATTAGCCATGTGTCGTGATCTGAGGAATTCCCACTTATGAGCATCATCATTAGCCCCACTCTCGTTCCGACCTATTTATGGGTCGGGTCGAGAATGGCCTTCTTGGTTTGTCTCGCTCAATCTGTGGCTGGGAATCCTCAGTGCGGATTTTCCGGGGTGACGTGGTGTTGGGCAGTTCCGTCGTTCAGATTTCCGGACCCACGTGGCGTATCCCTCAGCGCTTGGATCTTCGCACGTATCTCTGATGATATCAGCGAATCAGCGAAATGATCGCACATTAAAGAGGGGGCGCCGATTCGCTCGTTCGTCTGTTGGGTCACAGGCCACGCGCCTAAAGCGGGTTAGCGGACGTGACAGGATGTCGCTGTCTCCTGCGATCGAAGGAACGTCCTTAATGGTCGTTCGACACGTAGAGACTTGATGGCTGGCAGACACGAGGCTTCGTTTTTGTAGGGATTGATCTGGGTTGTTGGATGCCTTCTCTGGAGGGTATAAATAGGAGGGGGCCCCATAGGGCCAACACTTCCTTCATAATTTCCCTTCGTTGCCAAAGATTGCTCTGCTCTCCATCCTTTAGATCGGATCCTTTGCGCTCCTTCCTCGGAGAACTCATTCCTTTGAATCAGGTTAGGTGTCTTCTTCCGAGGAGTCTGTAGAAATAATTAGAGTCGAGTCTAAGGAGTCTTCCGCCTCTTTGGCTGCAGAAAGCCAAGAGGGTTCTCTTGTTGCTTCCTCTGTGTCGGGCTCGCCCCATAGAGTTAGTGCTATCCGCATCGCTAGCCGCCCGGCGGCGACAAGGGCCCCTAAGGTGCGCATCGGGAACGTCTGCGATGCGCCCTCCGTCTTGAGGGATCTAGACGAGCTTGCCGAGATTCGGACACGTTTCCATATCCCCTCTAACTATTCGCTCTGTTTGGCAAAAGGGGGCAAACGGGCGGACCAGATGCAGGGAAAGGAGATTTCCCTGTATTTGGAATCTTTCCGAGCGGGAATGCGCCTGCCCTTTCCAACCAAGGTATGTGAGGTACTTCATTGCTTCCATCTCTCCTCGGGCCAGCTAGCGCCGAGCTCGTGGAGAATCCTCCTCGGGTTTCTGATCCGGTTGAAACCTGAGGACGTCCCCTTCAGCTTGACCCTTCTTAATTATTTTCTCTGCTATAAAATTCACCCCGGCACTAGCAAGAACGAGCCGAGCTGGGTGTATTTTTCCTTTAAAAACGCAAGGGCAGGATGGCTGGGTCGGGCGTGGAAGTCGTTCCTTCTTCCATCCACGACTGGAAGGAGAAGTTTGTATTCGTCGGGCCACTCGATGGCGAAGATTAGCCCATGCCTACACAATAGCACAGGGCTGACTGCCCGAGGGAGAAGCAGTCTTCCTCACCCGAGGCGGGGGCGGTATCCATGTGGAAGCTGATCCAGCGGGCCGACGTCCTGCTTTCTGAGTAGGTTCTTAGCTGGCCGGGCTCAGCCCCGCACGCTTCATGGGTGAGTTAGGTCTTTGGAAGATCTGTTTAGACTTGAATGATTTCTTTTGCCCTTCTAGGACCACTAACTCTTTCTTGTATTCTCCTTTCGCAGGACAAATGGACCGATCCAAGATCTTAGCTGCCATAGCCGCTACGGTCCAGAAGAAGGCCGGGGCACGAGCTTGTCCCGAGCTCGGCCCCGAGACCATCTCCACCGGCGAGTCCTTCCGCAGTGCCCCGAGCCCCTGATGACCGCCGTGGGGCTAACAAGAAGCATGCATGAGATCCGGCGCCCCTGGCGACGGGGGAGGAAGAGGGTGTCGAAGTTCCTATCAAGAGGAAAAAGACGATCTCCCGCCCGTCGTCTACTGAGATTCCTGAGGAGATTCTCGTGTAGGAGGGGGACGTTTGCTTTGTGGTCCCCTCGGGGCTCTCCATTGCCGATATCTTGCTATCTGACATGGAGCAATCAGCTGGAGGCAAGATTCCCCGGGGGACCCTGAAGGCCCAATTGGCCGCCATCGCTCAGGAGGCGGTTCAGATCGATTTCCGTATCCTTTAGGGGTTTCCTAAAGTACTGTTTCCTCGGTTTTAACTTGTTTAACTCCTATGGCCGTTTTCCTCAGGTCCTCCAACACTGCGCCCTCATCGTAAACATGGAATCCGAGGAGATTGCCCCGGCCATGAGGAAGGTCGGGGAATCGTCTTCGCGGGAGGAGGATCTACGCCTTGAGCTGCAGCAGTAGAAGGAGAAGACAACCGCCCTCGAAACCCTGTTGGCCACCGAGGCGCTAACGGTCACCAAGTGCCAGGAGTCCCAACGACTTATGAGTGTGTCCAACCAAGCCGTTCAGGCTAAGTTGGAGGAAATGGGCAAGCGCTATGCCACAATGAAGAAGTCGAGGGATGCCGGCAAGCGGGAGGCCAAGGTGGCGCTTGAGGCGGCGAAGATTGCCGATCTCCGAGCCTCGAAGTCGGTGGAGAAGTATAAGGCGTCAGACCAGTTCTACGCCGACATCGCTGAAGCCTTGGCTATCATTTGGCACGAGGCTCTTGATGCCGTCAAGGCGTTGATGCCAGAGTTTGCCGACGGTGAGCTCCGCGCCAGAGTCCCGCTCTCTATGGATACGCCGCAAGTGGCTGGCGCCGGGGCGGCCATCGTGGGAGAGGAGGTTATGGAGGTAGAAGCCCTAGCCCCTGAAGACAGTGCCAAGCAAGGCGGGACCCGGGCGGAGTCCACAGCATGAGCCTCTTCGCCTTGTGCATTTTTTGTTTTTCCTTTCTATTTTTCAATTTTTGTAAGCCTCCGGGCACCTTTTGTAAGGCTGAGGAGCCCATATTACTTTGTAAAAATTTCTGGAGCCTGAATAAAGCTGTTTATATTTCTTTGCATGACTGTGTTTTCTGTGTGAGTACTTCAGCTTGTCAGTCTTTTCCTCAAATCAGGTGTTAGTTCGTATGTCGATGACCGGCTTTTCGGATGACGATTGTGCGTCAAATGTAACTCGATTAATTGCCAATTGTAGGAAGGTCAGTGCCCTCCCGCACCCTGTAGTCAAGATGTTGATCGTTCATTAAGGATGAGTCAAGTCTATTCCTCAGATTCAGGTTGACGGCCACGTCTTTTAGCGTGAGTTGAAAAACAGTCAAGTGGGATTCGGTCAGTCTCGACCGATTCCTAGACTTGTTTCTTCGTAGGGTAGGAAACTACTCCTCGGAGATTTAGCCGCGCACGGAAGCTTCCCGGTGGCCTCGTTAGGAGGGCTTTATATCCATAGCTTCGATGGGTAGGAAGCTACCCGCTAGGGATGGACCAAGCAAGGAAACTGCTCGGTGGCCTCATGATGAGGGCTTCGATCCTTAGCGTAAGTGGGTAGGAAACTACCCGCTAAGGATAGACCGGGCAGGGAAGCTGCTCGGTGGCCTCGTGATGAGGGCTTCGATCCAGAGACTAATGCAAATGAAAGTACAAGGCTCCGTCGATTATACCACGGAACAACGGCATGGATGTAATTACGTCTTATGGTTGCTGTATCGTGCCACTTCTAACACCTTCCGTACCAATCTACCCCTTAAACCCCGCGATGTCTTGTTTGTATTGTTGTATTGTTTGAATTGTAAATGTGTTGTTTGTACTGGTTTGTAAATGTAAATGGAAGACTTGTATTGCCTTGTAATATAGATTGTATAATTGGATGACTTACCGAAACCATGATATCAGTAAATGGATGTAACTGGAGAATCATGGATGTAACTGGAGAATCATATAAATGGAAGTATATCCATGGTTCGGTTCGGTCAATATAGATTGAATAGTTTAAACAGATTGAATATATGGATTCATATTGAATTGTTATATTGTAGATTGTACTTGAATCATATTCAAGTCAGATTGATTATATTGAGACTCGGTCTGAATACAAACAATTAGAAAAGAAATTGAATTCTGAATTAGGTTTTGGTGTTATCGGTAACCGCTGCACATGGGCGACAGGATTTGTGTCTTTTTCAAAAACGATTACCGTGTTGATAACACCGTTTGTTAATTTGTCTATCTTAAATAGGCAAGCACCCACTTCTCCGGCTCTCTTAGGCTCAAGAGATTGGTCCCGCTTAAACCTATGTTTATTAGGGTCCTTATTGTAATTTATAAAACTTGAGGGGGGTATATGTAAAAATACTTTTGTATAATTTTCAAAATACACCTAAAGTATTTTATTATCGTCTTTAGAGTTTTCATTAATGTAGATTTGATATATGTGACATTTTTAGTGGATAAAACCTAATTTTCATAATATAGGGTGTTTATTTGTAATATTGAACTTGAATGGAGTTTCATGGTATTTTCATGTAAAATGATTCTTTTTGATTTAGAAAAGTTGGAATATTTATATTATCACAAAAATAGATATTTTGATGATATATATATATATATGAAAATAATTTTAATATATTATATTTGTAGAAATCTCATTTTCTTAAGATATTTATATTTTAAATCTCTCGAGACCGAATGCTCCTTGCGGAGGTCTGCATCTCGCACTACTAAGCCCGAGGATGTGCGATAATCCGCACCATCCCGAACGGATTCCCCAAATGGGTTGTAGCGGCGCTTTGCAAAGATTTGTATAAATACATATTTCTTATAGAAAAAGGTTTTATTAGTAAATGGTATTTATATGTAAAATCTTGTTTTCCCGTATTCTATGTTCCCGAAAGGTATTGTGCTATATTGCATATGAGTGTTGTGAGAAGGTAGGTCATTATCTCGTGATCTACTTAAAGGTATAGCAAGATTATAATATTTTAATGTCGAAATTAAACTACATGGTATTTTACTGAAAAAGTACCATAAAAATTACAATAAGAAATATTTTGCTATGAAACTTATTCAACATGTTTTTTTAATGATTAATAGTCAAGATGTAAGAGTTTAACATGGTTGTGTTAAGGGAAATTGAACTTTATAAAGAAAACCGAATCGGAAGTCGGATTTAACTCCGCTTCCGTCGGGTTTTAGAAATATGAGTTTTAAGAATAGAAAAGAGGAGAGGGAGGAGGGACTTACGGGCTTAGAGGTTAGATAAGAGTGAGGGGAAGACGTAGGATTTGCCGGTGTGTCGTTTCGTCGCCAGAAGCTCCTAGAGTCGTCGTCGGAAGATCGTCGAAGTTTTGCCCTTCGCTAACTCCACTTGTACTACGAATACAACACCATACGCGTTGGTATTCGGCACTAAAGCTGTACTCCCTTTAGAAATAGAACTCCCTTATCTCTGAGAAGCGGTTCTATATGAGTTAACAGATGACGAAAATGCCCATCTTCAGCTTGAGGAGCTCGACGCCCTCGATGAAACTCGCCTTATAGCACAGCAAAATCTGGAGGCTTAAAAGGCAAGGATGACACAGTCATACGAAAAACTGACTAGGCCGAGAACATTCCGCCAAGACGAACTCGTGCTAGTCGTTAAAATACCTATGATCCCCAATCGTGCAAAACGGGAGAAATTCGAGCCAAATTATGAAGGCACGTATATCATAGACAGGGTCTACCAAGGTGGGGCCTATTTGCTCATGGATATGCATAGCGAAAGACCCTTCCGGCCAATAAACGGCCAATTCCTCAAGAAACACCATGCTTGACGAGTAACGACTTAGGTCAATGATAGATGACGACGCTCGTGTTCGCTCGCTATCTTCCTGAGTCAACACTCTAAGTGGTATTCGGAAAAACTTCATCCCAAAAATAGTGATAAAGGACCACTACGTCCTTAAACTGGCAACGGACCGTAATGTCCTTAAACTAAAGTTTCACCCCAAAAATGGTGATAATGGACCACTACGTCCTTAAACTGGCAATGAACCGAAATGTCCCTAAACTAGTGATCCGCCTCAAACATGGCGCATCGCCCCAAATACGGCGATATCCTCTCTTGAGATCTATATTGCAATCAAAGCTCTAATGGCGAAGACTGCAACTCAAGTCCCGCTGGCTACACGGCTACTCCAGTGGTGAAGTCACCCCTAAGTCCCATTGACAAACAGATGGGTGTTAAAAAATAAAAAATAAAAAAAAACGGTATGTCCCCAAATAAGATGGACACGAATGAAAACCCGAAAGGGCGCCGTGAGTAACAACAACAGGGCTACCGGTGAGCTTGTAAAAATCTGAAAGGGCGCAATCTCGTTGTTAAAAAACAGTACGTCCACAAGCAAAATGGGCACGGATGAAAACCCAAAAGGGCGCCGTGAGTAAAAACAGCAGGGCTATCGGCGAGCTTGTGAAAACCCGAAAGGGCGCAATCTCGTAAAATTTTACTTACGAGAACCTCACGACTCGTAGGTAGAATTCCCCCTATGAGACCCTCATGGCTCATAGGATTCAAAAGTCCAAACCTGTTCTTAAGCCATCATATCTCCCGAATTGCCCTACAAACGGTCCATATTGACCCTTGTATACAATCCACGGGCACGAATAAATATCCCCTCACCAAGTTCCACCACTGGCAAAAAATTTCCCTATATGGTGAGTGACACTTATAAGTCCTCTCGACTTGTAAGGAGAAAACACTCTTATAAGATCCTTACGACGTGCAAGAGAAAATATCACTTAGGAGTCCTCACGCCTTCTCGGGAGAACCTACACCTACGGGATCCTCTCGACTCGAAGGGAGAAAACCCTTTATGAGACCCTTACGGCTCATAAAGTCAAAAGCCTTAGTCGACAGGATCCTAACCCTGTCTACTAAGCCACCTTTGTTCAAATCAGCAAAGGCAGATGATGATTCGCTTCTAGCAATATCCCAGTTGTAGCGATGCTGATACCTAAACCGGTATCAAATTCCAAGTCCTCTCAAGGCAAATGATGATTCGCTCCTGGCAATATTCCAGTCGCAGCGATGCTGATACCTGAACAGGTATCAAATTCCAAGTCCTTTCAAAGAAAATGACGATTCGCTCCTGGAAATATTCCACTCGCAGTGATGCTGATGCCAAAATTGGTATAAGATCTCAAGTTCCATACTCACAACAAAAATCAGCGAGCAAAAAAATGCATATGAAATAGCCAAAATGATGGGGCAACTCGCAATGAAAATCAGCGAGTGAAATATATGCATATAAATAGCCGAAATGTTTGGGCAACTCGCAATAAAAATCGGCGAGTAAAAAGAAAAAATAGCCGAAATGATAAGGCAATCGCGACTTTCACGATATAAAACGCTGAAATGATAGAGCATCGCGGAAAAAAATAAAAAAAAATGAAACTTTTGCCTTGCAGGTGAGTCCACATCAACCCCTGTATACAATCCATGGGCATAAACGAAAGGGAACCATATTTTCCCACCAGGCTCCGTCAAAGGGATAGCCAAGTCATGACGGTTCACAAAACAACCTAAAAACTATCTTAACATTCGTCTCGTTACAGCAGACGCAATGTCAACAATGGAGTTCCCTCTCACTCCAGCAGGATGCAGACACGACGTCAACAAAAGACCCCAGGGTCGAAACAAAACGGAGCCATGGCAAAATTCCTAACTCCAAGTCTTGACGGTTCACAAAACAACCTAAATACTATCTCAACATTCGTCTTGTCACGGCAGAAGCAATGTTAACAGCGGCGTTCCTTCTCAATCCAGCAGGATGCAGACGTGACGTCAACAAAGACTCCAGGGTCAAAACAAAATGGAGCCATGGCAAAATTCCTAGCTCCAAGTCTTGACGGTTCACAAAACAACCTAAAGACTACTCCAACATTCTTCTCATTACAGCAGACGCAATGTCAACAAAGGCACCAAAATAGCCAAATCAAAAAGAAGCGAAGGCCAAATTCCTAACTTCAGGGTCTTGACGGTGACTCAAATAAAACCCGAAAGACTATCAGAAATCATCCCACACCAGTGCGGAGTGGTTATGACTCATCGGGGCTCCCAAACCGAGCCAAACCTCAAGTAAAAAGCGACATGGCAAAATTCCTAACGCATACTCTTCCGACGGTCAAACTGCCTAAGAAGATTACTTGAAGACGTCTTGTCCAGCCCCCGAAGGGATCAGAGACACGACAGTCGCGGGGCTACTCGAACAGCAGCGTAAAGTCTGCATATCGGGGAACGCATCAGCCAACGCAATGGTACCACAGACTAAAACCCTAGTACCACAAAACCTAACGGATCTCTGTTGTAAAGAGCAAGGGTTAACTATAACGTTAGGACAAGTTTGCCTATAAGCCCAAGGGAGGTAAACTAAATAAACTCCGAAATGAGTCCATAAACTAAAGACTCCAGAATGAGTGAATAAACTACAAACTCCGAAATGAGTCCATAAACTAGAAACTCCGAAATGAATGAATAAACTACAGGCTCCGAAACAAGCGCATAAACTACAAACTACGAAACGAGTAAGTAAACTAATTACCGCCACATTAAGGCATCAAGACACGGATAAGCGCATAAAAGAGAATGTATGTTCTTATTCATGAATCAAAATGTTTAAGAGATACAACCAATGCAAAAAGGGGAATACAATTACAATGATTAAAAAGGAGGCGCTTTCAAAAAACTGACGACCCGCTCACGCGCTCCTTGCAATTCCTCCTCGTGTTCAGCTACGACGGCCAGCTCCGCTTCGATTTGAGCTTGTTGTTGCAAGCAAGATGAAAGCTTCTCAGCAATTTCCCGTTTGGCAGCTTCGCAGCTTTGCGTGACCCACTCAGTGAAGTCTAGCTTCTGCTTTAGCGCCAACCCGTCAGAAATACATCGTTGGAGGTTTTCAAAAATAGCTTTCAGCTGCGTGGAATTCGCTTCAATTTGGGCGTGCAATTGGACGGATTCACCGGGAGCCATCTCATGCGCCTTTCGCCTCAGAGTCACCTCTTGTTGAAAATATCGAATGAAAGCGATACTCTGCTTGATCCACACAGTTCGCTGAAATTTCAAAGTTAATACCTCAGGAGCGAGGCACTTAAGCTCAATCTTATGCAGACAAGCCTCGGTCTTCCTGCAATAATCAACCCAAGAACCGACAAGGTCTTCAGTGTGGAAATTCACGAGCATCGCCAGCATTGGATTGACCTCATCGGCAAAATCTGTAGCAGAAGTGAGAGCCTCGGCGTCAAGATCCTCGATAAACTCGCTTAACATTCGTCGACTAGTCACCGCGCCCCTGAAAGATGGACGTTTAGCGAAGGGCCCCGTGGGCATGGGAATACGGGACTCAAAAGGAGATGAAGCCGGTGTAATCGCTGCAAAATAAATTACGGTCAGATTTTAACTTGAAATACAAAGAAGACACCTGACGGACGAAATCTACTGTAGCAGCTGTTGAAGGTGGCAAAATAGGGAGCTTCAGAGGCTTGGCTATTCCTTCGCTCCCTCCTTTGAACTGTGATACTGGGGTCAATGTAAGGAAAGCTTATCAGCAGAAAGTTTACTCACGAAAAGGAGAAACACTAAACAAAGAATATACTGACCACTGCTGGAAGAGGGAACGACTTCCGATTGGAAGGAGAAGTGCGGGTGTAGCACTTGGTATAAGTGGTCAAAGAGCACCCCTGCAAGGTTGCGACAATATATGGTTAAGGCAAAGAAAAATTGGTATCTACAATAAAGCAACTAAATGAGAAACCCTTACCTTCCAAAACTCGAGGAGGCACGGAAGGAACCGTGACAGTCAAGGCAGCGGCCGGCGGTAATTCTTCGGCCAGTAAAACTTTAGGGTTTATTGCGCCTATGCTCAAGACAAAGGAAATATCATCAGAGACGCTTAGCAAGATTAAAAAAATCAAAGATAATAACCCAAGGTATACCTGAAAAATCAGAAACCGAAACCATGCCCGAAGCGTCACCAGCTGTGACGGATTCTTCGGTTTCCATTGGGAGAGCGATTCAACGCCCACAGCTTCATCCCCTGATTCAACAAGGGATGTCGTAACGCTTGCATCACCCGCCGATATCAAAGATCCACAGGGGGAAAGAGCGGCAGTTGGAACTGTCCCAGAGTCCAGAGAAAGATTGGATGCTTCATGCTCTTTAGTTGCTGGCGCTCCACCTATCACGTCGTCATCCAAATTTGTTCCTGTAAATAAAAATGCGTATGTTAAATAAATAGACATGGGGAGGAGCTGTTATTAAGGACCGTGTGTTGTTCTACCTTGAAGTAGTCGTTCACTCTCTTCACGAGCTATACCCGCAACCTGTCTATGGGCAGTAGATAGGGTAGAAGGAACGTCCACCGAAGGAATGTCAGCAGGCGGAACATTGCTCGAGCCTGCACCCGCGGCCAAGACAGCGTCGCGTTCCCTCGCTGCATGCTTTCTGCGCTTCCTCTCAGCCTGAACCGTGAGAACCAACCTCCTTAAAACTTCCGACAGGGGGACGTCGTTGTCCGAACCAAGCTCTGCCTCCGGAGCCGCTATGGTGTCCATCATCGGCTGCTTCAGCAACGACTCCTGTAGCGTCTTTGGGATGGCCTCGGTCGCAGTCGATGGCTCCGGAAGCTTTTCTACGTCACCGCCAGGGATTGGAATTACACTTGGAACAACCTGGGTTTTGGTAGTTTCTATAGCAAGATAAAGAAAAGAGTTAGACCATGAATAGAAGGAACTAAAAGAGCAAAGGTGTAGTGAAGCGAATTATACCAAGACCCAACGTGGCGCGAAGCTTCTCTTCCTCCTCAAACGTCTTGAGGGAAGTAGCGAGAGCCTCTTCGGCAGAAATACCTGTTAAAGAATAGAGCGTTAATAAAGCATAATAAGAGGAGAAGGGATAGATGCAGAAGTATGTAAATGAAGTGTACCCGACTCCGCAATAGAGACCAACGTTGCTTCCTCGCGAGCTAGTCGCTCGGAAGCTATGAGGGCAGCCTGAAGATCAGTATCAGTTGCAGGCGTATCAAACAAACCCTCATTGGTGCCATATTCGCACAAGACCTCACTGTAGGGAGCATGGGTGTAATACCCAGTTTTCCTTGGACATATTTTTCGTATTTTGGGAAGCGGGGCGTGACAATGGGGCTCCTGGCCGAATACAACCTCAGCAGAGAATAGAGATTTCTTTTTCTTCTGCGAACTGACACCAACAACCGACGATAAAAGCTTTTGCTTGACAGGCCTCTTCGGACGGCGGGTCCCGATCTCCGAACCAATGCCCGATTCCAGGAACGCCATGGCTACCGAAGACGCAGGAACATCCGGCCGAAGCTTATTAGGAAAAGCTCGTGGGACTATAGCCGTAGTGATTTCTCTTAAAGAAGGGCAAACGGCTGCTCGTCGCTTCAAAAGGACCGCTGGATTGCCGGCTGGGACGACATCCTTGTGATCGAGTAACAGCCGCCTCTCCTCCCTGACAAAAGCACCCGTCTCATGCTGTTACCACGCCACGTGAGCATTCGAAGCTGTCGGCACACAGCTCGGCTCGCTGACAAGGAAATGGGACCCCGTATTTAATCGTATAAAATGATGCATCGCGCTGCAAATACCCTCCTCCGTAGCAATCGGCTCGACTAAGAACGCCTCAAGAGGAACACCTTGATTATAACCCAATTGTTGAGTGAAGCGGTGTGGGTTGTACCTTATGAACAGCACCGAGGTGTTCTATCTAAACACTAGGAAGCCCGGCCTTATAGAGTATAAGTGCATGACCTCCTGGGCCCTCAACGCAGAAGCCCCGTCCTTAAAAGTATCGTGCAACGGTTGGACCACCTTGGTGTATTCTTTGCTGATATTCAAGACTCTATCGACAAAGGTCATACTGTCTCCAACCATGCGTGGTCGAAGGAGTAATCGCCGAGCCTCTTGCTGTGACGGGTCTGGAGCGAAAGCGTCAACTAGATGCATGACCCGGGGGAAGTTGTAGCTTTCGTAGAATCACGTGCATCTCGACCCATGATGTGAAGTAATGTAATGGGAGATACACGGGCTTTACCCTCGGCTGAGTAGTGTCAGCTGCTAAACTCAAGCCGTGGTATAGATGAGCTAACCCTGTGATCCCAACGGCCATGCGCGTCTTTGCGACGATGCGATGAGCCGGATAAAAAACAGATGGCCTCATGAAGCGGGGGTGCGTCGGAAGCGCTAACCAACTGAGCTACAGGCCAATGAACCCCAAAAAGAACGTCTCTTCGTCAACACCCGAGGCAGCGATCTCTGCAAAGGGGACGACCAGAGTGTCTGGAATAAAGAAATTCTTTAGATCCGCCTCCGCCGTCGGCAAATTATCCAAACCAAATCCAAACTGGTCTTCGAGTTTGGCGAATTTCGAAGCCTGTTTAGACAGAACTTCCGGACGAAGAAAGTGGGTGATAAAATCCTCGAAGCTAACCCCATGCCCACCAGACTCCAGGAATAAATTCTCATACATGTTCAATGATTGGTCTGTATTTTTAACACCCGGGTTTATTTATACCAATTCCAGTTTCAGTAATTTACTTATCCATGGTCTATTCCTGATTTAGCGTGTTTGGGTGCGAATAGTACTTCACAGGTCACTGGGTATTCGACCCGACCTGCTTGCTTGAACCTGTGTAACTCTCATTTATAGGTTACTTTGACTTGTTACATGGACTAGTGCATTTCATAATTTAGTATATACTGGTATTTGTCTTGTATCACATCTTTTGCATATAACAGTTTAAATCATGTAAAATAAATTAAAATATGTGTCATGTCCTGCTCGATACCCCTAACCCTGTTGTAGCGTCCTTGCATCGTGTTCTCGTCCCGTTCAGTGAAACGGATGTATTTGGATGACTACGCGCATGTACGTGCGTCCGTTCTTAGGGGTATGCTTTTTAATTGCAGAATCCTTCATTTCAATTTTTGGAACCTGCCTATATTTTTCATATTTCAAATTCAAATCCTTGGACCCGACCCGGGCGCAATTCTGAAATATTTTGTTTTCCGCCAAATTCTATTTATTTCAAAATTACGTAAATCTATTTTAAATATATTTTTTCAGCTTATGAAAATATTAACCAACGGTAGAATATTTTTTTTATAAACGCATAAATTCTGTATAACTTTCCCCCCAACAGTTGCATGTCAAATCTTTCCAAAAATTTTCCTTCCACCAATCACCATTTTCCTTTTAACCCCTGGGGCCCATCTCTCCCTTTCTTCCAGTGAAATCTTTCTCTAAAGTATTAAAATCCTTGCTAAAATCTTTCCAACTCAATTTCCTTTTCCACGAGCCAATCAGGACCCTCCTCTTTCCTTCGCTGGGCCCCACCGATCCTCTCTCCCTCCTTTTCCCCTTTCTCTTTCTCCCTCTGCGACGCAGCCATCTCTTTCTCTCTCTCTCTCTCTCTCTCTCTCTATCCCCTTTTCCCTTTTCTCTTTCTCCCACTGCGACGCAGCCATCTCTCTCTCTCTCTCTTCTCTTTCTCTCTCCTCTCGCGCTTTCTCTCTCTGCTCGTGATCACTGTGCATTTCTCGACTCCCGTCACCGCCTCCCACTACGGTCACCTCCCTTCGTTCTTCTTCTTCATTCTAAAACCCAACACCCACAAGATAACCCTAGCTTGCCTCGCCGATGCCGCCTCCGCCACCTCGTCGCCGCCTAAACCCCAACCCCGTCTCCTCTCTTCAACCTCCTCCACTTCTTCTCTTCGACACCAACCCCGGAACCTTAACCCCACCTGCACACCCACGATCGCCTTCGTCCTCGAACCCATCACCGAGCAACCATGCTCCCGTCGCCTCCGATCCTCCACCCTCGTCGTCTTCCTCCTCAAACTCACCTTCATCCTCTCCTTCCTCTTCTCCTCCGCCGGCACAGCCTATCTTCCTGTCCCTGGCAGCACAGAACCCACGCCTGCAACTTCCTCCTCGCCCACGTCGCCGTTTCCGGCACCATCACCGCTGACCAGTCTCGTCGACGTCCCCTTGTCACCTTCTCCAACCCGAGCCAACTCCAGACCAGAACCCCCACACCCCCGATCTCTTTCTTTCCTTTACCTTAAACCTTAGCACCCACTTCTTTGGCCGGAACCATCGCCTAAACCTTGCCGTCTATGGCCCATCATCGTCGTCATGTTCCCTGCCTCGCCTCACCTCCCTTCTAAACCCAGAACACCTAACCCTAGTTCCCTCTTCTTCTTCTTCTTCTTCTTCTTTCTTATTTCCTTCTTGATCTTGGTCTTTTCCCCGTTTATCGCCGGAACTCCGATCCCGTCGCCTCCGTGCACTTGTTATCGCAGCTACCCCATCGTCCTCCCTAACCCCAGTGCACCTCGATCCATATAGCAACCCACTTCCTCTCTCTTCTTCTTCTTTTCTTCTTTTCTTCTTCTTTCTTGATCTCGGTTCTTTTCTGGTGGTCGCCCACCGGAGTCGTGCTGCTGCCGACAATCCGAGCAACCCTGTGGATGTTCCTAACCAGCGTAGTCACTCTCTTGCATTGCCTGGTTCTGTTCCATACGCGCGAGCGTGCATCGAGACTGTTACCGACTTTGACGCTGCGTACGCCTTCCTTTTGGGATCCGTTCAGGCAAGTGAAACTTGCTACATGCTATTAAAATTAATATATATGCTATTTGAATTTTTATATCCCCTTTTGGGTACACAGTAAACCTGTATTTTACATTTAATACCATGAGTTCCATTTAAAGTCCCGTTATATCATGTTAGATTCATAACTCGAATATATCAGGTTGCATCTAGATTCTATTATACATAGTACCCATGTTCATATTTAAATCTTTTAACAGTTATGTGCATAGCCCATAGTACCCCTTTATACCTTATACATGTCGGACGGCTGTTCGCGTATTTATAACCTGATTTAAAGCCCATCGCATCTTTAGATTATTAAAACACTTTAACCTGATTCTAATATCCATATTGTTACACTGTGGTAAGTAATGTGCAACTATCCCGTAATACAAAATGATAACTGTGCATCGATATCATGTAATATGTACTTATCTGCTTATCAACTTACCTGATCTAGTTTATTGCTCTGATAGTACTCATGCTTGTTCATTTATAATCTTGTTTATGTCAGTTTGATTATGAGCACCCACATGACATCTTGTACACCCTGACGTGACTTGCTACACATATTACTTGACCTGACATGGTACCGTACACTCTTGACATGACATGACACCTGTATACATTACCTGTCTTGACCTGATGTACCATAGTATTACCTGTTATTTGATCTTGTGTCTAATGCCAACAAACCTGACATGTAGTCCTTACGGACCGTTCCTGTTGTCTATCCAGACAAACCTGCTCTTACCTGATCCTGTGTTGGCATTAGTTCTTGATTACTGAATACCTGACTGGACATACAAAACTTGGGGATATGGGGAAATCAATGGTGAAACCTGACTTGTAACTCAACAGTTCGATACCTGTTCTGATCAGTTTTAGAGGCTAGGCCAGCCTTGGGATGATACTGCTGACATCATTCATCTGTACATATTTCCTGTTTTAGTGCCCGGCGGCATATCTCGGATTCAGCCCGAGAATCTTGACCGTGGTCCCGGGTATGCACGGGATACTATTGAGTTACATCGATAATTCATCCAATTGATTTCAAAGACTTGAGAGTAGATAACCCAATGGAACAATTTAGTTTACTCGCTGCACACTACCATTCACTGCCCTGATTTACATTACTGTTACATCGGCTTTTCATTCATGATTATATTTGCATTGCCTGTTACCCTGTTTATATTTTATTGCTTGATGATATGACGCGCTAACGTCTGGGTTTTGCATGGCCCAGATTCTTCTACCTTGTTGCAGACTGATCGGGAGTATTGCCGCTGTTAGATGAGCGGTGAAGTTCCTGTCTGTATGTAGTTTCACTTCCAGTTTTTTTTTATTGTATCTTTTGGCTTCCACATATTGTTATTTCTTAACTCTTTCACTCTGACTTATGGACATGTACTAGATAGTTAGTTTACTTTCCTGTTCATGATATCTCTACAGCCGTAATGTGACTGTGGAACGATGTTTCTTATCCACAGGTAGCATGGTTGGCTATGTCACTGTTCCCTGATTAAAAATCAGGAAAGGACTCAGAAGAGGCATCACGTGCTCACACGTGACCAGTGGTCACGTGTTGGCACGTGACGTTCAAAGCAGTGGCACAAAACGCATTCAAGAAAAAGCCCCAGAAAAGGTCACGTGTTCACACGTGACCAGTGGTCATGTGTTGGCACGTGACGGCTGAGCAGCGGCCAGAAAACAGAGCGCAGGAGAAGAAAGGCCCTTTCCCGGGGTCACGTGACCGGCTTTAAAAGCCTTATTATTTAACAGAATTAAACTCTGGGAAGAGATCATTCAAATCTTTCCAAACAGAGAATGATTATTTGGAACCGTTGGATTAAAAATCTAAAGGTGATTAAATATCACCAATTTATGGAAAAATCTTGGACTTGGAAAGATTTCCCCCCTAAATCTAACCGAGATAACAAAGGGATATCTTTGGATTTAAAATCCAATGGTGAATAAAATTCACTTAACAATCTAAAGGCCCAGATTAATGATAAATATAAATCAAATCTCTCAACATACAAATCAAATCTCTCAATGAGAGATTTACTAAGCAGATTGATTCTCTTCCTTCTCCTATAAATAGGAGCCAAGAAAAGAAGAAAAAAAAACCTTTTCGAAGATCTTTTTTCTAAAACTTTTTTCTGAAACCTTGAGACCTTTGGATCTTTTTCTTTTGATACATATATAGAGAGAGAGAGAGAGCCTTTGATTCTCGGCAAAAAGGAAAACCTTAGGTAAGAAAGGAAAAGGGAGGCTTCAAAGGAGAATTTAATTCTCAAAAGAGTTTAACTCTTATAAAAAAAGAGAACTTAGTTCTTTCTCTAGTTGAGGATCTGCAAAGTGCACATCTCTCCATGAATTGAGAATTTAATTCTCATTGGGTTGAGATCCTGCCATGCAGATCTAAAACACAAAGGGGGAACTGAGTTTAGAGAATTTAATTCTCACAAAATGATAGGAATTCAATTCCTCTGAGATAAAGTTAGGGTTTAACCCTATGTTATAGGAACTTAATTCCTTCAAAATGAACAGAACTAGGGTTTAACCCTAATTGAGAATATAATTCTCTCAAACTCACAGGAATTTAATTCCCTTAAGAAAAGAAATTAGGGTTTAACCCTATTAAGAATATAATTCTTTAGAAGAAAACAGGAATCTAATTCCTCTAAAGTTTAGGGTTTAACCATATGAGCAGAACTTTAAAAACATGCAGAGTCACGTGCTGCCATGTGACCCCTGCAAAGACCCACAGAATAAAACTCTGAAGTAGACACCTCACATGTTACCACGTGACTCCTGCGAAGATATATAAAAGAGAGCTTTGAGGCAACGCCCCACGTGCCCTACGTGACCCCTGAAGCACATAAAAAAACGCAAAATAAACAGAGACTCTGGGGCATCCTCACGTGTCACCACGTGACCCCTAATAAGTATTCTAATAAACCAAAGCATGAGCTCCCATCACGTGCCCGCACGTGATGGCTTTCCGGACTAAAAGTGTTAAACACTTATCTATAGAACAAAATAAAAAGAAGCAGGGCGCTCTCACGTGTGACCACGTGACTCCTCTTGCCTTAGTGTTCAACACTAAATTGAAACCTCTGCATCCAATGTTTAACACTGATTTCTCTTAGTGTTTAACACTAATTTGGAAAACTCTATTCGCAGTGTTTAACACTGATTTTCTTAGTGTTTAACACTAATTTGGATTTGCTTAGTGTTTAGCACTAATTTGAAAATTCTGTTCCCAGTGTTCAACACTGATTATCTTTTAGTGTTTAACACTAACTTGTTAATCTTATTCCCAGTGTTCAACACTGTAGGTCTCTAGTGTTTAACACTAGCCTTAGCCCAATTGGCTAAGTTTCCAGAGACAAAGCCTCTCCTTCTATGAATCAACAGAGGGCCAATATCCCAAACATAATTGGACTTAGCCCAAGATGGCCATAAGTCCTCAATTCAAATTCAACTGGGCCAATGGGCTTATAATATAATAATTGATCTTAGTTTCCAAATTGGACTACAGATCACTTAATCTACCTTGGTTTATGGGTATATCTCTTCACTCCTTTGTTACTTGGCGTTGTAATTCCTCAACGTCTTCAAAGAGGTGACGGGTCCCGATGACCACACATTGATACGGACTGTGGGGTCCTTAAACCCATGGACTATGAGGTCCTTAACCTTGACCGTAATGTCTTAAAACTAAACGCCGGACTGTGGAGTCCTTAAATCCACGGACTACGACGTCCTTAACCTTGACCGGAATGTCTTAAAACTAACAACGGACTATGACGTCCTTAACCTTGACCGTAATGTCTTAAAACTAACATCGGACTGTGGAGTCCTTAAATCCACAGACTACGACGTCCTTAACCTTGACCGGAATGTCTTAAAACTAACAACGGACTATGACGTCATTAACCTTGACCGTAATGTCTTAAAACTAACATCGGACTGTGGAGTCCTTAAATCCACGGACTACGACGTCCTTAACCTTGACCGGAATGTCTTAAAACTAACAGCGGACTATGACGTCCTTAACCTTGACCGTGATGTCTTAAAACTAACATCGGACGGTGGAGTCCTTAAATCCACGGACCACGACGTCCTTAACCTTGACCGCAACGTCATAAAATTAACACCGGACCGCAATGTCCTTAAACTACCTATTGACCGCAACGTCACTAAACTAAACAACAGGGCTCCCCTAATCGCTCTCTTGTCGGATCTAAACGATCCCGTTAAGTTGATCTTAGTCTAAAAATTAGACTAACGCATCCTTAACAAACGTTTAAGTCGATCTTAGTCTCAAGGGAGATTAATGTATCCTTAAACACAACCCCCAAACCCAAATCTAAGATAATACGGATTTGGACTAGTCCACGCTCTACGAGCGACGACATAACTCAGTCTCCGTATACAATCCACGGGCAACCAAACACAAATCAAACACACACGACACGAAGTGACCATCTGGAGAAGGAGAAAGTTGTTACCGCAATGCGGTAGCGTAATTAACTGCAAGGGCTTGCGCCTGCAGGGAAGAGCATCATCACAATCAAAAAAACCCTCAAACGAGGGGGAATCTGACGAAGTCTGCTACATCGGCCGCATCCGTTTAAACCTTCGATACACGGTGCCATAAATCAACTTGGCATCTTCGGAGAGGTGGACGGATAGCACCAATTAGCATCTGCCCCGAATTTCAGGCAAGACGTCAGTCGCGCCGTCCTTCGGAGGGGAACAGATTCCGGTACGCCCGGTGGGACCTTTTTCTCTTTCCACTCCACACTTCATGCGTCGTGATTCGCGAACCAATCGCGGTTCGTTAATGTTTGCCGCGAGGTACTAAGATTTGGCGTTTTGCTTGGTGCAGAAAACAAAGGATCAATGGCGTTCAACTGCTCGAATTGTAAATGCAACCAACGATCCGCCTCACCTGGAGGTGTAGCATATAGACCGCAGGCTGAATCCCTATTAACCATGCCTGTGGAGCAAGTGACCCAAGCTACTACCGGTCTATTCTTTGGGACCATGCTCCCGCCGGTGAACGTTGATATCCCAATACAGCCCCTCTCAACGGGTCGTCCAATTCTTCAGTCTTCACCAGACTAAGTCTGAACTCCAGAGGGCCCGCCAAAAAGCCCATGATACCTAAGAAGGATATCCCAAAGAAGACGGCTGCTCCTAAAGTCGTCAAGGCGACTTCTACTGCCAGAGAGTCGGTCTTTGCAAGACTGGCTGTCCCAGCTTTCGCTCCGGTTCGAAGGCCTGTCTTTGACAGATTGGATACCGCCACCCAAAAGACGTCAGTCTTTAAGAGGCTGACACCGGTGACAACCCTTCGCCGGAACAGGAGGCAGGACGCAGCCGTCGCTGAACCAGTCCCAACAACCCGTCACGCCCGACGTCGCCACTGGCGCCAGATAAGAAAGGCTGGGGGCAACTCTCCCACTGAGCTAACTCCGCCAGCTCCAACGATGGAAATTAATGCTGTTGTTCCAACCGGGAACAGCTTTGAGCTGCTGAATAGGGTGCGCAGGAACTCGCCAACCGCGGTGCTCAAAAGATCTTCTCCACCGGTAGAGACTGCCGTGGAAGCAGAAAAGCCGGAGTAGTCTCTTCAATCGCTGTCCTCCAGGATCTACAAGGTATGGCGACAAGTTCGAGAATCTGTGATTGATCCTAATTACTTTCGCCAACACAAGAAGTCGAAAGGTCGGCCAGAAGAAAATCCCCCGATCAAGCAACGGAAGGTGACGACCAATTGGGTGCTCAAAGAAAAGGCCCCCTCAACTTCAACGGCCTACAAGAGAGGAAGACCAGAGGAAGTCCCCACTCCCACAGCAAATATCAAGGACAATAAGCTAAAACGCCCTAAGTCTGGGGGCATGATGGTGCATACGGTATACATGGCGCTGGGAAAAGAGAACAGCTGTGCATCCACGGGTCACAGACCGCTTACACGGTCAGTGACCAAAGCTCAGGAGCAACAGAAGAAGCTCCAAGAAATGATGACCGCGATGGCCGCACTTACGGGGCCGAAAGAAAGCCCCGAAGCGTCATCTAATCAACGCCAGGAGGAAGAAACTAACGCTGAGTTCCTTCGTAGGATACTGGAGAAGAAGGATAAAGAGGCTGCTGAACAAGCAGCCAATATACAACGAATGGCCCTTCTGTTCCAGGACATGGTGGGTATGATGATCCAACAGGAGCCCCTACTGAAGATCCTCCAATCGTTCTTGAAGACGACAGGGGAGAAACGTAAAATCCTCCACCCGCTCTGTCAACGGCCAAGGAGGAGACAATCTCCAAGGCTGACCTGGACGAATACATAGCCCAACAGATACGTGTTCACCAGGCGACTGAGGCAGCTGGTCATGTTGTCGGGACAGGAAGACCATATCCGAGCTGGTATGACCAGATCAAATACCCGCCGGGCTACACAGTACCAAAATTCCATGTCTATAAGGGGACAGGCAATCCCCATCAGCATATGGCCCAGTTCAGGGCGCTTTGTGGCAACACTGGTGGCGACGATAAGCTCTTGCTTCGCCAATTCGTCGGCAGCTTATCAGAAACAGCGTTCGAGTGGTATTCTGAGCTCCTGAATGATTCCATTAAGACGTTCACTGGAATGGAGTTGCTATTCACTCAGCGATTTGCAAGCGCCAGCGAACGTACCCCGATAACGGCATTGATTAATGCCAGGGTGAAACCTGGTGAGACGTGGGTCCAGTACGCTATACGTTGGCGAAACTTGTGGTCAAAATGCGAACAACGCATTGAGGAAGCGCCTGCGGTGGGCATGTTTGTGGGTACACTAGATCCTCATGCAACCATCTCACAGTTCATGATGTTCTTTAAACCAACCATGTTCCAGGCTCTGATCGACAAGTTGGCCCAGATGGACTAGATGGGTCACAGACCGCCTCCCCCAAAGCCAGAACCTCGGAATGATAAGGGTAAAGGGAAAGCAACTTTCGTTGCAAACGCCCAGCAGCAACCCAGTGCCCCAAAGCTGGCGGATCAGCTGGAAGAAAGACGGCGGTATTACAACGAGAAAATGAAGCGCCCCTACTCATTCCCGCGGGATAAGACAAAGAGGCTATTTGAGCTGGCAATACGCAACAGGCTTATCAACTTGCCAAACCCGAGGCGGCCGCCGCAACCCAGTGAGGTAAACAACCCCAACTACTGCCCTTACCATCAAACGGTAAGCCATCCGATCAAGGATTGTTTCGTCTTCAAAGGATGGATTGAAGATCAATACCTACAGGGCAAGTTTGCGCTGTCTGAGAAGTGGAAGGTGAACCCGCCACAACCTCACACTGCTAAGAAAACAGACACACCGGGGGCAACTTATTCTTTCATTGAAGAAGCTCCATGGGAAATCGTGCTTTCAGCAACAAACAAAAGAATGCTGAGTGATCTTCATGAATGCTCGGCGATCGAATGGAAGAACCCGTTGGAACCCGAGATTATCGAGGGAATGCTGAAGCCGTGCCCAATTCCCAAAACGGGTAGTGATAGCCAAAGCGCTCACACCCAGCCGTCGAAATCTTCAAAGAAAAAGAAGAAGAAATCTAAGAAGCCCGTGAAGCATGGCGACAAGCGTACGAACTTGCAGAAGAAGATTGACGCGCTGGAGGAATATAACCAGAAAGCACGGACTCCCGTCACACTCCAAGAGTTCCTCAACCACATCTTTCAAGAGGAAGATGAGGGGGAGAGTTCGTCGGATGAATCCAAGGGATACGTGGCGAGTTGTAATGTGATCTCCCACTCGTTTATGGACGATGGAAAAACTCCTGGCACTAAGAAACTGGGGGCAGAGCCTGAACCGGAGCTTGTGTGGCCAACAGAAGAAATGATCGACGCCTTTCTAGACGAGATTCGTTTGAAAAGTAAAGCCGACCAAGAGCGTGAGATGGCCGCATCGGAAGGAGACAAGCGCAGGCGATTAAACGAAAGAGTTGAGGTACTCCCGCCAGATCGAAAGGCACCCGGCACGGATAAAAACGCGTTCAAGACGAGGAAAAGGTTTGCCAAAGCCATGTCAATGGGAATGAAACTGCCACCCTCTGAAGGAAACATGCTCGAGGAGGCGGAGAGGCACCTTAATTACTGCTCGTATCATCGGAAGATTTCACACCCACCGAGGGATGCGACGCCTTTAAGACACGGTGGCAGGGATATGTTGCTCATCGGCAACACTTTAAACGAATGAAGCGCAGAACTCGTCGGGAGCAGAGAAGTACGACCGAAGGACGCAAAAGATCTACCAGTGACTGTTACACGGTCAACGCCGGGGGATCACAAGTGCTCACATTCGGGAGCGATTCTGACGAGGAAATGGCTCTTAGCCCCCTCTTTAAAGAGCCCGCCTCGGGAAAAGAAGAAGAACCAGAAGCCTGCGAAAACATTCAGCTACGCAATCGCTCGCTTCCGGAAAAGAATCTCGGACCCACAACTAGAAAAGATAAGGGAAAGGAAAAAATCACTGAGGATATCGCCTTAGATGACCAAGTCACGAAAGAGTTGACTGCCAAGGGTCCACCCAGGAAGGGTAAGGTGGACTACAACATCCTGGCACACCTGAGGAAGCTACCCTCTTAGCTCAGTATTCTCGACGCCCTCTTGTTATCAAAAGAAGCAAAAGATTCATTAATCAAGGCGCTACAAGAGCCCGAGCAATTCCAGGCCTTCCTCGCCGAAGAAAGGATGAAGGATGAACTAGAAGAAGTGCACACGGCCGATATCACTTTCGGTGATGAAGACCTGCTCCTTGGGACTTGCGACCACAACCGTCCCCTATACGTCTCTGGATATTGCCACGATAGCAGGATAGGTAAGATCCTGGTTGATAATGGGTCCTCCGTCAATCTCCTTAATGTTCGGGTATTAAAGGAAATCTGCATGAGCGTGCAACACCTCGCTCGTGACAAAATTACCATCTCCGGTTTCGACTCCCAGTCGTCACGGACCCTTGGATCTATAATACTAACATTGCGCTTCGGACTGCTCGTCACCGACATTAAGTTTCACGTCATTGACGCAAAATACTACAATGCCTTGCTCGGTCGTCCTTGGTTACACGAGTACAACATCATCCCTTCTACGCAACATCAGTGTATGAAGTATTTCAAGGATGGTCTCGAGTACACCGTAACAGGGGATCTGAACTCGTTCTCCGTAAATGAAGTCCGCAAATACGAAGATGCAAAGTACTTTTTGCCAGATTTCGAGGATACAGAGAGGTGCCGCAAACCGGAGAACAAACCCACCGCCGCCATTCCTGTTTTCGGGAGTGACACCGAAGATGAAGAAGAGATAGTTTACGCTGGGCCATCTCGACGCAACAACCCGGGACCGTCCGCCCCCATGTTGACCTTCGGCAGCGACTCGGAAGATGAGGTTAATGTTGTATTCTCCAGTCGACCGCCAATACAAGAATTCCCTGGTAATGATCAGAGTTTGCAAATCACCATGATTCCTCGGGAGCACTACAAAGATCTTGACGCGCTTGAAGCTCACAACGTGCAAGACCTGCAGACGTTTTACGTCCCTCCCAAACGAAAAGGCGAAAAGGTGATCCTATTCTATCGATCCTCGGAAACAAGAGTGGAGAAAGAGATCTGGCATGGCGCGGATTCCACACTTGACAAGCTTCAACCCATCCGTTTGCCCAGATATTACACGAACGGACTGAAAAGGCTATTGAAGCGCCAAGGAGTACCCTTAAAACAAGACTACTCGACAAGCTCGATTCTATAATAGGATTTAGGATGTCCCTGGGACTCAGCGCAAATTGCCCAATGGGAGAATGAAAACACTTGGGCTTGGATACGTGAGAGCCGGAAAACGGAAACGGGTCTACGGTAGCTACGCTATATATAACTTCGATGAAGAAGAGGACGCCCTGTCAGAAAATGACAACCCCTCATCGGAACTAGATCCCGCGATTGAAGTCCCGAGTCCATCATTTGAAGAGCGAATAAACAAGCTTATCAGGAAGGCGGGTCAAAAAGCACGGAACGACCATAATCGCGAAATGGCCATCTACAAGAAAGCCAGGGCACAACGCCTTTTTAACAGGCTGCGAAAGATGAAAACGCTCCTCCCTGTCAACCTGCTGTGCAAAAAGCCCAACGCAGGGGCAGAAGTAAGTCAAAAGGCAGAAAAGGAGGTCGAAAAAGACAACGCAGGATCAGAGAGTCATGTGATCGGGAATTGCGCAGCCCGGATTTGTCCCTTATGAAAAAGACGAGTCAGGCATACTCTTTTCCTCAGAATAAAACACGGAGGATACTTGACCTAGCTTTAAAACATCGAATGATTACACTTCCAGAGACTAAACACCCCGAGCAAGTTAACGAGGTCTCTCATCCAGGCTATTGCGCTTATCACCGAGCCATAGGACATCCTATCGAAGATTGCTTCACCTTCAAGAACTGGGTCGAATACCAATACCAGCAAGGCAGATCTGCTCTATCCGACAGCTGGAGGGTAACGCCGCCACAAAGACATGAGCCCAAAGCTACGAGAGTAGAACCAGATCCACATCGGTCTTGGAAATGAGCTCGTACCTGTCGTATGATAACGATATCAAAAGAAGAGTCCGAGAATAAGGATGAGCTCCCTTGGTGCTTCGAAAACGATGATGACGAGGTAATCTCAGAATTTCCACCGGCGCCGAAAGAGCTGGAAGATGGAATACACACTACTGCAGATAACCTCAAGAAGATTGATTTGGGAACGACAAGTGACCCGCGACCTACATTCGTCAGTGAGCTACTATCTGAAGAAAAGGTGGCTGCGTTAAAAGACGTGCTTATGCAGCATAGAGATTGCTTCGCATGGAACTATTCCGAAATGCCAGGACTAGATCCAGAAATAGCTGTCCATAAATTGGCGATATCCCCTGACGTTAAGCCAGTCAAACAGGCGCCGAGAAGAATGCGGCTCGAGCTTGAGATGAGCATCAACGCCGAAGTCAAGAAACTGATCGATTCTGGGTTTATCCAAGAAGTTCAATATCCTGACTGGATCGCCAACATCATCCCGGTAATGAAGAAAAATGGGACGGTGCGCATATGCATGGATTTCCGGGATCTCAATAAAGCTTGCCCGAAAGACGATTTCCCAGTACCGGTAACCGAGCTGATGATAGATAACAAATCCACTCACGAGGTTTTCTCTTTCATGGACGGCTCATCGGGGTATAATCAGATAAAGATGCATCCTGAAGACCATAAGCACACCGCCTTCAGGACTCCTTTGGGTATATTCTGCTATAAGGTGACGCCCTTCGGTTTAAAGAATGCCGGTGCCACCTATCAGAGGGCTATGACAAAGATCTTCGATGATCTCATACATGAAATCGTCGAATGCTATATCGACGACCTTGTAGTGAAGAGCATGTCATACGAAGAGCATTTAGAGCATCTGAAGACCGTATTTCAACGCCTTCAGCAATACAACTTGAAGATGAACCCTCTCAAATACGCGTTCGGGGTGTCCTCAGGCAAATTCCTAGGATTCATTGTCCGGCACCGAGGCATCGAGATAGATCCGTCGAAGATCAAGGCGATCATGGAAATGCCACCGCCAAGGACTCTCAAACAATTACGGTCTCTCCAGGGGAAGCTCGCGTACATCCGGCGATTTATAGCCAACCTTTCAAGCAAATGCCGCCCTTACAGTCACCTGATGAAGAAAGGAACCCAGTTCGTCTAGGATCCCAAATGCCAAGGCGCGCTAAACGAGATCAAGCAATACCTGCAGAACCCGCCGGTGTTAGCTGCTCCGGTAAAGGGAAAGCCTCTTATTCTTTATACAACCGCCCTTGAAGGTTCCTTAGGCGCATTATGGGCACAGGAAAACGACCAAGGGAAGGAAAGGGCGCTCTATTATCTGAGTCGAGTCCTACTGGGGGCAGAAAGCAACTACTCCCCTATTGAAAAACATTGCCTGGCGTTAATCTTTGCAATAACCAAGCTCAGGCACTATGCGTTGGCGCACGAAGTCCGTCTCATATCGAAAGTGGACCCCCTTAAATATTTGATGTTGAAGTCCATATTAACGGGGCGACTCGCTAAATGGGCCCTGCTCTTGATGGAGTTCTCGATAACTTATCAACCTCTCAAGGCAGTGAAAGGCCAGGCCATCGCCGACTTCCTCGCTGAGCATCCAGTACCGGCCGACTCTCCTTTGAATTGCGAACTGCCAGACGAACACGCGTTTGATGCGATCGATGGCGGTAATATCCGATGGGAGCTTTATTTCGATGGAGCATCTTCCGTGAAGAAGCGCAAACAAAGCACCCCTATAATCAAATCAGGGATGGGTCTTATTTTCGTAACTCCGCAAGGAGGGATAATGCGCTTCGCTTTCTCCTTAACGGAGCCGAGGACGAACAATGAAGCCGAGTACGAAGCTTTGATAGCAAGTCTCGAGATCGCCATTGACATAGGAATTGAAAACCTCCTCATATACGGAGACTCCCAACTGGTCGTTAGTCAAGTAAACGCCGACTACCAAACATGCAAGCCAGAGCTGGTGAAGTACGGCGAGAAGGTGCAGCAACTGTTGACCCGAATCCCCTACTACACCTTGGAAAGCATAACGCGTGCCAAAAATAGCAAAGCAGATGCATTAGCCAAGCCAGCTAAAGAACTAGCTGATGAGAACCTCGATGATGTAAGAATCGTGGTACAAAGCCGTCGGGTTCTTGCTCCGGCAAAAATATCTCCAGAATCGTCCGAGGAAAAGGAAGCGACCGAGCAGAATGCCATGCAAATAAAAGACCAAGAAACGGCTGAAGATTGGAGAGAAGTCTTCATAGATTACTTCAAATGCCGTCGAACGCCCGAAGATGCGTCCTCAAGACATCAGCTTATGAAACGAGCTCTGTCTTTCGCCTTCGTCAACGATACTTTGTACAAGAGGTCGTTCGATTCTTTGTGGTTGAGATGCCTGGGACCTGTCGAAGCGAAAAAAGTCGTTCAGGAAGTTCATGACGGACTCTGCGGTTCTCACCAAGCGGGCCCGAGCATGAAGTTGAAGATCAAACGGATGGGTTACTATTGGCCCACGATGATCCAGGACTGCCTCGAGTATGCGAAGCAATGCCACTCATGCCAAATTCATGGGGACTTCATCCACCAGCATCCAAATCCATTCCATCCAACGGTGGCTAGCTGGCCATTCGAAATGTGGGGGACGGATATAGTCGGCCCCATCGAACCAGCATCATCCAGAGGACATCGTTTCATCCTAGCGACCACCGATTACTTCTCCAAATGGGCAGAAGCAGTACCGTTGAGGGAAGTGAAAACGGAGAACATCCTCCACTTCTTCAAGACGCACGTCATTTATCGATTTGGAACTCCGCAACGGATCATCTCCGATAACGGGCCAGCTTACAGAAGCCACAAAATCAGTCGCTTCGCGCAACAACACAACATAGACTGGAGATATTCTTCGGTTTACAATCCGTGAGCTAACGGTCTGGCCGAAGGTTTCAACAAGACCTTGACGAAGATCATGAAGAAAACGGTGTCCCGAAATAAGAAGGACTGGCATGAGAGGCTACAAGAAGCTCTCTGGGTGTATCAAACTACATTCAAGACAGCCACAAACACAACGCCATATGCGTTGGTATTCGGTACAGAAGCGGTACTCCCCCTCGAGATAGAGTTGCCCTATCTACGAGTGGCGGTCCATTACGAGCTGACGAACGAAGAAAATGCCCACCTTCGGCTTGAAGAGCTTGATGCCCTTGATGAAACCCGGCTCATAGCGCAACAAAATCTGGAGGTTTACAAAGCAAATATGACGCGCTCATACGAAAGATTGACCAGGCCGAGGACGTTCCGTCAAGGCGAACTCGTGCTAATTGTCAAAAGACCTATGATCTCCAATCGCGCTAAGCGGGGAAAATTCGAGCCAAACTATGAAGACCCGTACATCATAGACAAGGTCTACCAGGGTGGAGCGTATCTACTCATGGACATGCACGGTGAATGGCCTTTCAGGCCAGTGAACGGTCGCTTCCTGAAGAAATACTAAGCTTAACGGGTCAAGGCCTAGGTCAATGATAGACGACGACGACTATGTCCGCTCGCTATCTTCCTAAGCCCGAACTCTAGGTAGTAACCAGCGTCCTTAACAGCGGACCGAAACGTCCTTAAATTAACGGCGGACCGAAACGTCCTTAAACTAATGATGGACCACCATGTCCTAAAACTAGCTGTTGACCGAGATGTCGATAAACTACGGTGGATTGCAGTATCTCAAAGCCGATATAAAAAAATATATATATATATATATAAATAAAAAAATAAAAAAAAATAAAAACGGTATGTCCATAAGCAAAATGGGCACGGATGAAAACCCGAAAGGGCTCCGTAAGTAAAAACAGCAGGGCTACCGGCGAGTGTTTGTGAAAACCTGAAAGGGCGCAACCTCGTTAGAAAAATAAAAAGAATAAAAAAAGGGAGGAAAGACGGTATGTCCATAAGCAAAATGGTCACGGATGAAAACCCGAAAGGGCTCCGTGAGTAAAAACAGCAGGGCTACCGGCGAGTGTTTGTGAAAACCCGAAAGGGCGCAACCTCGTTAAAAGACACTTACAGGGTCCTTACGACCTTGTAAGGAGAAACCACCCGCGTGAGATCCTTACGACTCACAAGGGAGCAACACACTTAGGAGTCCTCACGATTCCTAAGGAGAAATTACACTCGCGAGATCCTCACGACTCGTAAGGAGAACTCTCTTATGGGACCCTCACGACTCATAAGACTTGAAAGCCTTAAGTCACAGAGACCTGAACCTGTGCTTAAGCAACCCCCACAACCTTCAATTTATGCCCTACAGGAGGCTCAATACTGACCCTTGTATACAATCCACGGGCGCGAATAAACATTTCCCTAACCAAGTCCCATCCGTGACTAGGGATATGGTCATACGGTGAACAACCCTTGTGAGCCATCTCTCGACTTATAAGGAGAAAAACCTTTTGTAAGATCCTTACGACTTACGGGAGGACATGCACTTAGGAATTCTCACGATTCCCAAGGAGAAAACACACCTGCAAGATCCTCACGACTTGTAGGGAAAAATACCTTTGTGAGACCCTTACGGCTCATGAAGTCAAAAGCCTTAGTCGACAGGTCCCTTAACCCTGTTTACTAAGCCACCTTTGTTCAACATCGACAGAGGCAAATGATGATTCGCTCCTGGAAACATCCCAGTTGTAGCGGTGCTTATGCCGAAATCGGTGTCTAAAATCCAAGCTTGCAGCGAAAAGGCTAGCGAGCCACACATGCATACGAAATAGCCGAAATGATGGGGCATCTTGCAATAAAAACCAGCAAGTAAAAATGTATGCATGAGAAATAGCCGAAATGATTGGGCAACTCGCAATAAAAAGCAGCGAGTAAAAATAAAATAAATAGCCGAAATGATGGGGCACCGCGAAATAGCCGAAATGATTGGGCAATCGCAACCTTCGCGATATAAAAGCTGAAATGATAGAGCATCGCGGAAAAAGAAATAAAAATAGAAAAAAAAATGAAATTTACGCCCTACACGTGATATTACATCAATCCCTGTATACAATCCAGGGGCGCAAACAAAGAAGGAATCGCACTCCTCCTCTCCCAGGTTTCATCAGAAGAAGAAGCCAAATCTCGAACGAGTCACAGGTAGCTTAGAGATCATCTCGACGTTCGTCTCATTGCAGCATATATAATCTCGAGCAAAGCGGAACAGTGGCAACTCCCAGTTCCATGACTCGGCGGCGTACAGCTGGCCGAGAGTCAAATTCCGACTTCGTGAAATACAATCAACAAAATTCCTGGTTACGTGGAACGCGGATAACGTCACTCTTTGACCCGGTGGAAAACGTCCAGAGCGGAGCCTGCTCCTCGCAGAGCACGACAGTGAACCCGTGTGAAGCATCCAGAGCGGAGCCTAGTCCTCACCAAGCACGGCAGTGAACCCGTGTGAAGCATTTAGTGCAAAATTCCTAGTTACGTGGAACGCGGATAACGTCACTCTTTGACCCCGTGGAAAACGTCCAGAGCGGATCCTGGTCTTCGCAGAGCACGGCAGTGAACCCGTGTGAAGCATCCAGAGCGGAGCCTAGTCCTCGCCGAGCACGGCAGTGAACCCGTGTGAAGTATCTAGCGCAAAATTCCTGGTTACGTGTAACGCGGATAATGTCACTCTTTGACTCCATGGAAGACGTCCAGAGCGGATCCCGGTCCTCGCCGAGCACGGCAGTGAACCCGTGTGAAGCATCCAGAGCGGAGCCTAGTCCTCGCCGAGCACGGCAGTGAACCCGTGTAGAGCATCTAGCGCAAAATTCTTGGTTACGTGGAACGCGGATAACGTCACTCTTTGACCCCATGGAAAATGTCCAGAGCGGATCCTGGTCCTCGCAGAGCACGGCAGTGAACCCGTATGAAGCATCTAGAGCGGAGCCGACTTCCTCGCCGAGCACGGCAGTGAACCCGTATGAAGCATATAGTGCAAAATTCCTGGTTACGTGGAACGCGGATAACGTCACTCTTTGACCCCGTGGAAAACGTCCAGAGCGGATCCTGGTCCTCACCGAGCACGGCAGTGAACCCGTGTGAAGCATCTAGTGCAAAATTCCTGGTTACGTGGAACGCGGATAACGTCACTCTTTGACCCCGTGGAAAATGTCCAGAGCGGATCCTGGTCCTCGCAGAGCACGGCAGTGAACCCGTGTGAAGCATCTAGCGCAAAATTCCTGGTTACATGTAACGCGGATAACGCACTCTTTGACCCCGTGGAAGACATCCAGAGCGGATCCTGGTCCTCGCCGAGCACGGCAGTGAATCCGTATGAAGCATCCAGAGCGGAGCCTAGTCCTCGCCGAGCACGGCAGTGAACCCGTGTGGAGCATCTAGCACAAAATTCTTGGTTACGTGGAACGCGGATAACGTCACTCTTTGACCCCGTGGAAAATGCCCAGAGCGGAGCCTGGTCCTCGCTATGCACGGTAGTGAACCCGTGTGAAGCATCCAGAGCAAACATCGGACTGTGGAGTCCTTAAAATCCACGGACTATGATGTCCTTAATCTCGACCATAATGTCTTAAAACTAACGACTAACCACCATGATTCTATACTGATTCTACCTTGGTTTGAGGGTATATCTCTTCACTCCTTTGATACCTGGCGTTGTAATTCCTCAACGTCTTCAAAGAGGTGACGGGTCCCAGTAACCACCCATCGGACTGTGGAGTCCTTAAATCCACGGACTATGAGGTCCTTAACCTTGACCGTGATGTCTTAAAACTAACATTGGACTGTGGAGTCCTTAAATCCATGGACTATGATGTCCTTAACCTTGATCGTGATGTCTTAAAACTAACATTGGACTGTGGAGTCCTTAAATCCGCGGACTATGAGGTCTTTAACCTTGACCGTGATGTCTTAAAACTAACATTAGACTGTGGAGTCCTTACACCCACGGACTATGAGGTCCTTAACCTTGACTGTGATGTCTTAAAACTAACGTTGTACTGTGGAGTCCTTAAACCCACGGACTATGAGGTCCTTAACCTTGACCGCGATGTCTTTAAACTACGGTACCTCGGAGAACACCCTAAAGCAACCCCTGACCCCGTGAAATACGGATAAGGGCGACCGCACTCAGCACTTGTGGGTCCTCATGACCTGTAAGGAAGAAAACTCTCTTGTGAGATTCTTACGACTCCCAAGGGAGAACCGGCTTAAGAATCCCCATGACTCTTAAGAAGAACTTACACCTACGGGATCCTCTCGACCTGTAGGGAGAAAAACTCTTTATGAGACCCTCACGGCTCGTAAAGCTCAAAAGTCTTAGGAGGCGGATCTTAACCCTGAATCCTAAGCCATCGCTACCCTGCAAGAGATCTAGATAGACTGTCCGCAGAACACATTCAATAAAAAAGGGGACACACCATTAAGAAGAAAATATGTCTTTATTCATAAACCAAAATGGGTATAAAGTACAATTCATGAAAGAACAAAAAGAAAATACTCTCGCTCAGGAGTATGTACAAAAAGAAAAAAGAAAAGATACAATTCTTCAGGCCGGTGGGCGATTTAGCAGCTTGGTCAGCTCATCCTGCTTTTGCTGGGCCACGGCCTCATGATTTAAGATCGCCAGAAGACGGGCCTCCGCCTGAGCCTGCTGGGCCTGATACGAAGCGAGCCGGCCTTCAAGCTCTTTCTCGGTGGCCTTGTGAGCCTCGACCCTTTCACGAGTGAGCACGGCAGTTTTATCAAGAGCCACCACCTTTTTTGAAGCACCCGCCAGAGTTCATATGCTTTGTTGGCCTTGGCGGTAAGATTGGCTCGAAGCTCGTTCAGCGCCTTAGAAACAAGTTCCCTCTCCGAGAACTCGTGGCCGACCCGTTTCTCACACAATAATGTGTTCGCCACGCGTCGCTCTATTAGACCACATAAGGACATATACGCTCAAGGCCGTATAAACGAGCCTCCAGTCGACAGCAACAGCTGATCTAAAACGCGCTCATATCACCTGGTACGGAAAGCAACAGAAAGTTCTCGGTGTACCTCCTATCAAGCATGCATTCATAATTATATGAATATCCGAAAAGAAATAATACCCGAAACTCTGATGTGCATGCGACATAGTGACAGTGTTCGCAATTAAAGAAAATTCTCATGGGAAGAACATAAAGTTCATTTATGCAAGCAAAAACATACATGCGGATACTCAACACACGGTGAAGTTCAACGTAAATCATGCGAAAACTAATTTGAAAATACTATACTAGCGGGAAAAGGTCGTCGAACAAAGGGTCGGTAGTGCAAGGATTGACAAAACAAAAGACAAAATTCTCCATCTCTCTCTCCGCTCTCTCCAACACGTCAAAGCGCCGGTTCTCGCGAGGAGTCGCTCCCCACCGATTGGTGCCATGTTCGTCCGCAAAAGCAGACATAACAGCCCGACGGGCTCTTATTTCGCTCAAAAGGTGAACCGAGCGATCTTTCAAAGCTTGAGTGATTAGGCACGCTTCGTGAAAGCCCTCGAGCTTTTCTTCGGCCGCGTCAAGCATCGCCAGGGTCATCTCCGCCGGGTGAGGAGGGACGTCGGCAAGCACGGCAGCAAGAATCATCCGGAGCCAGAGGGAGCCCATTGGGAGGGGAGACCCCCTGCGGATCGAGAGTTCATACGCCGCTGAGTCGCATTCGTCGTCGGTAAGGAGGGGATCCACCAATCGGGCGGCAAAGCGGGGGATCATCTCCTCGACAGGAACTTCCCATGGTTGCCGACGCGCATGAGGGCGATTGCAGGCCATGGTGCTCAGGTGTCTTTCAAGACAAATCACACCAAAATGAGAATAAATTTCTCTGTGAAGAGAAAAGAAGGCCATGGCCCCAGGATATAAAGAGGGGCATTAAGTGCTGCGCACGGAAAATCTTGCATGGTGAAGCTATTTCCAAGGCCCAAAATGGGGAAGGCATTGGAAATCAAGGAGATGGAACTATTTCCTAGGCTCTTTTTCTGCATATAAAGCTGTGCACTAAAAATATGGTATAAAAAATTGAATAGCCCCATAAAGGGCCCTTCACGTGTGGAGCGCGTGAGGACCATGCTTGGTGTGTACCAGAAAGTGAAATAATACCCCACACACTAAACACATCAGCAGCAGCAACAAAAAAATGATATACAAAGGCCTGCAAACACAGAAAAGGCACGATAAAACTTATCAGTCATGCTTTAAGAAGTTCATACAAAATTAAAAGAAAACGATTACAATGGCAAGACCTCAGACGCGGGGCACGGATTGAGAAACTCAAACTTGACTTTGTCCAAGATCCTCCAAGCATTTCGAACCATTCGAGTATGTTTTCTTTCGCGGTCACAAGCGTCAGGATCCTCACGAATGTCTTCTACCCTCCGATAGGCAGCAAGTATGGCCGACTGCTGAAAAGCCTGGTGCAAGAGATCGATGAGGTTGTCTCGCCTTCTCTTCGAGATTAGGCTCATCAGATACACTGAATGTATCTTATCCTCAGCAGTGTCCAAGGCCCCGAGAGGTACATCGGTGCAGAAGAAAGAAAGCGCCTCCCAAACCGCTAACACGATGAGTTTTAGAAGCAAAGAGCGACGGGAGAGTAGCCGATGGTTGTACTTATCGAAGTGGCTCATGATCTCAGCACATTGAGCGTTGCTGAACTCCTGGTTCTGGCTATGACCCAGCGCACGAATATTCCCATAAGAAATGATTTCGTCAAGATCGTACATATGGGCGTCCATGATACCTGAAAGAAAAATCATGAGAACCTATTACAAACCTTTTTTTATCTTGATCACAGAAGGACAACCTAGGGCAAGAATGCCCTAAGAATCCCCCATAGGAAGAACTGAGTTCCTCACAGGAATTAAATTCCTTTTGACAAGGGGAATTAAATTCCCATAAACATTTTTTCTGTGAACGGAGTTAAACTCCATGGATTTGAACTGTCATCATCATCTCCCTAAAGGATCAGATGAACCCTAAAAGAGATTTACTGCTGAAGATTAAATGGTTTCACATTTCGGAAAAATGGCTTCATATTTAAAGGGGTGAAACTCTTGGTATGGATTTAAAATCCAAAGAGTTGTATGTGTATGAAAGTTCTTCGATCATCCAAAGATCATTACCTGAGGAAAAAGAATCCTTCAACAGAGTTAAACTGTGGAAAATGCTTGAAGCAGAGAACTAAGCTCTGGAAAGGAGAATTAAATTCTCGGAAAGAAAAGTATGCAAGGAGGAAGATGAGCAAAGTGGAGGCGCTTCTGAAGTGACCAATATATTTATAGGATGTGATGGAGACGCTTCATCTCCCCGATTCCCTAGATGGATCCAACGGTCACAAAAGAGACAGCGTTGCACTCACGTGCAGACACGTGAGAACAACGCTGTGGGGGCATTTGTTCCCTGATTAAAAATCAGGAAAGGACTCAGAAGAGGCATCACGTGCTCACACGTGACCAGTGGTCACGTGTTGGCACGTGACGTTCAAAGCAGCGGCACAAAGCGCATTCAAGAAAAAGCCCCAGAAAAGGTCACGTGTTCACACGTGACCAGTGGTCACGTGTTGGCACGTGACGGCTGAGCAGTGGCCAGAGAACTGAGCGCAGGAGAAGAAAGGCCCTTTCCAAGGGTTACGTGCCTACACGTGACTAGGGGTCACGTGGCCACACGTGACCGGCTTTAAAAGCCTTATTATTTAACAGAATTAAATTCTTGGAAGAGATCATTCAAATCTTTCCAAACAGAGAATGATTATTTGGAACCGTTGGATTAAAAATCTAAAGGTGATTAAATATCACCAATTTATGGAAAAATCTTGGACTTGGAAAGATTTCCCCCCCTAAATCTAACCGAGATAACAAAGGGATATCTTTGGATTTAAAATCCAATGGTGAATAAAATTCACTTAACAATCTAAACGCCCAGATTAATGATAAATATAAATCAAATCTCTCAACATACAAATCAAATCTCTCAATGAAAGATTTACTAAGCAGATTGATTCTCTTCCTTCTCCTATAAATAGGAGCCAAGAAAAGAAGAAGAAAAAAACATTTTCGAAGATCTTTTTTCTAAAACTTTTTTCTGAAACCTTGAGACCTTTGGATCTTTTTCTTTTGATACATATATATAGAGAGAGAGAGCCTTTGATTCTTGGCAAAAAGGAAAACCTTAGGTAAGAAAGGAAAAGGGAGGCTTCAAAGGAGAATTTAATTCTCAAAAGAGTTTAACTCTTATAAAAAAAGAGAACTTAGGCCTTTCTCTAGTTGAGGATCTGCAAAGTGCACATCTCCCCATGAATTGAGAATTTAATTCTCATTGGGTTAAGATCCTACCATGCAGATCTAAAACACAGAGGGGGAACTGAGTTTAGAGAATTTAATTCTCACAAAATGATAGGAATTCAATTTCTCTGAGATAAAGTTAGGGTTTAACCCTATGTTATAGGAACTTAATTCCTTCAAAATGAACAGAACTAGGGTTTAACCCTAATTGAGAATATAATTCTCCCAAAATCACAGGAATTTAATTCCCTTAAGAAAAGAAATTAGGGTTTAACCCTATTAAGAATATAATTCTTCAGAAGAAAACAGGAATCTAATTCCTCTAAAGTTTAGGGTTTAACCCTATGAGCAGAACTTTAAAAACATGCAGAGTCACGTGCTGCCACGTGACCCCTGCAAAGACCCACAGAATAAAACTCTGAAGTAAACACCTCACGTGTTACCACGTGACTCCTGCGAAGATATATAAAAGAGAGCTTTGAGGCAACGCCCCACGTGCCCCACGTGACCCCTGAAGCACATAAAAAAAAGCAAAATAAATAGAGACTCTGGGCATCCTCACGTGTCACCACGTGACCCCTAATGAGTATTCTAATAAACCAAAGCATGAGCTCCCATCACGTGCCCGCACGTGATGGCTTTCAGGACTAAAAGTGTTAAACACTTATCTATAGAACAAAATAAAAGGAAGCATGGCGCTCTCACGTGTGACCACGTGACCCCTCTTGCCTTAGTGTTTAACACTAAATTGAAACCTCTGCATCCAATGTTTAACACTGATTTCTCTTAGTGTTTAACACTAATTTGGAAAACTCTATTCACAGTGTTTAACACTGATTTTCTTAGTGTTTAACGCTAATTTGGATTTGCTTAGTGTTTAGCACTAATTTGAAAATTCTGTTCCCAGTGTTCAACACTGATTATCTTTTAGTGTTTAACACTAACTTGTTAATTTTATTCCCAGTGTTCAACACTGTTGGTCTCTAGTGTTTAACACTAGCCTTAGCCCAATTGGCTAAGTTTCCAGAGGCAAAGCCTCTCCTTCTATGAATCAATAGAGGGCCAATATCCCAAACATAATTGGACTTAGCCCAAGATGGCCATAAGTCCTCAATTCAAATTCAACTGGGTCAATGGGCTCATAATATAATAATTGATCTTAGTTTCCAAATTGGACTACAGATCACTTAATCTACCTTGGTTTAAGGGTACATCTATTCACTCCTTTGATACTTAGCGTTGTAATTCCTCAACGTCTTCAAAGAGGTGACGGGTCCAGATGACCACACATTGATACGGACTGTGGGGTCCTTAAACCCATGGACTATGAGGTCCTTAACCTTGACCGTAATGTCTTAAAACTAAACGCCGGACTGTGGAGTCCTTAAATCCACGGACTACGACGTCCTTAACCTTGACCGGAATGTCTTAAAACTAACAACGGACTATGACGTCCTTAACCTTGACCGTAATGTCTTAAAACTAATATCGGACTGTGGAGTCCTTAAATCCATAGACTACGACGTCCTTAACCTTGACCGGAATGTCTTAAAACTAACAACGGACTATGACGTCCTTAACCTTGACCGTAATGTCTTAAAACTAACATCGGACTGTGGAGTCCTTAAATCCACGGACTATGACGTCCTTAACCTTGACCGGAATGTCTTAAAACTAACAACGGACTATGACGTCCTTAACCTTGACCGTGATGTCTTAAAACTAACATCGGACGGTGGAGTCCTTAAATCCACGGACTACGACGTCCTTAACCTTGACCGCAACGTCTAAAACCTAACACCGGACCGCAATGTCCTTAAACTACCTATTGACCGCAACGTCACTAAACTAAACAATAGAGCTCCCCTAATCGCTCTCTTGTCGGATCTAAACGATCCCGTTAAGTTGATCTTAGTCTAAATATTAGACTAACGCATCCTTAACAAACGTTTAAGTCGATCTTAGTCTCAAGGGAGATTAATGTATCCTTAAACACAACCCCCAAACCCAAATCTAAGATAATACGGATTTGGACTAGTCCATGCCCTACGGGAGATGACATAACTCAGTCTCCGTATACAATCCATGGGCAACCAAACACAAATCAAACACACACGACACGAAGTGACCATCTGGAGAAGGAGAAAGTTGTTACCGCAATGCGGTAGCGTAATTAACTGCAGGGGCTTGCGCTTGCGGGGAAGAGCGTCCCCACAATCAAAAAACCCCTCAAACGAGGGGGAATCTGACGAAGTCTGCTACATCGGCCGCATCCGTCTAAACCTTCGATACACGGTGCCATAAATCAACTTTGCATCTTCGGAGTGGTGGACGGATAGCACCAATTAGCATCTGCCCCGAATTTCAGGCAAGACGTCAGTCGCGCCGTCCTTCGGAGGGGAACAGTCACGTGCCCATCTTAGCGTACTCTGGGAAGCGGGGGGTGACAGTATTTTAAAGAAGTGTTTGTAGTAACCGCAATCAATAACGGTGTCGTGTGTAGCAAGCCGAGATGAGTACGGGTCGTCCTCAGGGATATGTGGAATCTTTCAATCTTACTTTAAACGTGTTGAAAAAGAGGAAGAATAGAAAAATAAAGAATAGTGAAGAATAGTTTCTAGATCTACGTCAAACACGGATGTGGAATACAGATCTAGTTTAAATACGGATGTAGATTTTATTAGAAGAGGGGTTGTAGGGTTCGTTAGGATTTAGTAGTCATGGATGACTAATAAAGATTACTCCTTTTATCTATTGATAGATTTAAAACTAGATTGATAGTGATGAATGAGGATTATGGTTCTTGGAAGAAACTAGGGTCTCCACACAATTGACCCTTATCCTTTCATTGATCTCTATTCATGTCTAGCCCTTAACAAAACAATTGTTAATCTAATCTCAAATCACGGTCGAGACTAGCAATATATTGGTAGCGCGCCCGATTTGGATGTTAACGATTCTTTTGCTAAAGTTTATAAACTTCATAAAACTTAAAAGAAATTAAAATATTTTCTCATCCATTGTTCTACCCTAATCCTACGAACCCTATCAAGCAGAGAATTACTCACGCATGATGGAGATAGAAGAAGAACGGATATAGAAAGAGATCATAATGCAGAAATTAAATGCTAAATTATTAATCTAATGATCTACCTTTATTAATCAACTTTACAATTACAAAGCCTTCGACTTTAGATTACAAGAGGAGGAAGAAGTTGCTCTCGATCTCTGCCTCGTAGGAAGTAGATGCTCCGTCGAATCTCACGTCGCCTTATCACGTCGAATCGCGGACCTGTCGTGGATCACTTGTTCTTTGACGGTGATTTGCTTCGTGTAAAAGATTGATGATTTCTAAGTTTAGCCCTCGGTTCTTTATATAGCCCCAAAACCAGAAACCAAAAATCCCCAAAATTAGGGTTAATTGTAGAAAATCCAACCTGAAAATCCTAACTCCTGATTCGGTGAATCGGCCGCGGATCCGCCGCATATTGCATGGTTTGGCCGCGGATCCGCGGCCGTTGGTGAGATCTTGGGTGCAAATTTCTGGGACTTTATTATTGTGACACATGGAGATTTATTTGATGTCTGGAACTTGAAAATATTTCCTGAGTCTATGCCAGTATTGATTCTTCGATTTTCTTTAATATTTCGGCAGAATTTTGATTTCCGATATCTCAACATCTCGATCTCCTGACCTGAGCCAAAACTTGCACCATATCTTAAAGAATAATGTTAGTAATATTTGGTATTTTTGAGATATTATCCTAACCAATTTGATATGATATTATATTTTAAAAATATTGATTAAGGATATTTGATATGATATGCATATTTAAATTATCAAAATATTATGTCACGCCCCGCTTCCCAGAGTGCACTAAGATCGGCACGTGACAGAGCCAACCATGCTACTTGTGGGTAGGAAAGATCCTTCCACAGTCACATTATGGCTGTTTAGAGATATCAAGAACAATAAAATAAACCAAACTATCTAATACATGTCTATAAGCCAAAATAAACGAGTCATGAAATAAAATAACGCGGAAGAAAAAGATTCAAATACAATAATCTGGAATGTACGTCCCAAAATACGGGCTCACATCAGGAATGAAAAATATAGAGAGAAAAACTAAACTAAACTAATGACAAGTCCTCACTGCTCGGCCTGTTGATCAAAATACTCCAAAACAGCCTGCGATAAAGATAAGGGATCCGGGCCATGCAAAACCCAGACGTCAGTGCGTCATAATATCAATAATTTCTAAGCAAGCAGGATGTAATGAAATATGCAGGCATGAAGTATGAACAGTAACAAGTCATCCGTAACAAGTAAACGGTAACATGAATATAGGTCAGTGAACAGGATATAAACAGGTGAAGTGCAGTGAGTACTCTAAACTGTGCTATAGGGTTATCTACTCTAAATTTATTCGAAATCAGTTAATGTAATTCTCATCGTAACCCATCGATGATTATTCCGTAACGCCCGGAAAAACGGCAAACAATAGGTATTCCGTAACGCCCGGAAAAACGGCAAACAATAGGTATAAAATCAATGGATGCACAATTATCGATTAGGGTTTCATTTATAGTTCTAATACCAATTAGGATGCACTTTATTAAACATGGGGTGTTACAACAACAATATTAGGTTATTAATGAGATCTGTAGATGCAGCTATATGCATTCTATATGATATGGATGCAAACGGATATCGTATATCCGTAAAATGATAAACTGGTAATTACGGAAAGTATATTTTAAATAATATGAACTGTTATACTAAATTGGATGCAATATATTATAGTATAATAAGTAACAATACAGGTTTTCATGCCCTAGATCTAAAATTATATGAATGGATCTATATGGACATCGTAAAACTGTAAAACAAGAACTTGATTTGAAATCCAAGTATTATATTTGTTAAAATATATGTATATAAAGTAATGTAGCATGTATTAAGATTGAATTGCATGCCTTAGATCTTGAAATGTATTATATAAATGTAAACGGACGTCGAATAAATCGATAAAACTGAAAACAATAATGTGGATTGCAAAATTAACCATTTTGAAGTATTATATTTCAAATAGATATAGATTATGGTATTATAGCATGTAGCAAGATTAACTTGCCTCGATGGATCACGATACGGATACGCACGGCACGTCCGACGTTGGTAAAATGTCGCAACGCTCGCACGACACGCGGGACAGGTCCAAGCAATGCAAGAGGGTGATCACGCAGGTAAGGTACGTCCTCTGGGTCGTCTGGAATAGCAGCGACGTCACGGCTCTGGTGGCGATCGCCGGAAATCAAGAATCAAGAAGAGGATAAGAACTAGAAGAAGAAGAAGAAGAAGTAGGAGAAGAAGATGGCTGGTGCTCTGGGTTGGCTCTGGAGTCAGAGGGGAAGGCGAGGGGGTGACGTCGACGATGGGCCGTCGACGGCAAGGATGTAGGCGATGGTTTCCGGCAAGGCAGTAGGGGTTTCTTGAAGTCGGGTGAGGCTTTCTTGGTGGCTTTAGGGTGAGGGTGGTGATGATGGTGTCAGGAGTCGAAGGTGGTGATGAGGATGACGGGGTTCGGAGCTCCGGTGATGGGGGTTCAGGAGAGGGTTGCAGTGGCCGGATTCTTAGGGTGCATTGTTATGTCGATTGGGTTTGCAGGGTTGAGGAAGAAGTGGAGTGGTTGCTGAGGAGGTTCAGATGAGAGTGACAGGGTGGTAACGGCGAGGCGGTCGCCGGCGGTGGGTGCAGGCACGGGTTCTTGGATTCTAGGGTTGGGTTCGGTTTGCACGGGAAAAGAAGCTCGGGGTTGGCCTAGGGTTGTTGGTGAGGAGGAGGAAGGGTCGTGGTGATGGGGATGGTGATGACGAGGTGAGACCGACTATGGTGGTGGACGGCGAGGAAGGATGCAGGCTCTCGCGTGGGTTAGGTTTGCAGGAGGCGGCGGGGAAAGAAAGAATACGTAGATGAGAGAGAGAGAAGAACGTGGAGAGGAGGTCGAGGAGATCGGGGGGATGGGATGCCGACGAGGGTGGAAGCGGTGTCGGCGAGCGAAGGCAGGGGCGTGGGTTCAAGCGGCGGGAAAACGAATGGAGGAGAGAGGGAGAGAGAGAACGTAAGGTTCTGGGGTTAAAAGAAAATAGGGTATAAAGTAATATATTTATATGTAGAGGGGAGAGAGAGATCACGAGGGGGAGAGAGAGATAGAGTGAGTTCTCGTGGGGAATTAATAGATAGGGGGAGAGAGAAGGTGTTGTAAGCTCGGTCGAAGGGAGAATATGGGTGTCGGTCGAGTGAAAGTACGTGATCGGAGTTCGTCTGGAATGAAAGTGCCCGCTCTCATACAAAACGGAAGCAACAAACTTGCTAAAAGCCCGGTTGCACCTACATTGTCACTCCAGATCCATCCAGATATAATATATAGAAAGAGAGGAGACAGTGAGATGAGGTGAGGGAAGTGAGTGGGGGTGAGTTGTAAATAGAGATAGTAGGGTGTAAAGAGGGGGAGTGAGTTGTAAAGGGAGTGTGGGTTGTAAAGTAAAAAGGAGAGACAAAGAACGTGAGTAAAGAATAATGAGGTAAGGAAATATATATAGAATATATGGAGAGAGAAGGGGGAACGTGTGAAAAGAGGGGGAGAGAACGTGGGGGAATGAGTATGGGAAAATATAAAAGGAATTATATAAATAGTAAAAGAGAAAGAGGGAGGCAGGTGAGGAAATCTGAGTGGGTAAGATTAGATTAGGAAATATATTAAACAGCTTTAGTTATATATAACAGTTATAATATAATATTGATTATATTTGAGATTTTGGATAATACAAAAATAATCTAAAACACGTCCGGGTTGGGTCTAAAATTCTAGTTTTAAAATACGAATAATATACGTATTGACCAAATCCAAAATAGGATATCCGGGTAACGAAAATGCATACCCCCAAGATCGGATACACGTACGTGCGCGTAACCATCCAAACAAGTCCATTTCACTGAACGGGACAAGAACAAGATGGGCGGATGCTACCGCGGGGTTAGGGTATCATGCAGGCCAAGCAATTTATTTTTAAATTATTTTATATGATTTAAAATGTTATATGGTAAAAGATGCAATGCCGGATAAAATGCCAGTATGCAGTATTCATGAAAATGCACGTGTCTATGTAAACAAGTCAGGATAATTAATAAATATGAATCAAATAAGTTTCAAGCAAGCGGGTCGGGTCGAATGCAATATAAAATGTAAAATACCATTCGCACCTGATCAGTCGAAAATATTGCATTTTTAACACATCAATTTCCCTACTATTTGCACTCATCTATAAGTGTTCGGAATGAATATAGCACATATTAGCAAAATATCTGTAAAATACCAAATAACATGTATTATATATTATAACCGGCATTTTGAGGGAAATTGAGTGTTTATCATTGCATGCATCATCTGTTTATAGCGCAACACTTGTCTTGAGAATCTATGCAGGAAATTCCAGGAAAAGAGCTGAAACTGTCAAAAGTGCTGATAAAAATACGCCAAGTCCAAGACTTGTGATCTGGCAGTGAACAAGAAATAATTCCAGACATCAGAAAACATTCCTAAAGTCATCAAAATTTATACCTGGAAGTTTCACACAGAGATGCAGCCAAAGGGCCGCGGATCCGCGGCCAGAGCCCTTTCCCGCGGCGGATCCGCGGCTCTATGATGACGTCATCAACTGAAATTTTCCCCACGTTCTTTCTCGTAACAGTCAATGCTTCCAGAAGACTCCATATGACCACGTGGCTTCATCCAGAAGTCTCTCTCCAACAACCTTTTTGGAGGGAAATTTGAATTTGAATTCTAGATCTAGGGTTGAGGTGATTATAAAATGAGATCTAGATCTAGGGTTTAGTTGGTTAGAAAGTGGAGGGAAAATTGTAGATCCAAAATAAAATTCAAATTAAATTGAGTGACACAATTTGATCCAAATCAAGATCCCCGAGTACAAATCAAGCAAGAAGCCTTCAACCTTTTAGAAGCGATGCCGATCTTCAACCGAGCAAGTGATCCAAGACGATCCGCGACTCACGGAGACGATGCGAAGCTAATTCGACGATCGAGTTCTTTTCTCAAATTCTTGTAGTTCTTGAGCGAATTGTAACGGAATTGTTGAATAATAAAAGATGAAATTTCTTTATCTTGCTTATCTTTATATTTGAGCATTATGATTAGATCTCAATTCTTGATTGTGTTCTTTAATATGATGCATGAGTAAAAACTCCGCTCGTGGAGGAATCGAGAAAATTGATAGTTGATGATGATTAAATTCTTATACGAATCTTAAGTCCTATGAGTTTTGTAAACTCTAGTAAATTGAATCATCGACAACTTAGTTTCGAGCGATACTTTCTTGAATGTTTTCTCTCTTAATTAGTGATCCACGATCGATGGTTGAATTTCCTAGAGGCTAGAATGTTAATGAAATCAACGAAAGGACAAGGGATAGATGATGAAACCCTAGTTTCCGCAAGAAATCCATAATTCTCGTTGATCGTCATCGATCTAGCATCAAACCATTAATGGATAAGAAAACGTAATCACTAGTTTTCATCACGTCTATTGATTCGATCGATTCCTACGAGCCTCACTTCAAATCTTGATAACTAACTCAATTGGATGATTCTTGATTCTTGAACTTTAGTATTTCTTGATAATTAGATCTAGATGTTGATAATTCTTGAAATTCACTTTTAAATCTTGAATTGAATTGTCTTTTCTTTTCTTTAATTTTCGACTCAACTAAAACAAACACGAACGAATCACACTTTCCCTGCGGACGATCCGTACTCACTTCGAACATACAAAAAGATACCGAATATTGATTGCGGTTTTTATAAATTTCTTTGGTTGTGATATATTTTACAATTTCCAAACACGGCATGGAATTTAAGATCAATCAAATGGCACCGTTGCCGAGGATCGTGTGCTGATTTGTTCGTTTTTGAAATTTGAGTTGAAAAATTTATTCCATCAAAATTTTTAGCTCAAAATTAGCAAAAACACTAAACGGTTCGTTGTGATTTGTTGCGAGAAAATCTGGAATCTGTGGAGCAAGAGGGAAAATTTTCAGAGCGTTCCAGAGAGCTCAGGAGGTGAATAGGAACAGTTCCTGAGAATTTGGCACAGAGATCTTAACAGAGGACCGCGTTTCCGCGGCTAACAGGTACATCTCGCGGAGGATCCGCGGTGGGCCTAGGGGTACACTGTATGAAACTTCTCTGGTATCTTTCTAACTTTCTTATCTCTTTCCTCATCCGCTCCAATAACCAATTTCTATAGGTTTCTTTGCAAAAATTCGCAGTGCCGCAAAAATAAAAATTGTGCATGTTTGATCTTGGTTGTTTGCATTATTAATACGGAAATTAAGGGGCAAAGACTAAATTCAGATTAGGTCGGGATTTTATTACCCGTCCTAAGCCCCAAAAATAACAAATTTGCATCCGCATTACCCTTCATTAATTAAAAGAAATCTAGACAAGACTCTAAGAACCGTCGCACTCACTTAGGACAGAAGGAGGTCGTGGATAATCTATTACTTATCCACGTTTCTTTTGTGGTGTCTAAGGCAAGTGGTTACTTAATTAGGCCCACTACTTACGTAGTGGAGAACCTCCCACTTACCTGGCACTTACCTGGCCACAGGAGGGACAAAGAGGCAGTAGAGGATTGATCCTGCGACTTGTCTTCTGAAAGTCTAGGAGCGGTCTAGTGACTTGACCTAGGTGACCACTAGATTTAGGGTTGTGTGTGCATTGTTTGTGATTTGCATTTTTTTCAAAAAAATCCGTATTTTCTTTTTCAAAACAAACACCAACCAATCTTTCCCCTAATTATTACCAACGCTGCCACTTGTGCTACAACCATTTAGCACATGTTAGGCTGGACACGGGATTCCATTTCTCGTCTTGTCCGCGTTTCTTTTATCGACCCCAGAGTCGGTAATTCTTCGTTTTCTTCCCCACCACCCACCACGACCGCGATGGACGGATTTCCATCAAACTTTTACACCACTATGCCACCGCCCGCAGGTGCGCAGAATCCTCCACGCATTTCTCTCCAAGAGAGATGCTATCCTACGCGTGTTCCCCTTCCCACCTGTCTTTCTATACCACCAGCCAATGGGGACAATTTCGAAATTAAACCCCAATTCATCAAACTTTTACCCAAATTTCACGGGCTCGAGTCTGAAGACGCATACGTATTTATCACCAAATTCGAAAACGTATGTGCTTTGATGGGTAATTCACAACTGTCTTTGGATGCTCTGCGTTTACGTCTTCTCCCATTCACTTTGTGTGATTTAGCCAAGAAGTGGCTTTACAACACACCCGCACATTCTATTTCAACATAGAACAAATTCGTTGCAGCATTCCTTAAGAAATTTTATCCCAATCATAAGACCGCCCGTGTTCGGAGCGAAATCTTCAAATTTACCCAACTTCCTAATGAACCATTTTAGAAATGTTTTGAACGGTTCAAGAATCTTCTTTTACAATGCCCTCATCACGGAATCCCCAGATGGGATTTGTGTCGAGTTATCTATGAGGGTATTGATCTCACGACAAAACAGATGCTTGAAACCATGTGTCATTACCAATTCCTATCTAAAGATGATGGTGAAGCTTGGAAATATTTAGAAGATTTAGCTCAAAACACTTTATAATGGGAAAGTGTTAGACCACCATCATCTAGGGATGATATCAGTCAGCTCGATGTTTCCGTCACAATGAGAGCCGAAATGGCCGCAATGCAAAGGAAGCTCGATGCTCTAGAAAACAAGTTCTCCTCAGCCTCCCTAAACCAATACACACTTCCCAAAACCATGTGTGGCTGCTGTTCAAACCCATCACATTTGACGGAAGAATGTCCTTTGAATGTACCATTTCTAGGTCACACTAATGCTGCATTTCAGCAAAGACCTGGAAACGATCCTTCTTCTTCCTCATATAATCAAGATTGGAGGAATCACCCTGATCTTTCTTGGATCCAACACCAAACTCAATACACGGATCCAAACCATAATAACTTTCAATGGGTCCCTCCACCGCAACAGCAACCACCACAAATGAGTCAGCACCCCTTTCAACCACAAAATTTTCAAAACCCGGCCAACAACTTCGATCCTTCTTCTGCAGGTACTTCTACACCCTCTGCACTCGACATGTTCATTACACAGTCCATGAAAACAAATGACATGTTGACGTCTTCTATCCAAACGTTAGTGCAAAACATTGTTTCCCACGGTGAGAGTATCAAATCGATAGAAGCACAAATTGCATAACTGACAGTCAGAATGAGTGCTGGAGAGAAAGGGAATCTTCCATCTCAACCCCTACCTGATCCTGGACCTTCACATTACACTAATGTGGATGCACTTACCACGTTGAGATCTGGAAGAGTGCTAGACAATCATGTGGCTGAACAAATTGATAATGATGAATTGATCATTAACACCCCGGCTTCCACTTCCACTTCCATTCCCACTTCTATATCTTGTCCCATTTCGTCTAATGTACCTTCTTCTTCCGAGCCTATTCTCCGTTTTCCCAAAGGCTCGATCCCTCCACCCACTTCACATTTTCCACCCCCACAAACTTATCCACAAATGTTGGACCCAACACTTATTGATAGAGCTCCATTTCCTGAAAGGTTGAGACCCAAAAAACATGATGCACAAAGGGAGAAGTTTGTGGACATGTTTAAGGAAGTTAACATCAACATCCCTCTCCTATATGCTATCCAACAAGTTCCGTCCTATGCGAAAATTCTTAAGAACTTGTGCACTAGGAAGAGGAAGACTCAAGTGCCAAAAATGGTGTTCATGTCAAGCACTGTAGACACGGCTTTTTCCCAACAATTACCAAGGAAACGTAAGGACCCTGGCTGTCCTACTATTTCTATTTCTATTGGGGATAAACACATTGATCGTGCTTTACTTGACCTTGGCGCTAGTGTTAACTTGCTTCCATTTTCAGTCTATGAGCAACTAGGTATCGGAGTGTTAAAGCCCTCGAACATAACTCTCCAGATGGCTGACCGATCAATCACCAAACCTAGGGGTTAACTTGAGGATGTGTTGATAAAAATCGGGGAATTTGTATTCCCTGTGGACTTTATTGTACTTGATACACAGCCTGTAGCAAACCCACGGAACCAAATTCCGGTGATTTTAGGTCGTCCCTTTTTGGCTACTTCCAACGCTGTAATCAACTGTAGAAACGGCTCTATGAACCTATCTTTTGGGAATAGGTCAATTGAGCTCAACATTTACAAGTTGGGAAGTCAACCCTCCGATCCTCATGCTCGAGTCTGTTCTGTCGAATTAATAGATGTCGACAGCAGCGAATTTGATCAGCTTCACGATACTGATCCAGACTTCCTTTATACGCTGTTGTTTGAACCAGATATGTATCATATACATACGGACCCTTCTTTTGAGTTGTCCGGGTCAACATCTAACGTCGATTCTGAACCTTTTCTGGAGTCTGAGTATCATCCCGTTCTGGCCAATGACATTATTCTTCGGGATAACGATGAAAGCTTCGCTGATAGACTTGCATTCTTAGCAAACACGGGTATCATTGAACCTCCACCCCTTCTTTTTGGCAATCACGAGAATGCAAGTAATCCATCACAATCATTGAGTCATCTTTCCAAAATGAGACGCAAACACATTCTAATCCACCATTTATCTCTTCCCCATTTCTTCTTGGCTCTTTTCAACTTGTTCTCCCACCAACTGGTGCACTACATTGATAAAATTTTCGAATGGTTGGTGTTGACCTTCGGTCTTTGCAAAGTTTGGCATCGACCAATAATCTTGACCCCCTCATGTGATTTTCAAAGCTTAACATGGTTTAACTCAAGTTTGGGGGGGTATAATCTGGCCCCTGAAAAGAAAATTTTTACTCAAAATGGTGAGCCAAAAGAATAAGTTTGGGGGAGGATTTTCATGATAATATATTTTGCCTCCATTAATAAATTTCCTCCCAAGCTTACAGGATTTTTTGAGATTTAGCAGGAGACAACAATGAGGACACTGTTGAAAACAAGTTTGGGGGAGGTTTGTGCTTATTTTCGCATCATTTGCATCATACTTTGCATAAGCACAAAACATTTAAAACCTATAAAAATTTACAATTTTTTTTATAAAAAAATTGTACATAAATAAGATAATAAAAGATTAGATAGTCAAAAATTACATCCAAAAGATTGGAAAAATTTAAGAAAACCGAGAAAATTAGAAGTTTTCTTAAACGAACTAGTAATAAGTAGTTATGAGCCGTTGTCTCAAGGGTTAGTAAGATGAAGGAAGTCACTAATCTGAGGATAAAAATAAGTCTGAAAATTAATTTCTATTCTAGAAGCCAAACATTTGAATGTTAATACCCTACCATTCGCACTTACACACGTCTTGAAACTCGGGATAGTAGAGGATACCTTGAAATGCTCTTGTCTAAAAGCCAAATTATAAAGGAAATAAAAAAATGAATAAAATATAAAATGGTGTAGAAAAATGAACACTGGTTTTGTTATCGCCAAGGCAGCAATAAAAAAATATAGCGAGGGTGCTTCATCACCTAGTGCCTTAGACCAACTGGTCTGGGAGTCACTGCTAAGCCTTAGGTGGTGCAAGACGAGGAAAATACCAACACCATATAAGCAAGCACATGAGTAATCGGTCGGTTAGTATTTCAAGAAGTATTAACGGTCGCATGAAAAATGTGTGAGCAAATCCATCTAAATATCGATTAAAAAGTACTGAGGTAGATGGACAAGAGTATGATAGCTTGAATTGAATTCTCCGGGTGTAGGGATGTTCTTTACTCACATGTAGGGTTATATGATCGATATTTGGAAGAAAAATAGGAATGGAGAATAAAGACGATATTTTATTGAGGGATGATGTGATTTCTAACATCTTTTCATGACTATTAAGATAGGGCTCATGACAACCGAAAAGCTAGTATTAGTTGGAAACTTTAATTTTCAAAGTCTTTCTTTTATAATTCTTATCTTTATATGTAATTTTCACGGTCTTCCTTTTATTATGGGATTTTGTGGGTGCAATCCGCTGAAAACCCTCAGGAGACAACACTCTTCCTACTAGGGACACCTAGAGGTTTAAAGGCTTGTTGCACATGCTCAGTGCAATCGTGTTGCCTACGAAAGTGTGCTAGTTAGTTTTTCTTTATTTTCTCCTTCTCTTTTTAATAAAATAGTTCGCTCGAGACGACCAAAAATAAATTTGGGGGAATTTGATCAGTCAAAAATATTGCATTTTTAACACATCAATTTCCCTACTATTTGCACTCATCTATAAGTGTTCAGAATGAATATAGCACATATTAGAAAAACATCTGTAAAATACCAAATAACATGTGTTATATATTATAACCGGCATTTTGAGGGAAATTGAGTGTTTATCATTGCATGCATCATCTGTGTATAGCGCAACACTTGTCTTGAGAATCTGTACAGGAAATTCCAGGAAACGAGCTGAAACTGTCAAAAGTGCTGATAAAAATACGCCAAGTCCAAGACTTGTGATCTGGCAGTGAATAAGAAATAATTCCAGACATCAGAAAACATTCCTAAAGTCATCAAAGTTTATTCCTGGAAGTTTCACACAGAGATGCAGCCAAAGGGCCGCGGATCCGCGGCCAGAGCCCTTTCCCGCGGTGGATCCGCGGCTCTATGGTGACGTCATCAACTGAGATTTTCCCCACTTGCTTTCTCGTAACGGTCAATGCTTCCAGAAGACTCCATATGACCACGTGGCTTCATCCAGAAGTCTCTCTCTAACAACCTTTTTGGAGGGAAATTTGAATTTGAATTCTAGATTTAGGGTTGAGATGATTATAAAATGAGATCTAGATCTAGGGTTTAGTTGGTTAGAAAGTGGAGGGAAAATTGTAGATCCAAAATAAAATTCAAATCAAATTGAGTGACACAATTTGATCCAAATCAAGATCCCCAAGTACAAATCAAGCAAGAAGCCTTCAACCTTTTAGAAGCGACGCCGATCTTCAACCGAGCAAGTGATCCAAGACGATCCGTGACTCACGAAGACGATGCGAAGCTAATTCGACGATCGAGTTCTTTCCTCAAATTCTTGTAGTTCTTGAGCGAATTGTAACGGAATTGTTGAATAATAAAAGGTGAAATTTCTTTATCTTGCTTATCTTTATATTTGAGCATTATGATTAGATCTCAATTCTTGATTGTGTTCTTTGATATGATGCTTGAGTAAAAACTCCGCTCGTGGAGGAATCGAGAAAATTGATAGTTGATGATGATTAAATTCTTGTACGAATCTTAAGTCTTATGAGTTTTGTAAACTCTAGTAAATTGAATTATCGACAACTTAGTTTCGAGCGATACTTTCTTAAATGTTTTCGCTCTTAATTAGTGATCCACGATCGATACTTGAATTTCCTAGAGGCTAGAATGTTAATGAAATCAACGAAAGGACAAGGGATAATGATGAAACCCTAGTTTCCGCAAGAAATCCCTAATTCTCGTTGATCGTCATCGATCTAGCATCAAATCATTAATAATAAGAAAACGTAATTACTAGTTTTCATCATGTCTATTGATTCGATCGATTCCTACGAGCCTCACTTCAAATCTTGATAACTAACTCAATTGGATGATTCTTGATTCTTGAACTTTAGTATTTCTTGATAATTAGATCTAGATGTTGATAATTCTTGAAATTCACTTTTAAATCTTGAATTGAATTGTCTTTTCTTTTCTTTAATTTTCGACTCAACTAAAACAAACACGAACGAATCACACTTTCCCTGCGGACGATCCGTACTCACTTCGAACCTACAAAAAGATACCGAATATTGATTGCGGTTTTTATAAATTTCTTTGGTTGTGATATATTTTACAATTTCCAAACACGACACGGAATTTAAGATCAATCAGCACCCAAAACACGATAAATCAAGAAATAACCATAAATAAAGAAATATCCAAAATAGACTGGTAAAAATGTACTAGGGTGTTACATATTATATGCATAAATTTTCCTTCATAATGTTAATTATAATATATAAACATATGATAAATAGTATTTTTACAGATAAACCCAAATATGTGTCATATTTATAATAAACACTTTTAGATATTTAAGAAAAGTAAGGAAAATGTCATATCAAAAGTGCGATATTTTCGACAGAACATTCAACACCTTGATCAAGCTGGGGAACTGATGTTGAACGACGTTCTCCGGGGTAAGGCCCATTACCACTGACTTAGTGACAAAGATGTACTTATCAGGGGGAAGTATCTCCACATAGTGCTCCCTTCTGACGAGTAAACTGGAGATCTCCGCGAACTCTTCTAATGAAATCGAAACCTCTCGATCTAATAAGAGAAAGGTATGGGTCAGGATGTTCCATTGTTCCAAAAAGGACTTGATCCACCACACATGAGGATTATGGTAGTGAAAAGGGGACGCGTAGATTACGGGGTACAACCCGGTCTTTAATAGCAACGACTTCTTGGCCGACAGGATATACCGGGCCAACTGTAGATAGCCGGCCGAATGACAGGGAGTTAATCCTATCATGTAAACTTGTCCCCAAGGGCGCGACTCTCCTTGGTATATACGTCGCCCCAAAATGTCCAAGGGTATCGGTGGCTGTACGGGTATCGATGCCATGGAAGGCTGAAGGCGACCTTTCGAGGTCCAGTTGACCTCTTCCACGGTGTAAGTCACTTGAGACGGGTCAGCATAATGAATCGCTGGGATTGGCTCCGAAGGTGTTGCACAAGAAAAATTGTGCCGACCCCGAATAATCTGACTACACCAGGACCCCCACAGATGAAGAGATTTTTGCTCTAGGTCATGATCCTTAATAAGCACGAAGACTTCCCAATCTACGGGCGAGTCGGCAAAAGCACTTTCCGAACGTACGAAGGGAAAAGAGGAATCGGAAGCCATAGTACCTGCACAAAAATGTTAGTGTATATGCCCTAGGGGCCATTATTGTATCATACTAGTTTGTATATTACTTAATGGAAGCTTGGGATATTCACATGTATATAACAGTCTTGCTAAATATGGTAGTATGCTACTTGGTTTTTCTATCTTAATATGTGAGTATACGTATTGATAGAGCTCTTAGGATCTTGCTTGACTACCAGCGTTGTGATGGCAGTCACACTAGTGGGGGCTGGGTAGTCTACAAGCACATCCTTATTCAGGTCCCTAGTCGTTGGATTATCGAGACAGAGCATCGATACTCCGGAGTAGACTAGTGTGTACGCTTCTCATCCCAGTTGGGGAGATGGTCTGTCCCACAGCCGTCAGTACATCGTACTGGAGATAGTATACAGGTGCTCGTTAGGTTACGGGTACACCGGACAGGACTCACAGGGAACTGTTGGTTGGTTTTATACCAGTCGTCAGTGAACAGTTCCCGTGTGACATGAGTACAGCATAGTCCGCAGACTTGACACTGCTACTTCGCCTTAAGTGTGTCCCACTGTTCTTAGATTGCTACCCTACCACGGCTCAAAGGAGTCGTGCAAACAAGTAGCAGTTGGGTGCAGTCCCGAGCACTTGGAGGCAGTGGTGGTTAGACAGGATTCGTCTCTCCCGGTATTGGGGGTTGATATCGCGCTGTGTCAGAGAGCCATTACGCAAAGGCCCTGGCCAGGGCAAGCGAGATTTGCTGGTAGGTTCCAGTAGTTTCTCAGGGTGTAATGGGCTTCGCTCCGACACGACTTATACCGCTATTAGGGGACTGACGCTTGCCGACCCCCTAAGCCCGATATGCGATAGTCTTGGACGAACGGACCGGACTGTATGGAGATTGTCACATCGGACTCAGTAGGAGTTCGGATGGGTTTCCTCATCGGCCTTCTTATCGACATCTACCTGGGGACCGTTATGTACAGCTAGTGCCGCTTGCGGTCTATGGTTAAACCCACTGCCAGCGTAGTAGTCGAGTCTCTAGAGTCCCACACAGAGAGTTTCCCTACTCCGGGAGAAACGATATAGAGGTCGTATGGTTTTACGACAAGGGTTCGGACGCATACGTGTGTTTACGCACGTACGACTTTCGGACAGTTTTTACCAGTCGGCTTTGGTTTAAGCCAGTTACTGGTATCCGCTTATTGGATTTATACAGTCTAAAGTTTTTCCGTATTTTTGCGGAAAGGAGGGGCGTTCTCGTAATTGCGCGAGAAGCTTCTAAAAGGTGGTGACTAAGAAGGTTTAGGTGTCATATACAATGAATGTGATTAGTGAGTCATATGGATGATTCATACATGTCATTATCCATGGAGATGAATCATCACTAGATATTATCAAGCATGGTTGTTAAATTAATTTATTTTTCTTTTCTTGATAAAAAGAAATGCTTGATATATATTATCATAACTCACTATTCTCATTTCATTATCATGTTCATCTTCTCTCTCCTCAAGCTCTCCCTCTTCAAACCCTAATCCTCCCCTCTCATGTGTTGAGTACAAGAATTAGTTAGACTAACTAAACCATAACCCTCACTCTATATCACCTAGCTTCTTTGATTAGCACTTAGAGAAGGTTAGTTGCCTCAAGTTTAGAGGCTAAGCTTGGAGTTAAGCTCTCGGGTGGATCGTCTACTACTTCGAGAAGGCCGAGGAGGAGGTGGAGTTCGCAAAGACGAAGGACACGATTCGTTAGGTATAATCCCTAAACATAGTAGTATAGAACTTCTATGTTTCATGTTAGTTATCGTTTAGCTTCGATTCATGCGGTTAGTCGATGTTTAAGTAAAGAACAAGATCGTTTTTTAAATTTCCGCCTCCCCGCAAGTCGTGGGGTGTTGTACATCGACTTACAGTGGTATCAGAGCCTCGCTAAACAATAAATAACTTACTTGCAAATTTGTATGAATTTCGAACGGAAAAAACGAAACCGGAAAAGCCCGAAATCATCAGTTTCTGTCGATTTTTAAATGAAGTCCAAAAATTTTTCAGGGATGTTCAGAAATCTTGAAAAGACAGTAGAAGAACACCCAAGAAATTTGGGCCCCTGAATCGCCTAAAGCGCCGCGGAACCGCGGCGGATCCCACCGATTCGCCGCGATTCCGCCGCCGAGTTGGCGATTCAGGAACCTAATTTTCCTGTATTGCTTCTCTGGAATATTTAGTATTTTCTGGAATTTTTTAATTTTTGCTCAGGTTCAAATTTTACAGAGAAGTATTGGAGCAAAATTAAAAGCGTTTAATCGATCGAAATTATACTGTATTTTCTTGTTGGATTATATCTGTGTTTGTATAATGTGTTCGTAAACCTCCCCTGACTGCTAGTATGTCGGTTGGCAGGGGGTTGCACATTTCTGTAATGGATTTTATCTGTTTGTGCATATGAACTGTGTTGGACTGTTGTGATGTATAGCCGGGGTTATGTGATGGGTTATTATTTAATTCATTTGATGTAAATGTAATTTGTTGTAATATTATTTTGCGGGGCACATCCAGGTTGCGGTTGTAGCCACCGTTGTATTATTTCATTTTACTGTTTTTGCTCCTAGGACAGACCCAAGGCGGGGTACACAAACTGCCGGGTGGGTAGTTTGCCGTACCCGTTGGGGTCTTGGGTGGGGTAATGGCTATTCATCACAACTGTGTAATCCGTCTTTTGTTGCAGGCTCAAAACAAACACGGATTGCTTGCAAATCCAATTAAGTTCATCTGTGATCTGGAATGAATATCATTGCGTCAGACGAATGTAAAATATCTATATATATGATAGCTATTTTAGACGTCACTTATGTTTTACACCCGCGCTAGCCCAGCCCCCGCTCTGTCGTTAGTTAAGTAACCTAACGGGTAATGACGGGACCCCGTGGCGAATGCGGATGGCATAATAGGACGTTGTATTTTCGTTGTTTTCTGCAATGATAGGTTAATGATGGGACGCATTATTTATAATGCAAAGAAAATAAACCAAAAGTTTAATCGTTGGAACAATTTAAAAGAAACCACTCGGTTAATTTTAAAAACAGATATTTTTTAAATGCGGAGCTTTAACCACTCCTTTTAAAAGCTATCAGGTTTATATCAAGTTCACTACGTTCACGGTTTTGCCAAAACCATTCGTAGCCCTCCGTCATTTCATCTGGGTATTCAGTAGTATTCAAGCTATGTATTTTGACCAACGCCAAGGCATAGTGTTTGGTAGCTGCTGGATATTCATTTGTTGCATAGATAGATGAGTTAGTTTGGGACAGTCGTATGATCATTTTGGCCAACGTCGAGGATATGTACGGATGGGTTCAAATTAACAAGATAATGATGGGTAGAACTTGACATGTGACTTATGATATTTTGACCAACGCCAAGGTCATAAGAGCATGGGGCAAAAACTTATATCGGGAATTTCTAAAGAAACTGAAATTTGCAAAGAGATGCATACCATTTGGGGTTTGATGAATGTTGGTAGCATTCCTTCAACATTATCATACGATGATATTTGGATCCCGATCCTACTGTGAGTATATGCTACTTATCAGGATATTCGTCACTTAACGATCAATGCTATAAACCTAGTAGGTGTCCAAAAAGGTGTCAGCGGGGTTACGCCCCCAGAGAAAAGAGGTTATTTAATTAAGGAACTTCGCGAAAGCGTTGGAAAACCTCCCTCGAAGTATCGACACTGGCCTGGCTGAACGGTTAAGCAAGAATTGTACAGTGAGAATAGTCCTGACTAATTCTTCTTTTATGGTTTGAGGAAGGATTCGAGAAACAGTGGGAGCCATCCAGTTTAGATAAACTAAAAACCACTCTAAACTTGCAAGAGCATCATGCTAAAGAGTTTTATTCTCTCTCTCCTAATTGCAGCGACCCTGAAAATGACTGGACTTAAGTTACTTTTAGAGAAAAATATACTGACAGGGCCAAACTATAAAGATTGGCTGCGGAATGTCAAAATGACTTTGACCTATGACAAACTGGGGTACGTCCTCACCGCTACGGCTCCTGCTGTCCCTGGTCCCAAATCCAGTAATGCGGATAAGGAAATCCGCAAAACCTGGGATTTCGATTGCGCGAAAGCCAAGTGCATCGTGCTTGCCTCGATGAACAATGAACATCAGAGGAGGCACGAGGATATGGAACTAGATGCCATATTTCTCCATACAAAGGAACTTTGTGGAGAGCAATCTCGTATAGCAAGATACGGGACCTCTAAGAACTTGTTTCGAGCGAGGTTGGCTGTCGGGTCATCCGTAGGAGAACATGTCCTAAAGATGATCGGCTATATAGAAGAGCTCGCAGACCTTGGGACGACTTTGGATAATGAGCTCTATACAGACCTTATTCTCCAGTCCCTTCCTTCCACCTACGCCCAGTTTATCCTGAACTTCAACATTCAAAGAAAAGAAGTTGAACTTCCGGAACTCCTGAACATGTTAAGGAGTGCAGAGGGCACCTTGCAGAAGGCAAGGGAAACACCCGCTATATTTGTTGGCGGTGCATCTTCTTCCAGGTCCAAGGTTAGGGCCAAAGGAAGGTAGAAGAAGGCCGTCCCCAGACCTAGAGGAGGTGTAAGTAAGCTGGGAGGGAAGGGAAAGAAAAAGTTTGCGGTACTGGTAGTTGGCCAGGATGAGTGCTTCCATTGTCACAGGAAAGGGCACTGGAAGAAGGATTGCAAGGCGTGGAACGCCAAGAACCAGGAACCGAAGCAAGCTGTGGCTTCGATTTCAGGTGTGTTTGTAATTGAGAATTGTCTGTCGATCAACTCTACTTCCTGGGTATTGGATACCGGATCAGGATCTCATATTTGCAATTCATTGCAGGCACTGAGAAACCGTAGAGTGCTGAAGGAAGGTGATATGACCCTAAAGGTTGCTAACGGAGCTAGCGTGGGAGCTACGTCCGTCGGGGATTATCACCTAGGATTGACGAGTGGACACATTTTGGTTTTACATAACTGTTTTTTTGTACCAAACTTAACGTGTAATATCATATCAGTTTCCTTGTTATCAAATAAAGGTTATGATTTCACGTTTGTAAGAGATGTTGTTAACATCCACCTTAATCATGATTTGATTAGGTCCGGTACACTAAATAACGGTATATATGTTTTAAACCAACTCCAAATTTTCAATGTCCAAAACACACTAAAAAGAAAGTCTCCAGATTTAAATAAAGCTTTCTTATGGCATTGTAGACCGGGTCACATCAATGAGAGAAGGTTGACTAAGTTGCATAGAGAAGGATATTTGGACTCGTTCGAATATCAAACTTATGACACTTGTCAATCTTGTCTCAAAGGAAAGATGACAAAGACTCCATTCACTGGACAAGGAGTAAGAGCGAGCGAGCTCTTAGGACTCATACACAGCGATGTATGTGGTCCAATGTCTACACATGCAAGAGGTGGTTTTTCCTATTTCATTACTTTCACGGATGATTACTCAAGATACGGATTCATTTATCTGATGAAACATAAATCCGAGGCTTTTGAGAAATTCCAAGAGTATAAGAATGAAGTAGAAAACCAAACCGGCAAAAGTATCAAGACACTTAGATCTGATCGAGGTGGTGAATACTTGAGTGCCGAGTTCCTAGATTACCTAAAAGAGAAAGGAATTCTCTCTCAACTTACTCCTCCATACACTCCACAGCATAACGGTGTATCGGAGAGACGGAATCGAACCCTATTGGATATGGTACGATCCATGATGAGTAATGCTGAGTTACCGCGATCTTTCTGGGGTTATGCGCTAGAATCAACGGCATATCTTTTGAACATGGTTCCTACCAAGACTGTGCCTACCACGCCATATCAGATGTGGAGTGGGAAGAAACCCTATCTTCAGTATCTGAAAATATGGGGATGTCCAGCTTTTGTTAAAAAGCAGCATGTGGACAAGCTCGAGGCACGATCAGTAAAGTGTAAGTTTGTGGGATATCCAAAGAACTCCAAGGGGTATCTATTCTATTATGCAGAGGAACAAAAGGTGTTTGTTTCTCGTAATGCCCATTTTCTAGAATATCAGTTTTTAGAAAAGGAAATAAGTGGGAGCGAAATAGAACTGGAAGAAATTCCAGAACCACAAACTGCTACTGAAAGTTTGGTAGAACCGGAAGTTCAAGAAGAACATGACATTCCCGCACCCCTCCGCAGGAGTAGTAGGCCGTCTCATCCGCCTGAGAGATACTACGGTTTTCTCATAGATGGGGATAGAGAGGATTGCATCATAGATGATGATGAACCTACTGACTTCCAGCAGGCCATCCAGAGCGGCGACTCGGTACGATGGCTAGATGCAATGCGGACCGAAATGGAGTCCATGTACACCAACAAAGTATGGACTTTGGACTTTGCTCCAGATGGGGTAAAACCCATAGGATGCAAATGGATCTTCAAGAAAAAGATTGGTGTAGATGGACAGGTGGAAACCTATAAGGCTAAACTTGTTGCAAAGGGTTTTCGTCAAAGACCTGGTTTGGACTATGACGAAACTTTTTCTCCAGTGGCTATGCTCAAATCCATTCGGGTCCTTCTTGCTATTACTGCCTTCCATGATTATGAAATCTGGCAGATGGACGTAAAGACGGCTTTTCTGAATGGAAATTTAGAAGAGTGCGTCTATATGGATCAGCCAGAGGGTTTCAATCAGAGTGGGAGCAGCGGGAAAGTATGCAAGCTGCTCAAGTCCATTTATGGACTAAAGCAGGCATCGCGGAGTTGGAACATCTGTTTTGATGAGACAGTCAAAGAATATGACTTTATCAAAAATCCAGATGAACCGTGCATATATAGTAAAGTTGTAGCCAGAAGTGTTGTATTCCTCGTCTTGTACGTGGATGACATTCTATTGATAGGAAATGACATTCTTATGCTACAATCTGTCAAAGGATTCTTGTCACACAGGTTCTCCATGAAAGACCTGGGTGATGCCTCTTACATTCTGGGGATCCGGATCTATCGTGATAGATCCAAGAGGATGTTGGGACTTTCGCAGTCCAGGTATATTGACACTGTACTGAAAAGATTCAGTATGGAAGATTCTAAGCGCGGTAATCTACCGGCTTGTCACGGAATCACCCTCTCCGAAGAGATGTCTCCCAAGACTGATTTGGAAAGGGAACGCATGTCTATTATACCCTACGCTTCTGCGGTAGGCTCTATAATGTATGCGATGTTGTGTACCAGACCAGATGTAGCTTACGCACTGAGCGTGGTAAGCCGGTATCAGTCAGACCCAGGGGAGAAGCACTGGATAGCAGTAAAGAACATTCTCAAGTACCTGAGAAGGACTAAGGAGATGTTCTTGGTTTACGGCGGAAAAGACCTCAGGTTGGAGGCCTTTGCTGATTCCGGCTTCCAGAGTGATAAGGACGATTCCAAGTCCATGTCGGGTTATGTCTTTACCCTCAATGGAGGGGCGGTGTGCTGGAAGAGCTCCAAGCAGGACACCGTTGCTGACTCGACGATGGAAGCGGAGTATATAGCTGCTTGCGATGCCGCAAAAGAAGCAGTCTGGATGAAGAAGTTCCTAACAGAACTTCAGGTAGTTCCTACCATAGTTGATCCAATACCTCTGTATTGCGACAACAACGGAGCTATAGCTTTAGCGAAGGAACCAAGGTCCCATCAGAAATCCAGACACATCTTAAGGTGGTATCACCTAATCAGGGAGATCATTGATCGTCAGGAGATCGAGGTTCGGAGAGTTGCTTCTGAAGAGAACATTGCTGATCCATTCACGAAGGCCCTACCTCAGATTCAGTTCGAGAGGCTACTCGAGATCATCGGTCTTCGATATGCCAGTACATGGCCCTAGTGCAAGTGGGAGATTGTTAGTGTATATGCCCTAGGGGACATTATTGTATCATACTAGTTTGTATATTACTTAATGGAAGCTTGGGATATTCACATGTATATAACAGTCTTGCTAAATATGGTAGTATGCTACTTGGTTTTTCTATCTTAATATGTGAGTATACGTATTGATAGAGCTCTTAGGATCTTGCTTGACTACCAGCATTGTGATGGCAGTCACACTAGTGGGGGCTGGGTAGTCTACAAGCACATCCTTATTCAGGTCCCTAGTCGTTGGATTATCGAGACAGAGCATCGATACTCCGGAGTAGACTAGTATGTACGCTTCTCATCCCAGTTGGGGAGATGGTCTGTCCCACAGCCGTCAGTACGTCGTACTGGAGATAGTATACAGGTGCTCGTTAGGTTACGGGTACACCGGACAGGACTCACAGGGAACTGTTGGTTGGTTTTATACCAGTCGTCAGTGAACAGTTCCCAGGTGACATGAGTACAGCATAGTCCGCAGACTTGACACTGCTACTTCGCCTTGAGTGTGTCCCACTGTTCTTAGATTGCTACCCTACCACGGCTCAAAGGAGTCATGCAAACAGGTAGCAGTTGGGTGCAGTCCCGAGCACTTAGAGGCAGTGGTGGTTAGACAGGATTCATCTCTCCCGGTATTGGGGGTTGATATCACGCTGTGTCAGAGAGCCATTACGCAAAGTCCCTGGCCAGGGCAAGCGAGATTTGCTGGTAGGTTCCAGTAGTTTCTCAGGGTGTAATGGGCTTCGCTCCGACACGACTTATACCGCTATTAGGGGACTGACGCTTGCCGCCGCCCTAGGCCCGATATGTGATAGTCTTGGACGAACGGACCGGACTGTATGGAGATTGTCACATCAGACTCAGTAGGAGTTCGGATGGGTTTCCTCATCGGCCTTCTTATCGACATCTACCTGGGGACCGTTACGTACAGCTAGTGCCGCTTGCGATCTGTGGTTAAACCCACTGCCAGCGTAGTAGTCGAGTCTCTAGAGTCCCACACAGAGAGTTTCCCTACTCCGGGCGAAACGATATAGAGGTCGTATGGTTTTACGACAAGGGTTCGGACGCATACGTGTGTTTAGGCACGTACGACTTTCGGACAGTTTTTACCAGTCGGCTTTGGTTTAAGCCAGTTACTGGTATCCGGTTATTGGATTTATACAGTCTAAAGTTTTTCCGTATTTTTGCGGAAAGGAGGGGCGTTCTCGTAATTGCGCGAGAAGCTTCTAGAAGGTGGTGACTAAGGAGGTTTAGGTGTCATATACAATGAATGTCATTAGTGAGTCATATGGATGATTCATACATGTCATTATTCATGGAGATGAATCATCACTAGATATTATCAAGCATGGTTGTTAAATTGATTTATTTTTCTTTTCTTGATAAAAAGAAATGCTTGATATATATTATCATAACTCACTATTCTCATTTCATTATCATGTTCATCTTCTCTCTCCTCAAGCTCTCCCTCTTCAAACCCTAATCCTCCCCTCTCATGTGTTGAGTACAAGGATTAGTCAGACTAACTAAACCATAACCCTCACTCTATATCACCTAGCTTCTTTGATTAGCACTTAGAGAAGGTTAGTTGCCTCAAGTTTAGAGGCTAAGCTTGGAGTTAAGCTCTCGGGTGGATCATCTACTACTTTGAGAAGACCGAGGAGGAGGTGGAGTTCTCAAAGACGAAGGACACGATTCGTTAGGTATAATCCCTAAACATAGTAGTATAGAACTTCTATGTTTCATGTTAGTTATCGTTTAGCTTCGATTCATGCGGTTAGTCGATGTTTAAGTAAAGAACAAGATCGTTTTTTAAATTTCCGCCTCCCCGCAAGTCGTGGGGTGTTGTACATCGACTTACAAAAAAGGGAGGAGACAACTATTGACGCAATGATTAAGGCCTTAACATTCTTTGTCACTTAAAATTGTACTGCATCAAAAAAAAGGGACAGGGGCCCCCATAAAATCAAGGTGGTGCCCCATCAATGATGGGGAAGTCACTCATTAAAAATAGAATCCAAAAGGTTTCTCATTTAATGGGAAAACATCATTGGACTCGGGAGTTAAACTCCTTCGAGAACTGTGTTCTGCAAACAGGTTTCAAATCTGTTAAGAAAATTATAGAGGGAATAAAATTCCCAAAAAATTTCAGAGCCAAACTCTGTAGAACAATGGGATAACATCTCAGAACCCTCAAAAGAAAAACTTTCTAACGAGATAAAACCTCAAAGATCTTCAAGATCTGCAAGAAAAAATCTTAGAACACTACGAGATCTTTGTAAAAGAAGAGCAAAGCTCTGTTAATAGGTTAAAACCCTAGAACATGAAGAGATTCTTTCAAGAGTTTGGTCATAATTCTTACCAATTTTTTTACAGAGTTTTGACTCTAAAAGAGTTTCCTTGGACAGAGATCTGAGCTCTGGAAAGAGAATTGAATTCTCAGAGAAAGAAGAAGGCTAAGAAAGATGAACAGCAGTCATCTCAAGGGCCAAAGGCCCTATTTATAGGTACAAGAAGACGGTTCAACTTCCAAGAAGATCAAACGGTGGAAAAGGTGCCACCGCTGCACTCACGTGCGAGCCACGTGAGCACACCGGTGGGGGGAATTTGTTTCCCCAATAAAAGAGCAAAGGTCTGTGAAGCAGCGCTCAAGCGCCTCATGTGCCTTACACGAGGGCGCCGGCGCCAAAGTTAAAAACTCTTATATGAGCGGCATCAGTGTGCAAAGCACACAAAAATCTTAAGCAGCGTCCACGTGCACAACACGTGAGTGCCGGCGCCCGGTAGAATTAAATTCTACTCTCTGTTAAACAGAGCTGTTAGATCAAAGATCCAACGGAGATGATAAATCATCAGGATGCGGAATTAAATTCTGTTTAGAGGAAATATTCCTCAAATCTTTATAAAAAAGAAATATTGCCCTCTATAAAACAGAGTACCGTTGGATTAAAAATCCAATGGTGATTAAAGAATCACCAATCTACAGAATAAATTCTGTATTGGTAAATATTTCCCTAATCTTGTTAAAAACAAGAAAATACTTTCTGTAAAACAGAAGTCCTTGGATCAAAGATCCAACGGTGGGTAAAATCCCCAAATCATTTGGGATCTCTTAATGAGAGATTTCTTCGGAGCTAATCAACAAACTGCCCCTACTATATAAAGGACCCAAGACTTCAAGTCTGAGAGAGAGCAACCCCCCCTAAGCTTAAAAATAAAAAGAGATAAAGCTTCAAAAGAACAGAGAATTAAATTCTCGGGGAAGAAGAACACTTTTCTTGAAAATTTTAAGTAAATAAAAGTAAATAAAGATCCTGTGGATCATTCAAGAAAAAAAAGAACTCGGTACCCAGTGCCCTACGTATTTCTCACGTGGGCGCTACAAGAGTGCCTGACACTCATTGAGCGGCGCTCAGCACCTAGTACCCCACGTGCCCCTCACGTGGGCGCCACAGAATAAAAAGATCTTGGGGAGTGGCGCTCAGTGCCCCCACGTGCCTCTCACGTGGGCGCTACAAAAGAACTCAGGAGTGCTTAGCATTCAGTAGGTGGCGCTCAGCGCCCAGCGCCCCACGTGCCTTTCACGTGGGTGCTACAAAAGAAAGGAGTGCTTAGCACTCAGTAAGCGGCACCCACCGCCCAGCGCCTCACGTGACTCTCACGTGGGCGCCACAGAATAAAAGTACTTGGCACTCACTAAGCAGCGCCTAGCTCCTCACGTGCTTCACACGTGGGCGCCATAAAGAGTGCTTGGCACTCCATATAAAGACAAAGGGGTAAAGTTTTTAACACTTATTGGGCAATTCCCATGACTGAAAACCCTACATGATTATATGTGAGCGTTAGAACTTACATAAGTGCTCAGTACTTTTTGCACAAAAAAAGGGATTGGGCCTAAACAAGTGCTTAGCACTCTTTTTCAAATAAAAGGAAAACTACCAAGCCCAGATTGGTTGGGTCCCTTGAGAGTAAAAACTCTCTAATTCAGATCAACCTGGAAACTGCTATTTGCGCTTTAAGCTCACACATTCAGTAATCGGATGTTAGTGCCTCAAGAAGCATTAATAGTCGCATGAGAGGTGTGTGAGCAAATCCGTCCATCATTAATGAAAAGAAGTAGTATTAGGTATTAAGACAAGGGTACTATAGCTTGAATTGAATTCTTAAGTGTACAGGTGAAAATTTTACACACACGTAGGGGTATACGATCGATATTTGGAGGAAAGATAGAAATAAAGAATAAGACTTATGTTTTCCGTAAAGTTGAAAAAATTCCGGATTGGAGACCGCACTTTAGAAGGAAAACTCAAGAGAAACCAAGATCTTTCTAAACTGTAAAACGTATAGAATCTTGGGTTGAATAAATAGGAGGTGTGAAACATAAGGGTTGGATATTTCTAACTTAGAATGATAGAATTTCTAACTTAGATACTAAACCATAGGAGTAAAGTTGACGTTAATTTATGAAACTAGCTTGACGGGATTTTGTGGGTAGTATCCGCTGAAAACCCTCAGGAGAAAACACTCCTCCTACTAGGGACACCTAGAGGTGTAACGGCTTTTTGCACGAGCTCAGTGCAATCGCGTTCCCTGTGAAAGTGGGGTTAGAACTTTTTGTGAATAATTGGTTTTTCTCGGGACGAGCAAAAGTTAAGTTTGGGGGTATTTGTTCATACCAGAATATTGCATTTAATACCGCCCATTATTCTGCTCGTTTGTTTATAGGCAGGTGCTTTTGATCTGTGTTTGCTACATATTTACAGGTTACAGGTTCCTAGTCCAAAATGACGCAAATCATACAAAATCTCCACAGTTACGCCAAAATCCAGAACATCTGCCACAAACAGATAAAAGCCGGGTTCCGGTCATCTGTATCCGTCCAGTGCCGCCTACCAGTTCAAGAGACAAAACAAATAACAGTGGACATTCGTGTCTCGGACAAGCACAGAGCACGAGAGGGGCAGCACAAGATTCAATGGGTGCGAGGAGCTCGAGGGAAATAAAGGTCAAATGAATTAAAAGTGAAGTCATTTTGGATTGTTACAAATCTGAAGAAACTTTGGAAGCATTTTGCAATTTGGGACATGTAGAACAACCGAAGATAGAAACACAAGGAATCCCAGAAAATACAAGACCCCAATTCCACAAAACCGCGGCGGAACCACCGCCAAATGTGGGTTTTTGCGGTAGTTCCGCCGCAGTTTCGTGTCATAATCTGACCAAACTTTAGGGTTATTTTGGTCATTGTATTTGGGCTCAGAATTTAGCCCTAGGGTTTCATCTCTCTGCCTATAAATAGCCCAGTTTTGTGCCAAGTAAATGGTGCTTCTTTTTAGTTAGATTTTAGTGTAGGTTAGTTGTATCTTCTTCTTCCTCTTCATCTATTCTCCATTAAAGTGTAGTGAGAGCTATTGAGTGGAAAATCAATGAAGATGAGGGTTTTTATTTAACTTGTATCTTTTAATTCTTGTATTGTAATTTTAATTCCTAAATGTAATTTTGTTTCTTGTTGTTAAGTAGTTGTTGATATTTCTTTACTTGTTTTATTTTCCTTTCCTTCTTATCCGTATTATTTTCAAGCCATAATACTCGACGGAGTTCCTTGCTTAGGTGAGGACCCAAGTAATTAGCTTGTAAAACCGTATTTTTCCTTTCTTTCTTTCTTTTTTTTCTTTTTATTTTCATGTGTGGATAATTTCCATACTTGTTTGGGGCTAAGAAAGGTTAGTATGAGGGACGGAAAAATCCCTTGTGCTTCTCTTCGCCAAACATCCTAAAACGAATCTAGACCAAACAAACGCAACCCCCTCACTTAGGCGCGCTATACGTGACATATAGCCGCAATCTAAGTCGAGAAGTCCTTTAAGCGCACTACAACGTGACATGTAGTTGTGACTTAATTGGATACATGGCTGCGGGTGTTTGGCCTAGGGTTGGAAATAAGCGCATTTAGCGGACGGACAAGAGGCACTAGGAATGGATTTAGAGTTAGAAAGATTGCTTAAACTCGTAAATCCCATTCCTATTTCCTCCCAATCCCCGCTACTTTCGAGTATCCCAATATCGTTTTAAGAATGGAAAAAGACAAGTACAAGACTAATCCTAACTCTACTAACCAACCTTTACCCTAACAAGCTTACTTGAACATAAATACAAACACATAGGATAGTTTTGAACAAACACATATACATTCTTTATTGACTCGTCTAAAACAAGAACGAACATACTACCATCTCCCTGCGGATGACCCGTGCTCAACCGGCTAGCTGCAAAGCGACACCGTCTTGATTGCGGTAAGTAGAACAAATAGGACAAGGTGGAACGCATACTTCCGCCCGATCAATCAAATGGCGCCGTTGCCGAGGAGACGGTAACGTATTTTCTTTCTTGTTATTCGAGTTAATATTTTTTACATATTTAAAAAATAAATATAATAATAAAAAAATCTTTTTGTTATTTTTGATATTTTTTTGTGTGCAAGTGTGTAGGCTATCTGGAGCAAGTATGGTAATCAAATAAGAAAACAGAGCATTTTATTTTGGATTAGAGAATAAAGGGAGTGCAGTGACCAAAGACGAAGCGCCAACTCCATAGTTTGACTGCGGAACCGCGGTCAAAGCTTGGATTTCGCGGCGGTTCTGCGGTTCCATTGAGGCTTCTGAGCCCCAATTTTTTTCACCCTTTCTCTTTCCTTTTATTTCCTCTGTGAACCCTATTGAACTGTATTTTCTGCAGGTTTATTTGCACAAATTGCGCCGCCGCCAAATAAAACTTTTGTTGTTTAGATTTTGTTTGTTTAAACGCTTTGCATATACTAATACGGACATTAAGGGGCTTAAACACCAATTAAGATTGGATGGGGATTTCATCACCCTTCCTAAAACCCCATAAATCACAAAAAGCATATGCATTACTTTGAGTTAAAAATATCCAGACCAAACCTATAAGGACTTGTCGCGCTCATTTAGGACAAGTGAAGGTTGCGGGGGATCGGTCGTTTATCTAAACTTGAGTTTGTGGTGCCTAAGCTAGACAAGTGAGGAAGTAATTTTAAAAGGCCCGTCTCACGGTGATTCATGAGCGGAACCCTCATTCCCTCACTTGTGCTTACCTGGCCACAATTGGCAGTGAACAGGCGATTTGAGGGTTATCCTGCAACTTGTCACTTGGAAGTCTAGGAGTGGTCTAGTTGGACTTTAAAGACCCTAGCTCTAGGTGTTGTTTGTGCATATTGTGTTTATGATTGTGCTTGTATAAAGTTTAGTCCCATAATTCAGTATTCTTTCAAAAACCAAACAAACAATTTCGAAAACTCAAAAAAATTTCGAAAATTTATAGGCTGGCTCTGATACCATGTTGGGTTACCAAAAAAACAAACAAAATTTTGAAGACTTTCAAAATCAACAGAGACTAGAATGTGCAGTGCACTGTTTCGGAGTTGTTTCGGTTTTGATACTTTAACATTGTCTAAACTATCTGGCCAAGGGTTTAAAGGCTGGCTCTGATACCATGTTGGGTTACGGCAGCGCCCCGGCCATCAAAACGTGGCTAAATGCGGAACAAAAATTTTCTAAACTGGCGCTACCATTACCCGATGCCCGGATCTTCCCTAAACCCTATACTGGCAAGCTATAAAAAGAAGTTAGAATGGTTATACCGAGTTGATCCGTGTCCTTCGGTCTTCAACCATCATCCCCAAGCTCTTAGTGGCTCCTTGATCGAATTTGGTTGCCGGTTGTAGATGGAGGAATGTGTCACGCCCCGCTTCCCGGTGTACGTGCAGAAGACACGACAAGGCCGCTACGTATATACTCTGAAGTACATACGTTAAGCGTATCTAAGCAATATAAAAGTAAAAGTATACAAGAGACAAAATGTAATGAAACAGCAACTTTATTTATTAACATTCTTTTGTACAATGCATGGAAAAGTAAATATATCTGAATGAAAGCAATGCCTAAACAATGGCGTAACAGAAATGGAAATACAGAATGTAAAGGAAAATGTACAAGTGTAACTACAGCTCGGGATCTTCAGTAAACTGGTCCAAGTCTTCGGCGCTGGGCTCAAACTCCTGAAGGTCCGAAACACCTGACGACATTCAAAGAAGAAAGAAAGAGAATGTCGTCAGCGAACAAATCGCTCAGTAAGTCCCAAAGATATGGGAGAAATAGACAGAGAAAGAAAGAGAGAGTGTAGCTTTTAAAGTTGTATTTAGAGTTAACGCTGTTGTTTGTAGCTTGGTACTGAAGGATGCCATTGTATACAAGAAGAGTTTTTATATGCCAGAGACTAGAGGCAAATGGAAGTACAAGGCTCCGTTAGAAAGCCCGGAACAACGGCATGGTATTCAGGTTAGGTTTCTTAAATCTTACAGTCTCGTGCTACTTCTAACACCTTCCGTACCAATCTACCCCTTAAACCCCGCGAAATATTGATTGTATTGTTTGAATTGTAAATGTGTTGTTTGTACTGTTTTGTAAATGTAAATGGAAGACTTGTATTGTCTTGCAATATAGATCGTATAATTGGATGACTTACCAAAACTATGATATCGGTAAATGGATGTAACTGGAGAATCATGTAAATGGAAGTATATCCATGGTTCGGTTCAGTCAATACAGATTGAATATATTGAATATATGGATTCATGTTGAATTGTAGTATTGTAGATTGTACTTGAATTATATTCAAGTCAGATTATTATGAGACTCAGTCTGAGTCAGAACAATTATAAAAGAAATTGAATTCCTGAATTAGGTTTTGATATTATCGGTAACCGCTGCACATGGGCGGCAGGATTTGTGTCTTTTTCAAAGACGATTACCGTATTGATAACACCGTTTGTTAAGTTGTCTACCTTAGATAAGCAAGCACCCATATCTCCGGCTCCCTGAGGCTCAAGAGATTGGTCCCGCTTAAACCTATATTTACTAGGATCCTTATTGTAATTTATAAAACTTGAGGAGGTTTTATGTAAAAATAATTTTGTATAATTTACAAAATATACCTCAAGTATTTAATTATCGTCTTTAGAGTTTTCATAGCTGTAGATTTTATATTTGTGACATTTCTAGTGAATAAACCTATTTTTCATAATACATGGTATTTAATTGTAAAGTGTTGGACTTGTATGGAATTTCATGGTATTTTCATGTAAAGTGATTCTTTTGATTTAGAAAAGTTGAAATATTTATAATATATCAAAAATAGATATTTTGATGGTACATACACACACACACACACACACATATATATAATTTTAATTTATTATTTTTTAGAAATCTCATTTTCTTAAGATATTTGTATTTTAAATCTATCGAGACCGAATGCTCCTTGCAGAGGTCTGCATCTCGCACTACTAAGCCCGAGGATGTGCAATAATCCGCACCATCCCGAACGGGTTCCCTAAATGGGTTGTAGCGGCGCTTTGCAAAGATTTGTAAAAATACGTAATCTTATAGAAAACGGTTTTTATAAGTTAAAAGTAGATTTGTGTAAAACGGTATTTCCCAAAAGGTATTGTGCTATGTTGCATATGAGTTTTGTGAGGAGGTAGGTCATTACCTCGTGATCTACTTAAAGGTATAGCAAGATTATGATGTTTTAAATGTCGAAATTAAACTACATGGTATTATAGTGAAAAGGTACGATAAAAAATTGAAATAGAAATCCTTTTGATATGGAACTTATTCAATATGACTTGTTAATGTTTAATAGTCAACATGTAAGGGTGGGGTTTAGTATGATTGTATTTAAGAAAAAGTGAGATTTTTAGGAAGAACCGAATCGGACATCGGATTAACTCCGATTCTGTCGGGTTTTAGAAATACGTGTTTTTAGAAAAGAATAGAGAAGAGGAAGGTTGGACTTACGGGATTAGAATCAAGAGAAGAGGGAGAGGAGGAAGTAGGATTCGCCGGTGCGCCGTTTCGTCGCCGGGAGCTCCTAGGGTCGTCGGAAGATCGCCGGAGTTTTGCCCTTCGCTAACTCCACTTGTACACAAAATTTCTAGAGGAATTTCTTGAGAGTTTGGATAGAATTGTGAGTGAGGGAGGTGTGTCTAGGAGTGGTATTTATAGGATAAAGCTAGGGTTAGGGTTAGTTGAAGGGGTGTATTGAAAATTGTATTAATTTGTAATAAAAATAGGGTTTAATGGGATTTTAAAGAGCTCTGGAACCGATCCAAGGAATTTAAGTATGCAGGAGTGATGGGGAGGTGAAAAAGCAAAACTTTTGTGTTGGCGACTCGGCGGTCCGGCCGAGTCCGGCCGGCGGCGTCGGCCGAGTCGCCGGCCGATTCGGGCCGAGTCCGGCCGGGGTCGCTTGGTCTACTCCCTGAGCTATTTTGTTTTATATGTGTAGTGGGGTTTTTACGAGTTATGCACATGTAGGCCCTTGGACTTCTAAAAAATTAAAAGAAAATAATATTACAAATAATGTGGGGGTGGGATTTGAACTCTGGTGCTTTGGTTCAGCAGTCCAAGGTCTTACCAATGAGCTACAAGCATTTGTTTGCTATTAAAAAGCAAAACAAACTTATATCTTGTGCTCAGGCAAAAGTACTCCTTTCTATATTTTTGAAAAAGTTGTACAGAAAGTTTAGGGTTGTTACAGAATGTGTCACTATTTTTTTTTCTCATCACAATGCTCAATAGAGCAACTCAAGAAGATGAAGGAGGTGAGGAAACATGTGGAATGAGCAACTCAAGAAAGTGCTAAGTCTTTTTGTGAGAATGAGAGTCAAGTGAAGAGAGCAAATGAAGAATCAAGTGGAGAAAAACAAATGAGCAAGCTACCTCAAAAATGTGGCTGCCCCCTCTCTCATACTCAATCAACCTAAGAAAAATATCTCATCAATTTATCCAATAAACAATTGCATGCCATACCTCTCTACATGCCACAACCCATGCTCATGCCACCTCACTCCTCCACCTCATTTGTGAAACAAATGAATTTCCAAAAAAGGAAAATCATACAAATGAGGTGTCCACTTCTAGAAGCTATTCCGTATAAATACGGAATACAACCCGGTACATGTATCGAAATACATATACGCGTATTCTTATAAAAATACGAATAGCCAAGAGAAAATGAATAGTGAACAATAATACTAGAATACATATATATAAATACATATATAAATTATTAAATCAAAACCTGATTTAATAATCCGGCTCAGTCCTAAGCCGCTAGTGTTATCAACCGTCCGATTAAAGTCTGTGCACATATTTAATAGGACACCTGTATGTACCAACATACGTCATCTACACCATATCGCCTGAACCGTGAAAACCCTCTGTGTGGGACTCTAAAGACTCGTCAATACGCTGGCAGTGGGTTTAACTATAAGCACGTCAGCGGCACTAGCTGTACGTAACGACTACCCAGGTATTGAGCGAAAGGGAGGCCGACGAGCAAACCCATCCTGAACCCCTACTGAGCCTAACAGTGACAATATCTGTACATTCTGGTCTGTTCGTTTAGGAGTATCGCATATCGAGTCTAGGGGGTGGATAAAGTCAGACCCCTTTCAACACGACATTTAGTGTCGGTATGAAACCCATCACCACCTGAGAAACTATCGATCCTGGATCGGTAATTCTTGTCCACCGTGGCCACGGATTTATGGTGATGGCCACCCGTGCACAACGCGATATCAACCCCCAATACCGGGAGAGACGAATCCCCGACGATCCGATCACTGCCTCCATGTATCTCGGGACTGTACCCAACTAAAACCTGTTTGCACGACTCCTTTGAGCCGTGGTAGGATAGTAATCAAAGCATTGTGGGAACTCACACGAGACAAATGACGATCTCAGGTTGACAGACTAACCTGTACACATGTTACCTGGGAACTGGTATCTGACAATAAGTATAATACCAACTAGCAGGTTCCCGGCGAGTCCGTCCAGTGTACTCATAACCCAATGAGCACCTTTATATTATCTTAGGTGAACAAACTAACACCAATGGCCTGTAAGACTTTTCCACCGCCCCTCTTCGGGGTCTCGATCAGTATACACTAGTCTACACTGGAGTATCGATGCCCAGTCTCGAAACTTCCAAGACTAGGGACATTTAAGGATGTACTTATAGACCACCGGCTCCCACATATATGATCACCATCATAATGCCAGTGGTCAAGCAAGGATCCTATGGGCTCTATCAACATGTAATAGTGATCTGTAATATCACCTAAAGTTTGTACATGATGATAAAGACAAACCAGATAGCATACTATCATCTCGAGTAAGATTGTTCTACCGGTATAGGTCCTCCCTCAATCATCATAATCACCTAACTGCGATTACGATAATTGCCTTCAGGGCACTATAGCCAATAATCTCCCACTTGCACTTAAGGCCAATTATTACGATGTCGCATACTCACAGCCCGTGTGATACCGAACACCCAACTTCTCTAGTAATCAGTTTCGCAATGCTCGTTTGCGAACTATTGCGTTCAAGAAATAGCCTCAGTAAGTGGATCCGCTTCAATGTTTCTTTCTGTATCTCTCTATATCTCAACTTCGTGGAGAAACCTATCTCCCAAAATGAGCAATACCCGTCTTAGAATTCTTCTGGATATCTGATGGGACCCAGTTCACATATGAACTCTAAATCCAACAAATTTCTTAGACTGTATCCACTGAATTTAATCAGTATCCTGCGCCATGCCTTTCCTCAGTATCCGCTTGGACCACCTGTCCAACATATTGTCCCTCAAAAGAGGGAAAACTATAACTCTGACAGTCACTCTATCATCCAGGTCACCTTGAAAGCCTGAAATGATAACCGTCTCCCGAAAGAGACTGCCATTACCATATCCCTAGAACATCCATTTATGTTCATAAACTGCTTCCCAACGTTTCTCCAGGATTGGATTAATATATCTGCTTATTGCAGCTAGTGCAAAAACAACATCTGGTGTGATACTTGACATTTCATGATTAACTCAATTACCTAAACAAGTGATATGCTAATCATACATATCCCTCTCCCCTTTAGTCTGTAAGACACATTTAAAGAGGGTGACTCCATCACCTGCAGGTACATCACCATGCCAGGAGTCATCCATTCTAAATTACCTTTAGAATAATGTCAAAGTACCCACATTAGGATACTTCCCAAATCTAGATCTAAAACTATAGATATAGTAACCAGAAACCCTGATATTATATCCATATCCTATGTGGAGAAACAACTTTGTGACAACCACAGTATAACCGATCGTAGTATAGGAATATCTCTTCCTATCAAGTGCATGTCATCCTAATACCTAGACATCACTCTCTACTACCTTCTTAGCAGATCCATCTCCTATTCTGATGAAGTCAAAGACTATGACTGTCACATCAAAAATAGATGATTTATTTCCGCTATACCTGCTTTAGTCTATAAATAGATATAAGCTACTTGCCCACTATGCTTCAGCTACTCCCACTGACTACAACAACTCTCTGGCAGAGTCATATACACGTGCACTTCCAAAACTAGTTTAGAACGATGCTATACTCATCCTCCTGCCGGGTCTTATAGTCTAGAACAGCAGCAATGGCAAGTCTGGATAAACAAGAACCTTCCTGTCACCTTCTCTGAGAAGACCGAAGTACTTCTCGGGTGCCTGTGGTTACCCACCAAATCTGCAGAGTGACTAATAGAATGTCAAATCTAATTGAACCCTCAGGTTCTATTAAATCTTCAGTGATTGTTTGTGGTTCTGGAATCACTTCCAGTTCTACCATACTCCCACTTTTGTTTTCTGAAAAAATCCATTTTACTAAAACTGTGGCGAGTCAAGAACAATATCACTATTGATCTTCCTGATGGTAGAAAGTTAACCCTCGTCAAAACCCTGGGATAACCCACAAACTGCCATTACTGAAACGTGCCTTGGGCTTGTCCAGATTCTGGTTTTAAGTATCAGCCGGACAACTCCCTATATCTTAACATCGTTAGGATACAAATTGATTCTATATACCATATAAAAACAAAGGCACTAATTTTATTTGAACCAGATTCAAAATCATGCAACTGTCTCCAGTGCATATCAACCAAATGGAATGAGGCCAATCAGCATTACTCAACTAGGAGTGCATCCATATATGAGTAACCCGAAAGAGAAGCAAGTTCTCAAAACCGTTATTATCAACGGAATACCAAACACAAGTATCTACATCTTCGACTACCTCGAAGAATCCTGATACTTCCAACAAATGGTTCTCTACTTTATTCGTATACCTACAACTTCTCAATATCTGGACCTTGCATTTCAACGAAATACTTGTCCAGAACTGGAGAAGTCACAAGTAAACAGAATATAGTATGAGTACCAACCCCTTTGTCCTAATGGACACCGGACAACATACAATATTTTGTATAAGTCCATTGAGTTTAATAACTCAAACCTTGTGCGTCGTATAGGTTGAAAAATTGTATTATGGTTAAGAAGAATTACACCGTTGTTGAATACACCTTACCTAATCACCAACTGATATAGGTAAATATCACAGACATAATATCAAAAAGTTATATCTCACTTTATAAAATAAACGTACAGATATATCAGTTGAAATTGGTGCATAATAACAGATATTCAAAACCAAATATTTGCCATCCGGCAAAATCCAGATGATTTCCTCAAATATCACCAATTACAACGAATTCTGATATAATGAGAATATAATCACCTAATTCCTAATATCTTACTCCCACTCACCATCTGTAATGCCATACAGATGTGAGAATCAAACCTGGTAAATACATATCCTGGAGTAAGAATCTAATTGGGAAAACAGTTTTCATTTAACATCGCACGGTGAAACTGAAAATTGAAAATATTTCAAATGGGATAACTGGTATTCCTAGTAACGCCTTTTCCACTGTCCCGATTCATGACTGTAACCGTATAGTTCCATGCCCTCACTCAAATCCCTTTATATGTCTTTACTTACTACCTTCTGTACACCACCTTTAGACTAATTTGTTTTCTTCCTTCCCTACCTTTCGGCACCAGCCTATGGCTTGGAAGAAGACTATCCAATAAGCATAATAGGTGTACACTCCTTATACGAAGAGCTCTCGCAACCTGAGAGAAGGTAACGGGAAAAAACATCTGAATGGTCCTATTCTATTTCTCCTGAACCAGAAACCATCCTCGAATCTGGAACGAATTCCTTCGAGTTTGTATGTAACTATACGATGGCATATCCAATAGGAGTGGATATCCGTAGTGATACGGAGTGTTCTGGAGAAATCCACAGTGGATGTGGGAGTGGCAGGGGTATACACGATTTTGTCGTGAATGATGGTGGTCGCAATTTTCTTTGCCCTTAATCTAATCCCTTTATATGTCTTTACTTATTACCTTCTGTACACCACACTTAGGCTTAATTGGTTTTCTTCCTTCACTACCTATCGGCACCTGCCTATGGTTTGGAAGAAGACTATCTAATAAGCTCAATAGGTTTACCCTCTCCTAATCCTAGGAGCCCTCACAAACTGAGAGAAGGTAAAGGGAAAAGACAACCGAATAATCCTATTCAATCTCTCCAGAACCAGAATCCATCCTCGAATCTGGAACAAGTTCTTTCGAGTTCGTATGTAACTATACGATAGATATATCCTATAGGAATGGATGTTCATAGTGATACGGGGTGTTCTGGAGAAATGCAAAGGTGATATAGAAGTGGCAATGATATATGCGACACCGTGACATTCCAAAAGCCAAAGTGTTTTAAGATGGTTCGGTTAACTTGGTTCATGAGTTTTAGTTTAGGGTCAGGTCATGGTCGCTGCCAAAGAGAGAGAGAAAAGAAACACTCAGCGTGCACTCTAATCTAAATCAGAATGGTTATTTATTTATCTAATCAGTATGGCTCTCACTGTTTCCTTGAATTCTCCTCCAAACCTAAAAGAAGAATTAGTCGGGATCATCTAAAATCATCCGAGGAGTAAACCTACTCATCAGTAGGAATTAGGATCCAACTATCATCGCATGAAAACTTGATGGAATCCACTAAAGTCACCACACTCCAGAAGGTATGCGCAAGCCTGGCAAGTTTCCTGTATGTTTGAAACTCCCGATGTGATTTTTTTTCCCCAAGCGGCTTATGACCTTGACAGAGGTCAACATATTATAAGTCGTAAGTCAAGTTCACCCGTCATTGTCCTGGATTAACTTAGACCCACCCGCATGAGCCCTTGACAGAAGTCAACATGATCGTGCGACTGTCCTAAATAATCGCATATCTATGCAACAAACAAGCATTACCTAGCTACCAAGCATTGTTCCTTGACAGAGATCAACATACACAGCATGAATACTAAGTAATACCTGTAAAAAATGACGGAGGGATACGACTGGTTTTTGGTGAAAAACCTTTAACGTAATGAACTTGATATCGTTGAAGGAATCCAAGTGGTTTTATAAATATATAGTGGTGAAAAACTTTTGCTAAAAAGGCCTCTCCCGGTGAAGGGATCTCGGCTCTTTCCTCGTCGAATGAGGTGCGGGATATTCCAAACTGAATACCACGATGCAAAGCAAAAGAATCGACTATAGTAAAGTTATTACGTTGACACAAACTTCTGCTCAAGGGGTCACTCCCGATGAAGGGATCTCGGCCCTTGCCTCGTCGAATGAGGTGCTGAATATTCATAACCGAATACCGATGTACAAAGCAAAAGAAAGCATCTCTAATGTCAGTTTTAAAAACTTGGTTCCAACAATATCATATATAGGTTTGTTTTCCTTGCATTGATAAGAATCAACGCAGTCCCATCAATTAATCACACCAGAAAAGAATGAAAATATATGATGTACGTATATGCCATCCGCATTCGCCACTGGGTCCCGTCATCACCTGTTAGGTTACTTAACTAACGACAGAGTGGGGACTGGACTAGCGTGGGTGCAAAACATATACAACATCTACTGGTATATATAAATATATATATAACATTCGTCCCAGGCATGAAATAAAGCAACATCACAGAAGCATCACAGAAGCAACACAGAATGGTGGATAATCTTGGAGCCACGGGTTTCATTTGAGCCGCAAATGAGACCCGACGTTCCCTGTCGTGTGGATAGCCTGTGCAATGATAACCTAGACCCCTACGAGCGCGGCAAGTTACCCGCCAAAATCAGAAGTGAGGCAACCCCCTTCAACAACGTGAATGGGCCACCCAGCACTTCACGAAATCCGGTAACTTGAGCACCCCTCCGTGGGTCAACCTATACCCCCTACGAGTGCGGCGAATAGCCCACCAATTCTAGAGTAAGGTCCCATCCGTCTCAACGCCATGAGATGCGGACCCGTTGCCCTCTAGAACCCGGCTATTCGTGCACTCCACCGCGGGGTAATCCTAGTACAGAAAAGAAAATAATATACAAGGGTGACACCGACCTCAACCCGGTCGTGCCCCAAACGAATAATATACAAACTGGCAGTGACGGCAGTCCACATGTCGGACGCTCGCCCCGCAATATCAAATATACAAATGAAACTAAACTGTACTATCATTGCACCATAGCTATCCACCACGACGATCCAACCACAACACAGAACATCAACATCAATGTCACGTTCGCAAACCCGTCTAAAAGAACTATAGCAATTAGACAAGTTGTACCGATCTAATGACATTCACGGTCGCAGATAGTAATGTAAGTACTGTAAACATTTAAACAGTGTTAAATTATCAACTTCGAAACACCCTGAATTTCCCCTGAACAAAAGACTACACTATATCCAAACTGGGGAAAACAAGCAATACCACTAAACCAAAATTCCAGAGACCAGACCACACCCAAAATACGAAGCGCTAACTCTCTCCCCAGGACGGCTGGCTCGGATTTTGTGAGCATGTGCTCGGGTCAAAACGGATGGAATGGGTTCGTATTTGGGGTATGTTCTAGTGGTCATACAAGTAGTCTTCTGCAGTTGCTTAAAAAAAATTGAAGACTTTCAAAATTGACAGAGACTGGAATGTGCAGTGCACTGTTTCGGAGTTGTTTCGGTTTCGATACTTTAACATTGTCTAAACTAGCTAGCTAAGGGTTTAAAGGCTGGCTCTGATACCGTGTTGGGTTACGGCAGCGTCCCGGCCATCAAAACGTGGCCAAATGTGGAACAAAATTTTTCTAAACCGGCGCTACCATTACTCGATGCTCGGATCTTCCCTAAACCCTATACTAGCAAGCTACAAAAAGAAGTTAGAATGGTTATACCGAATTGATCCGTGTCCTTCGGTCTTCAACCATCATCCCTAAGGTCCCAGTGGCTCCTTGATCGAATTTGGTTGCCGGTCTTCCTCCATCTACGATGATCCACCTGAGAGAGACGGCGCAAGCTTCAGCCTCGTCAAGCGAGGCAACCGACGCTCAAAGGTTGCTAGTAATGGAGAGTGGAGGTGTAGGAATGTGTCACTATCTTTTTTTTCTCATCACAATGCTCAATAGAGCAACTCAAGAAGATGAAGGAGGTGAGGAAACATGTGGCATGAGCAACTCAAGAAAGTGCTAAGTCTTTTTGTGAGAATGAGAGTCAAGTGAAGAGAGCAAGTGAAGAATCAAGTGGAGAAAAACAAATGAGCAAGCTACCTCAAAAATGTGGCTGCCCCTTCTCTCATACTCAATCAACCAAAGAAAAATATCTCATCAATTTATCCAATAAACAATTGCATGTCATACCTCTCTACATGCCACAACCCATGCTCATGCCACCTCACTCCTCCACCTCATTTGTGAAACAAATGAATTTACAAAAAAAGGAAAATCATACAAATGAAGTGTCCACTTCTAGAAGCTATTCCGTATAAATACGGAATACAACCCGGTACATGTATCGAAATACATATACGCGTATTCGTACAAAAATACGAATAGCCAAGAGAAAATGAATAGTGAACAATAATACTAGAATACATATATATAAATACATATATAAATTATTAAATCAAAACCTGATTTGATAATCTAGCCCAGTCCTAAGCCGCTAGTATTATCAACCGTCCGATTAAAGTCTGTGCACATATTTAATCGGACACCTGTATGTACCAACATACGTCATCTACACCATATCGCCTGAACCGTGAAAACCCTCTGTGTGGGACTCTAAAGACTCGTCAATACGCTGGCAGTGGGTTTAACTACAAGCACGTCAGCGGCCCTAGCTGTACGTAATGGCTATCCAGGTATTGAGCGAAAGGGAGGCCAACGGGCAAACTCATCCTGAATCCCTACTGAGCCTAACAGTGACAATATCTGTACAGTCCGGTCTGTTCGTCTAAGAGTATCGCATATCGAGTCTAGGGGGTAGATAAAGTCAGACCCCTAACAACGCGATATTTAGTGTCGGCATGAAACCCATCACCACCTGAGAAACTATCGATTCTGGATCGGTAATTCTCGTCCACCGTGGCCATGGATTTCTGGTGATGGCCACCCGTGCACAACGCGACATCAACCCCCAATACCGGGAGAGATGAATCACCGACGATCTGATCACTACCTCCATATGGCTCAGGACTGTACCCAACTAAAATCTGTTTTCACGACTCCTTTGAATCGTGGTAGGGTAGTAATCAAAGCACAGTGGGAACTCACACGAAACAAATGACGATCTTAGGTCGACAGACTAACATGTACACATGTCACCTGGGAACTGCTATCTGACAATAGATATAATACCAACTAGCAGGTTCCCGGCGAGTCCGTCCAGTGTACCCATAACCCAATGAGCACATGTATACTATTTTAGGTGAACAAACTAACACCAATGGCTTGTGAGACATTGCCACCGCCCCTCGTCGGGGTCTCGATCAGTATACACTAGTCTACACTGGAGTATCGATGCCAGGTCTCGAAACTCCCACGATTAGAGACATTTAAGGATGTGCTTATAGACCACCGGCTCCCACATATATGATCGTCATCATAATGCTGGTGGTCAAGCAAGAACCCCATGGGCTCTATCAACATGTAATAGTGATCTGTAATATCACCTAAAGTTTGTACATTATGATAAAGACAAACTAGATTGCATACTATCATCTTGAGTAAGACTGTTCTACTCGTATAGGTCCTCCCTCAATCATCATAATTACCTAACTGCGATTACGATAATTGCCTTGAGGGCACTATAGCCAACAGTTCACGTGGGCTCCAATGTGCAAAGCACAGGAGCATCTATCATTAAATTCTTAGGTGGCGCCTACGTGCACAACACATGAGCGCCGACTCCTAAATTAAAAAGCAGGTAGAATTAAATTCTACATGGGGGATATTTCCCTAAAATCTGGGATATTCTCTGTTAAACAGAGCCATTGGATCAAAAATCCAATGGTGATGATAAATCATCAAATAATAGAATTAAATTCTACTATGAGAAAATATCTCCCTAATCTTTCCAAGTGAGAAAGATATTTTCGGTAAGATCAAAAATCCAATGATTGAATTAAATTCTATTTTGGGAATATATTTCCCCAATCTTTACAAACAAAGAAAGATTGTTCTCTGTAAAACAGAGAGCTCTTAGATCAAAAATCCAATGGTGATCAAAATCACCGTTTAATAGAAAAAATTCTATATATGGGAAAATATTTCCCCAATTTTGTTAAAAACAAGAAAACATATTCTGTAAAACAGAAATCCTTGGATCAAAATTCCAACGGTGGATAAAATTCCCCAAATAATTTTTGAGACCAATAAAATCAATTGGAATCTCTAAATAAGAGATTTTCTCAAATTAATTAACAAACTTGTATTTCCTATATAAAGGACCCGAAACTTCAAGTCTCATAGAGAGGATTGACCTCATAAGTTTCTCTACAAAAAGAAAAAACAGAGAATTTAATTCTCAAAAGAAGAAGATCTCCCTCATTTAAAACTCTAGGTAAAGAAAAAGAAGATATCAAAATATCTCTTTTGCCTAGTATAATAGAAACAAGGGTTTAAATTTTCATACAAGAACTTAGTTCTTCCTTTGATTTGAGATTTGCAAAGCAAATCTCCCCACAAGTTAAGAATTCAATTCTCATCGGGAAGACTCTGTTCTTCAAACTCAAAGTCTAGGGGAAAAGAACTAGATTAAAACAAAGAAAGAAAAAGAATCTAAATTTTGGGAATTTAATTCCTCTGAAAATAGGGTTTAACCCTAAAAAGAAACTTAGTGCTTATAAAAGGAAAAAAAACAGAAGAACTTGGTTCTTAAAGAAAGCTTTATCCCAGATCTTCAAAACAAAGATATTGGTGATCATTAATGTTCAAAATACCATTAACAGAGATTCAATCTCTAGAAAAGAAAAGGAATTAGCGCCTCACATGCTTCTTACGTGGGAACCCCCAACAAAGGACTCAGCGCCTCACGTGAAAAACACGTGGGCGCCCAAAACAGAAGGCCAGCGTCTCATATGAAATACACATGAGCGCTGAGTAAAAGTACTTAGCACTTCATATACAGCCAAAACGGCTGAGTGCTGAGCACTGATTGGGCAGCGCCCAGCGCCTCACGTGAAAAACACGTGGGCGCCCAACAAAATAAAATGAGACGGTGCCTCACGTGCTTCTCACGTGGACGCCATACAAAAGTGCTTAGCACTTCATATTCTGTCAAAATGACTAAAGTCCTTAGCACTTATTGGGCAGCGCCCATGACCGAGAGCTTCACATGATACACATGTGAGCGCCAGAGTCCCAAACAAATATTGTGTCTATCTCTGGTTTGATTCTCTTATTTTTACGTTGTTTTATCTTTCGTTGTATATTGTGTTTTGCATGGTCGGTCGTTTAGCATAGTTCTTGCTTCTCCCGTTTTCCTCAACAAACACCACCGCCACTACCTCCTTCCTCCTCTTCCCACTGCCGCCGCCATCATCACCACCATCATAAACAACAACAACAACAAAAACAGTCGGCATCCTCCCCCTTCCCCTTCCCCACTCTCCCCTCCTCACCCTTCCCTCCACGCCCCTGACCCCAACCCCGTTCCTTCCCTCCAGCCCCCAGAAATCGCCACCGCCAAAAATCTCCACCGGCACAATCATCACCGCTATCACCACTAGCATGTCCCACCCTCCATCCCCTCCCCTACCCCAACCTCGTCCCTTCCCTCCAACCCCCGGTCTCCGAGCCTCCCCCGGCCCCAAAAAAACCCTAATCTATTTAATTAATAATAATTTAAAAATAGTATTAATATAGTTAATAATTGATTGTTTGTTTTATGAGAAAGGAAAAATGGATTTTTATTGTGAAATTCAACACCGTTAACTCATAGTGGTTTCTTGATAGTCTTGAAGGTAATGGTAATTTTGTTAAAATGGCTCAAACCTGCCGGAAGTTAAATAAGTCTTCTGTCAACATAACAGAAAAATGGCCAGGGGCATGGATGAAAATATGTAGGACATGCAAGGGCAAATTATGAAACAAAACTTTTGAGTTCCCCATCTCACACGACGTCCTTTATCCTTGTGTGGGTGGTGGCCTCATTAAAAGGAGAGGAGTGAGGAGGCAACTTGATTAAATTTAGTGGCATTTATTTGGCCTTCAATTTCTTCTACTTCACCTCTTCATAACAAAGAGACTCCATAATTTATCTTGTTTAACATCAAGGTATTTGAACCTCATCCTCTCATTTAATTCTCGACTGTTTATTCTTCCTAGTATGTCAGTAGCTTTAATTGTTAACTTCTTCTTCTTCTTCTTCTTCTTTGAATTTCTTCCTTGTAAGAATGGGTGATATTTCTATTCTTGTGATAAGTCACAAGAACATAGTGATGCATATATATTTGGCTCATATCACATTATAACAAGAAAACAGCTTAATTTTGCACCAACAAATGACAACTATACCTGGAAACAGGATGCAAGGAAAATTCTTTTTTTTCTAAAATAGAAGTATCCTGTTTTACTAATTCATACATCTTAGTTATAAAACAGAATTATAGTAGTTTCTAGATCTGCATAATAGTCTCTGACGTGCAGCTCAAAGGCAGATGATTAGAGCTAGCTGGTAACAACAATGTTGAAAAGGATATCAAATAAATGTATCTAATCATTCTTTTGATGTGTTGGAAAGAAAAAAAAAATACAAGAGAAAAAAGATGCCTGAATTGGTAATCTCTCCAATTATCGCTCAGTAGGATAGTACTATAAATCTTTAGTTTAAATACATTTTGCTCCTTTTTTTCTCAGACGGAGCCGATCGAAACCAAATCTTTCTCTGACGTCAGATGGATTCGCCGGCAACTACAATCGTGCGAGCTAAATCAGACCAGCTCGAGCTCGCAAAATCGCTAAGCCGCACCGCTTCAGCTGAAGCCTTAGCCCCTGTCGCTATCAACGGTGAGCTCAATGGGGAGCCCGGACATTCAAGAAAATCGAGTTTTGAGAAGAGAGTGATGGGGTCCTTGCCGGGTAGGAAAAGCGGGGCAAACCACATCAGAAAGGCGAGGAGCGCGCAGCTGAAGCTGGAGCTGGAGGATCTTAGCAGTGGAGCTGCGCTTAGCAAAGCCAGTAGCGTGAATCCTGGGTTTTCGTTTTCTTTCACTGGGTTCACTGCGCCGACTGAAGATTTCATTGCTGACCTCAAGGGGTTCAGCGATGAAGAGATGATTGGTAAAACAAATTTATACTCTTTTTCTCTTGCATTCATTTGCTTATATAAATTGAATCTGCCAAACAGAAAGAAAAAAAACATAATAGATAATAGTTGTTAATATAACTGGAAAATAGCCCTTGATTTTATTTTTTATGAAAGAGCTGGGCAAAACACCCCTCACAATCGCATCAATATAAAAGACGCAATAAATTGGAAAAAAATATTATTCCGTTTCCGGGACTTGAACGCCCGGGGTCTCTCGAGTGATAACCGAGTATCCTAACCAACTAGACTACAACGGATTATGAAAAATGGCCCTTGTTAAAGCATAAAGAAGGAAAGAAATTGTAGATCGTCTGGGATGAAGACCGTGTTGTGGCTGTTATAGGTATCGATCAATCAATCATTACAAACGTGATTGAAATTGTTGCCTCGCTAGGGAATCTGCTTAATTTTTGTCTCTTGGTGTCGAAAAAACAATGCAAACATGTTGAAAACAAATAAATAATATTTGAAGTCTGGCTGTGGACTTGAATAATACTTCTACAGATAAGGAAATATCTGAATTTCTAAGTAGATAATCCAACTTTTTTTGTATCATCAACCAAATCTTCTTCCTCTTCTCGACAGGTAATTACAATTATAAGCCATGTATTTGTATAATCTATACTGTATCTTGCTACTCTATATATCTAACTAACTAAAAGCATAATAGTTAATTCAGTTGATCCCTGTTTTTGACTGTTTCTGTTTTGTCATAAGTGGTACCTATTTTTTGGCACATAAACATGTATAAAAAGAATTGGAAATTAAAGAAGAACCCTAGGAGTTAAAAGCAACTCACGGTAACTCCACGATTGGATATTATTTCCGCTGCAAAATAAAACATTGCCATAATGTTTACACATAGTACTTAAGTACTTCATCGTAACAATAGGCTGAGTTTGGATGATTGCCATAAATAAGTTTTTTTTTCCTTGCCAGATTTTACATCATTACCCTTTTCAGCAAAAAAGAAAAAAGACTGAATTATGCATCTTAAATAAACTGTTTACCTTGCAGGAGTTGATCCTGAGGCGAGGGGTGATCAAAAAAGGATAATAATAGAACCAACCCTGCCGATTTATCTGAAGGTAATCTTCAGCTAGAGGTATCATCTTTTGGCCTCCCTGTAAATAATATATACCATTTTTCCACCAGTAAAATAGAGCAAGGACTTGCTGAATGACCCCCAATCCATAAACACATTCACCTATTCTCAGAGAAACATACTGAAAAGGCTGGGGTCTGAGGAAGTTATCTGAGCTTGTGAGCAACCACGAGCTCAAGTAAGTTGTAGTTTAACTTGTGTACTGAAAGGTATCTCTATTGCCCCCTTTTTTCTTTTTCTTTTCAATTTTGCAGTTTAAGGACCTTGCATACAAGGTAATCCTCAAAGGTGTCACATCAACAACTGAGAAAGATATACTTCACGGAATTACAGGTTCGGCAAGCCCTGGTGAGGTTCTTGCTCTGATGGGGCCATCGGGCAGCGGCAAAACAAGTCTCCTTAGCCTTTTGGGAGGAAGTGTGCGTGGTGGCAATGTTGGAGGATCAGTCACGTACAATGATGAGCCATATACCAAATCTCTGAAACGAAGGTAAATATTTATAGCATATGTGTTTGGATATTAAAACAAAATAAACTAACAAACATATACCTTGACCCTTGCCACAGCTTCAGAATTTTAGCGCGGTGGTTGAGATAATAAGATAGTATCAGTCAACCTCCAGCAAATCCAGTCAGACTCACTTTCAAACAACTATTAAATAAAAATAGTGTTGTGCAAAAGGAGTCACGTCACAAAAGAATGCTCAGCCTATGAGAATTTGCTTGCAAATAGATATATTTATCCTTCAATCATCGACACAACTTCAGAATTTTGGTGTGATGGCATGGACCTTACGATTATGCAGATAAAATGATGTGCATTACATTCAATTTGGCTCTTTATCTCTTAAATCAGATATTGGAATCTCATTCTTGAGTCTAGAATCTTTATGTAAAATTTTAAGGTAGACAAAACCGATAATTGCAGAATCCTGACCGCAAAGGTGGTAGATCCAATTAAATTGAACTATCTGGTTTTTATGTCAGATCTCATTGGCATTGGCATATAGAGTGAGCTGGCATCAACTAAAAGTATTTAAAGTTTAATATATCCATTCAAAAAGTTTATAAAAAGTATGCATGCATTAGTGGAGAAGGGACTAGATGATTACAATTGAGATACTAACATGTGTTTTTAAAAAGAAAAAACAGTTCATATGAAACCTATAAAGGCTAAAGAATGTGATTGTGGATGTGAATCATGGATAATTGATAAGTGGAACCCACAATTGTTATTTCCAAAGAAGGTGAAAGTAAAAGTAATAGAAGGTAGCAACCTGCAATATACTAACCACTCAGGCCTTCCTAATCAGACTATAGTTCAAAGGCGTCAATGAAATAACATATATCAATGTGTGTTTCAATTCATAGCTCGATAGAAGCTGAGTGATTTTGATGACGATGTGATGAAAATCAGAGAGATCTATAATGAAATCATATAATGACACTTTAAAAGAAACTTATGGAAAGAGGATGTTTGCAGGATAGGATTCGTGACTCAAGATGATGTTCTGTTTGCGCACCTCACGGTGAAAGAAACGCTGACATATGCAGCTCGTCTTCGTCTTCCAAAGACGGTGACAAAGCAGCAAAAGGAACTAAGGGCTTTGGATGTCATCTACGAGCTTGGGCTTGAGAGGTAGTCTCCTAGTCTTCGGCCCTGTTAAAATTTCTGAATTGTTTGACATTGGAAGATTTGATATATGTAGATATCTATGCACAGATGCCAAGATACCATGATTGGGGGATCATATGTTCGAGGAGTTTCAGGAGGCGAGAGGAAGAGGGTTTGCATTGGGAATGAGATTATAATGAACCCTTCTTTGTTGTTTCTTGATGAACCAACATCCGGTCTAGATTCAACCACAGCCCTGAAAATAGTTCAGGTGCTGCATGACATAGCTGAGGTATGCTCTGTTACAAGTTTGTCATATATTTATAGAGTAAAAAGCTATTTCATAATAACACAACTTGAAACTATTGGTTTGCGTAACTTTATACGGTCGTTTTTAAAAGAATAGTATGACATGGAAAGCATTCATAAATATGATAACTACTGACTAGTGACTACAATATAGCATACCACAAATATACTGTAAGGAGACAAGCCTTTGATGTTCATATCTTCTTTGTATCCTCTACGAACTAAATTCATAAATTATGGCATTCTCAACTCCTAAGGCTTTATGATGACTAATCAAAAAAATCTACCTCCCTAAGAGGCATGATTTAATTGTAGTCAGCCCAAATGTCTCTGATTAGAGCAGGAAATGTGCTATTGATCAGTTCAGTTTCTTCTCATGACATAAATAAATAGCAAGATGTAATGTAACTGCTATAACATATCATTATTATGTGCTAACAATTTAGTTCAGAATTCGGTAAAGAGAATTTAGTGCTGGAAGGGAAAATGTACTTTTTAGCTAATTTATGAGTAAAGTGTAGACATCACAATGTTATTTGTCTTATGGCAGGCTGGGAAAACAGTAATAACGACAATTCATCAACCATCAAGCAGACTCTTCCACAAATTTGATAAATTGATCCTTCTAGGGAAGGGAAGTTCACTTTATTTTGGGAAGGCATCGGAAGCTATGGTTTATTTCTCATCCATTGGATGTTCTCCCCTCATAGCAATGAATCCAGCTGAATTCTTGCTAGACCTTGCAAATGGAAATATAAATGACATTTCCATACCTACCGAATTAGCTGACAAAGTGCAAATGGAAAATTTGGGCAGTGATATGAGAAATAACAAGCCATCTGCAAAAGATATACATGAGGTAAACAATTTCTTCTGTCTAACTGCTGCGTTGAAATATTGTCCTTGGCTTGAAATCCGTTATGATATGAGCTAAAACTATATAGGATGATCTATACGACAACTTTTTTTTATTTAAATTTTATTTTTATTTTTTTTTTTGGAGGAAAAATCTATATGACAACTTCAGAAAGCAAGATAAGCATCTTAAGAATTTTATACTCGCTGTCTTCAGGCACAAAAAAAAAAGTTTTGATGCTAAGAAATTCATTTGAACAGTACTTGGTGGAAGCCTACGAGACTCGGGTTGCCGATAAAGAAAAGAAAAGGCTTTTAAGACCTCTGCCCATTAGCGAAGATGTGAAGGCCAAGGTGTCATTAACAAAGAGAGAATGGGGAGCAAGCTGGTGGGAACAGTACTCAATATTGTTTTGTAGGGGGTTGAAAGAAAGGCGCCATGATTACCTAAGCTGGATGAGAATAACCCAAGTTATTGCAACCGCAATCATCCTTGGTTTACTCTGGTGGCACTCAGATAGTACCACACCAAGAGGTTTGCAAGACCAGGTACAAAATCTTAATTCTATACTAGTAATCACAAGAGATGATTACATGAATGATTGGGTATTGCACCAAAATATTTTGTATCATAGATGCAGGACTCCGCTTAATTATAGGACTTGTGCATCTTCAAGTTCGTTATTGCTGCAATTTTATTGGATCAACCCTATGCTGGTTGCTATATATAGATCTAAATGAAACGCGTAGGACTCGTATTTTTTTATATGTTTTGAGAAATTTAAAGAGGATAAAGCCACTGCATTCATTAAAAACATTCATGTTCAAATGGTGAGGCCAAGGTTTTATTGTGCGTGAATTGGCACATAAAAAACAAGGTAAAAGGAAAATGAACGATAAGAAAAATAATCTTATTTGATTGCATCTATGATCGAGAAAACAGTATTTTATGTATGTATGTATGTATCATTACAGCATATGTTCCAGTCTAACATCCAACATTGCAGGCAGGTTTGCTGTTCTTTATAGCAGTCTTCTGGGGCTTCTTCCCTGTATTCACAGCAATATTCACATTCCCTCAAGAAAGAGCGATGCTAAATAAAGAACGATCAGTCGATATGTACAGATTAAGTGCATACTTCATGGCCCGGACGACAAGCGATCTACCTCTTGATCTCTTCTTGCCAATCATTTTTCTACTGATCGTCTACTTCATGGCAGGCCTAAGGGAGAGAGTCGAACCCTTCTTTTTAACAATGTCTACTGTATTCCTCAGTATTGTTGCCGCTCAGGTTGGTATTCTAATATGATCCCATATGATATTTCAATCGAAGTGTAACATATCGTTAGGCTACTCTGTATGAATTTTATTATTGTTTAAATTGGCAGGGGCTTGGCTTGGTTATTGGAGCTACACTCATGGATGTCAAGAAGGCAACTACTCTAGCATCAGTGACAGTCATGACCTTTATGTTAGCCGGAGGGTTCTTCATAAAGGTAAGAATTCAAACCTAGCTAACTGATATCTAGGATCATGAATTGATATATATGCTATTCAGTGGTATGTGCTTTTAAGAAAAGTTGTATCCTCATTTAAATTAGTAGCTATCGTGTACTTTTTTAACTGTCCGCAGCCATGATCGTTCAGCTTGTCACTCCATTAACTACAATATGCCACCAGACTCACCACTCCAAACTCATTAACTTAACATTCCTCAAAGCACATGTACAAACTATATCAATTGGTTCTTCCTCGGATTTTTCATCAATGGAAGTTAACTAGATAAGAGATGGAATAACTCTACTAAAATCAAATAGAGACAGGTTAGTTTCCCATGATAACTAAGGGAAAATATCTTAAACATTAAAACATTCAGATTTAGGGACACACTGATCAGAATAGAAGACTTCCATCGATTTGTTTCCAATTCTCATTATCTATTGATACTGGGATTTACTAGATAAGTTGAAGGCCCTACCAAAGCAAATAATGTGAGTGGTCTCTTTCTCATAGTATAGACCCACTTCATGAAATTTCTCTCGTTTATATTAATTTGGACGATGTAAGAATTTTGACCTCGCTATCAATTCACAAATCGGCTATATGAAAGTAGCAATCAATCATTTCTCTGTACATGTCCAGATTATAGTCATTTCTGCATGATCTA